>CM046380.1:13521383-13548383 GCA_025413485.1 Ficus microcarpa | reverse complement strand
CATGACTTTGTAGCATTTATCAAAGTGCCCCCGAAGCTTTGTGTTAATGAGTTCTGTCGTGCCCGTGTCATTATGTGTTTGACCCAACATGACCATTGATCCAGACTGTGGGAACCTTGATCCCTTGTCTGATTAACCAATGCTAGTGGTTGGAGAGTATTCATTAGATTATTTTTTCTCTTTCAACACAAAATGGTCGGCTATCTTCTAACTCCAATCGCCGTAAGAGACTACTAGTTAAAAAAAAAAAGAAAAGGAGAACATTAGCCAAATAACCACATATATATATTTTCATCTATTGACTGATATAATACAAAATTTTTATTTTTGATCAATATGACACAAAATTTAATTATGTTTAGCTTAATTTTAAGTCATATTGATCTAATGTTAATTTTTTATATTACATTGGTGCAACGGTCTCTAAATTTGGGTCATTATATGTTTTCAAAATAAAGGAAAATCTTCCACAAAAGATGTCAACATCTTCGGAATAGGTCCCCAAAGAGTCATCTAGTAGATTACTTTTGATAATCTATTATATTATTTTTTTAGTTTCATTTCCAGGAAGCTCTGCTCTAATTTCCGATAGAGTAATCTATTATATTATAATAATCTAGTATATAATTTACATCTTCAAACCAGAATAAAAAAAGTCACAAACTTTCTTACAAAAAAAAAAAAAAAAAAAATCCGATGGTAGATCTTGCCGATGCATCCTCCTTGCAACGAAACGCTCCACTCCATTCGTCGGTGGGCTCTACGGTCATCGATTTCCATGTGGATCGCCATGGTGTTGGTCTGTAACAGAGTGTGACAGGGATCGAATAGTCAACATCCCCCAGTGATCGAAATTGAGCATACCTCTCTAGTCAGAAGCAAATTGTGACAAACTATTCAATCGGTATTTACACCCAAACTCTACCGTTTCCTCTCAAAAACTCTCTGGAATAATTTTTCCTCAATTGTGTTGATCATATTAAGCTTTTCAAAGCTTCCTATATACTTATTTTCTGATCATAGTGAAAACCCTGACACCCACGGAGCACATTGCCTGATCAAAATAAGAGTGAAGTTCTATAAATCTTGTATTTATTAATTTTTGTACTTTATTATTTGTTCCGATATCAAACCAATTCTAGATTCAGATCTACATTAAACAGTGTCCGTAGCGGTCATTGTCCCTTAACTAAATTATCTGTAAATCCCACCTTCTTCAGGAACAATGTTTACAAAAATATAAACACAGATGTATTAATATACTCTAATTTGATAAAACACGGGTACTAGTAAATAATATCCTCTAAATTAATTAAATAACAACAGAACGATAATTCAAACCACACCAAATTTGACTCTAGAACTATATTTAACTGACTACAATTAGAAAACACAAACTTTCTAGTACATATCAATATCGTTAATTTTTACATTACTCCAGTAGAATATATATGTTTGCAAGAATAGGAGAAAGGAGAGAAATAAAATACAAAGAAAACATACGTATTTTGTCACTGTAATTATGACTTTGGATTACAATCGTTTTCATCAGACTGCCGTACCATGCAACTTGATAATCGTTCGTGCGGCTGATTGAAAATCTTAGACCTTTGAAAGAGGAGGAGGTGCAAAGAGATAAGGCGGTTGTTCCTCAGGTGGTATCTGATTCCTCATCATGTTTGGTGTCGGTGGTGGCGGCGGGCTTGGCAAATGTTTTCTGTATACTCTATTGAGCTTTACATCTGCCCTCAGTTTAGATCAAGAGAAGAAGAACATGCGTGGTTAATTAGCTTTAAAAGCATGACTAGTTTTTTCTCAGAATTGTGCCTTCAAATTAAACATCTTTTGGATAAGTAAATAGTTTAGTAAAAGACATTAAAGAAAGGTGTTACAATCTTACAACGTAAGAGGTTTAAAGTAAGGAAAAGAAATTGAAAGGAAACTATACGGAGAAAAAAAATAATAATAAAAGGAAAGAGAAACAAAAGCAACTCATCAAGAGGAATATTAAAGATATTTTCAATTTTCAAACCGTTCTCACCACAAGAAATAAGTTGATAATTTCGTGACTTTTTCTTATGAGACTCGTTGTTTGATTTCTTTCACTAGATTATGTAACTTTACTAATTTGTTTTGAGAACCTTAAGTTTATATTTCTCCGCAAACCCTAATTAGTTGTAATTATGTGGCTTCAAACTTGAATCATAGAAACGAGCACAAACTAATCTTATCAGAAAAACTTAATAGTCAAATTGAATCTAGCAACATAAAGCAGAGCGTTCGCAACATGAAAACCAAGAATTACAAACACAAATATGTTTACATATACATATATAAATATATATATAAATATAGACAAATATAAAAATTAACATCGCATAGATTATCCGAACCTGAATGAAAATGATCGGATAGTTGAATAGCCAAGAAGGATGAAATTAAAGAGATAAGGATAAGCGAACGAAATATATTGGTAGTAGAGAAACTCATGATTTGGATTTCCTGGCTCGATGGAATTGTATATGATGCTGTTGGTATTCCTGATCTTTAACTTCGATCTGAGATCTTTGAGTCAATTTGCTGCGGTTTATCTTTCAGCAACTCCTTATATTTATATTTCTTCTCATGACACGTACACAATCACATCTATCAAAAATAATAATAATAATAATAATAATAATAATAATAATAATAATAATAATTATTATTATTATTATTATTATTGTTAAATTAAATAAAGTTCTACAACTATTGAAACGATTCAATTATCTATAAACAATCTCATTGTTGGAATGAATTCTCTAAAAATAAATAAATAAATAAAGGAATGACATGAATGAATTTATCAGTTGAACCTAAATTTTTTTCTCCTTATATTTTATAGTTGTAGTCACTTTTGCTTTATAATAGGCATTTCGTGAATGGTCCATGTGTTAACTACTTCTTAATTCTTTTTGGTTAGATGATAACTGTTAGATATAGATAATAATTGTGTTATATTAAAATTCAACGATACTTCCCCTCAAAAAAAAAAAAAAAACAAAAACAAAAACAAAACAAAACAAAAACAAAAACAAAAAACAAACAATGATACTTTTACATTTTTTCGTTCGTTAGAGCTCCAATTTTCTCTCTCTAAAAATAGTCCCTGATTGTTTCTCTGTAGAATTAGACTCCATCTAATAAGTTAGTTGGAGATGAAATTTTTAAGTTGGAGTTAGTTGACTTTTCAAAAACTAGATATAAATTTTGTTAACTTTTCAGAAAAAGATAAAAATTTAGATGAAAAAGTATAATTTAATTTGAGATGAACTCAAATGTCAAATGGAGCATTAGTCTTTTTTTTGGGGGGGGGGGGTTTGTTTGAGTCGTATTTTATTAACTTTATCTCATTGCTCAAACAATAATAATCATTAAATAGACAAAAACTCTAACTTGCTCACCTCCAATTTTTGGATTCAAAGCACAAATGTAAAATAAAACCAAAAATATTATTGTACCGTATCAATAAAATAATTCTATCCATTCCGTATGAGTTACTCTGCGTATTTAATAAATGATCGTTTTCCAAAACAGTTATTATATGCAGGTCGTTCAACCTAACCATTTCTCTTTATTCTGCCCTAAATTTTTTAAAGTTTTCTAACGTTTTGGGTTAATTTTGTATTCGATAAACATAGTCATAACATGAATAGTTGTTAATGAATAAATTGATAAAATATAGTAATCTTCTTTTCTACATTTGGTCGTTCACGCCACTATGCATGTCACTATGAATTAATTAAAAATTGAGGGAAAAAGAATCATTAGGAACTTGATCTTACCAATCAATTCTAGAAGTTGTTTGAGGCAAGTAATTTGAAGAATATATTTATTTGGGTAAGTACTTGGTGAATTTTTTAGTATTAAAATATTAATGTTATTACAATTAGTTATGAGACAATTAAGTCAATCCTTTTTTTTTTTTTAATTACTGCTAGCATTTTTTATATAACCATTAAGATTTTCTCAATGAAAAATTATACGCTTACTAGTCTTAAATTTATAGGAGATCTAACATGTATAGAGGAAAATTGTCATATCCAACAAGTACTTGTAACATTTCTGTTCGTAACTATTAGCTGATAATAATGTGTGATTGGAAAATTTAATATTATATTATAATTAACTGATTATTGTCGTTTTACAAGGATTGTATATATGACTTTATATATGAATTCATTATCCGTAACAATAAGCATTTTTTAACTTGTTCTAACGGTCAAAGTTCTTTAATTTCTTCGAAATGGCACAAACTTTTCTTTTAGACAAAGGAAAAGACCTAGGAAATTGTTCCGAATTATCCTTACATAGTGTCTGGATATGTATAAAAAAATTGAATGTAAAACCTGCTATCACATAGTACTCCTGTGAATTGGCTGAACCGTTAAGGGACATAATAACAAGAACAAGAAAATATTAAAAATCCAAATATAAAATATTTGAATTTCTTATAACTGAAGGTTCAGTTTTCTTAAAAGTTTATGGTGTAATTTTTTTTTTTTTAAACATTCTTTTGAAAGTTTACTAGCATAAAATCTACGTTGAACAGTTTTTTTTTTTTTTTTTTTTTAAGAAAAGAAAATTAGATTATTAAAAATCTGGTTCGTAAGCTAAAGAGATTTTAAATTCATAATACAAAATATTTCAAACAAAAATCTGCACACGTAGGTATACTTTCTGTGGTGTAGGCACCATTTACAATGTGGATCACCACACTAGGTCATCCAATGATTTATTAAAATAAGCTTGTTATTTAAATTATGTAATTAATCGATTGAACACATATTTCGTGAGTATGTATTAATTATCGTCAATTATAAATTATATGATCCAAGTAAATACATAAGCTTCAAATAGCATTTTTGGAGGCGACATGGGAAACTATGTGCTTATAATCTCAAACTTCAATAAATTTAATAATTAATTAAACTCTTTTAATAATATATCAGTTTTATTAATTCCAAAGTTATTTCATTATAAACATAAACATGGAATTGCCCATTTGAAATTATAAGTACAAGTTATTCAAAGAATTTTAATTGTTCACTAATGCAATCACTACATACAAATCAATTTTCTATAAACAGTTCACAATTAGAGCTACGTTCAATTTATCCATTAATCTCTCTTATCGTATCTTTCTCTTTAAGTATCATCCATTTTTTAATGAACTTATATATTCATAATCCAACTATAAATTGACCATTCTTATTATTTAACTCCTAGATCAACACTTAAGGAAACTGTTCATCTATTTCATATAATGAATGAATGAACTTTATCTCGTTATATTAACAATCTTGATTATTTATTTTGTTATGTCTCCATGAGAAAAGAATGAGACTCAACATCTTATCAACTTACTATCAAAGTAATGAACCCAAGCCAACTCATCAGAATTGATACTAGAAACAGAAATATGGAAGACATCCTCATCGAATCCCGGAAATGAATATAAAGCATCCGTACTTGTCATTGAATAAGAAATCACCAACACTACCTTCTTGACTCATGGTTTCGGGAATCTCTAATCTGTAACATTAATGGCTGTTTAGAAATTGCCTTTAGAATGCCTGCCAATAACTCAAATCACTTCTTTAAGGATGGACAAATAAGTATTAATTCCTAATAGACCCCCCAATAGAAGAACTAGCATTACGAGGCTGCCTAAATCAAGCTTTTTAATAGTCTTACTTAAGAAGCTGTAACGACTCTACTTATGTGACTGTTACTACATTTATTAATTATATTTACTTAGCTTAAATACTTTAAATATGTGGAAGATTTTTTGTTGTACATATGTCTTAAAGAATGTATAATTGATGTACATATATTTAATATCATTGTGATTAACAAAACAAGTCGGACATTTTAACTTACATACTTACCGGTCATTACTAATTACTTACTAGCAAATACCTTAAACATGTTTTCATATTTAAACATTATTAACCAGCATAATTTAGTACTCAAAATATTCGCGGAAATTATATGCAGTGGTATCCCAATTCATCCACATCTGCTTCACAGTCCACCAAATCCATCTATTACACTGTGGGTTTCTTACCTATAGTATATGAATATTTTCTGATAAGCTTTCGTTAAGCAAATACAAATATATCTTTGCAAAATAATTTAAAACATTACACAAGCATGCATGATCAATTTATACTTGATTGTGAATTATCCATTTATTCTTGATTATGGATTTTCTTATTTTCTCTTCTCTGTGGCCTTTGGTGTATGTATCAGGTGCGCACGATCATCGACTGATCAGGGCTTTTGAGCTCCCTAACAACACCGAGATCAATCAATTCATATTGGATATATATATAAATACATAAATATAGATGATTTGTACAAGTGCCATGAAATATATATCTCTCCATCATTGTCTTAATTATGATAATGTCAGTTTTTTTTTTTAATCTCCAATTGAATAAATATCGAGGGTAAAAAATTCAAGTACGAAAGTAAAAAACATAAATATCACTATTTCAGAGCTTGTTTTCATAATTTTTTAAGCAGTTGTTTTCATATTTTTTTTCTATATAAATATATCAATATATCGATATGAGGCAGAAGTGAAAAGTATTAAAGTTAATTATTAAATAAAACAAATATTATTAAATCGATACGTTTATAATCTCTAAATCGAGGAACAACTGAAATATACATACAGAAATTTCATAAATAAGAAATCTAACCGGAGACGTGCTTCTATTGAGCTCTATGGGACTATGGGTTTTATACACATATATGATTAATCGAATGTAACTACCGTTTTGTTAATAAAAACCAAAGAAAGCAACAGTACAAGAGACAACGATTTTTATGTGGAAAACCCTTTTATGTGAAGGGAAAAACCACGAGACCGTAATCCGATATTAACTTCCACTATATCAACAATAATGGGATTACAAAGTTTTCTCTAGATACAACTAGAGGCTCACAATCATCAAGATAAAACACAATCTTGGCTAAACAACAAGGTTCATCATCAACAAGATGGATTTCAGCATAAAGCATAAAAAGAAATCAGTTTTAACTCTCAAGTGGATGTTTGGAAAAAGCACCTTAGAGACACCAATTCGAAAATCGGAACCGGTAGATGAGAAGAACTTGTCACAAGGATTTACCATGTCAAATTTGAGCACCAACGGACAATGTTTCACCGCTCAATCTTCTTGCACAAACCCAAAAACTCCACCTTCTCTCTCTCTCTGTTTCTTCCTCACGCTCGCTGTTTTTCACTGACCCACGGCAGCCCTTTTTTTCTTTTTTCTCTGCTACACTAACACATGGCTTGCTTAACAAGCTTAATACCTTTTTTTTTTTTTTTTTTAAACAAAAGCTATTGGGCTGTTAGCCCATTAATGTCCAGCCCACAACATGGGCGGACAACCCAATAATTCTCCCCCTCTGCGTCATGTAATGGGCTCGACCAAGCCCGCTCTCTGCTTGCACGTTTCAAGTTTCTCCTTAGGCAAAGATTTTGTCAACATATCCGATCCATTCTCACTTGTATGAACTTTCTCCAAGTGCATTTGCTTTGTTTCGAGTACATCTCAAATCCAGTGATACCTAACATCAATATGCTTGGATCTTGAATGGAATGTTGAATTTTTGGAGAGGTGGATGGCACTCTAACTGTTACTGTAGACTATGTATTTCTCTTGCTGCAGACCCAATTGTTCAAGAAACTTTTTCATCCACAAAGCTTCTTTGCAGGCTTCAGTAATTGCAATGTACTCAGCTTCTGTACTGGATAAAGTAACACATTTCTGTAACTTAAACTGACAAGAGACTGCTCCCCCTGCAAAGGTCATCAAGAACCCCGAAGTGAACTTCCTGGAATCAACATCACCTGCCATGTCCGAATCTGTGTACCCTTCTAAAATAGGCTCACCACTGCCAAGGCATAAACACACCCTAGAAGTACCTTTTAGATATCTCAATATCAATATCACCGCTGCCCAATGTTCTTTTCCAGGATTAGAAAGAAATCGGCTGACAACTCCAACAGCATGAGCAATATCTGGTCTTGTGCAAACCATGGCATAATCAAACTGCCAACTATAGATGCACAAGGAACTTTACTCATTTCTTCTTTTTCTTTCTCACTTGTTGGACATTGCTTAGAAGTAAGCTTAAAGTGCCCTACAA
This sequence comes from Ficus microcarpa, assembly GCA_025413485.1. Lineage (NCBI taxonomy): Eukaryota > Viridiplantae > Streptophyta > Magnoliopsida > Rosales > Moraceae > Ficus > Ficus microcarpa. Next base: position 13,540,175 of record CM046380.1, on the reverse strand, counting down.
ATGGAGAACAAACTGCTTTTGCCTTGCACATATTGAACCTCTCAAGAACTTTTTCAATATAACCTTCTTGAGATAGCCAAAGTTTCCCATTATTCCTATCACGGGAGATTTTCATGCCGAGTATTTGTTTTGCCGATCCCAAGTCTTTCATTGCAAAAGACTTACTTAAATCCTTTTTAAGCTTCTCAATCTTGCTAGTATCATGGCCAACAATCAGCGTATCATCAACATATAGCGGGAGGATAATGAAATCATCACTGGAGTGTTTCTTTATAAACACACAATGATCAGATGAAGTTCTAGAGTACCCATGACTCACCATAAAAGAATCAAACTTCTTGTACCACTGTCTTGGTGCTTGTTTGAGCCCATACAAACTCTTTCGAAGCTTGCACACATGATTCTCCTTTCCCTTGACTTTGAACCCTTCTGGCTGCTCCATATAAATTTCTTCTTCTAAATCACCGTGAAGAAATGCAGTTTTCACATCAAGTTACTCTATCTCTAAATTCAAACGGGCAGCTAGACTAAGAATAACTCTGATGGATGACATCTTCACTACCAGAGAAAATATCTCTTCAAAGTCAACACCTTTCTTCTAACCAAATCCTTTCACAACCAACTGAGCTTTGTACCTTAGTTGTGAGCTATTGTTTTCAGCTTTCAACCTGTAAACCCATTTGTTCTTGAGCGCTTTCTTGCCTTTGGGTAACTTTACTAAGTCGTAGGTGTGGTTCTCATATAAGGATTTCATCTCTTCCTGCATGGCATTAGACCACTCTTTCTTTTGCTCATGAGAAATGGCTTCTTGGTAAGTTTCAGGCTCTCCACCATCTGTAAGCATCACATACTCACTTGAACTGTATCTTAAACGAGGTTGGCGCTCTCTACTAGATCTTTTCAATGGAGGCTCATCTGGTGGTGGTGGCGGTGATTGCTCAACTTGTTCAACTGGAGGGACAACATCATCAGCTAGAAGGATAACATCATTAGCAGGAGGGGCCTCATCATTAACAATATCTCCACCATTTTCTTGCATGTCTCCCCCGTGATCAGTATTCACTACAGGTGGAGGAACTGGATTCAAATTGACAGGAATCTCAATAAAGGAGCTGGTCTTTTCAACTTTATCAGCATCATCACTAAGTTGATCTTCAAGGAACACAACATCTCTGCTTCTGACAATCTTCCTGTTCACTGGATCCCATAATCTGTACCCAAACTCTTCATGACCATATCCCAAAAAAATACACAATTTTGTCTTATCGTCAAGCTTGGATCTCTCATCTTTAGGAATATGAACAAATGCCTTGCAACCAAAAACTCTCAAATAACTATAAGAGACATCTTTCCCTATCCAAACTCTATTAGGAACATCACCATTCAAGGTAGCTGCTAGGGAAAGATTAATCAAGTCGACTGCAGTCTTCATAGCCTCCCCCCAAAAAGACTTAGGAAGCTTAGCATGAGAAAGCATACATCTTATCCTTTCTTCAATGGTCCTGTTCATTCTTTCTACCACACCATTTAGCGGAGGTGTCTTTGCTGGTGTTTTCTCAAGCCTGATTCCATGGGCTTTGTAATAGTTTTCAAATGGTCCCCTGTATTCACCACCATTATCAGTTCGAACTGACTTCAATTGCTTTCCCGTCTCTCTTTCAATCTTGGCATGAAATTCTTTAAAAACATCGAACACCTGGTCTTTAGTTTTCAAAGCAGTAGCCCAAACTTTTCTTGAGCGATCATCAATAAAAGTCACAAAAATAGAGTAAACCTCCAAGAGTTTTAGTTAGTATAGAGCAAACATCAGTTGAATCAAATCAAGAATATTTGATCTTCTAGATGGAGGGTGTGAATGAAATGCAACTCTATGTGTTTTTCCAGCTAAACAATCAACACAAGTTTTAAGAGGCATACCTTGCAAACTGGGAAGGAATTGTTTTCTAGCAAGAATTTGTAGTCCTTTCTCGCTAATGTGACCAAGCCTCTTGTGCCAAAGATCAATATTTGCATCCTTCTGAATAGCATTTATATCTCCCTTGTTGAGCTTTGCTTGTGTGACATAGAGTGTATTCATCTTCTTTCCTCTTGCAATCATTAGGGAACCTTTGGTGAGCTTCCATTTACTTTCACCAAAATAATTAATGAAACCCTCGTAATCAAGTCTGCCTGTAGAGATCAAGTTGAGGTGAATATCCGATACATGTCTGACATCCTTGAGTATTAACTTGCTTCCAAGGTTAGTCTCCAAGCAAATATCACCAATACCCACAATTTTAGAGGCATCACTGTTTCCCATCTTGACATTGCCAAAATCACTGGGAGAGTAAGAAGTGAAGAAATCACCATGAACAGTAACATGAAATGAAGCACCAGAATCAATCATCTAATCACTCTCCTGACATACGAGGCTAACATAACTATCATCACAAACAATGACAATATCGCCCTCAGTGGCCACTGTATTAGTCTCTTTCTCATCTTTCTTTCCTTCACCCTGCTCTATTTTCCAAAGCTTGCACTCTTTCTTTATATGACCTGGCTTGTTGTAGTGGTAACACTTGAAACTTTTTCTGTTTTGAAATTTTCCTCCAAATGTATCCTTTTTGCCATGACTTTGAGGATGCCTGCTTTTGCTTCTTTCACGCCTTTCATGTTTTTCAGAAACAAGTACCTTAGAAGAAGATTCACCCTTTTCCTTTCGTCTGGCTTCTTTGTTGAGCAAACTATCCTTAATCATCTCCATGGTTAGCTTTCCTTCTGGCGTTGAAGTGCTTAGTGACACCACTAGTGTTTCCCAACTTTCAGGCAATGAGTTAAGGAGTAACAAAGCTTGTAACTCATCTTCAAGTTTCATCTTCATAGTTGTTGTAATACCTAGATTTTTCATGCCACTAATTCCTTTTTAAGAAATTAATTTTACGTTATGAAAGAATTTATAAAAAAGCTTAATTTAGAGCTTTTGATTGATTTTGTGAATTCTTATGAGTCAATAAGACTCAAAATAGAATGCTAAGATTAGCAGACGGCTTTTTGAGTCGAAAAGGGCGAAAAAGTACATGATTTTATGAAAGTCAAAAGTTTGAACAAAAAGTCAACTTTGACCGAAAAAATCAAAGTTTGACCAAGAGTGGTCAACGGGTTGACTTTACAGTATGATGAAAATACAGTATGGAAAAGATACTGCGAAAACCGTTTTTACGGTTGAGATAGTATGATTAGGTTTTAAAAACCACCATAGAAAATCAAGCACACCTAGTGGAGATCAAAGGTGAAAATGGCTCGGAAAAATAAGAAAAATTTTATACTGTCTATTTTTACACAGATAAATTTTGGACTGCAGTATAGTATAAAAAAATACTATGTATAAGTAAACACAATATTAGAAATATCTGTATAGCTCAAAAATTGACTGCATTGTGGAGGAAATAGCCAAACAAGGCCCAAGGGGAGTGACATCACCTTGTTTGGATTTATGACATCATAAATAATTAAGTTTGCTTGGAAAGAAAGTTTGGAAGCCCCTAGACCCTTCATGGCCGGCCACCTTGCATGGGTTTTGTGTGATTTTTAGTTTTTCATGGGGTTTTTCCATAATTTTCAAAAGTTTACCTACCTCTATAAATAGGTGGTGCTTCTATTCATTTTTATTAAAAAATCTAGGGAAATTCTTGCTCTTTTTCTCCTTAAAAGCCGACCCTTAGAGTGAGAAGAGGGAATAGAGAAAACTAAAAATTTTCAAGGGGGTTTTGTGTAGGGTGAGTTCGGATTTAAGTTAGAAGCAAGGAAAAAAGTTGAAAAAATTTTTTGGGCCATTTGGCCAAGGTGGCCGAGAGTGAAGGGAAGGGGAAAAGGAAGAGAAAAAGTTGGAATTTTTGGGGAAAAAGTGTTGAAGTGTGGCTAATTTGTGGAGAGCAAATCAAGTGACCAAAAGAAGTTTGGAGCCCTAATTTTGGTGTGAAGGCCGGTTGTGTGCAACCAAGGAGGGAGGAAAAGATTTTGTGTTCAAACCCTAGCTTGAGCCAAGGTAATTCCTCCAAAACCCTAACTTTTCCAATTGAGTTCAATTTGGAATTTTATTTGTATTTCAAGTAGGGGTTTGTAAGGACATAAGTCCGATTTAAATTTCTTGTCTTAGTTTAGCTAGTGTGTGCTTGGTTAGGTGATTAAGGGTGATTGGTTTAATTTTGTGAATTGCTTGCTTGGTTTGTGCTTGATGAATGCTAGGTTGCATGCTAGATGGTGAATGGAATTGTATGTCCCCTGATTTTGGTATAACCTGCCCTAGGCAGCCCATGTTAGGATGCTAGCTTATGCTTGAATGCTTGGTGCTTGAACGAATGAAATGCAAAATTAGAACCATGCAAACCTAGGACTAGGGCAGTTCGGATTTGGTTTGCATGGGCACGTTTGAGTCACTTGTGGGTTCATGTGGGACGTTAGAAAATGCTGCATGCTTACTACTTAGGCTCCTGTGTATTCGGTTGAGTTAGTTTCCGTGCAATATGACGTAAAATGAGACTAATAAGGAAAACTGCCAGTTCGGGTTTGAAACTGCCCAGTTTTCTGGTAAGTGAAATTTGAGGCCTTTAGAGGCCGAATGGGGTAAAATGTAAAACATGAAAGTTGTTTGGAATGAGTTTTCCTAGAGGACACATGGACAGATTCTCAAAATGAGACTCCAATGGCCTCCGTTTTTATAAAAATCTGAGGCTGATCTGCCCAGGCCTAGTTTACACGACCAGCCAGCTTCAAACGAAAACTGACAAGCATACAAGCAGAACTGGATTTTTCGTAAAACATGAAAGTTTTAAAATTTTTCGAGAGCTACAACTTTCATACAGACAAGTTTTTCAAATTCGGAATGGATATTTAAACTGATAATGTTTTTCAAAGAATGTGCAGGGAACCGAAAATTCCTGCACAGGATTTTCTAAATTAGTTCAGAAAAACTGTAATTTGTCTAAAACCACTGTTTTTAATTATCAAAACTGTTCCAAAGACAGTTTTCAACCTCAAACGACTTTTATAAAGATACATTTCAAAAATATGAATTTTTACAAGAAGATTAAAGAATTTTGAAGTTATTTACACAAGATTTCCAAAAGTAAGAAAATGGAATTTTCAAGATAAAATTGGTAAACAAGCCGACTACGGACCATAACCGGAAGTAATATCCGAGTTACTGGGCTTAGCCCCAAAGCCCAAGATTGACCATAGAAAGTTGACCATGGTTGACTAGAGTTGACCATAGTTGACTTTGACCGTCAATGACAATAGTTGACTTTGACCGATGTTGACCAAGGTTGACAATGGTTAACCTTCATCGTGATTGACCACCGTTAACCGAAGTGTTGACTTTGACTATGTTTGACCACAGTTGACCCCGAATAATTTCGATCGACTACCTTAAGGGTTACCCGATATAACCCTAATGGACACCGAAAACGTGGAAATGGGCTAAAATGTAGGGTTGTTGATAATAACCCATAAGGCATGGGCTAAGTTAAATAAGATATCTAGTACTGGGGATATACAATTAGGATTAGGTAGGCATGTTGGTTGAGTTACCAACATTCCACAGTATTAAATTAACTCTTACCTATGTCCTTCCTCAAGCAGGAAGAAACCTGCAATTGTACTCGGAGGAGGAACAACAATTTGGGGGACATAGCAAGAGAGGTAAGTACAATTCCGCCTACAGCATAGGCTCTGATTGGTACTTGCCTAAGTATGTTAGTTGTATGCTAAGGGTGTAGGTCAGTTGTATGTTATGTGCTACTATGCTATGTGTTATTATGTTATGTTGATTTTCACGCTATATGCAACCTGTTATGCTATGTTGATTGTTGATGTGTGATCATGATATGGTGGACAAAAGGTAAGAATGCATGTTAAACAAGAGAATGGTATGAGTATGATTTAAGAATATATGACATCACGATGCATGCTCACTAATTCTTATAAGACTAATAAGTTCAAGAAAGAGGTAAAGAAAAGAAAGTAAGATGGTAAGCAAACTTGCCTGTGTCGTACCACCCTTCTAAGATCAGGTTGGACTATAGTTTGAGTTGGACTTGGATTGGCCGCCCCAACCACTCCATAGTTGCGCGCCGGGTACGGACACTTATGTTAAGGGTCCTAAGTAAGATAAGTATGAAAGTAAGTTAAGAATGAATAAAGCATAATATGAGCATAACCGGATCATGCATCTATTATGCAATGCTATGCAATGATGTGAAATAGTATGTTATGATGAATGCAATGTAAGGTGCAATGATGAGTTATGTTAAGACGTGTATGTAGAAGTTGTAGGTTATATTCGTTATGCGCGGTATAGATAGTTGCACTTGCTGAGCGAAAGTTCATTGTCTTACGTCTATACTGTAGGTAAGCAACCTTACAGCAATGGGTGATATAAGATGGAAGTGCGAGGCGGGACATACTGTGAAATATGGGAATGCGATGCCGCTACGCGTTTCGTTCATTATGTATTTCTTTTATGTTGAATATTTTACTTAAGATAAGCTTATTACATTTAGACGTTTATAGGCTCGGTATAAAAAAAAACAAAAACAAATTTTTGCTGCATTTCGTCAAATAAATAAGTACGATAAGTTAAATAAGTAAGTATGTATATAAGGTAACGGCCTGTGCTAGGCGGGTCGTTACAGTTGTCAACTGGTTCACCAAGCCTTGAAAATCACTTGTATGTTCAGTCTACTCTTCCCATCTTTGTACTTCAAATTCACAATCCTTCTAATGAGCGTGGCTTTATTTCTGAAAGTATTCTTCTCACACATCGTCGCTAACTTTTGTCAGAGAGCATCAGCTTTGGTTTCTTCAGTAATGTGATCGAATATATTGTGATCAACCCACTGCCTTATTGTAGCAGCAGCCTTCATATGCAATATCTCCCAATCCTCATCACTTAATTTTTATGGCTTTTCCTTGCCTAGAACAGATCTAAACAAATTTCTACAATACTACATGTCTTGCATTTTCCTCTTCCAAATCAAATAATTCAACGGGGTTAATTTTATCATCCCAAACGAATTTTGTTCATCCATCTCAACACACAAGAATTTTTCTCTAGCCAACCAAAAGCTCTGATGCCACTTTGTTAATAAAAACCAAAGAAAGTAACCGCACAAGAGACACCGATTTTTACGTGAAAAACCCTTCTATGCAAAGGGAAAAATCACGGGACCGTAGTCTGATATTAACTTCCACTATATTAATAATAATGGGATTATAAAGTTCTCTCTTGATACAACTAGAGGCTCACAATCATCAAGATAAAAAACAATCTTGGCTAAACAACAAGGTTCATCATCAACAAGATGGATTTCAGCATAAAACATAAAAAGAAATCAGTTTTAACTCTCAAGTGGATATTTGGGAAAAGCACCTTAGAGACACCAATTCGAAAATTGGAACCGGTCGATAAAAAGAGCTTGTCACAAGAATTTACCACGTCAAATTTGAGCACCAACGGACACCGTTTCACCGCTCAATCTTCTTACACAAACCCAAAAACTCCACCTTCTCTCTCTCTCTGTTTCTCCCTCACGCTCTCTGTTCTTCACTGACCCACGGCAGCCCTTTTTTTCTTTTTTCTCTGCTACACTTACACATGGCTTGTTCAACAAGCTTAATACCTTTTTTTTTTCTTTTTTTTTTCTTTATTAATAAACAAAAGCTATTGGGCTTTTAACCCATTAATGTCCAGCCCACAACATGGGCCGACAACCCAACACATTTAGATATTTGTTTTAAAGTTTTTTGTTTGACTTTTTCTATGGTGTTTTGTCCTATGAAAATTTGAATTTACATCTTAAAAAGTGGTGTTAATCGGAAAATCAGATAGAAAACTAATATTGAGAAGGGAATGCGAATATCTATATCAACTTTGAATGTAAATGATGTTAGAATGTCCCTCCAACATTAGAGATAGTAATCATATCATCATCCTTTTTAAGCCTGAAATCAACTATTTGCAAAAAAAATTATGAAAACAATATGTAGAACACACAAGCTCTTTATTTGTGTCCTCCCTTAATTTTTACTCAGAATTTTGAATCTCTATTTTTTTTTCTCCTTCTTTAACTTTATGATAAAAAGACTGAAAATAAAATTATTACCTTTCAAACCTCAAATCTCTCTATTCAAACCCCAATACCCTTCAAACCTCAAATCTCTCTATTCAAACCCCAAATCTCTCCGTCTTTTCATAGCCCCTCTCTCTCTCTTTCGTTTCTCTTAGAAGTCCCTCTCCTTCTCAGATCCTCAAAATCACCAGAAGTCGGAGTCTGAGAAATCACTTGAGTCGGAGAATTAGTCGGAGGCGGCGACCAGAAGGACAACGATTTCGTCTGTTGCTATCTCATCTCTCCTTGGGATTTTCACCAGATCGCGGCATTTTGCGATCTCAGGTGCTGCGATCTCCTCTCTCCAGCTGCGGTGAGTAGCAGAGCAGATTGGTTCTCTCTCTCTCTCTCTCTCTCTCTCTCTCCCTTTTAGTGGTATAATTATTTTGTTATTTTGTTTACTTCTATTTTTTTGTGATTATTTTTATTAATCTTGTTACCATTTATTGATAAATTGTGAAAAAGATCATAGATCAATATACTCTAAATAATTTGGTCTCAAAACTGTGGTGGACAAAAAGATAATAATAATAATAACAATAATATTGTGAATCTAATAAACGACAAAACATAATAAGGTGGAACGCGAAAAATAATCCGATAGAATATATAATGTAACATGATAGATTTGCTAAAGTAAACTATTAGAATACCCTCTAGTCACAAGAGACCAGAGAGATCTACAATTTTTTTTTATTGAAAATAAACAGTAATATGGCAAATTACCAAAATGTAATAAGACAAAATATTTTTTGGCTACCAGAGGGCCGAGAATGCTAACAATATTGAATTGAAAATAAAAAGTAATATGGTAGATTACTTTCTAGAGATCGAAGACCGGTGCCTGCGATTGAATACCACTGATGGCACGGGTTGACTCCCGTGACATATGATAGTTTGCCGATGGTATTCTACTAGATTATTTTTTCACTGTTTAGGAGTAATTTTAAGAAGATATATTATTGAGAAAAGTATCTGAATGACATGAATTTATAAACCACTGGACCAACACGCTATAAAAAATTAACTTTAGACCAATATGACATAAAATTAAACTAAAATTAACAAAAATTTATGTCGTGCTGGTCAAGAGTGGGAAATTTGTGGCAGGTCAATCAATAAATGAAAAAAGGTAGTTATTTAGGTAATTTTCTCTACATTGTATTGCCATTTGACTTATTTTTGGTCAAAAATTCTCATATCACTAAAAATATGCAATATCTAAGATGTGCGTTCAATCCATCGAATCATCCCTATTCAAATTGTTTTGGACTTCGTCTTGATTATATTAGTCTAAGATTAGTGGGTATTTTTGATAAATGCCAGCAAATCATACATTTGATTGATTTTTGTCATATAGGAAAAAATCTTACAAAAAATATCATAGATGACATCATAAATATTTATTTATCTATTTTTTAAAATCCTGATTATAATTATTAATTGGTATCCATGATGTAACCACCTGGGTTACTAGTAGGTTACCAATCGTTGATAGGTTTTCAATCGATAACTACCGCCGGTGACCAATAACTAGTTGGTTACCAACCAGTAACCACCATCATTGATGGGTAACCAGTTAGTTAGCAAATAGTAACCAGTTAGTTATCGAATGCCGATGGGTAACCACTGCCTTTGGTAGGTAACCAATTGGCTACTAATTAGTAACCAGTTGTTTATCAACTGATAACAGATTGCCAACAAATAGCCTACTACTTACCTATTAGTTACTGGCCGGAAACTTCCGATTCCGTTGGATTTTTTGGATTCCATCATTGGAATATTTACAAAACAACATATTTTTTGGTGAAAAACTAAAAAATTTAACAAAAAATATCAAAATTCTAAAATAATCATAAAAAAATTAGAATTGGTAAACACAAAAAAAAAAAAATAATAATAATAAACAATCCACAATCCAATAGGCAAAATTTTTCCAAATCATCGGATCTAAAAAATCCAACAATTCCACTAAATCCAATTAGCTTTTACCAAAACTTTTCCAAAATAAAAAATAGAAGAAAAACATCAACTTGATCTGAATGTTAGAAAATAATTAAATATGTGAGCATACATATGTAATTAAATGTGTATTATAAGCTATCTTAAAGTTCAACCCATTTAAAGTGATCTAATAAGGTTTATTTTACTGGGCATTGGGCATTAAATATGGTATGAGTTTGTTAAGTGTAGAGGCTTAATTTCATATTTCTAATATTAGAATGGGCCAAAATAGAAATATGAAAAGTAGTTAATACAGTTAAATTATATAGTTATGGTCCCTAATTCAAATGATACATTCATTCTTATTCTCTCTGATATTCCATTATCAATAAACATACATAGATTATTCTCTGAAGGAAAATTGTATTGGATTAAAAGATTTATAACCCTTGATCTTCTCCTTCCCATGGATCAAGGTATACTTTTGCTTTCATTCTCTCGATGATTTGACATGGTGGATCTTGGATAAATTAGTTTTTCTCCACAAAGTTTTGGTTTCTTCTTCTAACAAGTGGTATCAGAGACTTCTCCATGTTAAGCCATTGAGAATTAAGTTTTCCTTCTAAATTAGGTTTGGTTTTGTTAGATTAAGAACTATTATGGTAATAAATTCTTTGATTTTGTTCTTCCAAAATTCCAGATTCAATTTTGAGGATGTATTATTTGTTTTTGATTTTGTGAATTCCATAATCTTCTCTTATTGATGATGATGTGATGATATATTGATGTTTTGTTACGAATTAAGGACATTAAGAAGAATTTTAGGGTTAAAATTTGCATATTAGGCTTTGGAATGCGAATTTTCGATCCCAAATTTTGAATTTTAAACTTTGGAAATTGCTACGGGTTGTACAGGCGCTAAAACGTGCTCGTACAACCCAGATACAAAACCCAAGCCATAAAACAGCACTACAGCACTAGCTTGGGCAGTGCAGTGCCAAAATTTTTTTTTCTTTCAATTAAATTCAAATTTTTGGTTTATTGATTATATCTTTTGGATGTCTAATAATCTAAAATGGATTGATTGAAGCAAATATGTTACTAAAGTAACCTCTCTTGTGTAGATTAATTTCACTGGAATATTGAGATGGTTGTATGTATGTAATTCATACAGATATTGACCGGTCTAAAGGAAGGTTAATATTTGGATGAATTGCATGCGCACTTGTGGTAATAAATATGTGACAATTATAAGGTATTCAATATGAATAATAAGTCGATCCAAAGATAGACCTATTGTTTGACAAGATAGACCTATTGTTTGACAGGACATTGTCAATATTTAATTACTAGACTTAGAGTGTCACTTACAAGTTAATATTTCTATCAAAAGACTAAATTTTAATGTTGTATTAGATATCTTGTGATGGGGCCCACTATAATTTGAATTTATTGATTGTTTGATATTATTGGGATTTAAATGTGCCTTAAGGATAGAAAATCAACTCTATGGATTTTCTGTAAATATGACATTTTGATATTAATAAAAAGAGGTTATTCATGTTTAATAATTAGTGTTTTATTTACTTTCATTTATTAATTGTATGACTATTTTGAGCAAACATAAAATACTCCTAGACTGTTAGAAATATATCAGATTACCATATGTCTACGGGGTATACATAGAAGACGTGGTAATTTGATAACAGTCTAAATAAATTGTCTGTAATTGATGGAATAAGATTTGGAGATCTTATTCATCATAAGATTGTAAAGGTTACCTACTTCCTTGTAGGGATGGTTTGTCTTGACTACCGAATAGGTTCCGAGTAGAAACTTTAATTTATATGAGTGTTGAGGTATGACATTGGACTGGACTTAAGGTGTTAATTGATTCGGTTTAATAATTTTGTTTATAAGAATAAATGACACTTTGATTATCATCCTGCATTAATCTTAATCTTAAAATGAATACTTGAGTACGCATCCATGACTTATGCATTTTGATCTACTATAGGTGAGACACTGATAATTGATTGTCAATATACTTGTGTTTTGGGTGTATGACTTATGGATGGAGAAATCAAGATTCACAGATACAGAATCCATAGCTATCTTAATGATAGTACATGTTATCTACTTAAAGGTATTATTCGGGAATTGAAAGATAATATAACAAGATTTTGGCCATCGGTTTACTTTGTGTTCTCTGATGGTTTACCGATTGTATGGCTTTACAATTGGTGGTTCTTTCACTGGAGAATAATGGAACTTTAAGTTAAAATGATTGAAAAGGTAAAATGGAAAAAGACCTTAATTCAATCATGAATAACATATGGGGATTAAGTGAGCGATGAATAAAACATGGAAGAAGCATCGCGTTAGAGAGATTTCATAAAACGGTATGTAAATGGGAGTTCAGCTTCAAACTTTTAGTGGAATAGTACTGAAGTTGATAATGATGAATAATTAATCCGAGATTAATTTTTTGCAATTATAAGAGCCTCTTTATATATTTCCATTTGGTCTCTCTATTAGCTCATATAGTTTCACGAAGCATCTCAGGATTTGTTTCTAACAAGATCGGTAAATTAAATGAGAATTTAATAATGTCTATTAAGACATGATACTCTCTAACATGGAATCTTGAAATGATTGGACATGTGAAATTAATGTAAACAAATAATGTGATTTGTCAACATATGATTGGTTGCAAATAAAATAATTATTTGTTAATTATTTTGGTTAATTAAATTTTGGAAATAAGATTGTGTTTGAATTATTTAGTTTTTGAAAACAAAATCTTTCTCTCCTAATCTATGGTGCACAAATTTTAGTGGATAGAGGGAAGAAAATTTTGTTTCAAAATTGTTTAAATATATTACAGACATTAAATTATTAATTGATTTAAATAATGGAGCTTATTTGATAGATTTTATTTTCTTAAAAAATGATGCATGTTTTTTTTAGTGGAAAAGAAATCTAAAATATTCCATTTATTTAAATTAATTAAATATGGATAATTTTTGTAGAAAATATTTATTTAAATTCAAATAAGAAAATCTTATTTAAATTCAAAGGTTTAAAAAGAGTTTGAATCTAGATATGATTATGATTTTTTGACTATTCTAGATTTTTGATTTAAATTTGAACCACCAATCAATCTACACATAATGGGGAGCATGAATTTTTTGAGATTCTCCAAGTAAAAGACCATCCATAAGGTTTAAAGAACCAAGCCCGAAATTCGAATGATCATTTGATTCAAAAGATTATCCAAAAAAATAATTATTAATTATTTTTCAAGTAGGAGATATTTTTGAAAAAGGATTGGAGTATTATATAAAGGCTAAGGGTTCTTGAAAAAAAGCCAACTATCATAATACACTCAAAGAAAAGGGACGGTTTTTTGGGAGAGAGAAAACGCAAAAAACTAGGTTTTTATGCTTGAGAAAATTCGTCCTTCTTGGCTGTGAAAAAAAGAAAGAAATTTTCATTGAATCAAAACTGTGAGGAAGGTTAAGCCGGGTAATATTTTTCATAGAAGGTTAACCGGTTCTTGTTTTGTAGTTTTAAAGAACAAACCTGGATCGAATTCTCAATGAGGTACATCGGGATTGGGAAAGTGGGATCTAGACTTCGGAAGAATTACCAGTCGCTTGAATTCATAACATGTGTGCCCACACACACTCTAAGACATGGGAACTCGAGAATAGTAGAGAAGACACATTGGTCGATGCTCTAACAATTCCAGAATCCGAGAAACAAGGTATGTTTAATCATGTATTTAATTTATTATTATATACATCATGAGCTTCTTTTCTGAATCGGCATAAAAATTTTAAAACTTCCGCTGCGTCTAACTCTGATATCATATCCATTTTTCCAACAGATATGGATTCACATGTGAACATGGATTCTTATATGGATTCTTATGTGAACATGTTATTTTACTTGTTTTGCTCTCTGTTCAGCTAGTGCATCTACTTCTAATATATTTGCTAATGTCAATCTATCCTTATGTTAAATGATACCAACTTCAAGGATTGGAGAGAGAATGTTATGATCGTTCTCAGTTGCATGGATCTAGACCTTGCGTTAAGGATTGAATGACCTGTTGACCTTACAGATAAAAGTTCCACTGAGGAAAAGCGGAATATGGCGAGGTGGGATCATTCAAATCACATGAGTCTCATGATCATAAAGCATGAAATTCTAGAAGCCTTGAGGAAATTAAAAAGTGTTTTGCTAAAAACGATGATGCTGAAACAAGTATGCTTCTGGCGAGCTTGATTTCAATGAGCTACAAAGGAAAAGGAAAAATAAATGAGTATATCATGGAGATGTCTCATCTTGCTTCAAAACTAAAGACACTAGCTGTTTGATGATTTGCTCATGCAATTAGTTTTGATTTCGCTTCCTGCATAATTCAGTCAATTTAAGGTTAGTTATAATTGCCAAAAGGACAAATGGTCTCTGAATGAGCTCATTTCTCATTGTGTGCAAAAGGAAGAAAGGCTGAAGTAAGAAAAGACCGAAAGTGCTCACTTGGCAAATACATCTAAGGACAAGAACAAGAAAAAGAAGAATGATAAGAAAGCTGCAACTGGTCCAGCTTAAGAGAAACAACAAAAGAACCAAGATAAAGAATTCGGTTGTTACTTCTGTCAGAAACCTGGACATATGAAGAGGGAACGTACCAAATATCATGCTTGGTGTGCAAAGAAAGGTACACTTCTTACCCTAGTTTGTTCTTACGTTAATTTAGCTTCAGTACAAAGACATACTTGGTGGATGGATTTTAGTGCTACTACTCACATAAGTGTGTCTATGTAGGGTTGCCTGAGTTGCTGATAGCCAAATTATGCTGAAAGATTCATCTATGCAGGTGATGGCAAATTGTTGGAAGTTGAGGCTATAGAGAATTTTATGTTATTATTAACGTGGATATTATTTGGATTTGAAAGAGACATGTTGTACCATCATTTAGATAGAATTTGGTTTCTATTTCTGGTTTGGACAAATTTGCACTAGTAAAAATCCCGGTTTACACGACGGTTCTATAACCGTCGTGTAATAGAACCGTCGTGTAATCCAGTGTTATAGAAGATACCACGATGGTAAAAAACCGTCATGGTATCTCAATGTTACACGACAGTTTAGAACCGTTGTCGAAACAAGAAATGGATGAACATAAATTTTTTTTTTAAGCATGATACACGACGGTCCTCGGCATGATGGTTCCTCCGGCGACCGTTGTGTAAAGCGAACTTTACGCGACGGTTCCTCCGAGGACCGTCGTGTAAAGCGGACATTACACGACGGTCTCCAAGGACCGTCGTGTAAAGTCTCACTTTACACGAAGGTTCTCCCTTGAACCGTCGTGTATTTTTTCTATAAAAAATTGTTTTTTTTTTCCTGATTTTCAAGAGACGATCCAAGATATTAACAATATTGATCAAAGTAAAAATACATATCAATTATTATATATTACAAGATTACATGTCATAATTAATGAATTGCATTACATGGCCACACCATTCACCCCTAATCAAATCCAAATCGTCAGAAGTGAAAAATTTTTTACTTTCAAGTACGTCAATTCCATTCAACACTATTTCCCTCATAAAACCTAAAATAAAATAACCACATTCAACACTTCCCTCTTGGAGAGGACAAGGCCGGTTTGAGATTTTCGTTTTACAATCTCGTCTCCTTCTAATCCCTTCGCCGATCGTAATTTTCCAATCGCTTAGCGCCCTAGCAAATTGGTAAAGTTGAAACTAATTAAGATGCATATAATTAAGATTAAATAAATAATGAACATACTAAAATTGACTTACATGTTCATGAGCTCAGTAAAATCGTCTCGTTTCTTCTCTCGAAGATGATCAAAATAAAGGACGAGGTCCTCCCATGGGTCAATGACTCCCAAAACCTAATGTCTCCATCTATTATGTGGCACAAGATAAAGAGAGAGAGGGGAGGGTGACGGGAGAATGAAGGGGAGGGGATGGCGGTCTCGCGGGCGATGGTCGAATGAGGAAGAATGGAGGGTGGGCGGCATCACCGGGAGAATAAGATAGAGGGTAAGGCATCCGCGCTATCGACGGACGGGCGAAGGAGATAGTGGGTAGGATAAATCTTTAAGTGGTCGAGAAGGAGAAAGATAAAAAGGATGATAAAGGATAAGGAAAGTGGATTTAAGTTAAGGTTTACGCGCAAATTTTAAAGCACAAAATTTCAAATCTTTAGAGTGATTTTCGGAAGATTATACGACAGTTTCCAAAAGACCGTTGTGTAATCTTATGAAAATCGGAAGATTACATGACAGTTTTTGAAAAGTTTGAATTAAAAATAAATCCAAAATCAAATTCTTTGGTTTGGCACAAGATTAGGGCATGTGGGGGGGGGGCGGTTTTCACTACAAAAAAATTGTGAAAATTTAGCCAAACCATGCCAAAATCCCCTCTCAAAATCCAGACACCAAAGAGAGAACAAGAAGAGAAGAAAAATTGAAAACCAAAGAGAAAAGTGTTAGGGAGAGTGATCAGTTTTCTTGTAGAACAACAAGCAAGAGTTGAAAATTTTTTGGAGCCCTTTTAGGCCTAGTGGCTGGTTGTGGGAGAGAAAGAAAGGAAAGGAAAAAGTGAAGGGAGAAAAGGAGAGGAGGTGTGGCCGGACTTGTGAGAAGCAACCAAGTGACCAACAAAAATTTTGGTGCACTAACAAGCAAGGAGAACCGGTTGTGGAGGAGACTTGGGGGTATAAAATTGGAAGCCAAACCCTAGCCAAAATCTTGAGTTAAATCAAGGTAATTCTCCCTTGACCTCAAACTCTTTAAATTGAGCTTCAATTTGAAATTTAGGTGTATTTCAAGTTGAATTTGTAAGAGCATAAGTTCAATTTAATTTATTGTCTAAGTTTAGAATTTTAGGGTTTGTGCTTGATTAGGCTAAGGGTGGTTTGATTTATAAGCTTTGCATGATTATGCTTGCTTAATTTTTATGGTTTGCATGCTAGATGTTTGATAAGTTGTATGTCCCCAATTATGTTCAAGTATGATGAACAATATGGTATGTTAGGTTGCTAGAATAGAACTAGAATGCTTGGTATGAAATTGTGCAACCTAGAACCATGCAAACTTTGGTTGATCCAAAATCAATAAGGGTTTGCATGGAGATGATGTAAAATGTGTTTAAAGAAACCTTACATTAGAAAAGCATTGCATGTGTGATCTTAGGCTCCCGCGGTGGTTGGTTGAGTTAGATTACGCAATTAGGACGTAAAATGAACTTAATTAAGAAAACTGCCAGATTCGGGTGAAAACTTGCCAGTTTTCTGGAATAATGGTTTTGAGGCCATTAGAGGTCGAATTTGAGAAAACTTAAAACATGAAAGTTGTTGAGAATGGTTTTTCCTAGGGGGCAACATGAATGGTTTTCCAAAATGAGGCTCCAACTATAACGACCCGCCTTGCACAGACCGTTACACTGTTGCTTACTTACTTACATACTTATAGGGCTAGCTCAAAACACAGCGGAATTTTTTTTTTATACACGAATTAAAACGTGTTCCTTAGGAAAGGTGTATGCATAAAATATAATTACATAATTATAAGAACTCAAAAAGGTCAAAACGCGTAGCGGCATAGAGTCCCACGATTTCACAGCTTACCTCGCCACGCCTCGTCACGCCCCGCCACCTTGCATCATACATTGCTGACAGGTTGCTTACCTACAACATAGACATAAGACAGTGAGCTTTCGCTCAGCAAGTACAACTGTCTCGTCCGCGACTTACTTATAACCATAACGAAATACATTTCTAACTTAACATACAAAGCCATACATAACCATTCATAATCCCATAACATCATTCACTCTGTAGGCGGAGTTGTACTTACCTCTTTTCCTGCTAAAATCTCACTCTCG
Source organism: Ficus microcarpa (assembly GCA_025413485.1). Taxonomy (NCBI): domain Eukaryota; kingdom Viridiplantae; phylum Streptophyta; class Magnoliopsida; order Rosales; family Moraceae; genus Ficus; species Ficus microcarpa. The sequence continues at coordinate 13,522,147 of CM046380.1, read as the reverse complement.
CTGTCCTGCCTTGGCGTACAGCTACAAGTCCTCTCCTGCTTGAGAAAGGACATTGGTGAGGTTCTGTTTCTGATTGTAGAATGTTGGTACCCTAACCAACATACCTACTATAACCTAGTTGTATGTCCCCGTCAGATAACTGACTTGTCCAAAATTGGCCTTTTACTACTGGGGATTAATTTGAACTTGATTAATCCCTTAATAGGCTACGTTGGATAACCTCTTAATCATCTCCTTGATCTTCTATTGGGTTTCTCTTTAATACCTTGGGCTTTACCATTTTATTATAGCATATTGGGTCAATGGCCTTGACCCATTTTGCTTGGCCCATTAAACTTATAGTAGTCCTTAGGGTTACGTTGGATAACCCTTAAGGTTACCTCTATTCACTTGTGGGGTCAACCGAAGTTAACATCGGGTCAACTACTGGTCAATCCTCGTCAATTCTGGGCCTTTTGGGCCTAAGCCCGGTAACTCGGGTCCTATTCCCGGCTACGGCCCGTAAGCGGCTTGATTACCATTTTTATCTTGAAAATCCATCTCTTATTTTAAACTTCATTTTCTTAAAATTCATATTTCCTTTCCTTTTACACTTTTACAACATTTTTCTTAAAAATCCTTAAAATCCTTTATAAACTTCCGATCTTTGAAATAATTCTTTGTAAATGTCGTTTAGGGTCGAAAACTGGAAAACTGCCTTTGGAACAGTTTTCGTAGCTAAATTAACGGTTTAGAACACTTTACAATTTTTTTTGAAAACATTT
>CM046380.1:13468000-13521283 GCA_025413485.1 Ficus microcarpa | reverse complement strand
CCTTGTGTTTCCCCTGCTCCAAACCCACGGTAACAAGGCTGTTTGGCTGCAGAAAAAAATTTTCTTTTCTCTCCCCCTCGGTTGCTAGCCTACCCGAAGCACACAAGATGGATTGAACTTGAAAAATTTTTCTGATTTCACTCTCCCTTTCTCTCGGATTTTTGTGCCGAAAATTCTCAAGAGTTTGGCTGCATTTTTTCTTTAAAATGAATAGAGAGTTCAGCCCCCTTTTATAGACAACTTGGAGGACTTCTTGAAATAGGATTTTGGCCCCAAAAGTTTGCAAATTTTGGACTTCTAGCTTGCAAGGTGTCCGAATTCTATGGAGGGTGGAGGAAGTGCAAGACAACTCATGGTGAGTTGGCATGGCTAGGTGTCTTCTTGTGATTGGTCCAACACATCCCACTTTGAATAAAATATTAATTTCTTTGTGAGATATCTTAAAATTTAGGGCTTGTTTGGATAAAAATCTTTGAAACTTTGACTGTAAAAATTTAAATTCCAATACTGTAATAATTATTTTACAGTTTGGATTTTTCATAATTTCAGTCAAAAAAATCGGATTGAAGATCTTTTCTCAAAATCCTTCTGCCTCGTGACTTACTGTGGCGTGTTTGATTTTTTTCTAAGGTGGTTTTAGTTTCTAACTGTCATAAAAATTAGTTCCTGCATTATTTTTCGTAAAACGCAGATCTTAAAATTCCTCCGTCATAATTTCGGCCATTTTGGTCCAACTTTGACTTTTCGGTCAACAGTTGACTTTTTCGGTCAAAATTTTGACTTTTGTGGAATCGAGTCTGTTTCACTTCTTATTGTTCAAAAAGGCTATTTGCTTCTTCGAACAGTCATTTTTGAGTTTTTATTAAGCTTTAAAAACTCATAACACATATTAGAGCTCTGAAACAAGCTTTTTCATGAAATTACATGTACTATTTACATTCAAGTTTTTACAGAAGCTAGTCACATGAAAAACTAGATCTCACACTCTTTTTCTCTTGTCTCGTACCAGTGGACTGGAGATCTGCATCTTCTCCCATATAAAGCTTCATAAGGGGCCATTCCAATTGAAGCGTGAAAACTGTTGTTGTACGAGAATTCAATCAAAGGAAGCTTCTTATCCCAAGTTCCCTTGAAATCCATCACGCAAGCTCGCAACATGTCTTCTAAGGTTTGAATGGTCCTTTCTGATTGTCCATCCGTTTGTGGGTGAAAAGCTGTACTAAACGAAAGCTTGGTACCCATTGCTTCATGTATGCTCTTCCAAAATTTCGAAGTAAAGCGACCGTCGCGATCCGAGATTATCGTCTTCGGAATTCCATGATAGCGAACGATCTGAGCCACGTATAATTCTGCCAATTGTTCCACAGAGAAGCTGAGCTTGATGGCTATAAAGTATGCCGACTTTGTCAATCGGTCAACGACCACCCAAATTGCGTCGTTGCCGCTGGGAGTTCGAGGCAGACCAACCACGAAATCCATTGTCACTTGGTCCCATTTCCATTCTGGGATGGAAATTTTCTGTAGTTCTCCTCCTGGACGTTGGTGTTCCGCCTTTACCTTTTGACAGGTAAGGCATTTACTGACAAAAGTAGCAACGTCGTTCTTCATCTTGGGCCACCAAAAGCTCTCCTTTAAGTCCTTGTACATCTTTGTGGCTCCGGGATGGAAAGAATACGGAGTCTCGTGAGCTTCCTCTATGATCTTTTCCTTCAATTTTTCCTCATTAGGAATACATAATCTATTCTTTTGATAGAGTATGCCCTCATCGGATATGTGGAAGTCCGATTCCTTCCCTTCTAAAATCTCGTTTTTCATCCTAAGCAGTGAGGCATCGGCTTCTTGTCGTTCCTTCATTCCCTCTAAAATAGTAGGCTGGAAGGTTAGAGCAGCTAATCTTCCCGTAATGAGCTCGATTCTGGCTTCCATTAGCTCCTTTTGAAGAGGCTCGGTCAATGACCTAATTGACATCATTGAGGAAGACGACTTCCGACTTAGGGCATCGGCTACCTTGTTAGCCTTCCCGGGATGGTATCGGATATCTATGTCGTAGTCCTTAACCAATTCGAGCCATCTTCTTTGCCTCATGTTGAGCTCCTTTTGTGTGAAGATGTACTTCAAACTCTGATGGTCCGTGTACACTTCGCATTTTGTGCCGTAGAGGTAGTGCCTCCAAATCTTTAAGGCAAATACTACCGCCGCAAGCTCCAAATCATGCGTCGGATAGTTCTTCTCGTGTTCCTTGAGTTGTCGTGAGGCATGAGCGATCACTTTTCCGTTTTGCATAAGTACGGCTCCCAATCCTATCTTAGAGGCATCGCTGTAAATTACGAAGTTTTCTTCCTCCACGACCGGAATTGTGAGGATTGGAGCGCTCGTCAACTTGCTTTTGAGCTCTTGGAAGTGCTCTTCACACTTATTTGTCCATTCGTAGGCCTTCCCTTTTCTTGTGAGTGCGGTAAGTGACGCCGCGATCTTAGCAAATCCTTCGACGAATCGTCGGTAATAGCCCGCTAATCCGAGGAAACTGCGCACTTCGGTGACATTTTTGGGAGCTGGCCACTTACTTACCGCCTCAATCTTAGCCGGGTCTACGGATATGCCTTCTTTGGAGACTACATGTCCAAGGAAATGGACCTTTTCCAACCAAAATTCGCACTTGGAGAACTTGGCGTAAAGCTGATTTTGCTTCAAAATCCGTAGTGCAATCCTTAGATGCTTCTCATGTTCCTTTTTCGACCTTGAATAAATTAGAATGTCGTTTATAAAGACAATGACAAACTTGTCTAGGTAGTCCTTGAATACGCGATTCATTAGATCCATGAAGGCGGCTGGTGCATTTGTCAGTCCGAACGACATCACAAGGAACTCGTAGTGTCCATATCGAGTGCGAAACGCCGTCTTCGGAACATCTCCTTCCTTGATTCGGAGCTGGTGATACCCCGATCGTAGATCAATCTTCGAAAAGACTGAGGCTCCCTTCAGTTGGTCGAACAGATCGTCGATCCTGGGCAAAGGATACTTGTTCTTGATGGTGATCTTGTTCAACTCTCGATAGTCGATGCACATTCTTAGAGTGACGTCCTTCTTTTTAACAAACAACACCGGGGCTCCCCACGGTGAATAGCTTTGTCTGATGAATCATTTATCTAGGAGCTCCTTCAACTGGACTTGTAATTCTTTGAGTTCAGCAGGCGCCATCCTATACGGTGTCTTGGATACTGGTGCCGATCCTGGGAGTAACTCAATCTCAAAAGAGATTTCTCGTTCTGGTGGCAATCCTGGTAGATTTTCAGGAAAAATGTCCACAAACTCCTTGACTATCAGTACATCTTCCGGCTTACTTTCAGTCTCTAGCGTCTTATCTACCATGTTGGCTAGAAATCTCGTACATCCTTCCGCCAATAACTTTTTAGCCTTTAACGCCGAAATAAACATCTTTGGCTGCTTCGGGGTCAATCCTCGAAAAATGAATTCCTTATCCCCAACTGGCTTGAATGTAACGGCACGACGCTGGCAGTCGATAACCGCGTTGTATTTTCCTAGGAAGTCCATACCCAGGATAACGTCGTAGTCATATAAGTCAATGACGATTAGGTTGACGTACATCTCTCTACCGCATATGATTATTGGAACATGGCGTATCCAATAATCAGACAACAAGATTTCCTCGGAGGGTAATGCAGTATGAAAGGTTCTTCCGATTTTCTCATTATCTCTACCTAGTTTCTTAGCAAACCTAGGTGATGTGAATGAATGCGTAGCTCCAAAATCAATCAACACATAAGCATCTTATTGGGCAAAAGGAAGCTGACCTGTCACCACCGTGGACGGTCCAGCTTGAGCATCCTCCTTTGTGCAGGCATAGATGCGTCCTTGCGGTTCTAGAGTTTTAGCTCGGCCTTGAGGAATTGCAGGTCCCTCCAGCTTCATCTGGGCGGCATGTAATTGACTTCCCTGACCCCGCTGATAATTCTGCTGATGCTGAACATTTGCATTGCAATTCTTGGCAAAGTGGCCTTCCTTGCCACACAGATAGCAGCGGTTTGTCCCGGCACGGCAGTCTCCCGGGTGTTTTCTCCCACATTTCTGACAAGGGGGAGTTCCACTGTTGTCAGGGGCATTCTTCTTCTGGGGAGGATTCTGATGGCTCCCTTGTCCTCCAGCATTCCACTTTCTTTTCTGCTGGGGGTTGACATACAGCTTGTTGCCGCCGCGTTGTCCAGAAGGTCCTCCTTGACCTTTCTGCTGTGATGGTTGGCCGGGCTTGGTCTGACCTTGCCTGGCTAGGGCCCTCTCTTCATTCCTTTCCTTAAAGAACTGGGCCCGTTGCGTCTTGTTCTGGCCGACCCAATATTCGGCTCAAACTGCTCGACTGACGCACTCGGCAACAGTGAGCGGTGGTTGGGGGCCACTACTGATAAGCACGGTTAATTCTGGCCGGAACATTTTCATCATCTTCTTCACTTTGTCCTTCTCATAACTGATGAGTTGAGGGCAGAGACGGGTGAGCTGTTCAAACCTTCTCACAGCTTCAGCCACTGACAAATTTCCCTGACGGAAATTGGTGAATTCATCCTGTTGGGTTTCCATTACTTCCGTGTTGAAGTACTTCTCACGGAACTCTTCCACAAAGTCATCCCATGTCATCTGGGTAACGTCCCGTCTGATCTGGACCGTTTCCCACCATAGCCGTGCGTCTTTCTTCAACATGAAGGACGCGCAGAGGACTCTTTCTCTGTCGTCGAGCCCTAAGAAGTTCAGGGAAACTTGAAGATCGATGAGCCAGTTGTCAGCTTCGATCGGGTCCGTTGATCCCTCGAATTCTGGCGCCTTCATGCGCCAAAATTCATGGTACAGCTCTGCTGGGGTTCGAGCTCGAGGAGCTGGCGGAGCAGCTACCGGTGCCATTGGTGCTTCTTGGGCCTCAGGGTGTTCCGGAATTACTGGTTCCTCCTCGGGGAATTCCGGTACTGCTGGTTGCTCTTCAGGTGCCGGTGGTACCCTGATTTCGGGCGGTCCTTGGTTCTGTTGGGCTATTTGAGCCCTAAGCCCACCTATTTCTCGTTGTTGGGCGAGCATCATCTCTCTCAGCTCGTTCAGTTGAGCTGCAAAATCGACGTTTTGGGCTGTGCCACTCGACGTCTTGGTAGCATGGTTCTGTATAGAAGCAACAAAATAAGCTTCATACTTTTAAAATTTTCATAAAATCATATATTTTATACAGAACCATAATTTTCTTTTCATAAACATAGTTTTTAGGAAAATACATAATTTCTTCATCATGGGCATACATTACTTGTTTGCCACCATCGAGCTAGGGCACAACCCAACGTTATTCTCACAACCAACCTTTCCATTACGAACCATCGATATGCGTCGAATACGAAAATCTATTTCTAAGCGTAAGAAAATAAATTAACTTACTTGGGCTATTGCAGAACAATGCGGAGCGAGACGAAGTAGGCTGGCAGGATACCGCTCTGATACCAACTCTGTGACGCCCCCTTACTACGTAGGGCCGTCACTCCTTAGATTACTTACTTTCTTACTTGAAAATTTGGGATATATATATATATATATATATATTTTTTGAAACTTACTTATAAAACATTTGTCTTTAGTAATACATCATTACTACTTAAGTAAACGTGTACTTAAGGTATTTAGTTCCAAAATACCATAAAGCATAATTTGTCTTTATCATACATGCTTATATACAAAAACTTCTTTACATCAAAAGATTTGCGGAAACTATGCGTAGTGGTATCCCTATCGCCTTCGTCTGCCGCCACATCGTTCCAACAATGCCCAGCATTAAGCTGCGGGTTTCTTACCTACAGTATGAAATATAACTTGATGAGCTTTCGCCCAGTAAGCACAAACATAATCTCACAAAACATTTAAAACATCATAAAAACATTCATCATCATATGCATATGCGTGAACCATTTATGTTCCATTTATGCATTTCTTTTAACTTTCTTACCTTTCTTATGGGCCCCATAGTGTACGTACCCTTAACATATAGCGCGCCGCTAGATACAGTTAGATGGGGTTGCAAGTCCCTAACTGCTCCAGGAAAATATAAGTGATTACACCCTCTTACATCAACGAGAGGGTGAATCCATAACTTGTATATAAAAATTCTCCACCTTGGCGGGGTTGGTATGACATCTTACTTGTGATTTCTTACCATGTTATTTATCTTTAGTGAACATACACTATGCTGTCACTATATGATAACATACTTCTTATCTCATTAATAACATGGCATGGCATTCTTTTCATTAATGGCATTTGCAAACATGACATTTTTATAAACATGACATTTTACAAATATGGCACATTTATAATCTTTTGCAAAAATAGCACCTTTTTATAAACATAGCATTTTATGAAAATAGCACCTTTTATAAATATGGCATTTCGTAAAAATAGCACTTTTCATAAAACATGGTATTCATAGATATAGCACACAACATATTGCAGCATATTTGAAAACCACATATTTGAACAAAATTTACTAGCTTTCATACTGCAGGTGAGGTTTGTAATTACCTCTAGTGCCGTGTCCTTAGAATCGCGTTCCTTAAATTGTCGGTAACGGCAATTCACTTTCCTGATATACCAAAAATATAGGATCAGGATCCTTTCGTAAGGTGTTGGCGACCCACCAACGCTCACATTTACTTTTGGTTGTATGTCCCCTATACATGATATCCATCTTGGCCACATAATCCCCATTCTTTATTGAACTTGGATAATTCCTGATGAGGTTACATTGGGTAACCTTTTTAGTTAGAGCCTTGTTCTCTTATTGGGCTTTGCTCATACATCTTTGTTATTGGGTTATTTCCATTAACCCTTTAAATCTTAGCCCAATTGTACATGTGGGTATCCCTTAGGGTTATGTTGGGTAACCCTTAAGGTTAACCTTAATTAACCTTGGGTCAACCTTTTGTCAACCCTTGGTTATCCTTGGGTTTGTAACTCGGATATAATATCCGGTTACCGTTCGTAATCGGCTTGCTTACAATTTTTACTTTAAAATTCCTCTTTCTTATTTTTGGAGAATCTTGTGTGATTAACTTCCAAAAATCTTTCATTCTTCTTATAAAAATTCTAACTCCTTTTAATTAGAAAATACCTTGGTTAAATCTCATTATTTTCTTTAACTTGGAATGTTTGGTATGAAACCCTCTTTTTCTTTTCTTTGTTGAAAAATGTGAATTTCAAACCCGAGCCCTTAAAATTCATAGTTTTCGAAACAAATCTTTTATAAAATCATTTGGGGTCAGAAACCATCTTTAGAACGGTTTTCGAAGCTAAAATAATCATTTAAGAACACTTCATGATTTTTCTAGAAAAGATTTTCGTGAGACTCATTTGCTAGATTTCGGACTCTCTGCGCGTCTCTCATAAAACGCGCCCAGTTTAAAAATCAGCTTGGAATTTGAAAAACTTGTCTTCACGAAAGTTGTAGCTATCGAAAAATGCTAAAACTTTCGTGTTTTGGACAAAATCTAGTTCGGCCTAGATCAGTACCAGTTTTTATTTGAAAACGGGTTAACTCTGAAAAACTGTGTGGAGAACGTCCCAGGGTTCAGCCACGGGTTTTGGGTAAAACGAAGGCCTTTGGAGCCTTATTTCGAGATTCTGTCCACGTTGTCCTCTAGGAAAAGTTGTTCCGAACAACTTTTGTTTTAAGTTTTTACTCATTCTGTAACGACCCGCCTAGCACAGGCCATTACCGTACATACATACATGCATTCATACCTAGCTTTTACAACTTACTTAATTATTATATAAAACACAGCGGAAATTTTTTTTTTTTTTTATAAGGTGTATATACATATACGAAACATAAAATATAATCAGTACTATTTCTTGTGCATACTACTCAGTAGCCATAATTATACATGCCATAATTTAACATAATTAACAAAACGCGTAGCAGTCCCCATTTTCCACCATTCACAGTGCCCGTCCACGCTATTCCACCTTGCATCATCAATTGCCAGCAGGTTGTTTACCTACAGCATAAACTTAACACAATGAGCTTTCGCTCAGCAAGTACAACTCCTATACCGCGACTCGTAACTTATAACAAAACATACCATCACTCTATTGCATATACTTCAAGACATATAGCATGCATGAACCATTTATGTTCATATTATGCTCACTTATTTCTGCAACTACTTGTTCTACTTAGGGGCCCTTAACATGTGTGTTCGTACCCGGCGTGTGACTATGAATTGGTTGGGGCGGCCAAACCATATCCAACTCAACCCACAGTCCAACCCGACCTGGTGCGGGTGGCACGACACAGGCGACGTATCGCCTTTACCTACTTTTCACCTTGTCATTCTTATTCGTGTCATACATAATCTTATTTCATGAACATCCCGTTCAAGGACATTTTATCATCATTCATATGCATTTAATATATATTGTAAGCATACGTTGCTTACTTAACACATTTCATCGCATATACTTAATACATACACTTAACATCGTAACATCTCATAACACATAGCACAACAATAAAATCTAGGCAAGTATACAACTACTAGCCTATGCTGTAGGCGGCGTTGTACTTACCTTGTCTATGCCTGTTGATATGCTGTTCCACCTCGGGGCTCAGCTGCAGGTTATATCCTGCTTAATCGAAGGACTAGTTAATACTCTAGCCTATGACCATAATAATGTTGGTTATCCACCAACATTCATGCAATGCATTGGCTATATGTCCCCCCTATCTTAAAACATTTGATGTGCGGTTACGTTGGATAACCTTTCAAACCTATCACATGTGAGAGCGTATAAAGGTTAGACTAACACCTAACCTTAAACTTATCGTAATCCTAATCCGAATTAGGTTAACCGAAGTCCACCTCTTGATTACTAAAGTCAACCCTCCGTTGGGCCAACTTCGGGCTTTGGGGCTAAGCCCTGTGATTCGGGTATAAATTCCCGATCACCGATCGTCTTAACTTCTTACCTAGAAAACCTTGAACTTGAACATTTTTATTCTCTTTTCTTTGTCTTTGAAAGAGCTTTTGGCATAAAAGCCGAAAAACTGCTATAATTCCCCTTAAAAATCCTTGAATCTTAAAACTGGGTTTTTAAAACATTGAGGGTTTGAAACTGCCCTTGGAACAGTTTCCGTGTTCAAAACAGAGTGTTTAAACCGAAAAACAATTTTTCTCTATGGGTTCTATAAAAATCTGTGCAGGAACATTTTGCTCCCTGCACAGTTTTCAGATTTCAAGGTCTAGCTTAAAACCCTTTGGGAATTAGAAAAAGTTTCCTTCACGAAAGTTCTAGCTCTCGAAGAGATCTAAAACTTTTGTGTTTTACAAAAATTCTGATTCTACACCGATTAATACCAGTTTTTATTTGAATCTCGGTGATCTTAAAAACGGCGTCCTGATGGACCACCTACGGTTTTTTGTGAAAACGGAGGCCTTTGGAACCTCATTTTGAGAAACGGTTTGCGCTGACCCCTAGGAAAGACCCTGTTCTACAACTTTTGTGTTTTACGTTTTTACCCATTCGGCCTCTAAAGGCCTGCAATTACCGATTTCCTGCGACTGACCAGTGGGGAACCCGAACTGGCAGCCTTGCTTACTAAGTTTGGTTTACGTCCTAGTTTTCGGTTTTTACCTCAACCGATCACATCGGGAGCTTAAGGACATGTCATACAGCGTTCCTAACGTCTTGCATGTCCCAACATGCATGTAATATCTGGTTTCCATGTTGCTAATTCTTGTAGAGAATTAATACATGTGTGGTTATGAGATTTTATGAGTAAAGTTCAGTCCAGAACTTTCAGATGTGTTTTGTGGGTTTTTATAGCCTTAAAAGGCTTAAAACTGATTTTTCGGACGATAAGAAGTGAAAACTGATCATTTTATGAAAAGTTAAAATTTTGACCGAAAAGTCAACCGTTGACCCGAAAAGTCAACGTTTGACCAAAATGGTCGAAATTAAGAATTATGAATTTTAAGATCAGTTTTTCACGAAAAAGATTGCCGAAACTCATTTTTATTAGCAGATAATGAAAATGAGACTTAGGTTATTCGCTTTTCAAATCCGGCGATTTTTCTGAGTTCATAGAGCAAAAACGGTTTGAGAAAACAAGAAAAAGATTTTTCGTCCCGATTTTCCGACGGCAAGTCAAAAATCCAAAAACTGTAAAATAATATTTACAGTATTGGAATTTAAATTTTTGAACTCGACATTTCAAGATTTTCAGTCAAAATCCAAGCTTTGGCTCAAAGAAAAGTCTAGAACAAAGTTTGTTCTTATCCAAATTGTGTGGTGGCCCAATGATCACTTGCCATGTGTCCAAGCCAACTCATTAATAGATGGCTTCCACTTTTTCCCCCCTTGTTCGACCAACACAAGAAGTAAGAACAAAGAAATCTTGTTCTTGAAGTTTCCTTAAGATCTCTATAAATAGATAAGCCCATATTCCCTTTTATTCACAAAACACAACTAGACTCTTGCAATTTTCTTTCAACAAATCCGAGAGAGAGAGGGAGAAGGAGAATCAGAAATTTTGTGAGCCAAAGTCCATCTTTTAGCTTCGGGTGGCTTAGGGAAACCGAGGGAGAGGAAGAGAAATTTTTGCAGCCCTTTGTGAGCAGCCTTGCCGTGTGTTGGTGCAGGGAAACCGAGGGAGAGAAGACCATATTTCAAGGGAAAAATTTGGGGCCAAACTTCGGGTTAGCTAGCCGAGTCTTAGGGGAGAGTTTGGGTGAGTTTGGTGTGTGTTTTGAGGCTTGATTTTGCCTCCAAGCAAGCTTCAGGTGGCTTGTGAGAAAGGGTGAAAAATTTGTCCAACTTGGGCCATTCCTTCTTGTGTGGCCGAGGGGAGCAAGGAACCAACCAAAGGGACCAAAAAAAAAAATTTTGGTATTGATGCACCACAAGTTGCAGCCGAACCATAGGACCAAGGGGGCAGCCATAGGAGCAATTCGGTTTGTTCAAAACCAAGGGGCCGAAAACCCACACCTTTGAGGTAAACCCTAAAACGTTTTCTCAAGTTTTAAATTGAGTTTTAAAGTTTTGATTATGTGTATTGTTTCAGCCAAAAAAGTTGTAAGGGCTTAAGCCCATGTGTGGTTTATTTTCTGCCCTATGATGCTTGGTTGCCGTGTGTGGTTTGGTGAGCCAAGCCGAGTGTTTGGCTTGGTTTGTGCATGGTGTGTGTGCTCGGTTTTATGCTTAATTTTGTGTTAGAATGCATGCTAGGGTGTAGTAGGCTATTGTCCCCTTTTAGGTCAGAATTTTTGATGCTTGATTTGCTCGGATTTATGATGCTAGGTTGCTAGAAGATTTGTTGCATTCTTGGTTAGTGGAACCGTGCAACCCTAGGCAATTTAGACTCGGTTTGACGGGTTGCACGAGCACGTGAGTTGGCTTAGTTAGCCGTGAGAGAACGCTAGACGCGCTGCATGAATTGAACCTAACTCCCGCAGTGGGCGGTCGAGCTAGAACCATCGTCTTAGGCCGTAATCAATGAACCTAAAAACCGAAACTGTCTCTCGGGTCTCCTGGGAGCAGCCTCGGTAAAACGTCCCAGTTGGTTGATAGAGGCCGAATTGGCCAAAACGTAAAACACGAAAGTTGTAGATTAGGGTGTTTACTAGGGGGCAGAGCAGGCACTTTGCCAAAATAAGGCTCCAAAGGCCTACTTTTACACGAAAAACCGTAGGCGGGTCAGAAGACCCAGTTTTCAAGTTAAGCTCGGTTTGGATTTAAAACTGACTCCAAACGGTAAGGAATTAGAAAAAGTATAAAACACGAAAGTTTTAGAACTCTTCGAGGGCTAGAACTTTCGTGAAGAAAGATTTTTCCAACTCGGAACGGATTTTTAACCACAACCTAAAATCTGAAAACGGTGCAGGACTCAACGAAGTCCTGTGCACGAATTTTATAGAACCAACTTAGGAAAATTTATTTTCGAACATAAAACGTTATTTTAAGCACGGAAACTGTCCCAAAAGCAGTTTCCGACCCTCGACCATTTTATGAAAAATTAGGCCAGGATTCACGAAAGTTTTAAGAAGACAAGTTAAGAAAGATAAGTTATAAGCTAAGTCTTTTTATGAAAGAGGTTTTTAAGTTAAAAGTTATTAAGTTTAAGCTAAGTTTTTATGAAAAGGATTTTAAGCTCAAGTTTTCAAAGAAAAGAGTTTTTAAGCCAAGTTTTGAAAGAAAAATGTAGAACGTAGGGTAGCCGGGATTCAGCACCCGAGCTACCGGGCTTCGCCCCAAAGCCCAGAGTTGACCCGACAGGGTTGACTTTAGCACTCGTAAATGGTTGACTTTGGTTGACCAACAAGATAATAAATTCTTATGCAAGCCCAAGGGTAGGTGGTCGACCTAACCCAATGTTTTTATAAATGGGCTAAGTATACGGAAAAGTTTTTCAAACGTAACCCTATGGGTTACAAGAGGCTTTACATTAGGGGGACATATAGCCGAAAACCCGTAAAAATGTTGGTTAGTACCAACATACAATAGAAATGGACTTGAAGTCTGACGTACGACCTTCAATCGAGCAGGAGGAGTTCTGCAGCGGAGGCTGGACAAGGATCTGCGTAACAACTAAGTATAGACGGTAAGTACAACACCGTCTACAGCACAAGCTAATAGGATTAGACTATTAGACTCGATGATGTGCTTTGTGTGATGTGCTATGTGTTCATGAATGCGTCATGAAAAATGCTAAGTGTGTAGGTATATGCTAAGAAAAGATAAGCAAGAAGCTAAGTAGAAACATGACATAAGAAGTGTTTGTTCACACGTAAACAAGATCAAGTAAGAAAATAAGGACCGTGTCGATCCACCCGCATCAGGTCGGGTCGGACTGTGGATTGATCTGGATTGGTTTGGCCGCCCCAGACAATTCATTAGTCGCGCGCCGGATTTCGAACACGTAGATTAAGGGCCCATAAGATATAAAGAAAAATAATAAAGCATAAGATGGTCTATGCATGCTATGTGCTATATGTTATGTATGCTATGTATGTATGCTATGTTATGTATGCTATGTATGTATGCTATGTATGTATGCTATGTATGTATGTATGTTATGTTAAGTAGTATGTTATGTTATGTTAGGTTATGTTATTGTGTGTTTTAATGTTATATTGTTGTTATTTGTTTTACGGCCTAGGAGTTGTACTTACTGGGCCTCAAGCTCATTGTTTTAAGTTTGTGCTGTAGGTAAGTCGCCTGTCAGCTGATGATGATGCGGTGGGGAGTAGCGGGTCAAGCAATGTAAAATCGTGGTATATGGAGCCGCTACGCATTTTGTGTGGTATACACTTATATAAAACAAGATACTTTTTATAAATAATAATTAGTATATTATGTACAGAAACAGTATTTTAAGTTATGTACATAGCTTTGTGTACTATAAAAAAAAAAAAAATCCGCTGTGTTTTCCAAGCTAAGTAGGCAAATAAGTTTATGTATGAATGAATGTATGTACGCAAGGGTAACGGCCTACGCTAGGTGGGGCGTTACAATGCAGCCCTAACCCGTTCATGCAGCCCATAGAAATCGGCTCCTAACCTAGGGTTGCATGGCTAGCATGTTCAACCAATCATTCCATACATTCATCACATACCAAAATAAATTCAAACCATTCATACACATGCTCATTCATACCCTAAGGGACATATAACCTCATGAAATATTTCTAGCATGCAATCCTAGCATACCAAATAACCATAAACATATTAATGAACATAATGGAACCAAACCACATCTAGCAACCTAATCAAGCACATTTAAGGGCATAAACTAAATTTAGTGAGCTTATGCTCTTACAACCAATAACTTGAACAAATACATTTAAATTTGAGCTTAAAAACTTGATTGGAAAAAGATTTGAGCTTTTGGAAAATTTTACCTTGAAATGAATAGGATTTGGCTTTAGGACTTGAACCAATCTCACACCCCTTGACTTAGCTCCCTAGAACCGGTTTTGGCTCACCAATTTGACACCAAATTGGCTGATTTGGGACCTCAATTTTTGGCTCCTCCCTAAGCTCGGCTACAGCCCTATAATAGACCCAAAAACTGAAAATTTTTTCTTGGTTTCCTGCACAAAACCCGTGGGCTCTAGGAAGGGAAAAATGGTTCCGAAACTTACCCCTAAGCTTGCTCGAATGAACCCCGAACTCTCCCTTAGAGTTTTCCTTCAAAACCTGAAATTTTTTCCTCTCTTTTACTGCTTGCTGCCCACTGTTACAGCCACCAAAATGGCTGGAAAAATTTTTCTCTCTTTCTCTTGCTTTTCCACACAAACCGAACCACACACACACAAGTTGGTTCCAAAATTTTTTTCAGATTTTCTCTCCCTCTTTGCTCTCGGTTTTCTTGCTGATTTTTGGGCATAATAGAGCTGCTTTTTCTGATTTAAATGGGGGAGGAGGCAGCCCTATTTATAGGCAATGTGGGACAAAAAGTTTCTCTCATTTTGACCCCAAAATTTTTGAATTTTTTTCACAAAACTCCCCCCCTTGGCCGGCTGTTTTGGTGTGGATGACAACCAAGGATTAGCTAGCACAAGACACATGTCATGTGGAGATTTGTTCTTGAAAAAGTGGGTGATGTCATAAATCAAAATTTTATGATGTCATAAATAGGAAATGACTTGTTTGGCTCCTTTTTCCAATAAACTGTATAATTTAAACTTAACATAGATAAATCTAATACTGTGTTATACTAATACACAGTATTAATATTTTATACTGTCATAAAAATTTTATCTGTGAAAAACCGGGCTGAAAAATTTTTTTTTTATTTTTTTGAACCCTTTTGCTTTATACCCTAATTTTACGTGCTTGATTTTTCTATAGTGGTTTTAGTTCTCAAATATGTCATCTTATTTGAAAAATGAGTTTTCCACAGTATTTTTCCTATACTGTATCTCATAAAATTGTACAGTGAGGGTTTTGACCATTTTGGTCAAACTTTGACTTTTCCGAGTCAAAGTTGACTTTTTTGGTCAACCCTTTGACTTTCCTAGAAAGATGCAAAATTCATTTCTTTTCATCCGAAAAGATCATTTATCAATCAAAACAAGTACATTTGAGTCTTACAAAGCTATAAGAGCTCGTAACACATAATAGAGTCCTAAAACGAACTCCTTCATAAATGCCGATACGGCATGCATTCAATTCCTTTTAAAAGGAAATAATAACATAGAAAAAGTCAGGTATTACAATCTACCCCCCTGAAAAATTTTCGCCCTCGAAAATCAGAACAACTCAGGGTAGTTATTCCTCATCTCATCTTCTAGTTCGCAGGTTGCTTCCTCGACCTTATGATTTCGCCATAAGACCTTAACCATGGGAATAGTTCTATTTCTTAAAACCCTATTTTCCCTATCGAGAATTCTAACGGGTCTCTCTTCGTAAGTTAGGTCAGTCTGAACCTCTACCAGTTCTTGACTGAGTACGTGGGAAGGGTCTGGGACGTACTTCTTGAGCATTGAGACGTGAAACACGTTATGCATTGACGCTAACTCTGGCGGCAGGGCAAGCTTATACGCAACTTTTCCAATCCTTCCGAGGATTTCAAACGGTCCCGTGTACCGTGGGTTGAGCTTTCCTTTCTTGCCGAAACTCATTACTCCTTTCATAGGAGCAATTTTGATAAAAACTGCATCACCGACTTGAAACTCTAACGGTCTTCGACGTCGGTCGGCATAACTCTTCTGTCGGCTAAAGGCTACGTCGAGTCTTTGCTTAATCTTTCTGATATCCTCAGATGTCTTTTCGATGAAGTCTGTGATTTGTAGCTGTTTCTGCCCAACTTCTTGCCAATGTAAAGGTGATCGACATTTTCGTCCATACAATACTTCAAATGGGGCCATCCCAATTGATGCATGGTAACTGTTGTTGTAGGAAAATTCGATCAATGGCAGCTTCTCATCCCAATTTCCTTTGAAGTCCAAGACACAGAATCTTAACATATCCTCTAGTGTCTGTATAGTTCTCTCCGATTGCCCATCTGTCTGGGGGTGAAATGTCGTACTAAACTTCAATTTCGACCCCATAGCGGCGTAAACACTCATCCAAAATCGCGAGGTGAAGCGTCCATCACGGTCTGAGATGATTGATTTTGGTACTCCATGTAGCCTAACAACCTGAGTTACGTAGATTCCTGCCAATCTTTCCACTGAAAAGGTTGTTTTAATCGCAACAAAGTGGGCGGATTTGGTCAATCTGTCAACAATGACCCAAATCGTATCGTTCCCACTTGTCGTCCTAGGCAGTCCTACTACGAAGTCCATCGTAATCTGCTCCCATTTCCATTCAGGAAGCTCAATTTTCTGTAATTCGCCTCCCGGATGTCGATGTTCAGCCTTAACTTTCTGACAAGTCAAGCATTTCGACACGAATTCCGCTATCTCGTTCTTCATGTTGGGCCACCAATAGGTCTCTCGGAGATCCTTATACATCTTTGAAGCTCCTGGATGCACAGAATACGGCGTCATATGTGCCTCTGTCATGATTTGATCCTTCAAATCCTTCACATTCGGTACACAAATCCTTCCTTGGAAGTACATAACTCCATCCTCGGAAGTCTTGAATTTAGCTTTCTCTTCGTCAAACAGTTGCGCGTTAAGCAGTGAGGAATCCTTTCCCTGATGCGCCTTGATGGAGTCTAACAAGTCCGACTTAAGAATTAACGAAGACAATCTTCCCGTGATCATTTCCAAGTTAAAATCGGCTATTTCCCGTTGCAACGGCCTAGGAAAAGCTTCAATAGACATCAGCATGCCTACTGATTTCCTACTTAACGCGTCGGCTACCCTATTTGCCTTTCCAGGGTGGTAAAGGATTTCGTAATCGTAATCCTTTACTAACTCTAACCATCTGCGCTGCCTCATATTTAACTCCTTCTGAGTAAAAATATACTTGAGGCTCTGGTGATCCGTGTAGATTTCACATCTGTTCCCGTACAAGTAGTGTCTCCAAATCTTAAGTGCGAAGACCACTGCAGCTAGTTCCAGGTCGTGCACCGGATAATTCCTTTCGTGATTCTTTAGTTGTCTCGACGCATAGGCTACAACGTTTCCATTCTGCATTAAGACAGCTCTTAATCCATTCTTAGAAGCATCACCATAGATCACGAAATTTCCTGCGTCCACATCCGGAATTATTAGTACGGGTGCGCTTGTCAGCCTCCTTTTAAGTTCCTGGAAATTTTCCTCGCATTTAGGAGTCCATTCAAACTTCTTCTCCTTCCTGGTGAGGGTAGATGGGGAGCATGAATTTTTTGAGATTCTCCAAGTAAAAGACCATCCATAAGGTTTAAAGAACCAAGCCCGAAATTCGAATGATCATTTGATTCAAAAGATTATCCAAAAAAATAATTATTAATTATTTTTCAAGTAGGAGATATTTTTGAAAAAGGATTGGAGTATTATATAAAGGCTAAGGGTTCTTGAAAAAAAGCCAACTATCATAATACACTCAAAGAAAAGGGACGGTTTTTTGGGAGAGAGAAAACGCAAAAAACTAGGTTTTTATGCTTGAGAAAATTCGTCCTTCTTGGCTGTGAGAAAAAGAAAGAAATTTTCATTGAATCAAAACTGTGAGGAAGGTTAAGCCGGGTAATATTTTTCATAGAAGGTTAACCGATTCTTGTTTTGTAGTTTTAAAGAACAAACCTGGATCGAATTCTCAATGAGGTACATCGGGATTGGGAAAGTGGGATCTAGACTTCGGAAGAATTACCAGTCACTTGAATTCATAACATGTGTGCCCACACACACTCTAAGACATGGGAACTCGAGAATAGTAGAGAAGACACGTTGGTCGATGCTCTAACAATTCCAGAATCCGAGAAACAAGGTATGTTTAATCATGTATTTAATTTATTATTATAAACATCATGAGCTTCTTTTCTGAATCGGCATAAAAATTTTAAAACTTCCGCTGCGTCTAACTCTGATATCAGATCCATTTTTCCAACAGATATGGATTCACATGTGAACATGGATTCTTATATATATGGATTCTTATGTGAACATGTTATTTTACTTGTTTTGCTCTCTGTTCAGCTAGTGCATCTACTTCTACTATATCTGCTAATGTCAATCTATCCTTATGTTAAATGATACCAACTTCAAGGATTGGAGAGAGAATGTTATGATCTTTCTCAGTTGCATGGATCTAGACCTTGCGTTAAGGATTGAATGACCTGTTGACCTTACAGATAAAAGTTCCACTGAGGAAAAGCGGAATATGGCAAGGTGGGATCATTCAAATCACATGAGTCTCATGATCATAAAGCATGAAATTCTAGAAGCCTTGAGGAAATTAAAAAGTGTTTTGCTAAAAACGATGATGCTGAAACAAGTATGCTTCTGGCGAGCTTGATTTCAATGAGCTACAAAGGAAAAGGAAAAATAAATGAGTATATCATGGAGATGTCTCATCTTGCTTCAAAACTAAAGACACTAGCTGTTTGATGATTTGCTCATGCAATTAGTTTTGATTTCGCTTCCTGCATAATTCAGTCAATTTAAGGTTAGTTATAATTGCCAAAAGGACAAATGGTCTCTGAATGAGCTCATTTCTCATTGTGTGCAAAAGGAAGAAAGGCTGAAGTAAGAAAAGACCGAAAGTGCTCACTTGGCAAATACATCTAAGGACAAGAACAAGAAAAAGAAGAATGATAAGAAAGCTGCAACTGGTCCAGCTTAAGAGAAACAACAAAAGAACCAAGATAAAGAATTCGGTTGTTACTTCTGTCAGAAACCTGGACATATGAAGAGGGAATGTACCAAATATCATGCTTGGTGTGCAAAGAAAGGTACACTTCTTACCCTAGTTTGTTCTTTCGTTAATTTAGCTTCAGTACAAAGACATACTTGGTGGATGGATTTTAGTGCTACTACTCACATAAGTGTGTCTATGTAGGGTTGCCTGAGTTGCTGATAGCCAAATTATGCTGAAAGATTCATCTATGCAGGTGATGGCAAATTGTTGGAAGTTGAGGATATAGAGAATTTTATGTTATTATTAAAGTGGATATTATTTGGATTTGAAAGAGACATGTTGTACCATCATTTAGATAGAATTTGGTTTCTATTTCTGGTTTGGACAAATTTGCACTAGTAAAAATCCCGGTTTACACGACGGTTCTATAACCGTCGTGTAATCCAGTGTTATGGAAGATACCACAATGGTAAAAAACCGTCGTGGTACCTCAATGTTACACGACAGTTTAGAACCGTTGTCGAAACAAGAAATGTATGAACAAGAAATTTTTTTTTTAAGCATGATACACGACGGTCCCCGGCATGATGGTTCCTCCGGGGACCGTTGTGTAAAGCGAACTTTACGCGACGGTTCGTCCGAGGACCGTCGTGTAAAGCGAACTTTACGCGACGGTTCCTCCGAGGACCGTCGTGTAAAGTCTCACTTTACACAAAGGTTCTCCCTTGAACCGTCGTGTATTTTTTCTATAAAAAATTATTTTTTTTTTCCTGATTTTCAAGAGACGATCCAAGATATTAACAATATTGATCAAAGTAAAAATACATATCAATTATTATATATTATAAGATTACATGTCATAATTAATGAATTGCATTACATGGCCACACCATTCACCCCTAATCAAATCCAAATCGTCAGAAGTGAAAAATTTTTTACTTTCAAGTACGTCAATTCCATTCAACACTATTTCCCTCATAAAACCTAAAATAAAATAACCACATTCAACACTTCCCTCTTGGAGAGGACAAGGCCGGTTTAAGATTTTCGTTTTACAATCTCGTCTCCTTCTAATCCCTTCGCCGATCGTAATTTTCCAATCGCTTAGCGCCCTAGCAAATTGGTAAAGTTGAAACTAATTAAGATGCATATAATTAAGATTAAATAAATAATGAACATACTAAAATTGACTTACATGTTCATGAGCTCAGTAAAATCGTCTCGTTTCTTCTCTCGAAGATGATCAAAATAAAGGATGAGGTCCTCTCATGGGTCAATGACTCCCAAAACCTAATGTCTCCATCTATTATGTGGCACAAGATAAAGAGAGAGAGGGGAGGGTGACGGGAGAATGAAGGGGAGGGGATGGCGGCCTCGCGGGCGATGGTCGAATGAGGAAGAATGGAGGGTGGGCGGCATCACCGGGAGAATAAGATAGAGGGTAAGGCATCGGCGCTATCGACGGACGGGCGAAGGAGATAGTGGGTAGGATAAATCTTTAAGTGGTCGAGAAGGAGAAAGATAAAAAGGATGATAAAGGATAAGGAAAGTGGATTTAAGTTAAGGTTTACGCGCAAATTTTAAAGCACAAAATTTCAAATCTTTAGAGTGATTTTCGGAAAATTATACGACAGTTTCCAAAAGACCGTTGTGTAATCTTATGAAAATCGGAAGATTACATGACAGTTTTTGAAAAGTTTGAATTAAAAATAAATCCAAAATCAAATTCTTTGGTTTGGCACAAGATTAGGGCATGTGGGGGGGGGGCGGTTTTCACTATAAAAAAATTGTGAAAATTTAGCCAAACCATGCCAAAATCCCCTCTCAAAATCCAGACACCAAAGAGAGAACAAGAAGAGAAGAAAAATTGAAAACCAAAGAGAAAAGTGTTAGGGAGAGTGATCAGTTTTCTTGTAGAACAACAAGCAAGAGTTGAAAATTTTTTGGAGCCCTTTTAGGCCTAGTGGCCGGTTGTGGGAGAGAAAGAAAGGAAAGGAAAAAGTGAAGGGAGAAAAGGAGAGGAGGTGTGGCCAGACTTGTGAGAAGCAACTAAGTGACCAACAAAAATTTTGGTGCACTAACAAGCAAGGAGAACCGGTTGTGGAGGAGACTTGGGGGTATAAAATTGGAAGCCAAACCCTAGCCAAAATCTTGAGTTAAATCAAGGTAATTCTCCCTTGACCTCAAACTCTTTAAATTGAGCTTCAATTTGAAATTTAGGTGTATTTCAAGTTGAATTTGTAAGAGCATAAGTTCAATTTAATTTATTGTCTAAGTTTAGAATTTTAGGGTTTGTGCTTGATTAGGCTAAGGGTGGTTTGATTTATAAGCTTTGCATGATTATGCTTGCTTAATTTTTATGGTTTGCATGCTAGATGTTTGATAAGTTGTATGTCCCCAATTATGTTCAAGTATGATGAACAATATGGTATGTTAGGTTGCTAGAATAGAACTAGAATGCTTGGTATGAAATTGTGCAACCTAGAACCATGCAAACTTTGGTTGATCCAAAATCAATAAGGGTTTGCATGGAGATGATGTAAAATGTGTTTAAAGAAACCTTACATTAGAAAAGCATTGCATGTGTGATCTTAGGCTCCCGCGGTGGCTGGTTGAGTTAGATTACGCAATTAGGACGTAAAATGAACTTAATTAAGAAAACTGTCAGATTCGGGTGAAAACTTGCCAGTTTTCTGGAATGATAGTTTTGAGGCCATTAGAGGTCGAATTTGAGAAAACTTAAAACATGAAAGTTGTTGAGAATGGTTTTTCCTAGGGGGCAACATGAATGGTTTTCCAAAATGAGACTCCAACTATAACGACCCGCCTTGCACAGACCGTTACACTGTTGCTTACTTACTTACATACTTATAGGGCTAGCTCAAAACACAGCGGAATTTTTTTTTTTATACACGAATTAAAACGTGATCCTTAGGAAAGGTGTATGCATAAAATATAATTACATAATTATAAGAACTCAAAAAGGTCAAAACGCGTAGCGGCATAGAGTCCCACGATTTCACAGCTTACCTCGCCACGCCTCGCCACCTTGTATCAAACATTGCTGACAGGTTGCTTACCTACAACATAGACATAAGACAGTGAGCTTTCGCTCAGCAAGTACAACTGTCTCGTCCGCGACTTACTTATAACCATAACGAAATACATTTCTAACTTAACATACAAAGCCATACATAACCATTCATAATCCCATAACATCATTCACTCTGTAGGCGAAGTTGTACTTACCTCTTTTCCTGCTAAAATCTCACTCTCGCTGTCCTGCCTTTGGCGTACAGCTACAAGTCCTCTCCTGCTTGAGAAAGGACATTGGTGAGGTTCTATTTCTGATTGTAGAATGTTGGTACCCTAACCAACATACCTACTATAACCTAGTTGTATGTCCCCGTCAGATAACTGACTTGTCCAAAATTGGCCTTTTACTGCTGGGGATTAATTTGAACTTGATTAATCCCTTAATAGGCTACGTTGGATAACCTCTTAATCATATCCTTGATCTTCTATTGGGTTTCTCTTTAATACCTTGGGCTTTATCATTTTATTATAGCATATTGGGTCAATGGCCTTGACCCATTTTGCTTGGCCCATTAAACTTATAGTAGTCCTTAGGGTTACGTTGGATAACCCTTAAGGTTACCTCTATTCACTTGTGGGGTCAACCAAAGTTAACATCGGGTCAACTACTGGTCAATCCTCGTCAATTCTGGGCCTTTTGGGCTTAAACCCGGTAACTCGGGTCCTATTCCCGGCTACGGCCCGTAAGCGGCTTGATTACCATTTTTATCTTGAAAATTCATCTCTTATTTTAAACTTCATTTTCTTAAAATTCATATTTCCTTTCCTTTTACACTTTTACAACATTTTTCTTAAAAATCCTTAAAATCCTTTATAAACTTCCGATTTTTGAAATAATTCTTTGTAAATGTCGTTTAGGGTCGAAAACTGCCTTTGGAACAATTTTCGTAGCTAAATTAACGGTTTAGAACACTTTACAATTTTTTTTGAAAACATTTTGTAAAATTTTGGTGAAGGAATTTTCGGATTCCTTGCGCACCTCTCATAAAACGTGCCCAGTTTAAAAATCCATCGAAAATCTGAAAAACTTTTCTTCACGAAAGTTGTAGCTCTCGAAAAATGCTAAAACTTTCATGTTATTGTGAAAAATCTAATTATGCCTGTATTGATACCAGTTTTCATTTGAAAGCGGCTGATCCTGAAAAATCTTGGTGAAATTAGGCCCAGGGATCAGCCACGGTTTTCACTAAAAACGAAAGCCGTTGGAACCTTATTTTGATATTCCGTCCACGTTGTCCTCTAGAAAAAGTTGTTCTGAGAAACTTTCGTGTTTCGTGTTTTACCTCATTCGGCCTCTAGAGGCCTTAAAATTTCACTTTTCCAAAATTGATCAGATTCTAATCCGAATCTGGGCAGTTTTTGGTTTACGTTCGGTTTGCGTCCTATTTCGCGAATCTAACTCGTCTGACCACTTCAGGAGCCTACGATTCAAACACACAATATTTTCTAACGTCCCATTAAGCCCAAAATCCGATCCATATAGTTCGTGCAACCCACAAATTAAAAACAAAACCCTAGGGTTGTTTGGTTCTAGCATTGCATTCCATCACAAACAACATCACCATTTTAAGCCCGAAACTAGCATGCATCCTTGGCTGCCTAAAGGGCAGAATTTCGGTCACTAAAGGGGGAACATACAACCCTAGTTTCTAGCATGAAAATCATTAAAAAAAAAAAAAAAATCAACACAAACAAGCAAGATTTAAAGCCATTCAACTCTAGTTCTAACAAATCAAGCACACACCGAAATTTAGGGCATAAAAATGAAATTGGACTTACGTCCTTACAACCTAATCAAACCTCAAATTAAACTTGAAATTAAGCTTAAAATTAGAGGTTTAGGGTTTGAGAAATTACCTAGAACCAAAGTTAGTTTGGTTGTCCGAAATTTTCCTCTTTCTCCCTCTTTCTTCTAGACCCACGGCTACACCTAGAAAAATGGGGATCCAAGAAAAATTTTATTGGCTCTTTCTTTCACCTTCAAGCCGAAGACTTCAAGAAGAAAAAACCCAAAAAAATTTTTAAGATCCACTCACCTTTTTCTCCTCCTCACTTGGTCGGCCACTCCTTGGAAAATCCACAAAAATTTTCACAAACTTCCTTTACTCACCACCCTTGCACAACCGAACTCCCAAGGAACAAAACCCCAAGAAAATTTTCTTGAATCTCTCTCTATCTCTCTTCTCCCTTAGCTGCCGAAGTTTCTAGGTGAAATGGCAAGGGTTTGCTCACTTTTTCAATAAAAATGAATGGGGAATGGGTGGGGTTTTTAATTGGACAAGAGTAGTTGGTTTCTTGCCTTGATTTAAGGCTTTTTTTTTTTCTTCCTTGTTTTTCTCCTTGCTGCAGCCGAAGGTGAGGGTGGACAAGACATCCACATGTGCTAGCTTTAGGCTAGTGGGAGGTGATATCATAGGCATGGGCAATAGTCCTTGTCTTGCTTAGGCTTTGTTTGGCATTTTTGCTTCTCCATAGCTCATTTTTCTTCTCCTCTATGCTACACAGATAATTCTAATATTGTAATTCTTCAAAACATAATATTTTTATCTCATACTGAAGTACAAAATTTATCTGTGTGAATTTTGGATCGAAAAAATATTTCTCTCCAATTTTTCCGAACCCTTTTTGCCCTTAAACTCTAACTCGGTGTGCTTGACTTTCCAGGGACGTTTTAAGGCTTATTCTTGCTAACTAGTTCATAAAACATCATCTCGGAACTCATCCCGCTCCGTACTTGAAAAATCTCGAAAAGTCAACCCTTTGACTTTTTGCCGGTCAAACTTTGACTTTTTCGGTCAAAGTTGACTTTCGTAAAATTTTACACCGTTACGATCCTTTCGACTTGAAAAGTCCGTTTCCGAGCTTAGAAATAATTTTTGAGTCTTCTCGACCTATTAAAATTCACAAATCTTTTCAAAAGCCCTAAACCGAGCTTTTTCACGAAAATTATCGTAAAGTGAAAATAATTCCTTTAAAAGGAAAATGTACATGGAAAAAAAAATTCGAATATTACACCAACAGCCTCAGTTTTTACCAAAATCCGAGACTGGCCGTGCCCAGACTTCATGCACGACTAGTTGAGTTCAACGGGGTAAACGAAGGGGTTAGAGGCAGAACTGGGTTCTTTGTAAAACATGAAAGTTCTAGGATTTTTCGGGGTCTAAAACTTTCATAAAGACAACTTTTTCAAATTCTGCCCAGATTTTTAAATAAAACTATATTTCTAAAAACTATGTAGGAAACAGTAAATTCTTGTACATGATTTTCTAAAACAGTGCAGAAAAATAGTATTTTTACATAAAAACTGATAATTTGACTGTGTGTACTGCTCCAATTGCAGTTCCAACACTTAATGACTTTTTCAAATACCTTTCTAAGAAACCCAAGTTTTTATAAGTTGAACAAAAAGGATTTTTGTAAAAAGTGACACAAAAAGCTAAGTTTTTCCAAAGAAAAACAAAATGAATTATAGACCTAAGTTATCTTAAAACTGGGTAGATTAGATAATGACCAACAGTAATCGGGAAGGATATCCGGATTATTGAACTAGGTCCAAAGCCCAAGGTTACCCGTAGTCACCCAAAAAGATCTAACTTAATTGGGCTTTAGTAACCCAATAGGAGTTGTCCTAGATTGACCAAGATTAGGTCACACCAAGGGTTACCCAATGTAACCCAACAAGATACCTAGTTTAATAATGGGCTAAGACCTAGGGTTACTAATAATAACCTAATGGATTATGGGCTAAGAATGTTAAGGCTTACGCCCAAGGTTAGGATAGTGACCTAACCCTTTGTGTGTGTGGGCTTAGCATCCAAGGTTACCCTATGTAACCTAATAGGATATGATCTATGATTGATGATATTAAACGTTAGGGTTACTTGTTGTAACCCAGTAAGTTATCATGCGTTTTGTATGGGACATATAACTAAGATTTTGTATGAATGTTGGTTAGGTTACCAACATCCTATGATGATCAAGAACTCTTACCTATGTCCTTTAATATAGCAGGAGGTAACCTGTAACGGCATCCTAGTCAGGAGTAGCCCTACGTAGGACGTAGCAATCAAGGTAAGTACAACTCCGCCTACAGCATAGGCTTTTGTTGTGATACTTACCCAAGTATGTCTGATGTGTGATATGATAGAAATATGCGATGCTAGGATATGGTGTGTGATAGGGTTTGATGTTTGTTATGACGTGTGATATGTTTGATACATGTTATGATATGTAGTATGCAAAGTCTAAGGTATGATTATGTCATGTTATATGATGTGACTATGTCATGATATATGTTATGTCAAGTCTATGATTATGATATGAGATACGTTATATTGAGATATGGTTATGATCTATGTACGTGTGACATCACGAGGCATGTTCATCAATTCTTAAGATAAGAACAAGATTAAGTAAGAAATGAGGAAAAGCAAGTATGATGGCAAGCGAGCTTGCCTGTGTCGTACCGACCCGCATTAGGTCGGCTTAGACTATGATTTGAGTTGGAAATGGACTGGTCGCCCCAATCACTCTGTAACACCCGGAATTTTCATGGACTTGTGATTTCCTTATTCATAAGAAATTAGTAGTCCGTATGATGTGTTTATGAGATGTTTGATGGAAAATTATGAATGGACATGAGAAATTCATAATCTTATTAGCCAATGTTAGAATTCTCATTAAATTGGTTATGAGACTCAAAATAGGATGCCGAGATTAGCAAGCGGCATTTTGAGTCGAAAAAAACGAAAAATGATGTAATTTTATGAAAGTCAAATGTTTGACCAAAAAGTCAAAGTTTGACCAAAAAGTCAAAGTTTGACCAAGGACGGGTCAAAACGTTGACTTTGCAATATGATAAAATGTAGTATAAGAAGAGACTGCAAAACTTTTTATGATCAAGATAGCAAGAATAAGCCTTAAAACCACTCTAGAAAATCAAGCACACCGAGTTAAGATTAAGGGCAAAAAGTCTCCGAAAAATAAGAAAGACATCTTTACGGTCCGATTTTACACGGAAAAATTTCGAACCGAAGTACAGTATGGAAACATGGAGCATAGTATTAGAAATATCTGTGTGGCACAAGAAAAATGGATTAATTTGGAGAAGAGGGACAATTTTGGAGACAAGCCAAACAAGGCCCTTGTTTTTAAGGGATGACCTCATGTAGATGACCTCACAAGGATGAGCTAAGCTTGGAAAGGAAAGGCTCATGAACCTTCCACATCTCCCTTAGCCAACTACACACCCCCCTTCCACCCATTGGATGCCACTTCCCCCCCCCCCCTCAATTTTCGGCCATTTGTTCCCCCCTTTGGAGTGTTTTCCAAGCCTCCCTTCCTCTATAAATAGATGCCCAAAAAAATACCCATTTTTATTCAAGAAACCAAGCCAAACTCTTGCCATTTTTCAACAAGAAAACCGTGGGTTTGAGGGTGAGAAAGAGAAGGAAAAATCAGAAATTTTAGAGGGCTTTTGCTTGGGAGAGTTAGATCTTTGCTAGGGAGAAACAAGAAAAAAATTTTGGAAGCTTGGAGACCCATTTTTGGGGGTGTGCAGCCGTGGGTTTGGAGAGAAATAAGTGAAAAAGCTGGAAAAATTTTGGGGGTAAATCATGTGGTAGTGCTCGGCTTTGAGTGGATCAAGCAAGGATCCAACCGAAAATTTTTGGGTGCCTAGTTGGAGTCAAAACCGTGAGCTAGAGGGAAGCCAAGGACCAAAGGAGATTTGGGGATTTCAAACCCTAACTTGGGTTTAAGGTAAATCTTGACCCAAATCTTTCAATTAAGTTCAAGTTGAGTATTTTTATTTGTGATTCAAGTTGGATTTGTAAGGACATAAGTCCAATTTAATTTTCAGCCCTAGATTTGTAAGTGTGTGCTTGATTAGGTGATTAGGGTTGGTTGGCTTGTTCATGATGTTGCTTGCATGATTTTTGTGCTTGATGAATGCTAGGAAGCATGCTAGATGGTGAATGATTATGCTTAGTATGCCCCTTGATGTTTGGTCACAAAATCTGCCCTAAGCAGTGGAAGTGTGGCTGCTAGTTCAATGGTAGATGTGATGGAGTATGCTTGATCTTGATGCTAGGCTAGAAACCATGCAACCCAAGGTTAGAGCTTTCGGTTTGGGGCTGTATGGGCACATGAGATTCGCTTGATTGAATGTATGGGACGTTAGAAACACTGCTTGATTGATGTATAAGCTCCCGATGTGATCGGTCGAGGTAGAATCCGCGAAATAGGACGTAAACCGAACTAAGCAACAGAAACTGTCAGTTCGGATTCAAAACTGGCCAGTTTCGGGAAAGTGGAATTTTAAGGTCTTTAGAGGCCGAACTGGGTAAAACTCAAAACACAAAAGTTGTTCAGAAGGGTTTTTCCTAAGGGGCAATGTGAGCAGAATTCTAAAATGAGACTCCAATGGCCTCCGTTTTTACCAAAACCCGTGGCTGATCTACTCAGACCCAGTTTTGATAATCAGCCAGTTTCAAACAAAAACTGGTACTAATACAAGCCGAACTGGAATTTTTGTAAAACATGAAAGTTTTAGCATTTTCGAGAGCTACAACTTTTGTGGAGATAAGTTTTTCAAATTCAGAGTCGATTTTTAAACTGACACTGTTTTATGAAGGGTGTGCAGTGAACCGAAAATTCCTGCACAGGATTTTCTAAAACTAGTTCAGAAAAACTGTTTTTCTTGTAAAACCCATTATTTTAACTATGGAAACTGTTCCAAAGGCAGTTTCCAGCCCTAAATGATTTTTATAAAGGTCCGTTTTGAAAACATGAAATTTTTATAAGTTCAGTTAAGAGTTTTGGAATTTTCTTCTTAACTTGAAAAGTTAAGAAGAGAAAATAAGGTTTTCTTTAAGACAAGGGTTTTCAAGGTTTTAAGCCAAGGTAAAGCAAAATGAACATAACAAGCGATTTCTAGTCCTTAACGATTTTAAGGAGCCTGTTTTAAGAAAATGAATTTTTACAAGTTAAGAAAAGAGTTTTGGAACTTATTCACCCAAAACTTTCCAAGTTAATGAAAGATGAGATTTTTTAAAAAAAAAAGTTAAGATTTTCAAGAAGTATTCCTTGACTTTTTCAAGATAAGGAAAAAGAATGGAATTTCAAGCCAAGATAAACAAAGTAAGCGTAACGGGTAGTTTTCAATCTTAAAACGACCTTTATGAATTATTACAAGAGGATTAAAGAATTTTGAAGTTAAATTTGCTTAAAATTCCAAAGGATAAGAAAATAATGTTTTCAAGATAAAATGGAATTTTCAAGCTAAAGGTTAGTAAGCAAGTCGATTACGGATGGTAACCGGAAATTATATCCGAGTTACTGGGCTAAGCCCAAAGCCCAACGTTTGACCCAAAGGAGGTTGACCTTAGTTGACCACATGTTGACTTGGGTTGACCAAAAGTTTGACCTTAAGGGTTACCCAATATAACTCTAAAGGATACCAAGATTAATGAATTGGGCTAAGACTTAGGGTTATTGATAAGATAATAATCCAATGGATTACGGACCAAGAAAAAGGTAAGACACAAGCCCAAGGATAATAAAAAGAAAGTGACCAATCAAGTTTACAAGAGGTATTAGAGGGGACATACAGCACATACAACTATGTTCAGTTCATGGATGTTGGTTAGGATACCAACATCATATATCATGATTTATGGTAAGATAAGATAACCTTATCTTACACCCTGATTGAAACAGGAATAGGAGCCTGTTGATATATCACGAGGAAAGATACGTCAAGAGCGTAGGACCTCAGATAAGTACAAACCTTACCTGTAGTATAGAAAATAGTAATGTAGTTTCAAATATGCGATGCCATGTTTAAATGCCAAGTTCAAATGTTATGTTTAAATGCTATGTTTTTAAAGATGCCATATTTTAAAGATATCATGTTTTTAAAGAGGCCATGATTCAAAGAATTTCAAGTTTCAAAGAATGCTATATTTGAAAGAATGCCATGTGTTAAAGAGGCCATGTTATGTTAAATTATGCCATGTGCATGTATAAGATATGATTTTGTGACATCATGAGGTATGATCACCAATGATAAACCACTTGGTAAAAATACACAAGTAAAGTGTCGTACCAACCTCCAATCAGGTGGAGGGTTTTCATGTTAAAGTTATGATTATCAACCCCTCGTTGATGCGAGAGGGTGTAATCAATCATGTTTCCCAGAACTGTTAGGGACCTTCCAAACCCTAACTTTATCTGGAGGCGCGCTATATCTTCTGGTACGTACACAAGGGGCCCACATGTTAAAGAAAGATAATAAGTTAAGATTAATAAAAGATGCATAAATGAACATAAATGGTTCATGCATATGTTATATGATGATGTATGTTTTCAAGATGTTAAAATGGAAAATGTTTTTGTGAGATTAAAGTTTGTACTTGCTGAGCAAAAGCTCATCAGATATATTCCATACTACAGGTAGAGATAAAAGGCTTGTAGCTTTACTTGGTGGGCTTGGAGACGATGCAGCAAGTGAAGGGCAGTGTGGGATACCACTACGCATAATTTCCGCACTATATCTAAGTTATGAAGTTTTTCAAGTATGTTTAAATATCAAGTTAAGTTATGTATGTATGTAATATTTTCAAGTCACGATTTCAAAACGAAGTTCAAGTTTTCAAGTTTCAAAAGTAAGTTGTAAGAATGAAAAAAAAAATTATCCTAAAATTTTCTAAAAAGGTTAAGTGTTTTAAGACTAGGTTTAAGACAAGCAAGTAAAGGTAATGTGACGGTCCCTCACTCGCCTGGTCGGACCTACGTGGGTGGTTCGGGGCGTCACACACTCCATAGTTGCGCGCCCGGTACGGATACTTATGTAAGGGTCTCATAAGCAAGATAAGTTAAGATTAGATATGAATCATGTCATGAATGTCTAAGAAAGCATAAGAAGCATAAATGGCTCATGCATGATTAAGTACGTTACGCCATTATGTTATGAGATGTCATGTTATATTATGTGTTATACTTGTGTGTCGCGGATGCATATGTTGTACTTGCTGAACGAAAGCTCACGTCTTACGTCTATGTTGTAGGTAAGCAACCTATGGGCAACCACCGATACAAGATGGAGGAGCGTGGCAGAGCAAACTGTGAAATGTGGGAATGTCGACCGCTACGCGTTTTGTTTTTATGAATATTTTGTTCGGTCTTAGAACACCATTATCTTATTATTGTTCATATGCTTACCGAGCATCGCTACTTAACTATCTCGCATATATGTTTATACGCTTGTATAAGAAAAAAAATTTCCACTATTTCCGTTAAGTAGACAAGTACGTTATATATATATGTATGTATAGTAACGGCCTGTGCTAGGCGGGTTGTTACATTTCCTTTCGTTATGTTACCAGTTCTGGACTATACATATATGCTATGAGTGACTTCAAATTATATACATTAAACGAAGGGAGATAGTCCTAAACCATTGATATTTAACTAATTTGTAAGCTCACTAATTCAACAAGGAATTTATATGACATTAGGAAAAATCAACGACTCAAATGAATTTCATTTTTGCTATTTTAATTAATGTCAGTTGCGTCGACTTGACTTGAAATTCACTATTAAAAAAGAAACCAAAAAAAAAAAAAAAAAAAAATCTTTCGGCGACTTGTGAATGTTGAGCGAGTAATACTGACGTAACTAATTGAAGAAATTGATTACTCCAGAACTAAAAATTGAAAAAAAAAAAAAAAAAAAAAAAAAAGGAAGAAAATCACGTGGTAAAGTCTTTTTTGTCTATCCTTAGACTATAGTACCAAAATTATTGCATTTTACCTGTGAGTTCTATGAAATATTAATTGACATTTCACGTCTTTTTGGTGAAATATTTATTGGACATGGATATTTAAGAAAGAGTTTTCTTTTGTCTTCATTTTCAGGGTTTCTATGATCCTTGATTTTTTAAATATATTAAGAGAGAAAATAATTGATATGAAAGATTATAGCCGGCAAATGTCAAGATCTAAAAGTAACAAATGAGCAAGATTTGCTTTTTCTTTGCGATCTTCATATGTACGAAAGTAATATGCAAATATGGCGTTTGTTATACTTATATGTAGGTCTATGCTGTTATGTTACAGTCAAAGTTCCCAAGAAAGGCTAGGGGAAAAAAAAAAAAAAAAAAAGCACGACCATCATTGTGAAAAGTACAGAAAATAAATAAAATATATATATATATTTTTTTTTCCAAAAACAATTATTAAATTTGTTCGTTACAAGTAGAAAATGAAAAAAGTAAATATGAAAGTTAATTATATAGTCCTTTCATGTCTATACTTGGTTATTGTTATTGGTCTTGGTGGTGAAAAAAGTATCATTCTGCGGTTTAATACAAAATTATATACACTGACCTACGAGAATGATTTGGAGATACCATATTCTTGTTAATGTATTGGTTTCTTCTGAAAATTACCTACTAGAAAAAGCAAGTTGAAGATCGCCAGTGAAGATTTTTTTTTTTTTTTGGGAGAGGGGCGAATTTTAATAAATGTTTAAATATATATATATATATATTTTACACTTGTCTTGACGATTGAAATTGATTAATCAATGAAATTTTTTTTTGTAACAAATCTACCTTTTATCTTGTTCAATATAAAAAAAAAAAAAAAAAAAAGGGGATAAGTTTTTTTTTTTTTTTGGTTGTGGGGGGGGGGGGGGGGGGGGGGGGGAGGATTCAATCTTGGAAAGAATTTTTGTATTTGCATCTTTGAATTTTCCAATAGGTTAATTACGTCAAGAATAAAAAAGATGTTGGAGTTCCAAGTCTTCTCGTGCAGAACGGACTCCTGAGGGTTTACCCATCGGTCAATTAATACTGAGAGCTAGTTTAATCTACAAGTAACTAGGAAAAATAGTGGACATAAAAATTAGCTACGTGTACTTCGTCAATTTATTAGTTGAGACGATTTTTTTCGCTCTTTAATATCTGTTAACGTCTGCTTTAGTATCAAACGAGTTTAATACCCATACGTTGCACGGGGAAGGAAGAAAAAAATAAATAAATAATTTGAGTATTATACAATAAAAATAGTTAATTAAGATAAATATTATAATTATAATAAATATAATTTTTCTCAAAATCTCTCCCAATAGTAAAGATGTAAAATTAAAATGACAATTTTACTAACAATAATAAAAACGAAAAAATAAAAAAAATTCTGTAGTCATACTCATTTAAAGAAAAAAAATTAAAATAAAAATAAAAAAAAAAAAAAAACAAAAAACAAAAAAAATGAATAAAAATCTTTAGATTCAAAAGAACCGGAAAAAATTAACTCTAACAAAAAAATTATAACAAAATAAAATATATATCATTTTCTCCTTTTTATTACTGTTTTTTTTTTTAAATAATTTTTTATCAAGTTATATACATGCAAAAACATTAAAAAAAAAGGATTTTTTAAATATAAAATAAAACAAACAAAAAAGACACAAAAAAACCCCCAAAAAAATCCGAAATAAAGATAAAAAATTTAAAATAAAAAATCGTTTAAAAATCAAAAAAAGGCAAAGTGAGCAAAAACACAATACAACAATAGATCGGAATCTAATGTCTAAAATTTAGCGTTCAAAAAAATGACAAAAACAATATTAAGGAAAAAAAAACTCTAAATAGGGGTAAAACTGGCAACACACTGTAGGAAAAAGAAAAGCAACTAAAAAAGAATGGTAAAACCAGAATAACACTATATCAAAGGAAAAAAAAAAAACTACAAACGAAGGGTAAATTCGTCCATTAATAATTTTAGAAGAGTAAAGTTGTCCCAACACTGTATTAAATAATAAAAGTAACTAAAACCCAAGGGTTAAATTGTCAATTGATTAAAAAAAATAAAAGGTAAAACCGGCATAATACTGTAGCAGAGAAAAAATAGTTAGTGATGAAGGACAAAAAAGTCATTTTGCTATAGAAAAAGGTAAAATTTCAATAACAAATACTGTATATTCACTGTTCATTTACTGTAGCAAGTTACTTTACAGAACTGTAGCTAAGGCAACAAAATTTGAGAGAAAAATTAAAAAAATACTATTCATCACTTTAGAAAGAACAGTGCAAAGTGAACATTCATTTAGTATAATAGTATAATATTAATATAATAATATAATATAATAAGTATCTATGCAAAACGACAGTGTTTGGGGAATTTCTGACTTCGATAAAGCACAAACTATTTTCCTTGCCATTTTCCTAGGAAAAAAAAAAAAAAAGAAGAGGCAGAGAGTGAAAGGGAGGAGCGAGAAAGATGGAGATGAGCTTGGTGTACACAGGCTCACCTTCAAGCTTCAACAATGGCGTTCTGCGCATTTCAACAATCGAGAAGACTTGTCTTCCCAGTAGCGGCACCACCACTACTCTTGCCGGCAATCGAAGAAGAGCCTTTCCCCTGATTAAGGCCTCCAAAACGACACTGTCCTCGAGGCCGACCTTGTCCAGTAACTGTGATGTCACTGAGAATCTCTGCTCCGCCATTTCTTCGGCTCCTACTTGGCTCCCCAGATTGGAAGACCTCGACACCACTAATATGCTTCTTCGTCAGAGGATTATCTTCTTGGGTTCTCAAGTTTTTCACTCATCTTTTTCTTTTAATATTTTTTTTAAAATTTTATTTATTAAATTATTGTTGAATCGAGATTAGGATTGAAATGGGTTTTTCTGGTTATGATTTTTCTGGGGTAGTTTAATATAGTTGAAAAAAAAATAAGGAGGAGATTCGAACTTGCCCCCTCGTGGTGGAGTCAAGTAGTTTAATATATATATATATATATATATAATGTAAATTTGGGTGAATATATATACATTTATGTTCTTTATTTATTCTGAGTGTTGTTGAATCGAGGGATCACTGTTAGGATTGAAATGAATGTTTTGCTAAATAATAATTATTTTTCAAGCCTAAGCAAATTTGGGCGACGGCGGGGCTACGACGGTCGGAAGTTCGCGGTTGCAACGATGGGGGCTACGATTGTGCGCTTTAACGGTGGTGGGATTGGTGACGACGGGGCTGCGATGGTGGACTACGATGGTGGTGGGCTGCGATAATAGTGATGGGATTGGCGAAGGCGGGCCTACGATGGTCGGAAGTTCGCGGTTGCAACGATGGGGGCTGCGATTGTGGGCTTTAACGATGGTGGGATTGGTGACAACGAGGCTCCAATGGTGGACTACGATGGTGTTGGGCTGCGACAATGGTGATGGGATTGGCAACGGCGGGGCTAAGATGGAGACGATGGTCTGCCGGTGGTGGGATTGGTGACGGCGGGGCTGCGACGGAGATGGTGGTTAGCTGGTGGTGGTCTGCCGGTGGTCTACAACTGTAGCAAAAAAAAAAACTGTACATTACTGTACAGAACTATAGCAGAAGCAGCAAAAATAAACAAAAAAAAAAAAGCAAAAATCACTGTTCAATCAC
This sequence comes from Ficus microcarpa, assembly GCA_025413485.1. NCBI lineage: Eukaryota > Viridiplantae > Streptophyta > Magnoliopsida > Rosales > Moraceae > Ficus > Ficus microcarpa. Next base: position 13,485,975 of record CM046380.1, on the reverse strand, counting down.
TGTAGAAAGAACAGTGTAACCCTAGGTCTCCTTTAGTATAATAGTATAATTTTATTTTACTCTATTACCCAGGAAAAAGTTTTCGAAAAAAATAAAAAAAGTTAATATGGGAAGGTCATGACATGTCATAATCATAGGAAGCATCTATAGTCGTCCAAAAACTTCAGTGTTGAACACGCTGTTCACCCAGCTACAACGACTTCTAATTAAGCTACGACATACATACGTAGCTAATGCAATTTTTTCAGTGACAAAAAAAGAGTCATTGTTAAACGTCGATGATTAGTTACAAATCATATTTACTAGCAATAGTTTTGACACTAAATAGTTTCCACAACAATTATTAGAATTTGCTTGTTTTTGGTTTGCTTATTGTAGATGAAAATTTGAAATTAGAATTGGCTGATTTTTTAAAAACTAGTTATAAATTTTGTTGATTTTTTAAAAAAAGATAAAAACTGATATAAAAAATATGGTTTAGTTGGATTTAAACTGAAATGTCAAACGAAATCAGTTATAAACTATTAATCATTTTGATAATAATGACTTTTGAAAGATTGTTTAACAAATTAAAGAAATAATTTAGTTATTTTACTAAACGACTCTAATATATTCTGCCGTTCTGTTTTTTTTTTTTTTTTTAATTTTTTTCACTTATAGTTTCGATTTAAATGATTACATTTTTTTTAAAATAATGATGGTGCACTAACTAATTAATAGCGTTTTTTTTTATAGGAAAAGAAAAAAAAATAGAGATTGATAGCTAAATGATATATATATTTTTTAATTTCTAATAAATGGACCAAGTTTTTAAAAATTAGTTAAAACATCCCCCCTCCCCTCCTAAAATGGTTAATTAATTTGTTAATTGGTATATTAGTGATCGACCATATAGTATGGTCAATTTGGATTGCCATAGTCAATCATTGACCTAGTAGATTTTCACAATCAATCATTTATTGACCATAACATAATCAGTAATTTTACAGTTACTCAATGTTTATGTAACACCCCACCTATGTAGAGCTGTTACCTTGCTTACTTTATTTTACTCTTTCATGAAAAAGTACTAAATTTTATGTATATATATATACTTATGTACATATACAAGTACGTACGTTTTTAAGAAAAGTGGTTCAGACCTTTATAATATATCACACAACTCTTACTAATTATAACATAATAAACTTTTCAAAATGCGTGGTGGTGTCCATCCCAAATTTCAAAGTCTGCAGCGCCACCATCCATAGTCATGTATCACGCATTACGATAGGCTGTTTACCTACAATATAAACGTAAGTAATGAGTTTTCGCTCAGTAAGTACAACTTATTATCCGCAAAACAATTTTGACAAAGATATGCATGATTCATTTATGCTTTCTTATCACATTTTTTATGCTTCCTTATGTTAGCATTTTTTGGGCCCCTTAAATGAGTGTACGTACCGTGATGTGCAGCCATTGAGTGGTTGGGACGGCCAGTCCAATCCAACTCAACCCATGGACCAAACCCGACCTAGAGCGGATCAGTAGGACACCACACAACTTGCTTGCTATTATCTTTGAAAACTTGTTCTTGTTTTAAAACGTATTTGAAGAACCATTTCATACTTAGAAAATCGTTCCATACTTGAAAACAGTTTCTTACTTGAAACTTAATCTTATTCTTACTATCTGATTTATCATTAGTAGGCATACTTCATGATGCCATAATAGTATAACATAAATCATATGCATCACATACATGCGTGCATGAGCTTTGAAAAACATGCAAAGTAGTAAAACAATTTGCCAATGCTATAGGCGGAGTTGTACTTACAGATTAAAACAATTGCCAATGCAAAGTAGTAAAACAATTTGAAAACAATTTCTTACTTGAAACTTGATCTTATTCTTACTATCTGATTTACCATTAGTAGGCATACTTCATGATGCCATAATAGTATAACATAAATCATATGCATCACATACATGCGTGCATGAGCTTTGAAAAACATGCAAAGTAGTAAAACAATTTGCCAATTTTGTAGGCGGAGTTGTACTTACAGATTAGACTACGTCCTGTGTTTATTGCTCCAATTGGTTGCGACAACAGATTTACCTTCTTGTTTTCAAAAGAATGTAAGATAAGAATTATCCTATCTGACCATAAGTCATTACATTAAATGTTAGTATTCTAACCAACATCCATGAGTAACCCTAGTTATATGTCCCCCTTATATTATCTTATGATAACTTGATTGGTTACTTAAAGTAACATTGGGTACTAAGCCCAATCATATTTGAATAGTGTTAGGTTACTATTTATAACTTAGGGCCTAAGTCCAATTACTTTTAATCCGTATCCCATTAGGTTACTATAGGTAACTCTGGGTTTTGGGCCCTATTAATTTTAAATGAATACCCCATTAGGTTACTATGGGTAACCTTTAGGGTAAGGCTTGAATGATATCCTATTGGGTTATTAGGGCCCAATTAGTCTTAAGGTATCATCCTATTAGGTTACTATTGGTAACCTTAGATGTGAGGCCCAATTATTCTTATTGGGTTGTAGGCCCAATTACTTTTTAAAGTGATATTTCATTAGGTTACTCTTGGTAACCATGGGTTTTGGACTTAACCCAATAGCTTAAGTATCCTAACCGGTTACTAACGGTCAACTATTTGTAAAGAGGATTTCAAAATAATTTGGCCCATATATTTATTGTTTTTGAACATAGATCATAAAATTTGTAAAACCTTAAAACTGTCTTGGAAAATCAGTTCCTAATTTTAGTGTTTGGTGCATGTACATGAGTTGCCTGTTCATGCGCTGTTTTGAAAAGTTTGTGTAGGAATTTTCTGTTTTCCTGCATAGTTTTTAAAACTCAGTTTTATCTTAAAATCCAGTCAGAATTTGAAAAAGTTTTCTTCATGAAAATTGTAGACCTCGAAAGTCCTACAACTTTTATGTTTTGCTCAAAACCTAATTCTATCTTTATCTTGCTCAAATTTCTTGTTGAAGCCGGTTGGCCGTGCATAGAGTCTGGGCAGTTCTGGGCACAAGTTTTTGTAAAAACAGAAGCCTTTGGAGCTTCTTTTTCAAAATCTGCCCATGTTGGCCCCTAGCATTTTCAATTTTCTACAACTTTCATGTTTTAAGTTTTCTCAAATTCAGCCTCTAAGGGCCTCAAAATCGGCTTACCAAAAAACTGTCCAGTTTTACCCGACAACTGGCAATTTTGCATGTGGTTCGTTTTACGTAAATTTATGTGCAAATTATCTCAAACGGTCGCAACCATGAGCCTAAGACAACATATAGCGCTTTATCGTCAGTTTCTAGCAGTCATGCATTGGTTTTAAGCCAGACAACCTATGTGGTGTTCCATTGCCCACATAAGGTTTTAGAATTGATTTTGCATACATCATTCAACATACAAGCCTCTAATCAAATTATAATTCAACCATGCATAACTTACATCTCTACCAACTTATGGGGACATATAACATACAATTCATAGGCATGCATGCAAACCATAACATCACACAAGCATATTAGCAAAACATGCACCAAAACATAAATTGAGACCATAGAACCTAATCAAGCACATAACCAAGCACTAGACCTATTGCATGAAATTAAAGGGTGAGCTTATGCTCTTACATACACACATGAGAAATACACATAAATTTGAATTTAAAGCTTAATAGAAAAGCTTAGGGAATCTAGGAAGTGCACCTTAGCAAAAGGGAGATTGGTTATAGGTTAGGGTTCAAAATCTCTCCTCCTTCCTTGCCTCACCAAAGGTCTGGCCACCCTAATTTTTTTCTCTCAATGTTCGACTGCTAGGGGTGGGAAAAAAGTGAGATAAAGTTTTGGGGCAATGTTGAATAAAATGAGCCAAAATTTTGCTCCTCCCATCACCTATTTATAGGTGAAAAATGTTTTTCTTTTTGAATTATTTTTATTCCTCGATTGCAAATCTAACCCCACAAAAATTTTATTTACCCAAAAACCCCTTGAAGTGGTCGGCCACCCATAAGCCATCTAGCACCTCATTAATGCATAATTATCTCCAAACATTTCTTTTTCTTTTAATTCAAAAATCTTATATTTATCATGAATGAAGTGTCCTCCCCTTAAAGCCTTGTTTGGCTTTTCCCTAAATAAGCAGTCCATTTTCTTTATAACTCAAATAATACTAATACTGTTTTTAACTAAAAACAGTACAATTATTCTGGATTGCAGTCCAGAACTTATCTGCACTTAACTAGACTTCGTGTGGGTTTTTCGTAGGACTTGAAGCTACTTAGCTCTTAATATCCTAAATAATGTGCTTGATTTTTCTATAGTGGTCTCATACCTTATTATCATATTTTCATCTGTGATGACAGTTTTCACAGTAGAATTTCCATACTGCTTATTATACTGTTGTACCATCTTGGTCAAACTTTAGTCAACCTAAAGTCAACCTTGGTCAAATTTTAACCAACAAATATCATAAATTTTTGTCTCACCTCTTGTCCTCAAAAGGCCTTATGCTTAGCTAAGCAAACTATTATTGAGTTTTATGAGATTATAAGAACTCAGTTATAGTCTGATAAAATCAAATCAGATATTTCACATAAATCTTCATGTTCCTTAACAAGGAAATCATGAATCAACAAAATGGGCAGTTGTTACAATCTACCCCCCTTAAAAATTTTCGTCCCCGAAAATTAAAACAAGTTGAGATAACACTTTCTCATTTCAGCTTCTAGCTCCCAGGTTGCTTCTTCAACGTTATAATTTTGCCATAGTACCTTAACCAAAGGAATTATCTTGTTCCTTAAGACCTTTTCTTCCCGATCCAGAATCCGGACTGGCTTTTATTCATATGTCAAATCGGTTTGGATTTCAACCGGTTCTTGATTAAGAACATGGGAAGAATCAAGTACATACTTTTTAAGCATCAAGACTTGAAAAACGTCGTGCACAGAAGCTAGTTTCGGCGGTAAGGCAACGCGGTAGGCTACTCTTCCAATCCTTTCGAGTATTTTAAATGGTCCAACATATCTCGGACTAAGTTTGCCTTTCTTACCGAACCTCATTACTCCCTTCATAGGAGCAATTATAATAAAAACTGAGTCTCCCTCTTGAAATTCCAAGGGTTTTCGACGTTTGTCGGCATAACTTTTATGTCGGCTAAAAGCTATGTCGAGTCTCCATTTGATCATCTTGATATCCTTCGAGATTTTTCTGATGAAATCCGTAGTTTGAAGCTACTTTTGTCCAACTTCTTGCCAATGAATGGGGAATCGGTATTTTCTCCCATACAATGCTTCAAATGGAGCCATTCCAATTGAGGCATGATAACTGTTGTTATAGGAAAATTCAATCAAGGGCAGCTTTTGATCCCAGCTTCCTTTGAAATCCAAAACACATGATCTTAACATATCTTTCAGTTTTTGGATTGTTCTCTCCGATTGGCCATCAGTTTGAGGGTGCAAAGCCGTACTAAACTTCAATTTCGACCCCATTGCAGTGTGAATACTTGACCCAAATCGAGAGTTAAAACACCCATCATGATCTAAAATGATGGATTTTAGCATTTCATATAGCCTAACTACCTGAGATACGTAGATCTCAGCCAATTTTTCTACCGAAAAAAGAGTCTTAATAGCTATAAAATGGGCTGATTTGGTCAATCTGTCAACAATGACCCAAATCGTGTCATTCTTACTTACACTCCTGGGCAATCCTACTATAAAATCAATAGTAGTTTGTTCCTATTTCCACTCGGGAAGCTCGATCTTCTGGAGATCTCCGCCAGGTTGTCGGTGTTCAGCCTTAACTTTTTGATGAGTTAGGCATTTTGATACGAAATCCGCAATCTCATTATTCATCTTTGGCCACCAATAGTTCTCCTTAAGATCTCTGTACATCTTGTTAGCTCCAGGATGTATCAAGTATGGTGTCTCATAGGCTTCAGATGTTATTTGTTTCTTAAGGAATTCGAAGTTAAGAACGCAAATCCTTTTCTTGAAATAAATTACCCCATCCGTAGAGGTCTTGAATTCCTTATTCTTTCTACCAAAAAGTTGCGCCTTTAGCAAAAAGGAATCATTCCCTTGATGAGACTTAATGGATTCTCGAAGACTAGACTGGAGAATTATAATGGACAACTTTCCAGTTATCATTTCCACATTAATTAGGGTTGGAAATCTTGGGCATCATTCCGAATGACATTAACTTGCCGGATGGTTTCCTACTTAAAGCATCCGCTACCCAGTTTGCCTTTCCAAGGTGATAAAGAATCTCGCATCCGTAATCTTTCACTAGTTCTAGCCATCCTCGTTGCCTCATATTAAGCTCTTTCTGGGTGAAAATATACTTGAGACTTTAATGGTCTGTATAGATTTCACATCTATTCCCATACAAGTAGTGTCTCCAAATCTTTAATGCGAAAACTACCGCCGCAAGCTCCAAATCGAGCGTTGGATAGTTTCATTCGTGATCTTTCAGCTGTCGGGAGACGTAAGCGACCACTTTTCCTTTGTGTATTAGGACAGCCCCTAGTCCGATTTTGGAGGCATCACTATAAATTACAAAATGCCCTGTGTCCACGTCGGGAATTATCAATACCAGTGTACTAGTAAGTCTTTTCTTAAGCTCTTGGAAATTTTTCTCACACTTTTGGGTATACTCGAATGGCTTTCCTTTTTGAATAAGTGCCATGAGAGGTGAAGCTATCTTTGAAAATCCTTCAACAAAACGTCGGTAATATCCAGCTAAGCCTAGAAAGCTTCGTATTTCTGTGACATTTTTCAGCACCGGCCACCTGCTGTGTAATACCCAGATTCTACATGTCACTAATTCATTTTAAGGAATTAATTTTCATGTTATGAAGGTATTTATGAAAAAGCTTGATTTAGAGTTTTTGTTCGATTTTGTGAATTCTTATGGGTCGGTAAGACTCAAAATAGAATGATAAGGTAAGCAAACGGCCTTTTTAGTCAAAAAGGGGCGAAAAAGTATATGATTTTACGAAAGTCAACTTTGACCGAAAAAGTCAAAGTTTGACTAAGAAAAATCAAAGGGTTGACTTCATGATATGTTGAAAAGCAGTATGGAAAGTATACTGCGAAAAATATTTTTGTGAGCTAGATAGCAAGAATAAGCCTTAAAATCACCCTAGAAAATCAAGCACACCAAGTTAAGATTAAGGGCAAAAAGGATTCGGAAAAATAAGAAAAAAATTATACGGTCTAATTTTACACAGTTAAATTTTTGTATTATGGTATAGTATAAAAATACTGTGTATTAATGAAGCACAGTATTAGAAATATCTGTGTGGCACAAAAAAATAGATTTTTGGAGAGAATTTGCCAAACAAGGCCATAAGGGGTATGACATCATCTTGCTTTTTAATTATGATGTCATTAACCTTAATTAAGCTTGGAAAGTATTAGGGAAGCTTCTAGTCCTCCCTTGACGGGCCACCTTATTGGCTCATCAAGGAAATATCCAAAAATTTTGGGGCTTTTGTATGATTTCCCAAAAGTTTCAAATCTCTATAAATAGGCATGGGTTCTATTCATTTTAATTGAAAAACTTGGGGAAGTTCTTGCCATTTTCTTTCTTGAAATTTCCGTAGCCAAAAGGGAGAGAAAGAGAGTAGAAAAACAAAAATTTCTTGAGGGCTTTTGCTTGGGAGAATCCGGATTTGGGCTAGGAGGAACCAAGAAAAAGTTTGAGAAAAATTTTGGGTCATTTGGGTGTGGTGGCCGAGTGATAGGAAGAGGAGAAAGGGAAGTGAAAAAGTTAGAAATTTTTGAAGGAAAACCCTTGTGGTGGTGCTCGGTTTTGAGTGGATCAACCAAGGAGACCAAAGAAAAATTTTGGGTCCCAAACCAAGGTGGAACCGTGAGCTAGGGGGAGAAAGTGATTTTCTTGACCAAAACCTAACTTTGGTCTAAGGTAAATTCTAGAGCCCTAACTCTTCAAGTTGAGTTCAATTTTAAAGTTTATTCATGCTTCAATTCGGTTTTGTAAGGACATAAGTCCACTTTTGATTTTTTTGCCCTAACTTGGTGTATGTGCTTGATTAGGAGATTTAGGGTGTATGGCTTAATTTCTTGCTTGAATTGTGCTTGTTGATTGATGGATTGCATGCTAAATGTTTAGGGTTGTGTGTCCCCTGTTTTGGTCCAAAAATCTGCCCTAGGCAGTGCTTGATGGTATGCTAGTTTGAGGGTGAATGATTAATGCTTGTATGAATGAATTTCAAAAGCTAGAACCAAGCAAACCTAGGTTTATGTGGGACATTAGATATGCTGCGTGTTTATTATGTAAGCTCCCGAAGTGGTCGGTCGAGATAGATTTCGCGAAATAGGACGTAAACCGGACTTAACTACCGAAACTGTCAATTCGGATCCTTGACTGGCCAGTTTCGGGAAAGTGAAAATTTAAGGCCTTTAGAGGCCGAACTGGGTGAAATGTAAAACATGAAAGTTGTTCAGAAAGGTTTTTCCTAGGGGGCAATGCAAGCAGAATCCCAAAAATAAGGCTCCAATGGCCTCCGTTTTTACCAAAATCCGTGGCTGGTCTGCCTATACCCAGTTTACAGGATCAGTCAGTTTCAAACAAAAATTGACAAAAATATAAGCGGAACTGGATTTTTAACAAAACCTGAAAGTTTTAGAATTTTTTGAGAGCTACAACTTTTATGAAGACAAGTTTTCCAAATTCTGAGTAGATTTTTAAACTTACACTGTTTTACGAAGGGTGTGCAGGGAACCGAAAATTCCTGCATAGGATTTTCTAAAAACTAGTTCAGAAAAATTGTTTTTCCTCTCCAAAATCACTGTTTTGACTATGGAAATTGTTTCAAAGGCAGTTTCTAGCCCTAAATAATTTTTATAAAGATCCGTTTCGAAAACATGAATTTTTACCAATAAAGTTAAGAGTTTTAAGAATTATTCCTCAACTTTTTCCAAGTTAAGAAAAAATGAGATTTTTAAGCCAAGGTAGAGCAAAATGAACGTAACGGGCAGTAACCGAATATTATATCCGAGTTACAGGGTTGACCGAGAGTTGACCTTAGTTGACCAAGGGTTGACTTTGATTGACTCAATGTTTAACTAAGCAAAACCTTAAGGGTTATCCAATGTAACCCTAAGGTGTACCAAGAATCTAGAATTGGGCCCAAAGAAGAGGGTTAAAGAAATTAATCCAATAAATTACGATGTAAGGGTAGAGCCTAAGGTTTTTAAGAAAACCAAGTAGTATGTCAAGAGCCTAATTCAAGAGATTATCCAACATAGCCTCTTAAGGAATAATCCAAGTTCGATCATTCTTAAGCAGTAGGATAACTAATTGGAACCAAGTAAAATATCAAGTGTTGGGGACATACAACTAGGATTAGATAGACTTGTTGGTTGAGTCACCAACACTCCATAATATTAACTCTTATCTATGTCTTTCCCCAAGAGTAAGAAACCTGCAATTGTACTCAAGGAGGAACAACATTTTGTGGGACACAGCAAAAGAGGTAAGTACAACTCCGCCTGCAGCATATGCTTTAGTTGATACTTGCCCAAGTATGTTAGATGCACGCTAGGAATACATGTTGATTGTTGCTTTGATATGCTTTGTTGTATGCTTTGTGGTATGTTAGACTGAATGCCATGTTAGGTTGTTATGTGTGATATGCTATGTAGTATGTTATGTGGTATGATAATATGCTATGTATGCAAAAAGTTATGTAAGCTGAGCATGTAAGGTGAGATGCAAGGTACGTTATGATTTATGTTAAGAGTGACATCACGATTGCATGTTCACTAAATATAAGATGAGATTAAAGAAAGAAAGTAAGATGGCAAGCAAGCTTGCTGTGTCATACCACCCGTCCGAGGTCGGGTTGGACTATGGTTTTAGTTGGACTGGGCTAGCCGCCCCAACCACTCTATAGTCGCGCGTCGGGTACAGACACTTATGTAAGGGCCCTAAGTAAGATAAGTATGAAAGTAAGTAAGAATGAAGAAAGTTAAAACGAGCATAACTGGACCATGCATATGCTATGTTATGTTATGTGGTACGTTATGTTGAATGCAAGTATGAAATGATGAGATATGTTATGAGAAGCTAAGTTAGGATATAAATGCTAGATTGTGTATGTGATGTCACGGTTTATATAGTTGTGCTTACTGAGCGAAAGCTCATAGTTTGACGTCTATGCTGTAGGTAAGCCACCCGACAGCAATGGGTGATGCAAGATGAAAGTACGAGGCAGGGCACACTATGAAATTGTTGGAGTACGATACCGCTACGCGTTTTGTTCATTATGTGTTTTCTTATGTTAAATATTTTATTTACGATAAGCTTATTACGTTTAGAAGTATATAAGCTAGTATATAAAAAAAAAATAAAAATTTCCGCTGCATTTCGTCAAATAAATAAGTACGAGAAGTTAAGTAAGTAAGCTAAGTATGTATGTAAGGTAACGGCATGTGCTATGCGGGTCGTTACATACTGATTGCTTCCACCTTCACCAGATCAACGGAAATTCCTTCTTTTGAGCCAACATGGCCTAGGAAGTGAACCTTCTCCAACCAAAATTCACACTTTGTGAACTTTGCATAGAGCTGGTTTTGTTTGAGCATCTCCAAAACACGCCTAAGGTGTTGCTCATGCTCCTTTGTGGACTTAGAGTAGATTAAAATATCGTCAATAAAGACAATAACAAACTTATCTAAATACTCCTTGAATACCCGATTCATCAGGTCCCTGAAAGCAGCTGGTGCGTTGGTTAAGCCAAATGGCATAACCAAAAACTCATAATGTCCATAGCGCATTAGATAGGCTGTCTTCGGGACGTCCGTCTCTCTAATTCTAAGTTGATGGTATCCCGATCATAAGTCAATTTTCGAGAACACCACTGCTCCCCTAAGTTGATTAAAAAGATCATCAATTCTAGGGAAAGGATACTTGTTCTTGATAGTGATCTTATTCAGCTCCCAATAATCGATGCACATTCACAGCGATCCATCCTTCTTTCTGACGAACAAAACTGGAGCTCCCCATGGTGAATGGTTCTGTCAGATGAATCCTTTATCCAATAACTCTTGCAATTGCACTTGCATTTCCCTAAGCTTAGTTGGAGCCATACGGTAAGGTGCTTTAGATACTGGTGCTGAATCAGGCAATAATTCAATCTTAAAGGAAATCTCCCATTCTAGAGGAAATCCTAGTAATTCTTTAGGAAAGATGTTCACATATTCCTTTATAATTGGTACATCTTCGGGTCTTGACTCGTCCTTTTACACTATGTCCATCATACTAGCTAGATATCCTTTGCATCCATTAGTCAACATCTTCCATGCCTTCATTGCTGATATCAACCTTGATGATGAACTCCGTGTTCGACCATAAAAGCTGAATTCTTCCTTGCCGATAGGACTAAACATATCACAATGCTTATGGCAGTCGTTCTTAGCATTGTATTTTCCTAAGAAGTCCATTCCTAGGATAACATCATAATCCTGAAGTTTGATCGCAACAAGATCCACATACAATTCTCTGTCACTAATAACTACTGGAACATTTCGTATCCAATAGTTGGACAATAGAATTTCCCCAGACGGCAGGGAGGTCCTGAAGGTTTGCTTTAATCTATCAACCATTCTTCCTAATTTCTGGGCGAACTCCATTGATACAAACGAATGGGTGGCACCAGAATCAATCAGAACAATTGCATCATAGGTGGCAATAGAAAGCTGACCTGTTGCCACGCGAGAAGTTCCAGCCTCAATATCCTCTTTTGTGTAGGCATAGATTCTTGCTTGTGGTTCAGGCACTTCTAACCTTCCCTGAACAATCTTTGGGCCTTCAATCTCTGCTTTTACCGCATGAAGCTGGTTGTTTGAATTCCTGTTTGGGTATTGCGGGTTCTGATTCTGGCTATTTAAAGTATAATTCCTGGCGTAGTGGCTTTCTTTACCGCAAAGGTAACAAGCATTTGTTCCTATCCTGCATACTCCTGAATACTTCTTCCCACATTTTGTGCATAGGGGATAATTATTATTGTTACCCCCATTGCTCTGGTTGTTCCTCTTTTGAGGATAACTCTTTTATTATCCTTGGTTGGAAGCATTTCCCTTTCTTTTGTTTTCTCCCGAACTGTTTAGAATTCTGGGCATAATTACTGTTCTGGCCCTTCGAATAAAAGTCCTGATTCTGTCGGGGTCGTAACTGTTTCACCACCGCTTTTTCTTCCATCTTGGCTTTAAAAATTTGGGCCCTCGCCTCCTTATTGTAACGACCCACCTAGCGTAGGCCGTTACCGTACTTGTTAACATACATTCATAATATAAATTTATGTCATCAGTGAAGCTACCAACGGTCATCTCACGGCGGGGTGATGGAACGGACTGTCTGATGTGTGTCGGTACTCCGTTCCGTAGGAGCATCAACGCCTGTAACTCGGGCTCTGGTATATCCTGGGGAATATAAGGAAGCATCGTCTCCTGGAATCTCCAACAGTAGTGGACCATAGTCTCCCCCGGATAGGCGTGCCAATCCTGTGACATCAAATGATAGCGAGTAAGTCGCATGTCCTTATATATCGCAGGATCACGAATCGGCTCATCAGCTCCTCGTGCTGGAAGTGGCCCATATCGGCTCATTACGGCTGCACGAAAGTGTGCCCAAGTACGGCTGGGTAGCTGCGGCTCTCCTAATGTAACCCACCATATCCTAGCATCACCGATCAGACATCTGCTGGCTAGGGTGACCCGTAGGTGCTCGTCGATGTGACACATCGTGAAGATCTGCTCCATATCATGAAGCCATATGCTAATCGATACTGATCGTCTGGTGCTATCGAAGTACTGAGGCTGCGATCGGTAAAAAGAAACTACAGCATCCCGATCCCTCTTCACTTGCGTCGTGTCCATGATACCGCGTCTATATCACGTAATATAACCATAAACACTATTGCATATAAACCATATAGCATATAAGAAATAAATCTAAACTTACTTGCAATGATGGAGGCGATGTCAGGCAACTGTGAATTCGTGTCGCAAGGGAACCGCTCTGATACCAACTCTTGTAACGACCCACCTAGCGTAGGCCGTTACCGTACTTGTTAACATACATTCATAATATAAACTTACTTACTAGGATTGAAAACACAGTGGAAAATTTTTTTTTTTTTTTTTATAGCATTCACAAAACACTATAAACATATAATAATACTGTTTTGCGTACTAGTATATTAATTACCAATTAATATTTCATAATTTACATATAATCACAAAACTCGTAGCGATACCCATAATCCACTCATTCACAGTCCCTTGGCTCGCTACTCCATCTTGCATCAATTTCAGATAGCTGGTTCCTTACCTACAGCATAAACTTAAACAGTGAGCTAAAGCTCAGTAAGTACAACTCTTAAGCCGTAAAGAAAATATAACATAGACATAACATACACAGAGCATGCATTGACCACATTATGCTTTCTTATTCTTATTCATTATGGGCCCTTACCTCGTGTGTTCGTATCCGGCGCGCGACTATGGATTGGTTGGGGCGGCCAAACCATATCCAACTCAATCCACAGTCCAACCCGACCTGGCGCGGGTGGTACGACACAGCGCTTAATAACTTACTTATTCTTGTCATTAGTGAACATACATTCTGTTGTCACCGTTTTAATTCTATTATTTCTTACCTTAGCATAATTTATATTGCATACATGTTATCTAACACATAGCACAGAACACATCATGGAAATCTAGTAATATATACTAGTAGCTTATGCTGTAGACGGTGTTGTACTTACCGTCTATTCGTCTGTCGCTTGACTATTCCTCTTCAAGCTTCAACTGCAGAATTCTTCCTGCTCGATCGAAAGACGTACATGAGATTTCTAATCTAACTTATAATATGTTGGCAACTAACCAACATTCATGTGGGTTTTTCGGTGATATGTCCCCCTAAAGATAAACCATGCATACATAGAGGGTGACTACCTTAGTAGTCTTATTGATCATGAATCATGACCTAAAAAGATACGTTGGATATCCTTTTTATACACTTAGCCCATATATAAACATGTCGGGTTAGATCATCACTAACCCTTGGGCTTAAATCACTACTTATAGGTTAACCAAGGTTAACCCTTGTGATTACTAACGTGAATCCCTATTCGGTCCTCATTAGGGTTTTGGGACTAAGTCCCGATAACTTGGGTATAATTCCCCAGTTATCATGCGTCTTAACGTTTCTTGAACACTTAGCTTAGAATCCCTTTTCTTTAAAAAATTCTAACTTAAAATCTTTTTTTCCATAAAAAACTTAGCTTTTAAAATTTAATCTTGTTAACTTCTTTCGTAAAAATTCGTAAATCTTGGTCTATAATTTCATAAAATATTTAAGGGTCGGAAACTGCTTTTGGGACAGTTTCCGTACTTGAAATATCGTGTTTAGTTCGAAAAACGTTTTTCCTAGTAGGGTTCTATAAAATCTTGCACAGAAATTCTTTGATTCCTGCGCATTTTTGATATTTCAGTTTGTATTTAAAAATCCCTTTCGAATTTGAAAAAGTTTCCTTCACGAAAGTTCTAGCCCTCGAAGAGTTCTAAAACTTTCGTGTTTTGTAAAATTTCTGATTCTGTACCGATTGGTACCAGTTTTTAATCGAAAATGAGGTTAACTTTGAAATCCGAGTCTCACAGACCATCTACGGGTTTTCTTGAAAAAGAAGGCTGTTGGAGCCTTATTTTGGAAAACTGGCCACGTTGGCCGCTAGGAAACACCCTAGTCTACAACTTTCGTGTTTTAAGTTTTTGCCCATTCGGCCTCTAAAGGCCTGTAATCCTCGTTTTACCGAAACTGCTCCCTGGAACCCGAGAGCTAGTTTTGGTTCTTACATTTATTTTTACGTCCTAAGTCGTGGGTTCTAGCTCGACCGACCACATCGGGAGATAGTCAACATGCATGCAGCGCAACTAACGTCCCTTAACCTAACCATACAGCCCATGTGATCTTGCAACCCAAAATTTCCGAACTCACTATCCTAGGGTTGCATAATCTCTAACTTAGCATACATCACACATTTCATGCATTGGCTCATAAAAAACATCACATACATGCATAATTTTACTTAACCTAATTTGGGGACATATTACCTAATTCAAAACCCTAACATGCCATTCTAGAAATCTAATCACATAGCATAATTTATGAGCATAAAATTAAACCAAACCACACCTAGAATCTACCTAATCAAGCACTAAGCACACATGCACATCTAAGGCAGCAAATAAATATACATAGGAGCTTATGCTCTTACAAAATTTTTTGCATAAAATACACATAAATCTTAGGCTTAAAACTCATTTAAACTTGGTAAAAAGCTTTAAAAATTTTTACCTCACAAGAAGTGGATTTCGGCTTAGGGTTTGAGGTACCCGAAAAAAACTGCTTGCACCACTTTGATCCAAGGGTTCGGCTGCTCACCCTAAGTGCTCCAAAAATCAATTTTTTTGGCTCCCTTATGGTCTCCTCTCCTTGCTCGGACACTCAAGAGAGTTTAGCCCCAAATCTGAAATTTTTTTCCTCTCTTTTCTCCCACAAACCCGAGGCTGCTCCAAGGGTTGATTCAAGCTCCAAACTTGATTCAAAACTCACTCCTTTGCTCACTAGACAAACCCGAACCTCTAACCCTAATTTCTCCCTCAAATTTTGGTTTTTCCCTTGTGTTTCCCCTGCACCAAACCCACGGCAACAAGGGCTGCAAGGCTGCCAGAAAATTTTCCTTTCTCTCCCCCTCGGTTTCTAGCCTACCCGAAGCAAAGATTGATGGTTTGAACTTGAAAAATTTTCTGATCACTCTCTCCCTTTTCTCTCGGCTTTTGGTCTGAAATTTTGCAAGAACTTGGCTGCATTTTTGAATTAAAGTAAATAGAAGACACTCCTATTTATAGGCCAAGAACAAGCTTTCAAAAATCTCATTTTTACCCCAAAATTTTCAAAATTTTGGACCTTTGGCATGCTAGGTGTCCGGAGCTTGGAGGAGTGCAAGACAACTCATGGTGAGTTGGCATAGTCCACATGTCACCTTGCTATTGGTCCAACACACCTCTCATGGAATAAAATAATAATTTCTTTTTAAGATATCTTAAATTTGGGGTTTTTATTTAATGAAAAACCTTGAAACTTTGATTGTAAAAATTTAAATTCCAATACTGTAATTATTATTTTACAGTTTGGATTTTTCATATTTACAGTCAAAAAAATCGGATCGAAGATCTTTTCTCAAATCCTTTCTGCCTCATGACCTAATGTGGCGTGCTTGATTTTTCTAAGGTGGTTTTAGTTTTCATTGGTCATAAAAATTAGTTCCTGCATTATTTTTCATAAAACGCAGATCTTAAAATTCCTCCGTCACAATTTTGACAATTTTGGTCAAACTTTGACTTTTCGGTCAACAGTTCACTTTTTCGGTCAAAATTTTGACTTTTGTAGAATCGAGTAGATTTCACTCCTTTTTGTTCAAAAAGGCTATTTGCTTCTTCGAACAGTCATTTTTGAGTTTTATTAAGCTATAAAAACTCATAACACACATTAGAGCTCTGAACTAAGCTTTTTCATGAAATTGCATGTACTATTTACATTCAATTCTTTACAAAAGCTAGTTACATGAAAAACTAGACATCACAATCTACCCTCCTTAAAAATTTTCGTCCTCGAAAATTAAAACAACTCGGGGTAGTTCTTCTTCATCGCGTCTTCTAGTTCCCATGTTGCTTCCTCAACACTATGGTTTCGCCACAAAACCTTAACCATAGGGATAATCCTATTCCTTAAGACCTTATTTTCTCTATCGAGAATGCGTACGGGCTTTTCTTCGTAAGTTAAATCCGTCTGAACCTCCACTGGTTCTTGGCTGAGCACGTGGGAAGGATCTGGAACATACTTCTTGAGCATCGAAACATGGAAAACATCATGCATGGAAGCTAATTCTGGCGGCAAGGCGAGCTTATACGCAACTTTTCCAATCCTCTTGAGGATCTCAAACGGTCCCGTGTACCGTGGACTGAGTTTTCCTTTCTTGCCAAACCGCATTACTCCCTTCATAGGAGCAATTTTGATGAAAACAGCATCACCAACTTGAAATTCTAATGGTCGTCGACGCTTGTCCGCATAGCTTTTCTGTCGGCTAAAGGCTACGTCGAGTCTCTGTTTGATCTTCTTAATATCCTCGGAGGTCTTTTCGATGAAGTCCGTAGTTTGCAACTGTTTCTGCCCGACTTCTTGCCAGTGAACAGGCGATCTACATTTTCGTCCATACAACGCTTCAAATGGAGCCATTCCAATTGAGGCATGATAGCTGTTGTTGTAGGAAAATTCGATCAGTGATAGCTTTTCATCCCAATTTCCCTTGAAATCTAGGACGCACGATCTCAACATATCCTCCAAGGTCTGGATAGTTCTTTCTGACTGACCATCCGTTTGGGGGTGAAATGCTGTGCTAAACTTCAATCTCGATCCCATGGCTGCGTGAACGCTCATCCAAAATCGTGAAGTGAAACGTCCATCGCGGTCCGAAATGATTGATTTTGGGATTCCATGTAGTTTGACAATTTGAGCTACGTAAATTTGTGCCAATCTTTCCACTGAGTGGGTAGCTTTAATCGCAACGAAGTGGGCTGATTTGGTCAAACGATCCACTACGACCCAAATCGTGTCGTTTCCACTCGTAGTTCTGGGCAGTCCGACTACAAAATCCATCGTAATCTGCTCCCATTTCCACTCCGGAAGTTCTATATTCTGTAATTCTCCTCCCGGATGCCGGTGTTCAGCCTTAACTTTTTGACAAGTTAGGCATTTTGACACAAATTCTGCCACCTGATTCTTCATATTCGGCCACCAGTAGGTCTCCCTGAGATCCTTGTACATCTTGGTAGCTCCTGGATGTACGGAATATGGCGTTTGGTGTGCCTCT
>CM046380.1:13377337-13467900 GCA_025413485.1 Ficus microcarpa | reverse complement strand
TTTTTTTATAGCATTCACAAAACACTATAAACATATAATAATACTGTTTTGCGTACTAGTATATTAATTACCAATTAATATTTCATAATTTACATATAATCACAAAACTCGTAGCGATACCCATAATCCACTCATTCACAGTCCCTTGGCTCGCTACTCCATCTTGCATCAATTTCAGATAGCTGGTTCCTTACCTACAGCATAAACTTAAACAGTGAGCTAAAGCTCAGTAAGTACAACTCTTAAGCCGTAAAGAAAATATAACATAGACATAACATACACAGAGCATGCATTGACCACATTATGCTTTCTTATTCTTATTCATTATGGGCCCTTACCTCGTGTGTTCGTATCCGGCGCGCGACTATGGATTGGTTGGGGCGGCCAAACCATATCCAACTCAATCCACAGTCCAACCCGACCTGGCGCGGGTGGTACGACACAGCGCTTAATAACTTACTTATTCTTGTCATTAGTGAACATACATTCTGTTGTCACCGTTTTAATTCTATTATTTCTTACCTTAGCATAATTTATATTGCATACATGTTATCTAACACATAGCACAGAACACATCATGGAAATCTAGTAATATATACTAGTAGCTTATGCTGTAGACGGTGTTGTACTTACCGTCTATTCGTCTGTCGCTTGACTATTCCTCTTCAAGCTTCAACTGCAGAATTCCTCCTGCTCGATCGAAAGACGTACATGAGATTTCTAATCTAACTTATAATATGTTAGCAACTAACCAACATTCATGTGGGTTTTTCGGTGATATGTCCCCCTAAAGATAAACCATGCATACATAGAGGGTGACTACCTTAGTAGTCTTATTGATCATGAATCATGACCTAAAAAGATACGTTGGATATCCTTTTTATACACTTAGCCCATATATAAACATGTCGGGTTAGATCATCACTAACCCTTGGGCTTAAATCACTACTTATAGGTTAACCAAGGTTAACCCTTGTGATTACTAATGTGAATCCCTATTCGGTCCTCATTAGGGTTTTGGGACTAAGTCCCGATAACTTGGGTATAATTCCCCAGTTATCATGCGTCTTAACGTTTCTTGAACACTTAGCTTAGAATCCCTTTTCTTTAAAAAATTCTAACTTAAAATCTTTTTTTCCATAAAAAACTTAGCTTTTAAAATTTAATCTTGTTAACTTCTTTCGTAAAAATTCGTAAATCTTGGTCTATAATTTCATAAAATATTTAAGGGTCGGAAACTGCTTTTGGGACAGTTTCCGTACTTGAAATATCGTGTTTAGTTCGAAAAACGTTTTTCCTAGTAGGGTTCTATAAAATCTTGCACAGAAATTCTTTGATTCCTGCGCAGTTTTGATATTTCAGTTTGTACTTAAAAATCCCTTTCGAATTTGAAAAAGTTTCCATCACGAAAGTTCTAGCCCTCGAAGAGTTCTAAAACTTTCGTGTTTTGTAAAATTTCTGATTCTGTACCGATTGGTACCAGTTTTTAATCGAAAATGAGGTTAACTTTGAAATCCGAGTCTCACAGACCATCTATGGGTTTTCTTGAAAAAGAAGGCTGTTGGAGCCTTATTTTGGAAAACTGGCCGCGCTGGCCGCTAGGAAACACCCTAGTCTACAACTTTCGTGTTTTAAGTTTTTGCCCATTCGGCCTCTAAAGGCCTGTAATCCTCGTTTTACCGAAACTGCTCCCTGGAACCCGAGAGCTAGTTTTGGTTCTTACATTTATTTTTACGTCCTAAGTCGCGGGTTCTAGCTCGACCGACCACATCGGGAGATAGTCAACATGCATGCAGCGCAACTAACGTCCCTTAACCTAACCATACAGCCCATGTGATCTTGCAACCCAAAATTTCCGAACTCACTATCCTAGGGTTGCATAATCTCTAACTTAGCATACATCACACATTTCATGCATTGGCTTATAAAAAACATCACATACATGCATAATTCTACTTAACCTAATTTGGGGACATATTACCTAATTCAAAACCCTAACATGCCATTCTAGAAATCTAATCACATAGCATAATTTATGAGCATAAAATTAAACCAAACCACACCTAGAATCTACCTAATCAAGCACTAAGCACACATGCACATCTAAGGCAGCAAATAAACATACATAGGAGCTTATGCTCTTACAAAATTTTTTGCATAAAATACACATAAATCTTAGGCTTAAAACTCATTTAAACTTGGTAAAAAGCTTTAAAAATTTTTACCTCACAAGAAGTGGATTTCGGCTTAGGGTTTGAGGTACCCGAAAAAAACTGCTTGCACCACTTTGATCCAAGGGTTCGGCTGCTCACCCTAAGTGCTCCAAAAATCAATTTTTTTGGCTCCCTTATGGTCTCCTCTCCTTGCTCGGACACTCAAGAGAGTTTAGCCCCAAATCTGAAATTTTTTTCCTCTCTTTTCTCCCACAAACCCGAGGCTGCTCCAAGGGTTGATTCAAGCTCCAAACTTGATTCAAAACTCACTCCTTTGCTCACTAGACAAACCCGAACCTCTAACCCTAATTTCTCCCTCAAATTTTGGTTTTTCCCTTGTGTTTCCCCTGCACCAAACCCACGGCAACAAGGGCTGCAAGGCTGCCAGAAAATTTTCCTTTCTCTCCCCCTCGGTTTCTAGCCTACCCGAAGCAAAGATTGATGGTTTGAACTTGAAAAATTTTCTGATCACTCTCTCCCTTTTCTCTCGGCTTTTTGGTCTGAAATTTTGCAAGAACTTGGCTGCATTTTTGAATTAAAGTGAATAGAAGACACTCCTATTTATAGGCCAAGAACAAGCTTTCAAAAATCTCATTTTGACCCCAAAATTTTCAAAATTTTGGACCTTTGGCATGCTAGGTGTCCGGAGCTTGGAGGAGTGCAAGACAACTCATGGTGAGTTGGCATAGTCCACATGTCACCTTGCTATTGGTCCAACACACCTCTCATGGAATAAAATAATATTTCTTTTTAAGATATCTTAAATTTGGGGTTTTTATTTAATGAAAAACCTTGAAACTTTGATTGTAAAAATTTAAATTCCAATACTGTAATTATTATTTTACAGTTTGGATTTTTCATATTTACAGTCAAAAAAATCGGATCGAAGATCTTTTCTCAAATCCTTTCTGCCTCATGACCTAATGTGGCGTGCTTGATTTTCTAAGGTGGTTTTAGTTTTCATTGGTCATAAAAATTAGTTCCTGCATTATTTTTCATAAAACGCAGATCTTAAAATTCCTCAGTCACAATTTTGACAATTTTGGTCAAACTTTGACTTTTCGGTCAACAGTTGACTTTTTCGGTCAAAATTTTGACTTTTGTAGAATCGAGTAGATTTCACTCCTTTTTGTCCAAAAAGGCTATTTGCTTCTTCGAACAGTCATTTTTGAGTTTTATTAAGCTATAAAAACTCATAACATACATTAGAGCTCTGAACTAAGCTTTTTCATGAAATTGCATGTACTATTTACATTCAATTCTTTACAAAAGCTAGTTACATGAAAAACTAGACATCACACTTATCTTGATTGATCCAATACTCGGCTCTTATAGCCCGACTTATACAGTCAGCTACAAGGGTTGGAGGGCTACTCCCAGCACTTACTTGCTTAGCAATATCAGTGCGAAACATCTTTATCATTCGCCTTACTTTCTCCGTTTCGTTTGGTACGAGTTCCGAGCACAAGCAGGCTAACTGCTCAAATCTCTTGACAGCTTCCAATACTGTTATCGACCCTTGCTTCATACTGTTAAACTCGTCCTGTTGGGCCGTAAAGACTTCTCGATTGTAGTACATTATCCTAAATTCATTTACGAAATCTTGCCAACTCATATTCGCCACGTCTCTACGTAGCTAGATTGTTTTCCACCAATGCCGTGCATCATTTTTCAGGGCAAAGGAAGCACAAAGGACTTTCTCTTGCTCCATAAGTCCCATAAAATCCAAAATAACTTGGACATCCATTAGCCATTTATCTGTTTCAATCGGGTTCATAAGCTCTTCAAATTCAGGCACCTTCATATGCCTAAATCATTCATACAGCAAGTCTTCTCGAGCCATAGGTGGAATTGCTTGCATTCCAACCGGTGCAGCTGGCGCTATCGGGACGTCGGGATTTTGTGGAATCCCTAATTAACCTCCGGTGTAGTAGGGGCTACTAGGGGCATAGTATCGTTCCGAAGTGGAATTGCCCCAGCATGAGGCATCTGATTTAGATTAGCTAACTGCTCCCGGAGCCTATTTGTTTCTTGTTGTTGTTCCAACAACTGCCTTTGCAAGTCAGCTACCAACGTCGCAAGATTAACTTCTTATGGAATCTGGTTTAATCGTACTTGTGGGTGAACCATCTTCTAATTCCTATTTAATCACAAGAAAGGATATTATTATACTTCTAATATCCATTCTTTCATTTGCATCGCATCATGTCATATAAATATCATAACTTATCATATCATACTCGAGATTCTTCTCAATCTCATCATATCATTTCTCATCATATCATAAAAATATCATCTTAGAGATTCATCGCGATCTCATTATCTCGTATCATAAACTTATTATAATCTTGTCATGAAAAGCCACACTTAATCATAACTCCATCATATATACTTTCATATACATATTGTACCACTATATACATTGTACAAAAAGGATATTAGTTTGTTGGCAGTGTCTAACACTTGTTCGATACAGCCAAGCCTCATATATATAGTCAGGATATATACATTGAACAAAAAGGGATATAGTTTGTCGGTAGTGTCTAACACTTGTCCGATTCATGCCAAGCCTCATATACATAGTCAGGATAGAAGTATCTACCACTTTACTATCATATATATATACAATATTGGTCAAAAAGAATAAAAAAACGTCAGGTTATGATCGAAACTATCTACTTTACTGTGACTTCCGAGAAAACATCTCACTCCTCGTCCTCGTTAAACAGAACCTCATCAGGATCCTCCTCGATTTCTTCTTCATCTGCCTCCCCGTCCACTTCCTTGATTTCTTCTTCAACTTTTTCCTCTATCTCCTCATCATCGTCGTTGTCGATGATGATCAAGGGCGGGTCCTCTGGGTCTTCCTCGGGGTCAACGTGCTGATCATCTGGATCCATCCCTACATCATCTGCATCCTCCTCTTGGGGGAGGGCTCTCTTGTATCGGTACGGCAGGAATGACTATACCTACTTCGTCCATCGGCTCAAACGGGTGGTCGTCCTCATACATAGGTGTGGGAACCTCTAGAACATCCCGAACCCAGTGGGCCGAAATCTCCGCATCCATAATCGCCTCTATCATCTCATCTAGTGTCATATCTGGTGTGGCGATCGGTGTGAATCGCATAATCTCAGGAGGTAAACCGCCTCTAAGAATGTTAAGAGTCCGTATCATGGGTGTGCCTAGTGAGGTGTATAGTAATATTGCATCACAAAACAGCTGGCAGTAGTGACCCATCGACTCATTTGGATAGGCACGCTAAGTTGCAACGTAACTGGCGTATCGCCTCCTATACATGTCGATGTAAATCTTAGGGTCACGGTAGCGTACACCGAATCCCTCTCCTAGTAGTGGCCCGTATCATGACATAATCAAATATCGGAAGTTCGGCCAGACATCCGTAGGAATCCCGGGGTCTCCCAAACTAAGCCACCATTGGCGAGCTTCATCCGTAATTCTTCGAATAGCTAACATGACTCAGAGGTGCGCTCCGACATGACATAACTTAAAGATAGTCTCCATGTCATGTAGCCACTCGGCTAATACTGCCGCTCCTTGGGTCCCATCGACTGTACGGGGCTCTATCTCCCAAAATGCGAATGAAGCGTCACGGCCTTCCTCTATCCATATCTTTAACTATCATATCATATTTTGCATAATAAGTAAACATATTACTACAAAAAGAAATTAACTTACAAAAATTGTGGCACTGACAGCAAGACTGTGAAACTGGTTGGCAGGACACCCGCTCTGATACCAACTCTGTAACACCCCACCTATGTAGGGCTATTAGCTTGCTTACTTTTTCTTACTCCTTCATGAATAAGTACTAAATTATATATATATACACTTATGTACATATACAAGTACGTACGTTATTAAGAAAAGTGGTTCAGACCTTTATAATATATCACACAACTCTTACTAATTATAACATAATAAACTTTCTAAAATGTGTGGCGGTGTCCATCTCAAATTTCACAGTCTGCAGCGCCACCATCCATATTCATGTATCACACATTATCCATATTCATGTATCACACATTACTGATAGGCTGCTTACCTACAATATAAACGTAAGTAATGAGCTTTCGCTCAGCAAGTACAACTTATTATCCGCAAAATAATTTTGACAAAAATATACATGATCCATTTGTGCTTTCTTATCACATTCTTTATGCTTCCTTATGTTAACATCATTTTGGGCCCCTTACATGAGTGTACGTACCGTGGTGCGCAGCCATGGAGTGGTTGGGCGGTCAGTCCAATCCAACTTAACCCATGGACCAAACCCGACCTAGAGCGGGTCAGTACGACACCAGACAATTTGCTTGCTATTATCTTTGAAAACTTGTTCTTGTTTTAGAACATATTTGAATAACCATTTCATACTTAGAAAATCATTCTATATTTGAAAACAGTTTTTTACTTGAAACTTGATCTTATTCTTACTATGTGATTTATCATTAGTGGGCATGCTTCATGATGCCATAATAGTATAACATAAATCATATGCATCACATATATGTGTGCATGAGCTTTGAAAAACATGCAAAGCAGTAAAACAATTTCCCTATGCTGTAGGCGGAGTTGTACTTACAGGTTAGACTACGTCCTGTGTTTGTTGCTCTAACTGGTTGCAACAACAGGTTTACCTTCCTGTTTTCAAAAGAATGTACGATAAGAATCATCCTATCTTACCATAAGTCATTACATTAAATGTTGATATTCTAACCAACATCCATGAGTAACCCTAGTTATATGTCCCCCTTATATTACCTTATGACAACTTGATTGGTTACTTAAAGTAACCTTGGGTGCTAAGCCCAATCATATTTGAATAGTGTTAGGTTATTATTCTTAACTTAGGGCCTAAGTCCAATTACTTTTAATCCGTATCCTATTAGGTTACTATAGGTAACCCTGGGTTTTGGGCCCCTATTAATTTTAAATGAATACCCCATTAGGTTATTATGGGTAACCCTTAGGGTAAGGCTTGAATGATATCCTATTGGGTTACTAGGGCTCAATTAGTCTTAAGGTATCATCCTATTAGGTTACTATTGGTAACCTTAGGTGTGAGGCCCAATTATTCTTATTGGGTTCTTAAGGCCCAATTATTTTTTAAAGTGATATCTCATTAGGTTACTCTTGGTAACCATGGGTTTTGGGTCAAACCCAATAGCTTAAATATCCTAACCGGTTAATAACGGTCAACTTTTTGTAAAGAAAATGTTAAAATAATTCGGCCCATATATTTATTATTTTTGAACATAGATCATAAAATTTGTAAAACCTTAAAACTGTCTTGGAAAATCAGTTCCTAATTTTAGTGGTTGGTGCATGTACTGGAGTTGCCTGTTCATGCACTGTTTTGAAAAGTTTGTGCAGAAATTTTCTATTTTCCTATACAGTTTTTAAAACTCAATTTTATCTTAAAATCTGGTTAGAATTTGAAAAAGTTTTCTTCATGAAAGTTGTAGATCTTGAAAAATCTTATAACTTCCATGTTTTGCTCAAAACCTGATTCTGTCTTTATCTTGCTCAAATTTCTGGTTGAAGCCGGCTAGCCGTGCATAGAGTCTGGGTAGTTCTGGGCACGGGTTTTTGTAAAAACGGAAGCCTTTGGATCTTCTTTTTCAAAATCTGCTCACATGGGCTCCTAAGATTTTCAATTTTTTACAATTTTTGTGTTTTAAGTTTTCTCAAATTCGGCCTCTAAGGGCCTCAAAATTGGCTTACCAGAAAACTGTCCAGTTTTACACGAAAACTGACAGTTTTGCATGTAGTTCGTTGTACGTAAATTTACGTGCCAACTATCTCAAACAATCGTAACCTTGAGCCTAAGACAACATACAGTGCTTTACCGTCAGTTTCTAGCGGCCATGCATTGGTTTTAAGCCACACAACCTATGTGGTGTTCCATTGCCCACATAAGGTTTTAGAATTGATTTTGCATACATCATGCAACATACAAGCCTCTAACCAACTTATAATTCAACCATGTATAACCTACATCTCTATCAACTTATGGGGACATATAACATACACTTCATAGGCATGCATGCAAACCATAACAGCACACAAGCATATTATCAAAACATGCACCAAAACATAAATTGAGACCATGGAACCTAATCAAGCACATAACCAAGCACTAGACCTATTGCATGAAATTAAATGGGTGAGCTTATGCTCTTACATACCCACATGAGAAATACACATAAATTTGAATTTAAAGCTTAATAGAAAAGCTTAGGGAATCTAGGAAGTCTACCTTAGCAAAAGGGAGATTGATTCTAGGTTAGGGTTCAAAATCTCTCCTCCTTCCTTGCCTTACCAAAGGTCCGGCCACCCTAATTTTTTTCTCTCAATGTTCGGCTGTTAGGGGCGAGAAAAAAGTGAGACAAAGTTTTGGGACAATGTTGAATAAAATGAGCCAAAATTTTGCTCCTCCCATCACCTATTTATAGGTGAAAAATGTTTTTCTTTTTGAATTATTTTTATTCCTTAATTGCAAATCTAACCCCACAAAAATTTTATTTGTCCAAAAACCCCTTGAAGTGGCCGGCCCCCCATAAGCCATCTAGCACCTCATTAATGCATAATTATCTCCAAACTTTTCTTTTTCTTTTAATTCAAAAATCTCATATTTATCATAAATGAGGTGTCCTCCCCTTAAGGCCTTGTTTGGCTTTTCCTTAAATAAGCAGTCTGTTTTCTTCATAACTCAAATAATACTAATATTGTTTTTAGTTAAAAATAGTACAGTTATTCTGGACTGCAGTCTAGAATTTATCTGCATTTAACTAGACTGCATGTGAGTTTTTCGTAGGACTTGAAACTACTTAGCCCTTAATGTCCTAAATAATGTGCTTGATTTTTCTATAGTGGTCTCATACCTTATTCTCACATTTTCATTTGTGATGACGGTTTTCACAGTATAATTTCCATACTACTTATTATACTATTGTACCGTCTAGGTCAAACTTTAGTCAACCTAAAGTCAACCTTGGTCAAACTTTGACTAACAAAAATCATAAATTTTTGTCTCACCTTTTGTTCTCAAAAGGCCTTATGTTTAACTAAGCAAACTATTATTGAGTCTTATGAGACTATAAAAACTCAATTATAGTCTGATAAAATCAAATCAGATATTTCACATAAATCTTCATGTTCCTTAACATGGAAATCATGAATCAGCAAAATAGGCAGTTGTTACAATTTAATTATGGTAAATCAATAATTAACTATAATAAATCATCAATATTCATCTTAATAATTTACTTTGACTAACTCATGCTTTCTTGTATATAAGCTTTTGATCTCACATTTGGGCTCTCTTTGGGGAATTTTTCCCCAACAATAACTTCAATCAAGTTACAATTTTTTGCCCTTTGCTTCAAGTTGCCAGTAGTATCAAGCAATATATTGAAGATAGAGTACAAGAAGTTTACGTAAATAAGTAAAGTTGGAAACAAGAACTTTGCAACTCTTCTGAAGTTGGATTTATCAAGTTGTAACTTTAACAACTGCTTTGTGCTCATCCATATTACTTTAACTGTCAGAAAGAAGTGTTTCAATGACTTAATCCACAAGAAATTCACGTTTAGCTAGGAAAAGCATCACAACTTGGCTGAAATATAAGCTTTAGACAAGTACTACATGTTTTGTACCCTGTTACTGTTTGAGTAGTACGTTGTCACAAAACTCAGCAATAAATATCTGAATCGAACCAATAAATAGTTCTTCACTGCATCCCGCTTTTCTCTAAGGTAGAAAAGATAGAATAAGAAAAGCGCCAAGTTGGAAGTATACAGCTTATGATGAATAAGCCTCGAAATGTTTCAAGATTAAGAGCATTCGGATCATTGGAAGAAATGACAGATGTAAGAGACGATTTAATATTAAACCATCTCCCTTCCAAATTCTCCAACTCTCCTGTTTCCCTTAGTTTCATGATTGCAATTGACATGTCTTGGACTAAAGGTGAATCTTTACGGAAAGCCTGAAAGAGAAAAAAAGCGTTAAACAAGTTATCAAATCCTATTCATGTCCTTCGGGCTTTAATACTCATGAAGTTCAGATTTGACACTAATATTAATGTCCAACATTTCTTGCTTAATACTTCTCTTTAATGTCTAAGATTTCCTGCTTAATGTTCAAGTTTGATGTACGCTGTAGTTCTTGTTTGGTGTGGCCGTGGCCGAACTAATAACCAATCAAGATGTATTGTTTATTCGTCTATTTTTTAAAACGATTTTCTATTTGTGTAGAAGTGTAATAAGTAGCTTGGAAGAAACTAGAAGTGACATATAGAGGATCCTCTAGTGTGTAAAGATCTAAACTTCAATTACTTGCCACATAATCTGACAATATTGATACTAATGAAAAAGAAGCTTTTGCCGATTGTTATTCAAAATCATACGACATATTTATCTCTCTCTCTCTCTCTCTCTCTCTCTCTCTCTCTCTCTTTTTATTTTTATTTATTTATTTATTTATTTTTGTCTCTTCTAGGTAAAGAGTACACGAATGCCAAGATTATTTAGAAAATTCCATGATGTCTCCGTAAAAGATTTCATGCCAAGGTGGCAACTAGTTGGATCCTTGCAAACATATAAGATGTTGAATCCCAAAAGAAAGAAAAGATGATTGCTTTGAGATTTACAATGATATAGACACTGAGATTGCTCGCAGGGGATTGATGACATTGATCACATGGAGCTTTTACAAATTTTTGAGAGACTAGTTCAAAGAAAATATCTACTGAAAGACGCTAGTTCTCAGAAAATAAAAAATCAGGGTAATAGGATGAACCTCGAAATGGCATGGTCGGAGAGAACCCACGGAATTTGAGTTTTTTGTATCGTGTGTTTTCTTTTCCAAAATCTTTGTGTAATTTTTTTTTTGTTTTGTTTTTTTTTTGGCGGAGAAACTATTTGTGTAATTTTTGAATTTTTAATTGATATGTTTGATTTTTATTTGTTTTATTTCTTATTTTTGGGGCATAATGTTAGTGAAAGGGATAAAACATATGTACCTTACACGGTGGAGTTTGTGGCAGAGCAAGAAGTTGGGATTAAGGACACGGATACTTTCCAAATTGCATGTTGCATATTTAAGGACATGGATGCCAGGATTGTCAAAAAAGAGATCCTAGTGTCACATGTCCAAAAATTGGGACTTGTAGCCCCTATTTTTCATCTTTGTTAAAGCATATATGATGTTACAAATTTTCTCAATAAGGAAAAATTGATGAAAAAAATTATGGTTGTAGATGTTGAATGGAGACATGTTCGAGAAGAACAACCACGAAATTATTTTAAGTTCTTGGGAAATAGGAGAGAAAGGGCTTGAGCTCTTGTTGATGGAAATGGAGGGACTAGTGTTAGCAGACAACAAAGTGTGAGAAGATTAGCCCCCTTCCAAGTTTTGTTAGTTAAATTTTCTAGTTGTGCAGGATTATAAAATGTTAACAAGAGTTATTTGAGTGTGATCATGGAAAGGTGGTTATTGATCATATAATCAGATATTTAGAGGTACTATAATTAATATAAGACATTTAGTTCATTTCAATTATAAAAGTATTTATGGAAAACAGGAGATAAAATTTTGAATAACATTTGTGGCAAGCAAAACTTTGGTAGCCTAAACATTTTTGTTAGCAAAAATTTGGTAGCAGAAAATTAGTTATTTGCCCTTTTTGCTATAAAATATTTGGTGGTTAATACGTAAGAATTCACTTCCATATACCTTTTGGTACCAAAATTTGATCCCAAAATCTCTTACAATTTGTTATCAAATACATTTTGCTACCAAAATATTTGGTCACTAAATCTCATACTTTTTGTTATAAAAATTTTGGTCATAGAATCTCGTACAATTCGCTACCAAATACATTTTGCTACCAAAAAATTTAGTCTCTAAATCTCATACTTTTTGTTACCAAATATTTAGTAACTGAATCTCATACTTTTCGCCACCAAAATACATTTTGCTATCAAAATTTGGGTCCCCGAAATGTCAGACTTTTTGTTACTAAATACCTTCTGCTACCAAATTTTTTGGTCAAAAAATATCATAAATTTCGCTTTCAAATACAATTTGTTACCAAAAATAAATAAATTTTTGGTAACAAAAACTTTTTGCTATAAAAAATTTGGTAGCAAATACTTTTTGCGACTGTATGTTTTTCATAGCAAAAACCTTTTGCTACCAAAAACAGGATTTTCAGCTACCAAATTTTTTATAACAAAAAATCCAAATTCTTGTAGTGAAATCTTGTGTTAGTTTTTTCTCCTTTTTTTTTCCCCCTCATTTACACTGATGATGAACTCTTGTTGGATATCTAAAAGAGAATTCTAGTTGGAAAAATTTTAAAAATATAAATGAAAGTAAACATTTTTAGAAACATATTAAAAACTATAAATGAGTTTAGACTTCGTAAAGAAGAAAAGCAAAGAATTTAGTTATAAGGCTTTTGGGAAAAACTAAGTAGGTGAAATAAGTAATTTTCTATTTTTAAAAATATTTTATTTTGCGGTTCTAGAAAATGGATTGTGAAAAGTACAGTGTGGGGTGTTAATAAACTCATTCTAATAAATTTTATCTATCCAAAAGAGTAAATTACGAGTTGAGAAAGTATAATTTATATGATTCCGTTTTGTTTTTTTGCTGATGAATTCTATATGATTAGGTTTTGACTTTTAAACCGCTATATATATCTTTTGGTAGAAACCAGATAAGACAATTTTCTCCTTCTTAAAAGAAAAAAAAAAAAAAAAAAAAGGAAAGAAAGATAGAAGTTATCTAATATATTGTCTATGAGTGTGGTCAATTAAAAAAAAAAAAATTTGATGCCAAGGCGCATTCCATATAAATAAAATCATATCAACTCTGAAGAGCAATATTATATCAAGTAACCATAATTTTTTCTTTTTCAAAATTAGAGGATATCCGTCGTTTATTCACAATTTTTGTAATAGTGGTTCTGTTCATATTGCAATGAAAATAAAGAATATCATTGCGTGTCCTTTGTTTTTTTTTTTTTTTTGGTGTTTGTCGACTAGTATTTTTTTCTTTGGGTTCTTTTATTTATTTTAAGCAATAGTATTTCACAAGTTTCACTATGATTGAAAAAAAGTAGCTTGGAACTTTTTTTTTTTTTTTTTTTTTTTTCTAGTCTTCCATTTTCTTCTACAATTTAACTTCGTATTCTTCCCTTATTTTAAATGAGGCATTGATTATTTTTTCTTTATTTTCTTTTTTGTTTTTTTTCCCTC
Source organism: Ficus microcarpa (assembly GCA_025413485.1). Taxonomy (NCBI): domain Eukaryota; kingdom Viridiplantae; phylum Streptophyta; class Magnoliopsida; order Rosales; family Moraceae; genus Ficus; species Ficus microcarpa. Next base: position 13,454,399 of record CM046380.1, on the reverse strand, counting down.
GCTTTTACTTTAATTACCACGCAAGATCATGAAAGATGTGAAGATATTGGAAAGACAATTGTATTGTTCTCCATCATAAAAAGTAAGGTGAAAAGGGCAGAAAAACCTAAGGCACTTTTGAAAAAGAAAATTGTAAAATGAATGGTGGAGGAGACTCCCATGATTAATCCTTTTCTTTATGTTGCTTATTAGGATATTATTTCGTATATGTCCATAAATAACTTCTAATTATATACACAGAAACGAAGGGACAAAGTCCTAAACCATTATTTAACTAATTTGTAAGCTAGCTAGATTCAACAACGAATTATGTAACGTTTGGAAAAAATCAACAAATCGCACGAATTCCACTTTCGCAATTTAAGTCAGTTGCGACGACTTGACTTTAAAAGCACTATTAAAAAGAAATTAAAAAAAAATTCACATTAAGCGTCTTGGAAATTTTGAGTGAGCAAAACTTACGCAACTAATTAAAGAAATTTAGTACTCCAGCCTTAAAAAATTAATAAATAAAAAAAAAATAACGTGGTAAAGTCTTTCTTGTGACCATCCTTTAGACTATAATACCAAAATTATTGCATTTTACCTGAAATTTCAATGTAATATTATGAGAGATTTCATGTGCATGTTCCTCGTAGTAAATTTATTATTAGACATATATTTAAGAACACTATAAGAACAATACGCTTTTATAATTGTGGTGATAGAGTTTTTTGATTTTTTATACGGCGAGCCGTTATTAAAAGATACTTTACGTAACATCCCGCTTAAGTAGACCATTTCTTTACTACTTAAAATTAATTCTTACTTCTAATTACTTATACTAGAGTACTGATAATCTCATAATACTTTTTTTTCTTTTGTAACTTATTCTTAATTTATTTATACCCATTCTTATCTTATATAAGAAATTAACTTCCCATAAGGTTGTTAGGATTAGTGCCCTACAGCAAAAATTTGTCCATGGTTTTAGACATTTATCTATTAGTAAAAGCAATTTATTTATTTTAATATTGGATTTCCTAAATACTTCTATTATCAGAGTTTTGTAATAACCAAGTAGCACCAAGATTGTCGATATAATTACTTTAATACCATGCATAAAGAAATATACGGAAAGATATATTGAAGTGATAATCTAAATTGAGAGTTTATGGTCATAAAGCAAACGTGGACACCTTGACTACAATAAGACTGCCATGTTCATCTACTTTCACTCTTGTGAGATAGTTTGTCTTGACTATTGGAACGAGGCTTTTAAAGTTGAGACATTGATATATATGAGAGGTTTATCATAAGCATTGGAGTAAACGTAAAGTGATACTGATGTATGTAATAATTCTATTTAAGATAAATAAATTCATTTTGATGGATACTATATATTTTAATTTTGAGTGGATAAATGATTACATATCTGTGTGATGTATCTTTTGATTTATCTAAAGGTTAGGCGCCAAAGGAATGACAAATTCTACTCAATAAGTTGTATAAAAGATGACAATGTTATACTTAGATATAGAATCTATAGCTCTTTAATGAGAGTCATTGATATTTTCTTAAAGTGTCATTCAATACTTGATTAAACAATAAGAAATCTCGGTTGTTTGGTAATTTATTTATTGAATAATTTTCTATTTATGGAGGATTTAATAAATAGGATTTGATCAGGACATCATAACTTAAAAAAAATCCAAAGTAAAAGTATCACACTTTAATTTCGTTGTATTTCATTTAAATTTTACTTAATTTGGACCTTTTATTTTGCAAATAAAAAATGCAACTCGGTGTAAGACGTGACGTGACAGCAAGAGTTTTCGAAGTTGATCGCTTTGACGAGATGCTCAAAACGGCTTTTTATTGCCCGACATTATTAATGAAATATGCTTGTTCATTGGTAAGAAATGTAAGTTAAAAAACAGAAGTGAAATAGATCATATTTATATGTAGCCAGTCTTCTAATTTGAAAGGCACTTAAAAAAAAAAAAAAAAAAAAAAAAAAAAAAAAAGAGAAGAAGAAGAAGAAGAAGAAGAGTTTAGGGCTAGTAGCGTGGAATAGGGGGACAAAGGAATTACCCATGATTTTTTGATCCTGGGGGAGAGAGATATGATGGAGTAGTGGGTATAGCTTGTCGACTAATTTCAAAAGTAAATATTCATAAAAGAAAATTTAAAAGTAATTAAAAATTAAAAAAGAAAAAGAGTTGAGGGATAGTGGGTGGTATATTGGGACAAAGGAACTAGCCCATGATTTGTTGATCCTGAGAGAGAGAGAAGATGGAGTAGTGGGAGGACCTCTCCGGCAAAAAAAAAAAAAGAAAAAAAAAAAAGGCCGTTTCATTTATTTATTTTTAAAGAGAGTTCTATGAAAGTGCTCGATGTTCTGGTATAATTAAGATTCTAAGCCCCACGTGGGTATCTTTAGACCTTAAACATAGTGTGAAATTTTAAAATTATTATGCCCAAAGAAAAACAAAAAAACAAAAGTATGATCCCATTCCACGTTTATAAGTGGTTATTATTTAATATTTTTAGATTATTGGTTTGTTTGGGTCTCAAAATTAAATATAAGGTTTTCATATTAGTTTTTATCATTTTTTGAAAAGTAAATAGAAATTATAACTAGTTTTTAAAAAGTCAACCGACTTCAATTTAAAAATTACATCTTGAACTCGAACTCCAAATGGAGGCTATATATTATCTTTGTATAATGCAACACGATAAGATATGTATACACGTCTAGATCAAATAGATGGAGAATGTTTTTTGTATTTTTAATTAATTATACTTTTTTCACGAAATTATTATTAATTTTCAAGACTTGAACGTCGTCTTTGCAAATATGCACGATTTTTCAGACATCGAATAGAAAAATGTTGTAATTAATTTATTAAAGTATAATAATATCAGCAAACTTTTTAACACAATAAAATTTGATTACGGTTTTGCTAAAATAATTTTTATTACCGAAACGAAATATCATAATGATAGTTACATGTTTGCATCTAAATACCTATTTTTTTAGCTGGTACCAAGGATTGAAAAATCAATATTTTCACGATATTTCTGCAGAAATTTCTGTTTTTTGAAAGTACAATATATAGATAGTGTTGTCGTATCTTTTCCGCCAAATATTGGCATAAATAATAATTTTTTCCGGAATATCGATTTCTGCAACAAAAAAAAAAAAAAAAAAAAGCAGTAAATGACAAAGCATAGTAGAAAGCTCCTTTAATTGTTAATATATATATATATATATATATATATAATTCACCATGTAGGAAACAATGAATTTAATATATTTATATTATGTTGCCTTTCAATTATTCTACTTAATTGGTGAATGTAAATTTATCATTTATTGTAGTATATTCAGTTCTTACCATGCAATTTGTGATATAGTTAATATTTTAATTGAAAGTTTCATTTAATTGATATATCATTAACTATTTTAGAGTCTCATAATGTTATATTTAAAATTTTAGCCATAATTTATATCAATTTTCATTGATATTGATATCTCCATCGATATTTCCGTAAAATTTAAGTACCGATATGTGGACATTAATATGGATATTTGCATCCTAACCGGTACTTAGACATGCTTCTTCTTCTTCTTCTTTTTTTAAGGTTTCAGGTTTGATAAGTTAATTGATTGACATTTTTTTTCCCTTCTAAAGAAAACGAAGAGCCCGGAATAACTATTCTTTGAGGACATTTTAAGATGAATTAAAAGATAAACTATTCTTTAAGGATATTTCCATAAAATTTAAGTACCAATACCTAGATTAGTACAAGTTCATATGAGAATCAATTAGAAAAAAGCAAATCCAGATTAAAGACTTACCTTGAAGTAAAAGCTTCTTGATTGCTTTTTCCTTAGTTGATAGATAATTGTTACATCGAAAAAAAACTTTCTATGACCAAAATAAACAAAATCCCTACTAATTTTTTGGTTGCAAAAAACCTTTTTTTTTTTTTTCTTCCTGTAGTGACGTATTGGGGGCAAAAAATAGGCACTTTAAGTGCATTTTGCGAAATTTACATGAAAGATTACATACACAAGATTACTTTTCTTTCCTTAAAAGCTTCTGTCTTTCATAATGATGACCAAGTAAGATTACAAATCCTAGACTACCTTTCCAGCAGAATCTTTATGTAATTTTCAAATATCTATTTTACTTCCTCTAAAGATCAATTAGGGTTGGGGGAGAACAACATTAACAAGCAGAAGAATCAGATGCCAAGTGTATAATTGTTTGAAAATTTTTATAAATAGATTTGTGAACCACTGTTGTTTCCTTTAAAACAGGCTTGGAAATGGAAATCTTCGTTCAAATTTGAAGTAGACAATTTCAATTATGATCTACATTCTTTGAAACAAAAGTGAGAAGCATTTAATTTAATTTTTCAATGAATTAACTTCGGTAAAGATCGAATGAAGTCTAGACTCACCTTTGGAATATGTATGCATGTAGCTTCCTGGGAGATAAACCCATGACAAAGATTACGTCCGGAAATCTTGGAATTGCAGTTTAACAAAGACCAACAAAGTAATAAATAAAAAAACCAATTGAAAAAATAAACAAAAAGAATTGTAGAAATAGAATTAAGAAATACTCATCATGTCAGCACACAACCAAATATCGATGATTTAATATGTGATGGCACGTTATCAGGCCTATAGCACTCACTCAACCGTGCAAGAAAAATGTAGAAAGAGTTAGCTTTGTCAGAATAACTATGTATATATATATATATATATATATCAAAATACCAACAATTGAGCTAGCCTACAGCTTTAGTGGGGACGCACACTAATTAGTTTTGAAAAAATAATAAAGAAATAAATAAAAAACGTAAAGTTAAGTATTGAGAACATATGTGTACAAACTTTATATCAGTGGGAATAAAACGTAAAAATTTAGAAGTTTTCAGAGTTTATTTATAAAAAAAAACAAAAACAAAAACAAAAACAAAACAAAACAAAAAACAAAAAAACAAAAAAACAAAAGACAAAAAAGTGAGGGTGGCGTCAGTGACTCCGTGACTAATGATAATCTTATAATAATTGGGGATTGGTGGTCTTGTACGTATAGGTCTAATTAACAAATTGTGCACAAGAATTTTTGATCATTAACTCTTGTTAAAATCCTAGCTAGTTCTATTTCTCTCTCTCTTCTCTCTTTGATCCACATCCTAGTTCTCAATCTTTACAACCAGTGCTACCATTTTTAAAGATGAGACACCTGAACAAACAACTTCTATCTTAATTATCAGCCATAGAGACTAGGTTGCTCGAGCTACGTGTTAGACATAGAGAGCGTGGTTTAATATGTTGGCAGAAAATTAACAAGCTATATATATCAAGTACATTGGTAAATTATATTCCTAGCTCCCTCGTTAAAATCAAAAAGCCATTATCATGTGTTAGAAACTTTAACCGCTTCTTTCTCGAACACATGTGTTCTTTAATTAATGGTGAATCTCCCATTTTCCATTTTTTTTTCTTTTTAATTTGGAACTGTTTTGCTCAATTCATGGGACGGTATCTTACTTTATTTTATCTTATTTTTAAGTTTGCCAGCTGATCTATCTCTACTCAATTTTGTGTGTTTATCTTTTAACTCGGGGCAGTCCTTCAATTTAAAAAAAAAAATTTTTTTTTCAATTTGCCTGTGTGGTTAAAATAAATTAGCTTTAACTGGGGGCAGTCCTGCAATTGTTGTAGTTGTCGTTGTTGTTGTTGTTTTTTTTTTTTTTTTTTTTTTCCCTCCCAAATGTGCCAATGTGCTTGAAATAAATTACGTATTTTTTACTCTTCTTAAAAACAGAGAAGGTGCATTTTTATTTCGCAAATTTAAAGGGAAAAAGGTAAATTTTTCAACAAACTCAGGGAAAATTATAAGATTTTTACAATTAAATTTTATTTTCTTTATTCTAATTAAACGCAATTATGCTGTTAAATGTTGGTCGATTAGTTGGGTTCTAATAAAGTTTTCATGCGTCGGATTTTCTGCTAATTCTATTGGTCCCGTTTCCACTTTGCCTTTGGAAAGATACATCTATTGATGAAATAATTAGTCACTAAAGCTTAATAAATATGCTAAATACTGAAGTGGTTCTAAACCCTGGAATATCAGTTAGAATAGAAAATCGATAATTCTAGACTTGTTTAGAAAGAAATACTTGCGTTATTTCAAGATTCTAGAATAAATTGACAGGACTTAAATATTTGCTCGGAGATATGATTGTTGATCTTGAAAATTTAAAGTTTATATATACTTTGTGTTTTAAACGAAAATGATTTCAAGATATACAAATGAAACTAAATTCCAGTGGGAATAATTTGTTTTCAAGTAAAGTTTGCTTATATTTATTTTCTTTTATTTTTTTATTTATTTTGTCATTGAGGCTGATTTTTTTTTCTTTTTTATATTTCTAATAAACTTGAGCGAGGGGATTTATTTCCCTCTCAAATTTTCAAAAAACAAAAAATCGCTAAAGCTTAATACACTGGCAAAAAAGAAAAAAAAATGATTGTAAACATAGCAAAAAATTCTACATTATTTCCGAGAAATCTAGTAGCTCGTGCATTTAATTAAAGCGATCACAACACTTACATATATCAATAAAACAGCTGAGATTTTTTTCGTTTTCTTTTGTCATTTTTGTTTTATTTTCATTTTTCAGCTTTCATTACAACTTACTTGGAGAGTTTTGTAATTGTAGGCATAGTCTAGTAGTAATACCAGAATTGATTCCACCTAAAAATACTGAGTTCAAATCCGTTCATGTCAAAAAAAAAAAAAAAAAAAAAAAACTAGGAGAGTTCCTAGTTGTTTTTTTTGTTTTTGTTTTTTTTTTTGGAAAACTAACTAGGGAGTGGATGCTTGGCGGAAGGAGCAGGAGGAGGAGGCACGCTTTGGAGGAGGTGGAGGACTTGGCTTCTGCCCCACTTTCTGGGTGGCCACGAAATCAGCATGAGTTCCAATACGGTGACAACTATTAAAAAAAGTAATGTTTAAGTCGGCTTAACGTCTAGCTAAGAATGTGTCAATTAGAAAAATAACTCAAATACTTTCTTTTTTTTTTTGCTAAATAGTCTTTCAAAAATTTTTACTAGTAAAATGACTTTCGAACAACGGAGAACAACATGGAACGACGACGACCAGTTTTTTAGACTGTCATTCTTATGTTAGATTTTTGATGAACGAGAATGTCATTTAAACAAGACATGAGAAGATCTGAAAATGAGGAATGAAGACTCTAACTAGCGCCAATGTAATTCATTGATATTTATAGAGCAAGTACATAGTGAAACAGAATTAGTATTCTGTTAGTTCGTTAGTTACAAATTTTGTAACAGAATCAGTTACAGGGCTCACAATTAGTTACACATAAACTGATCACTCTAACTATCTCTTAATTATCTCTAATACGCCCCTCACAAGCTAAACTGGATTAGAGCAGCGTGAAAGCTTGGAACACACATGCCGAAACTTGGAAATTGAAAGAGGCCTGGTGAACACATCTGTTCGTTACTCTTCTGATAGCACAAACCGAACTTCAACTTCCTTGTTCAACACCTTTTCTCGAAACAAAATCAACATCAACCTCAATATGCTTTGTCCTGGCATGAAAGACAGGATTAGAAGCAAGAGAAGCAGCTCCAGTATTGTCATACCACAAGACAGATGGTGTTTCCATAGTAATTCCAAGCTCACTTAAAAGAGACTGTAACCACACCAATTCTGTATTTGCTGAAGCTAATGCTCGATATTTAGATTCAGTACTACTACGCGTAACAACCTTTTGTTTGCGAGAACTCCAACATATGATGTTGTTTCTGAGAAAAACACAAACTCCACTTGTTGAGTGACAGTCATCCAAGTTACTTGCCCAATCAGCATCTGCAAAGCCTTCAAGGAGCATTTTAGGAGTTGGTCGGAACAAAAGACCAACTGTTGCTGTACCACTAAGATACCTTAGGATCCTTTTACAAGCAGTCCAATGACTCACTGTAGGAGCATGCCAAAACAACTTAGCTAATTTACAGCAAAAGCAATGTCAGGCCTGGTCATTGTTAGATGTTGGAGAGCCCAGCAGTACTGCGATAAAGAGAGGGTAAATCAAATGGCCTGCTATCAATAAGAGATAACTCCTGATTCAAGCAAATAGGAGGGGAGCTTTCTTTGCAGTTAGTCATATTTGTCTTGGCAAGCAAGTCATGTTTATACTTTGTCTGAGTAAAACACAAAGGACTTTCCACTCTTTTGGCTTCAAAACCAAGAAGATAATTGACTTCACCTAAAGTCTTGAGAGCAAAAGCCTATCCAAGATCAATAATGATCTCCGAAATCATCTTTGAATCATCTCCAGTAATTAGAATGTCATCAACATATACTAAGTGTAATACCTGACTTTTTCTATATTACTATTTCCTTTTTAAAGGAATTAAATGCATGCCGTATCGGCATTTATGAAAAAGTTCGCTTTAGAACTCTATTCGGTGTCATGAGCTCTTATAGCTTTATAAGACTCAAATATGCTTGTTTTGGCTGAAAAATGGTCTTTTCGGATGAAAAGAGATGAAATTTACATCATTCTAGGAAAGTCAAAGGGTTGACCAAAAAAGTCAACTTTGACCCGGAAAAGTCAAAGTTTGACCAAAATGGTCAAAACCCTCACTGTACAATTTTGGGAGATGCAGTATAGGAAAAATACTGCGAAAACTCATTTTTTCGGATAAGATGACGTAAATGAGAACTAAAACCACTATAAAAAAATCAAGCACGCAAAATTAGGGTACAGGACAAAAGGGTTCGAAAAAATAAATAAAAAATTTTTCAGCCTGATTTTTCACAGATAAAATTTTTATGACAGTATAAAATATTAATACTGTGTATTAGTACAACACAGTATCAAATTTATTTGTGTTAAGTTAAAAATTACACTGTTTATTGGAAAAGGAGACAAACAAGCTTTTTTGAATTATGACATCATAAATTTTTTATTTATGACATCATCACTTTTTGGAGAGCAAATCCACACAAGACATGTGTCTTGTTCTAGAGTTATCTTGCTTGTTTCCCACTCAAAAACAACCGGCCACCCTCGGGTCTTTTGTGCAAAATTTAAAAAATTTTTAGGGTCAAAATGTAAACTTTTTGGAGTCCCACATTGCCTATAAATAGGGGTGTCTCCCACCCTTTTTAAATCAGAAAATACAGCCTTATAATGCCCATTTTTCTCCAAGAAAAACCGAGAGTGAGTGAGTGGAAGAGAAACAAAAATTTTCTTGAACCAAGTTAGGAGTTGTGTTTGGTTTGTGTGAGGAAGCAAGAGGGAAGTGAGAAAAAAATTTTCCAGCCATTTTTCTGGGTTGTTGCCGTGGACAGCAAGCAGGGGAAAGTGAGAAAAAAATTCTTGAAAGTTAGGGGAGACTTTAGGGGAGAGTTCGGGTGTGATCCGAGCAACCGAAAACAAGCTTTGGAGACCAATTTTGGGTCTAGGAGCAACCACTGTGTGTGCAGGGAAAAGCAGTGGAAAATTTCAGTTTTTGGGTCCAAACTTGTGGTGTGGCCATGCATTAGAGGGAGGCTGATTTTGAGGTCCAAAACAGCCAAGTTTGGTACATTTTTGGGTGAGCTAAAACCGGTTGTGGGAGCTTAGAGTCAAGGGTGAGAATTGGTTCAAGTCCTTAAGCCAAACCCTATCCATTTCAAGGTAAATTTTTCAAAAAGCTTTAATCTTATTTCAATCAAGTTTTTAAGTGGAAATTTAAATGCATTTGTTTAAGCAAATGTTTGTAAGAGCATAAGCTCACCTATTTATTTTCATGCCCTTAAGTGCTTGATTAGTTCCTTTAGGGTGGTTTGGTTTATTTATGTCATTATTTATGCTTATGCTTGATTGATATGCTAGGATTGCATGCTAGAATTTTACATGAGGATATATGTCCCCTATAGCATGATCAAGCATGTGAATGCATGATTTGAATTTATTTTGGTATGTAATGGAATGTATGGAATGAATGGAATGAATGGTGTTATGCTAGACCATGCAACCCTAGGTTAGGGTTCGGTTTCTATGGGCTGCATGGACGTGTTGCGTTTGTATGTTGGGACATGCAAGACGTTAGAAACACTGGATGATTTGTCATTAAGCTCCCGATGTGATTGGTTAAGGTAGAAACCGCAAATTAGGACGCAAACCAATTCTAGTAAGCAAGGCTGCCAGTTTGGGTTCCAAACTGGTCAGTCTCAGGAAACTGGTAATTGCAGGCCTTTAGAGGCCGAATGGGCAAAAACGTAAAATACGAAAGTTGTAGAACATGGTCTTTCCTAGGGGGCAATGCAGGCCGTTTCTCAAAATGAGATTCCAAAGGCCTCCGTTTTTGCGAAAAACCGAAGATGGTCTATCTGGACGCAGTTTTTATGATCAACCGGATTCCAATTAAAACTGGTACTGATCTAAGCGGAATCAGAATTTTTGTAAAACACAAAAGTTTTAGATCTCTTCGAGAGCTAGAACTTTCATGAAGACAACTTTTTCTAATTCTAAAAGGATTTTTAATTATGATCTGTTTTCTAAAAACTGTGCAGGGAGCAAGACATTCTTGTACAGAATTTTATAGAACCAATAGAGAAAAACTATTTTCTGTCTAAACACACTGTTTTGAACCTAGAAACGGTTCCAAAGGCAGTTTCTAACCTTTAAACATTTTATAAGACCATGTTTCAAGAATTAAGGATTTTTAAGAAAAATTAAAGGAGTTTTAGGCTTGTATGCCCAAAACCTATTTTAGGATAAAGAAAAACGATAATTTTCTTAACTAAGTTATAAGACAAGAATAATGAACGGTGATCGGGAATTTATACCCGAATCACAGGACTTAGCCCCAAAGCCCGAAGTTGACCCGAAGGGAGGGTTGACTTTAGTAACTTAGAGGTTGACTTCGGTTAACCTAATTCGGATTAGAATAATGGTAAGTTTAAGATTAGGTGTTAGCCTAACCCTTTTACGCTCTCACATGTGATAGATATGAAAGGTTATCCAACGTAACCACACATAAAATGTTTTAAGATAGGGGGGACATATAACCAAAACATTGCATGAATGTTGGTGGATAACCAACATTATTATGGTCATAGGCTAGAATATTAACTAGTCCTTCGATTAAGCAGTATATAACTTGCAGCTGAGCCCCGAGGCGGAACAGCATATCGCCAGACATAGACAAGGTAAGTACAACGCCGCCTACGGCATAGGCTATTAGTTGTATACTTGCCTAGATATTATTGTTGTGCTATGTGTTATGATGTGATGCTATGTTATATGTATGTAATAAGTCTATGCTATGAAATGTGTTAAGTAAGCAATGTATGCTTACGAGTTATATGAAATGCATATGAATAATGATAAAATGACATCGAACGGTATGTTCATGAAATGGGATCATGTATGACACGATTAAGAATGATAAGATGAAAAGTAGGTAAAGGCGATACGTCGCCTGTGTCGTGCCACCCGCACCAGGTCGGGTTGGATTGTGGGTTGAGTTAGATTTGGTTTGGCCGCCCCAACCAATTCATAGTTGTGCACCAGGTACGAACACACATGTTAAGGGCCCCTAAGTAGAATAAGAGATGCAGAAATAAGTAAGCATAATATGAACATAATTGGTTCATGCATACTATATGTCTTGAAGTATATGCAATAAAATGATGTTATGTTATGATATAAGTTTATGAGTCGCGGTATAGGAGTTGCATTTGCTGAGCGAAAGCTCATTGTGTTAAGTTTGTGCTGTAGGTAAACAACCTGCTGGCAATTGATGATGCAAGGTGGAATCGCGTGGCCGGGCACTGTGAATAGTGGGAAACGGAAACCGCTACGCGTTTAGACAATTTTATGAATTATGTAATGTTTAATTTTGGCTACTGAGCGGTATGCATAAGTAATGCTATTGATCATATTTTATGTTTCGTATATGTATATACGCCTAATATAAAAAAAAAAAAATTTCCGCTGTGTTTAATGTATCAAGTAAGTGAGTTTGTATAAGTTATGTAAGATTGTATGCATGTATGTATGGTAGCGGCCTGCGCTAGGCGGGTCATTACAGAGTTGATATCAGAGCGGTTTCCCTGCGACATGATTTCACAGTTGCCTACCATCGCATCCATCCTTGCAAGTAAGTATTAGATTTATTTTGTTTTAAGTATATGCCAAGATACTTATGTTTCAAGTTACGTATGTTAGACGCGATATTATGGACCCGATCCAAGTCGAGGAGGATCGAGATGCTGTCGCCGCTTTCTACCGGTCGCAGCTGTTGTATTTTGATAGCACGAGACGGTCAGTATCCATTGGTGCCTGGCTGCACGACATAGAGCAGATCTTTGAGATTTGCCATATCGAGGCACACCTACAGGTTACCCTCGCCAGTAGGTGCCTGATAGGCGACTCGAGGCTATGGTGGGTCACACTAGGCGAGAGGCAGATGCTCGAGCGTACTTGGGCACATTTTCGGACTGCTGTGATGACACAATATGGACCGCTACCGGCGAAAGGGATCGACGAGCCTGTCCGCGATCCTGCGATTTATCGAGATATGCGACATTCCCGCTATCAGAGGCTCTCGCAGGACTGGCATACGTATCCCGGGGAGACCATGAGCCACTACTGTTGGAGATTCCAGGAGACGATGCTCCCATATGTTCCCCAGGACGGTCCCGATCCAGAGTTAGAGGCGTTGATACTCCTACGGGACGGAGTACCGACCCATATTCGTCAGTTTGTCCCATCACCTACCCGAGAGATAACAGTTGGGAGTTATATTGATGACGTCCTAGAGGCCGAGACTATCGCTCAGGTGATACGCTCGGAGGACCAGGCCAGCGGCTCCCAGGCTCCTGCTGATGATGCTGGGCAGGGGGAGCCACAGTACGAGGTAGGGCCCTTGTTCCCAGAGGACCCGATCCCAGCTGTACCCGTACAGGAGATCCCGGCTAAGGATGCTGCAGATTCGATGGACGAGGAGGACGATGATGATGCCTCGGACGATGACGTGATAGCGATTGATCCGCCAGCCCTAGAGGACCCCCTAGTCATCGTTATCTCTAGTGACGAGGAGGACAATGAGGATGATGAGCCGCATCAGGGTGACTGGATAGAGGACTGGGATGACCCCGATGACTCAGAGGAGTTTCCTTTGGAGGATGAGCCAGTGGAGATAGTGTTGGACGATGGGGATGAGGCTGCAGATCAGGATTCTGACTCAGACGCCTCAGTGATTACGCTCGAGATCATAGTCTAGATCTAAGGCCGTTTTGTATATTTCCTTTTGACGGTAGGACTAACTATAATATTTTGTTATTCGGACGTTAGGTTGTATATTATGTAGGATGGTAAAGTGTTAGACACTTCTATCTAGGATTTTGGCCATGTATATATGTTTGTACAGTATTATGTATTTTTGAAAATATGTAAATATGGATATCAACAGTATGTACTTTGAAGTAAGAAAAGTAATATACTTTTGCACGATGTACTTTGAAACTACGGTGTAGTTTTGAAATTGTACAAAGAGACCATGGAGACACGGGATATATGATAAGAAGTTATGTTATGGTTTTGGAAAGTTATGAAAAGTATCCAGTATGATGCAAATCTGCCATTAAGTTATGGTATGCTATGTGAAATGATACGATATTATGTACAATATGAATGATTATGGCAAGATGCAACGTTATATGATATGATATATTAAGATCTGCATAAAGGAAAATATATTGATAATATGATATCTTTCCTTATATAGGAATTTAGAGATGGTACGTATGCGCCGAAACGCACCGGCAAATCCCCCCCAGCCGGATTTAGCAACCTTAAGAGCTAATTTACAACAGCAGTTGCTGGCATAACAATAAGAGACGACTAGGCTTCGTGAACAACTAGCTCAGATGAATTGAGGACCCCAGGTCCAAGAAATGCCCCAACAAGCACCACCAGTTCCCCCAGTGGTACCTCAGGTGCCTAATGTTCAACCTAAAGTTCCGCCGGAAATTCCTCGGAATGTTGAGATTCCAATGGCATCAGCCGGAGTACAAGTTAACCCGCTGGAAGTACGAGAGGATCTATTATATGAGCGCTTTAGACGAATGAAGGCGCTCGAGTTTGAGGGACCTACAGATCCAGTTGCTGCTGACAATTGGCTTATTGATATCCAAGTCATCTTGGATTTTATGCGACTCACAGAACAAGAGAAAGTACTTTGTGCTTCTTTCGCTCTTAAGAAAGATTCAAAACACTGGTGGAGGACAGTGCAACTGCGCTGGGATATTATGGCTATGACCTGGCAGGATTTTGTGAACGAATTCCGTGCCATGTACTACAACTGAGAGGTACTTGCAGTACAACAAGACGAATTCACCAACTTCAAGCAAGGGACGTTGACGGTGATGGAAGCCATCAGGAGGTTTGAGCAACTTGCACGATTATGTCCAAACCTAGTGCCAAATGAGGCAGAAAAGGTGCGCCTGATGATGAAAATGTTTAGGACAGACATTGCCAAGCAAGTCAGTGCTGGCAGTAGTCCGTCAAGAACAGTATCGGATTGCGTAAGTCGAGCCATACGAGCCGAGTATTGGATCAACCGGGACAAAGAAGCCGGGCTCAGATCTTGAAAGCCAAGAAGGAGGAAAAGACCGCCGCTAGGTCAACACAACCGCGCCAAGGTTCGGAGGCGAATTCTAAGGGCCAAGCTAGCTACTCCGTCCAAAGTCCCAAACAGTTTGGAAAGAATAAGCGGAAGGGAAATTTTAATGGTCAGGGACAACAGCGAAATTTCCCCCAGAAAAGGAATAATCAGGGAAATGAGGGGAATAATGCCAGTTATCCCACATGTGAATGCTGTGGGAAGAAGCACCCCGGAGTCTGTAGGAAGGGAACAAATACTTGCTACGTATGTGGCAAGGAGGGGCATTACGCGAGAAGCTGTCCCCAGAATAACCCAAATCAGCAACCCCAATACCAGAATCGGAACCCCAACCAACGACAACTGCACACTGTGCAAACTAAGCTTGAGGTACTTCCAGTGGCACAAGGAAGATTGGAGGCGCCTGAACCTCAAGCCAGGATCTATGCCTATACAAGAGGAGACGCCGAGGCAGGAACATCACATGTGGTGACAGGTCAGATCTCTATCACCACCTATGATGTAATTGCGTTGTTCGATTCTGGAGCTACTCACTCGTTCATATCGATGGAGTTCGCTCAGAAATTAGGAAATAGTGTGTATAGGGTAGAACAACCTTTCAGCGCTTTTTTGCCATCCGGAGAAATTTTGTGGTCCAACTTCTGGATCCAAAATATCCCCATTTTTATCTATGACAGAGAATTACGTGCAGATCTCATAGCAATCAAACTCCATGATTTCGATGTGATCTTGGGGATGGATTTCTTAGGAAGATACAACGCTAGGATTGACTGTAGAAAGCGTTGTGTGACGATTAACCCGAACGACAAGGATGAGTTTAACTTTTACGGACAACCCCGAAATTCCGCCACCAAGTTTGTTTCGACAGTAAGAGCATGGAAGATGCTAGTAAATGGATGTCAGGGGTATTTAGCAAGTATGGTGGATAAAGACCAGGAGAAAGTGCTGACACCGGAAGATGTTCCCATCATCAGGGAATACGTGGATGTCTTTCCACAAGAGTTACCCGGACTTCCGCCAGAACGAGAAATTTCGTTTGAAATCGAGCTGCTACCCGGAGTTGCACCAGTATCGAAAGCTCCGTATAGGATGGCCCCGGCAGAATTGAGAGAACTTCAAGTACAGCTACAGGAGCTGTTGGACAAAGGGTTCATCAGATAGAGTCACTCCCCATGGGGAGCACCCGTCCTGTTCGTAAAGAAAAAGGATGGATCCTTACGTATGTGCATCGACTACAGAAAACTGAATAAGATTACAATCAAGAATAAGTACCCTCTTTTGAGGATAGACGATCTCTTCGATCAACTCAGAGGAGCGGTTGTGTTTTCGAAGATCGATTTACGTTCAGGCTACCATCAGCTTCGGATCAAGGAGTCAGATATCTCCAAAACAGCTTTCCGAACGCGCTACGGGCACTACGAGTTCCTAGTTATGCCGTTTGGATTGACCAATGCCCCAGCCGCTTTTATGGATCTCATGAACCGTGTGTTCAAGGAGTACTTGGATAAGTTCGTAATCGTCTTTATTGATGACATTTTGATCTATTCAAAGTCTAAGAAGGAGCATGAACATCACCTTAGGTTGGTAATGGAGATGCTAAGGCAACATCAGTTGTATGCTAAATTCACGAAGTGTGAATTTTGGCTGAAAAAGGTTCATTTTTTGGGGCATGTCATGTCCAAAGAGGGAATTTCGGTAGATCCAGCAAAAGTGGAAGCGATTAGCTTATGGCTAGCACCCAGGAACGTCACAGAGATAAGAAGTTTCCTAGGGCTAGCTGGATATTACAGGAGGTTTGTAGAGGGATTTTCGAAGATCGCAGCATCCCTTACTACCCTCACCAGAAAGGAAAAGAAGTTTGAATGGACTCCTAAATGTGAGGAGAATTTCCAGGAACTTAAAAGGAGGCTGACGAGCGCGCCCGTACTAATAATTCTTGATGTAGATGCAGGAAACTTTGTGATTTATAGTGACGCTTCTAAGAATGGATTAGGAGCTATCTTGATGCAGAATGGAAACGTTGTAGCTTATGCGTCAAGGCAACAAAAGAATCACGAAAGGAATTATCCAGCACACGACCTGGAACTAGCTGCAGTGGTCTTCGCACTCAAGATTTGGAGACACTACTTGTACGGGAACAGATGTGAAATCTACACAGATCACCAGAGCCTCAAGTATATTTTTACTCAGAAGGAGTTAAATATGAGGCAGCGCAGATGGCTGGAGCTAGTAAAGGATTACGATTGTGAAATCCTTTACCACCCTGGAAAGGCAAACAGGGTAGCCGACGCGCTAAGTAGGGAGTCAGTATGCATGCTAATGTCTATTGAAGCTTTTCCTAAGCCATTGCAATGGGAAATTGTCTATTTCAACCTGGAAATGATCACGGGAAGACTATCTTCGTTAACTCTTAAGTCGGACTTGTTAGACTCCATTAAGGCGCATCAAGGAAGGGATTCCTCGCTGCTCAGTGCACAACTGTTCGACGAAGAGAAAACGAAATTCAGAACTTCCGAGGACGGAGTTATTTACCTCCAAAGAAGAATTTGTGTACCGGATGTGGAGGATTTGAAGGATCAAATCACGACAGAGGCACATAAGACGCCGTATTCTGTACATCCAGGAGCTTCAAAGATGTATAAGGACCTCCGAGAGACCTATTGGTGGCCCAACATGAAGAACGAAATAGCAGAATTCGTGTCCAAATGCTTGACTTGTCAGAAAGTTAAGGCTGAACATCGACATCTGGGAGGCGAATTACAGAAAATTGAGCTTCCTGAATGGAAATGGGAGCAGATTACGATGGATTTCATAGTCGGACTGCCTAGAACTACCAGTGGAAACGACACGATTGTGATACCTAAGATTTCTATGTCTCTATTTTCTCCTTAGAAGGAGTTAAATGTATGTCGTGAAGGCATTTACGAAAAAGTTCGATTTAGAACTTTACTATGCGAGATGGGTCCGTATAGCTTTACAGGACTCAAAAATGAAAGTTTTAGACTTGAAATTGGCCTTTTCGGATGGAAATGGACGATTTTTGCATCATTTTAGAAAAGTCAAGGTGTTGACCAAAAAAGTCAACTCTGACCAGAAAAGTCAAAGTTTAACCCAAGATGGTCAAAAGTTGCAATAGTATAATTTTAAGATCTGCAGTATCAGAAAAATACTGTAGAAGCTTAGTTTTAGATAGAACGGCATAATTTAGAACTAAAACCGCCATAGAAAAGTCAAGCACGTAAAAATAGAGCACCGAGCAAAAGGATTTCAGAAAATAAGAAAAATATTTTTCAGTCTGATTTTTCACAGATAAAAAGTTGGACTGCAGTATAAAAATCCATACTGTGTATTAGTAGTCACAATATAGAGATTTAAGTATGTTCAGTTTGAAAATAAGTTATTTTCACAAAAATAGTCAAAAAGGGCTTTTTAATTATGACATTGTCGTTTTTGATTTATGACATTATAAATTTTTTGTGAGCCAAGCAAGATAAGACAAGTGTCTTATTCTAGAAATTCTTGCTTGTTCACCAAGAAAAGATTTTCGGCCATTTAGGGGCAAAAATGCAAAGATTTTAAGTTTTGGGGCAAAAGTGTAATTTTTGAAAAATTAGTGATGTAAGCATGTGATGTCACTTGGATGATGTCACTATGATGAGTCACCAAAGCCTTGCTCCACAAGTAAGTGGCCGGCCACCTAACCCCCCTAGGTGTGTGATTTTCCAAAGTTTTGGGGTCAAAAATACAATTTTTGAAAGTTAAATTTTGCCTATAAATAAAGGTGCTTTATACCCATTTTAAATCAGAAAATGCAGCCAATTTCTGCCCAATTTTCAGCAGCAAAACCGTGAGTGAGAGGGAGGAGAGAAACCAAAAAAAAAATTTCTTGATCCAAGCTTAGTGATTTTCGGTTTTGTGAGGAAGAAAACCTTAGGGTGAGTTTGAAAATTTTTTTTCAGCCACTTTCCATGGCTGTAGCCGTGGGTTAGCAGCAGGGAAAACAGTGAGAGAACCACAAATTTTTGGGGAAAAATTTCGGGTTTGAGTAAGCAAGCAAGAGGGTGAGTTTTGGAGTGAGTTTTGGAGTCAAAATCCTTCCTTTGGTGCCCACGGGTTTGTGTGGTGCAAGGTGCAGAAAATTTTCAGTTTTTAGGGTGCAAATTTTTGGTTGCTGCCGTGCATAGGGAAGGGCAGATTTGAGGTCAAATTTTTGTGCCAAAATTAGTGAGCTAGAACCGGTTCTAGGAGCTAAAACCAAGGGGTGAGTTTTTGGTTCAACCATAAGCCAATCCTTGCCCATTTCAAGGTATTTTTCCAAAACCTAATCTTAGTTTCATTTAAACTTTTTAAAGTAAAGTTTAAATGTATTTCAAGCTATGGTTTGTAAGAGCATAAGTTCATTTTATTTTGTGCCCATTAGCTAAAGTTTTGTGCTTGATTTGCTAGCTTAAGGGTGGTTGGTTTAAATTATGCAATTATGTTTTATGCCTATGTTTGATTGACCATAGGTTGCATGTTAGAAACAAGAATGAAGTTATATGTCCCCAAGTAAGTGGTTAAGAGTATGAATGCATGTTAGGATGCTAGTTTGATTAATATGGCATGTTATGGCTTGAATGGTTTGCTATGTGCTAGAACCTAGAACCATGCAGCCATGGTTTGTGCAACCGGATTAGTAGGGCTGCATGGGTACGTTGGGAAGGCATGTTAGAACATGTGAGACGTTAGAAACGTTGCATGATTTGTCATTAAGCTCCCGATGTGATCGGTTGAGGTAGAAACCGCAAATTAGGACGTTAACCGGTTTAATTAGCTAAGGCTGCCAGTTCGCGTTCCACACTGGCCAGTCGCAGGAAAGAGGTAATTGCAGGTCCTTAGAGGCCAAATGGGCAAAAACCTAAAACACAAAAGTTGTAGAACAGGGTTTTTCCTAGGGGGCAACGTGAACTGTTTCCCAAAATGAGGTTCCAAAGGCCTCTATTTTCACGAAAAACCGAGAGTAGTCCAGTCAGACCTAGTTTTCATGGTCAACGAGTTTCAAATTAAAACTGGTATTGATCTAAGCAGAATCAGATTTTTTGTTAAACATAAAAGTTTTAGAACTCTTCGAGAGCTAAAACTTTCGTGAAAACAACTTTTTCGGATTCCAAAGGGATTTTTTAATACAACCTGATTTTGGAAAACTGTGCAGGGATCAAGAAATTCCTACAGAATTTTCTAGAACCAGTTTAGGAAAAACTGTTTTTGATTTAAAAACATTGTTTTGAACATGGAGACTATTCCAAAGGTAGTTTTCGACCCTCAGACGTTTTATAAAAGCAGTTCTATCTGTCAGGAAATTTTAGAAGAATTTAAAGAAAGTTGGGCTTAACTGCCTAACTCTTTTAGAAATTAAAAGAAAGTAAAGTTTTTCAAGTTCAAGGTTTGCAAGTTAGTAGTCACGAAATGTAACCGGGATTTACACTCGAGTTACCAGGCTTAGCCCAAAGCCCAAGCTTGACCCGAAGAGGGTTGACCTTAGTAACCTTAGAGGTTAACGTGAGTTAACCTAGTAGAGATTCAGTTCAGTTATGAGCAGAGAGTTTAGCAGAAAAGGTTATTCAACGTAACCTAGTAAGTTACGAGATACGATTTCATGGGGTTATCAGATATAACCTAAAGTGATAAGGTTACTCAGTGTAACCTAGTATGAGATAGTTTATAGTTAGGGGGACATATAACAAAGCATGTATGAATGTTGGTTGAAGACCAACATATTATGGTCATAGATTAGAAACCTTACTTATGTCCTTCGATTAAGGAGGACGTACCCAGTAGCTAAACACGGAAGCGGAGCAGCTTAGCATCAGAGATAGAAACTGTAAGTACAACGCCGCCTACAGCATAGGCTAGTAGTTGTATACTTACTTAGAGACGAGTTCAGTGTTCAGTGTTCAGTGTTCAGTGCTATGTACTATATGCTATATGATGTGCTAGAAGCCATGTTTAGACAACATGATTTGTTGATGCCATGTTTAGATAACATGTTTTGTAGATGCCATGCAGTATGTAAGTTCAGATTTCAGTAGTAAGCATGATTTAAGAATGGGAACATCATGATGCATCTTCACTAAATCTTATAAGAACAAAAAGTCTCAGATAGACTTTAAAGGCAGTTCAGATGGCAAGCACGCTTGCCGGTGTCGTACCACCCGCTCGCAGGTCGGGTTTGGACTATGGTTTGAGTTGGACAGGGCTGGCCGCCCCAACCACTCCATGGTTGCGCGCTGGGTACGTTCACCTCAGTAAGGGGCCCATTAGCAGATTAAGTAAGAAAGACAGTAAGTAAGTTAGCAGCAGATAACAGAGCATAATATGAACATAACCGGTTCATGCATATGTTTATCAGTTTATGTTTAGTGCAGTAGTTAGCAGTACGTGTGCAGTAGTTGCCAGTATATATTCAATGCAGTGTTGACATGTTGAGATGTTAGTAGTTTATATGTTGCGGTATAGGAGTTGTACTTGCTGAGCGAAAACTCATTGTTTTAAGTTTATGCTGTAGGTAAGCAACCTTTCAGCAATTCATGATATAAGATGGAGGAGCGTGGTCGGGCAATGTGAAATCGTGGGGAATGGAAGTCGCTACGCGTTTACATCTTTTTAGATATGTTAATTGAGAATTGTATTTTCAAAGCAGTTACGTGCTAATCAGCACGGTATAAAGAAAAAAAAAATTTCCGCTGTATTTTCGAATACTAAGTAAGTATTATTTTCAGTAGTCAGCAGTAGTAGTAAGTAGTTAGTAGCAAACAGTAGAGTAGTGCACCGGCGCTAGGTCGGGGCGTTACAACAATTTGGGTAATTGTCGATAGATTAACCAAATCGGCACACTTTATTGCGATTAAAGCCACTTTTTCGGTAGAAAAGTCGGCAGGAATCTACGTAGCTCAGATTGTTAAGTTGCACAGAGTGCCAGGGTCGATCATCCCGGATAGGGATGGACATTTTACTTCGCGATTTTGGATGAGTGTTCACACCGCCATGGGGTCAAAACTGAAGTTTAGCACGGCATTTCACCCTCGGACAGATGGGCAATCGGAGAGAACTATACAGACACTAGAGGATATGTTAAGATCCTGCGTCTTGGATTTCAAAGGAAATTGGGACGAGAAGCTGCCACTAATCGAATTTTCCTATAACAACAGTTACCATGCATCAATTGGGATGGCCCCATTTAAAGCATTGTATGCACGAAAATGTCGATCACCTCTACATTGGCAAGAAGTTGGGCAAAAACAACTACAAACCATAGACTTCATCGAAAAGACGTCTAAAAATATCAGAAAGATCAAGTAAAGACTCGATGTAGCCTTTAGCCGACAGAAGAGCTATGCCGACCGACGTCGAAGACTATTGGAGTTTCAAGTTGGGGATGCTGTTTTCATCAAAATTGCCCCTATGAAGGGGGTAATGAGATTCGGCAAGAAAGGAAAGCTCAGTCCACGGTATACAGGACCGTTTGAAATCCTCGAAAAAATTGGGAAGGTTGCATATAAGCTCGCTCTACCGCCAGAGTTAGCATCAATGCATAACGTGTCTCACGTTTCGATGCTCAAGAAGTATGTCCCTGACCCTTCCCATGTACTCAGTCAGGAACCGGTAGAGGTTCAGACTGATCTAACTTACGAGGAGAGACCCATTAGAATTCTCGATAGGGAGGAAAGGGTTTTAAGAAATCGAACTATTCCCATGGTTAAGGTCTTATGGCGAAATCATAAGGTCGAGGAAGCAAACTGGTAACTAGAAGATGAGATGAGGAAAAACTACATCGACTTGTTTTGATTTTCGAGGACGAAAATTTTTAAGGGGGGTAGATTGTAATACCTGACTTTTTCTATGTTACTATTTTCTTTTTAAAGGAATTAAATGCATGCCGTATCGGCATTTATGAAAAAGTTCGCTTTAGAACTCTATTCGGTGTCATGAGCTCTTATAGCTTTATAAGACTCAAATATGCTTGTTTTGGTTGAAAAATGGTCTTTTCAGATGAAAATAGATGAAATTTACATCATTCTAAGAAAGTCGAAGGGTTGACCAAAAAAGTCAACTTTGACCCAGAAAAGTCAAAGTTTGACCAAAATGGTCAAAACCCTCACTGTACAATTTTGGGAGATGCAGTATAGGAAAAATACTGCGAAAAATCATTTTTTCGGATAAGATGACGTAAATGAGAACTAAAACCACTATAAAAAATCAAGCACGCAAAATTAGGGTACAGGGCAAAAGGGTTCGAAAAAATAAAGAAAAAAATTTTCAGCCCGATTTTTCACAGATAAAATTTTTATGACAGTATAAAATATTAATACTGTGTATTAGTATAACACAGTATCAAATTTATCTGTGTTAAGTTAGAAATTACATTGCTTATTGGAAAAGGAGACAAACAAGCCTTTTTGAATTATGATATCATAAATTTTTTATTTATGACATCATCACTTTTTGGAGAGCAAATCCACACAAGACATGTGTCTTGTTCTAGAGTTATCTTGCTTGTTTCCCACTCAAAAACAGCCGGCCACCCTAGGGTCTTTTGTGCAAAATTTTAAAAATTTTTGGGGTCAAAATGTAAACTTTTTGAAGTCCCACATTGCCTATAAATAAGGGTGTCTCCCACCCTTTTTAAATCAGAAAATACAGCCTTATTATGCCCATTTTTCTCCAAGAAAAACTGAGAGTGAGTGAGTTGAAGAGAAACAAAAATTTTCTTGAACCAAGTTAGGAGTTGTGTTCGGTTTGTGTGAGGAAGCAAGAGGGAAGTGAGAAAAAAATTTTCCAGCCATTTTTCTAGGCTGTTGCCGTGGACAGCAAGTAGGGGAAAGTGAGAAAAAAAATTCTTGAAAGTTAGGGGAGACTTTAGGGGAGAGTTCGGGTGTGATCTGAGCAACCGAAAACAAGCTTTGGAGACCAATTTTGGGTTTAGGAGCAGCCACTGTGTGTGCAGGGAAAAGCAGTGGAAAATCTCAGTTTTTGGGTCCAAACTTGTGGTGTGGCCATGCATTAGAGGGAGGCTGATTTTGAGGTCCAAAACAACCAAGTTTGGTGCATTTTTGGGTGAACTAAAACCGGTTGTGGGAGCTTAGAGTCAAGGGTGAGAATTGGTTCAAGTCCTTAAGCCAAACCCTATCCATTTCAAGGTAAATTTTTCAAAAAGCTTTAATCTTATTTCAATCAAGTTTTTAAGTGGAAATTAAATGTATTTGTTTAAGCAAATGTTTGTAAGAGCATAAACTCACCTATTTATTTTCATGCCCTTAAGTGCTTGATTAGTTCCTTTAGGGTGGTTTGGTTTATTTATGTCATTATTTATGCTTATGCTTGATTGATATGCTAGGATTGCATGCTAGAATTTTACATAAGGATATATGTCCCCTATAGCATGATCAAGCATGTGAATGTATGATTTGAATTTATTTTGGTATGTAATGGAATGTATGGAATGAATGGTGTTATGCTAGACCATACAACCCTAAGTTAGGGTTCGGTTTCTATGGGCTGCATGGACGTGTTGGGTTTGCATGTTGGGACATGCAAGACGTTAAAAATGCTGGATGATTTGTCATTAAGCTCCTGATGTGATCGGTTGAGGTAGAAACCGCAAATTAGGACGTAAACCAATTCTAGTAAGCAAGGCTGCCAGTTCGGATTCCAAACTGGTCAGTCTCAGGAAACTGGTAATTGGAGGCCTTTAGAGGCTGAATGGGCAAAAACGTAAAACACAAAAGTTGTAGAACAGGGTCTTTCCTAGGGGGCAGCGTGGACCATTTCTCAAAATGAGATTCTAAAGGCCTCCGTTTTTGTAAAAAACCGAAGATGGTCCATCTGGACGTAGTTTTTATGATCAACCGGATTCAAATTAAAACTGGTACTGATCTAAGTGGAATCAGAATTTTTGTAAAATACAAAAGTTTTAGATCTCTTCGAGAGCTAGAACTTTCATGAAGACAACTTTTTCTAATTCTAAAAAGATTTTTAATTATGATCTGTTTTCTAAAAACTGTGTAGGGAGCAAGACATTCCTGCACAGAATTTTATAGAACCAGTAGAGAAAAACTGTTTTTCTGTCTAAACACACTATTTTGAACCTATAAACTGTTCCAAATGCAGTTTCTAACCTGCAAACATTTTATAAGACCATGTTTCAAGAATTAAGGATTTTTAAGAAAAATTAAAGGAGTTTTAGGCTTGTATGCCCAAAACCTATTTTAGGATAAAGAAAAATGATAATTTTCTTAACTAAGTTATAAGACAAGAATAATGAACGGTGACCGGGAATTTATACCCGAATCATAGGGCTTAGCCCCAAAGCCCGAAGTTGACCCGAAGGGAGGGTTGACTTTAGTAACTTAGAGGTTGACTTCGGTTAACCTAATTCGGATTAGAATAATGGTAAGTTTAAGATTAGGTGTTAGCCTAACCCTTTTACGCTCTCACATGTGATAGATATGAAAGGTTATCCAACGTAACCACACATAAAATGTTTTAAGATAGGGGGGACATATAACCAAAGCATTGCATGAATGTTGGTGGATAACCAACATTATTATGGTCATAGGCTAGAATATTAACTAGTCCTTCGATTAAGCAGGATATAACCTTCAGCTGAGCCCCGAGGTGGAACAGCATATCGCCAGACATAGACAAGGTAAGTACAACGCCGCCTACAGTATAGGCTATTAGTTGTATACTTGCCTAGATAAAATTGTTGTGCTATGTGTTATGATGTGATGCTATGTTATATGTATGTAATAAGTCTGTGCTATGAAATGTGTTAAGTAAGCAATGTATGCTTACGAGATATATGAAATGCATATGAATAATGATAAAATGACATCGAACGGTATGTTCATGAAATGGGATCATGTATGACACGATTAAGAATGATAAGATGAAAAGTAGGTAAAGGCGATACGTCGCCTGTGTCGTGCCACCCGCACCAGGTCGGGTTGGACTGTGGGTTGAGTTGGATTTGGTTTGGCCGCCCCAACCAATTCATAGTTGCGCGCCAGGTACGAACACACATGTTAAGGGCCCTTAAGTAGAATAAGAGATGCAGAAATAAGTAAGCATAATATTAACATAATTGGTTCATACATGCTATATGTCTTGAAGTATATGTAATAAAATGATATTATGTTATGATATAAGTTTATGAGTCGCGGTATAGAAGTTGTACTTGCTGAGCGAAAGCTCATTGTGTTAAGTTTGTGCTGTAGGTAAACAACCTCCTGGCAATTGATGATGCAAGGTGGAATTGCGTGGCCGGGCACTGTGAATAGTGGGAAACGGAAACTGCTACACGTTTAGACAATTTTATGAATTATGTGATGTTTAATTATGGCTACTGAGTGACATGCACAAGTAATGCTATTGTTCATATTTTATGTTTCGTATATGTATATACGCCCTATATAAAAAAAAAAAATTTTCCGCTGTGTTTAATGTATCAAGTAAGTGAGTTTGTATAAGTTATGTAAGATTGTATGCATGTATGTATGGTAGCGGCCTGCGCTAGGCGGGTTGTTACACTAAGACTAACAGTAACCGACCCGGTTTGCTGGAAATAAACAGTAAAGTATCAGACATAGAACCCAACTGACCAGAAAACTTTGAGCTTGTCATACCAGGCTTTGGGTGCTTGTTTTAGACCATACAGTGCCTTATTGAGCCTGCAGACATATTCCGACTTTGAAGGATCAGTAAAACCCTCAGGTTGAGCTATGAAAAGAGTCTCCTGCATATCTCCATTTAAGAAGGCATTATTGACATCTATATGCTGAATGCTCCATCCACGATAAAAGCTAAAGTCAACACAACACGTATAGTAGTAGGCTTGATAACTGGGCTAAAAGTCTCAAAGTAATCCACTCCTGGCATTTGTAGAAAACCCTTAGAAACAAGACGTGCTTTGAACTTATCCAAAGAACCATCTGCTTTATACTTGGTTCGAAAAACCCATTTGTTTTGAACTACATGCATATCTGAAGAGTGTGGAACTAAAGTCCATGTGTTGTTCTGCATAAGGGCTTTATACTCACTTTCCATAACAGATTTCCATTGCGGGTTAGATAAAGCTTGCAATACAGTAGATGGCTTAAGATAAGAATCACATGTTGGAAGCAAAGCAGTGAAAGTTTTGGGTTTGTGAATTCCACTTTTAGCACAAGTGATAATGGGATGATTATCAACTACAGGA
Organism: Ficus microcarpa; assembly: GCA_025413485.1. NCBI lineage: Eukaryota > Viridiplantae > Streptophyta > Magnoliopsida > Rosales > Moraceae > Ficus > Ficus microcarpa. The sequence goes on along the minus strand of CM046380.1, from coordinate 13,427,442 downwards.
GATGAATGAGGCAAAGAGATGTTTTGTGTTGGTGCAGGAGATGAATGTGACGGTGGTGGTGCAGAAGGCAAAATAGTTGGTTGCGTGAGTGATTGTAATGGTGCATAATGTATTTCATCACAAGTGTGATTATTAGGACTAGAAGGTTCAGGAGAGGGAGAACTTAATAATGAAACATCATCAACAAAATCACTCAAAGACAAAAAGGGGTGAACGACAGTTTGAAAACAATCAGAAGAAGTCTTGCTAGGAACAGCAAACTATTAAGAGTAAGGAAATTCTCTCTCGTTAAACTAAACTGTCCTAGCAATGTAAATTCTACCAAAAGGACACAAGCACCTTTACCCTTTATGATAAGGACAATAACCAAGAAAAATACATTTAGTAGACCTATATACTGAAATTTATGAGCATTGTAAGGTCTAACACAGGAAAAACACGGACATCCAAAAACTTTAAGAAAATTGTAATAAGGAACCCGGTTAAATAGCTTTTGGAAAGAAGAGATATTGCCTGGAAGAGGAGTAAGAAGCCTGTAAATAAGAAAAACAGAGGAAACAAAAGCATCCCACCAAAATTTAAATTTTAAAGAAGCTTGAGCAGGAAGAGACAGACCCATTTCCCATTCTGCTGATGCGTATGACGACAGGGATGTCTAAAATGAATGCCTAATTGAGGCCAGAGAGGAACTAAGGTTTGATACTCACACACCCCCCCAATGTGTTTGCAAACACTTTATCTTAAACTCAAATAGTCTTTCAACTAAAGCATAAAACTGCATAAAATTCTTAAAAATTTGCGACTTTGTAGACAAAGGATAAACCCATGTGTATCTTGTAAAGTCATCAATGAAGTGAATATAGTACCTAAAGCCATCAACAGACTCAACTGGAGAAGGACCCCACAAATCTGAATGAACAAGTTGAAAAGGCTTAGTGGTAACACTATCAGATGAAGAAAAATGCATTTGATGTTTACACGAAGTATAGAAATCAAGATCATTGAGTTTACATGGAATTTGCAGATATTTTATTATTATAGACAAAACAGAAGTACAAGGGTGACCTAACTTTTGATTGCAAGTGGTTGTATCAGATGTACAATGAGCTATATTACAATTGACAGAAGAAGTACATCTATTAGTAACAAACACACTTGGTAATGACAGAGAATTAGAAGATAATACAGGAAGATTGCAACTTTTAACATAACAGTACAAATTAGTACATTTAGTGAGAAAAACAGTGGACTCTTGAAATGTGGAAATGAGATCTTGAAATTTTGAAGGTGAGCTAGACTTCGAGAGATCAAGCTGATAAAGTCCATTTTTAAGAGCTCCCTCCAAAAGGACCTTTTTCCTAACTTTGTCCTTAATAATAAAACAATCATGATAAAACTCAATTAGCACATCATTATCTTTGGTAAACTATGATAATGAAATACTAAGTGCAGCTTTGGTAATTTGAGGGACATGTAGGATATTCTTAAGCTGAAGAGGCTTAGAAGGAAGATAAGAGGGTAAAGCTGTTCTTCCAACAGGACAAATTAAAAGTTTTGAGCCATTACCTACAGCAAGCTTTTCCTTCCCCTTGTAAACTGCTTTGATAGACAGATTGCTGAGTAGAAGAGTAATCAACTGATGGATCGACTCCTTGGAAGCTTATATCAAACCTCTTGTAACACTGGACAGCAACATGACCTGCTTTGTTACAAATCTGACAAACTGGTTTGATTGCACCACCACAACCAGATCCGCCTCGGCCACGACTAAAACCACCACGGCCACCACGAGAGGCAACAGAACCACCACGATTACTGGATTCACCAGTAAACTGCTTTCTAAAAGCAGCATTAGCAGAAGGAGGATTTTACAAATTAGGGGGTGTTTGGTGTAATAGTTTAAGATGATATTTTTAAGTTTAGATTGAGTTAAGTTTAGTTTAGTTTAAAATTTGAGTGTTTGGTAAAAATTTTGAGTTGAAAAGTTTAAGTTGAGTTGAGTGTTTGGTGAAAAAATTTAGGTTGAAAAGTTTAAGTTGGGTTGAGTGTTTGATAAAAACGTTTAAGTTGAAAAATTAAAAAAAAAAACAAGGATCTTGTTTGGATGTTATCAAATTGAGTTAAAATTTTTTTTTAATTTAACATTCTATCGTAGGTTTTAATGAAGAAAATTTAAAAAAAAAACGTTCAATTAATAACACCAATCAATTTAGATCATCAAAATATCTTGTAAAATTTCTTACATAATCATAAAATATACCAACAAAAATTATATAATTGATCAATAAAAATTGATAATATTTCTTTCTCTCTTTCTCTCTCTTTCCTCTTTCTCTCCTCCCCCATGTGAATGCCTCCCCCTTCTCTCTCTTTCTTTTGCACTGTAGCAGCCCCACTCACTCTCTTTCTCTCTTTCTCTCTCTTCCCTCTCTCTTTCCTTCCCCACGTGTTTTGCACTGCAGCAGCCCCACTCACCCCCTTTATCTCTTTGTCTCTCTTCCTCTCTCTTCCCTTTCTCTCTCTCCTCCCCGACATCAGTCCCTCCCCCTTCTCTCTCTTTCTTTCGCACTGCAGCCCCAAGCCCTCCCTCTTTCGTTCTCTCTTTCTCTCTCTTCCCTCTCTCTCTCTCCTCACATTCTGGCAAGTTCCTTCCAACACCAAACTGGTACGGGACCCACCGTTGGCAGCGGCGGCGGGACGTAGAGCTGATTCCCAGTCGCCTTCGTCGTCTTCACCGTCATTTCCTCTCTCCTCGATCTCCCTCAGCACCTCCACTGCCCTCGCTTCCCTCACCAGCCATCTGAACCCCATGCTACCATGGCTCAGCGTGTACAGCGCCGCCACATAGTTCTCCAGAGTCGCCTCCGAGTCCAACTCCTGCCGCCTCAGCATCCCGATTTCAGGACGTTGATCAGGTACGGGACGAATGCCAACCGTACGATCGTCACCTTGTTCAGCGTCTCCAGCGAGAGGTTGACCAGCGATGCGAAGGGGAGACGAGTCCCAGAGAGGTTTCGCTCTCTGTAATCTCGGAGGAAGACGAAGAAGAGTAACAGAGAGGCCGAGTTGCGAAGGGGAGAGGAGTCCCAGGATTCTTTGCCGTGATGACGACGGACTCCTTCGATGAGCTCAAGTAGAAATGTCTGAAGCACATGGCCGAAGCGAAACTGGCCGAAGCACATGGCCGTCTTGGGGGGAGGAGGGGGACTCGAGAGGCAGATGGAAGAGCCACAGCAGGCGTTAAGACCAGAGTTGCAGTGAACAGTGCATCCACAGTAAACCGATTTGGGTTTACTGTGCAACGGTCCAAAGGCCATTCTCAGACAAACGGTGGAGCCAAACGGATTCAGTTCAGTCTGAACTGAAAAAACCCAACTTCAACTGGTGTGCCAAACACCCACTGAAGATGTGTAGTCTGGTTGATAATCTGAATTCTATTGGTCAAGTTATCACTGATGAAGATCTGATTTTATACATTCTTGGAGGTTTTAGTCCTGAGCATGAGTTGATTGTTGTCAATCTCACCTCTAGAAACGATGTTCCCTCATTGCAAGAAGTTTAGTTTGCTTTGCAAACTCATGAGATGAGGATCCACTATCAGATGGCTCAAGTTGCAAGTAAGTGGGTGTTTAGCACACCAGTTGAAGTTGGGTTTTTTCAGTTCAGACTGAACTGAATCCATTTGGCTCCACCATTTGTCTGAGAATGGCCTTTGGACCGTTGCACAGTAAACCCAAATTGGTTTACTGTGGATGCACTGTTCACTGCAACTCTGGTCTTAACGCCTGCTGTGGCTCTTCCATTTGCCTCTCGAGTCCCCCCTCCCCCCAAGACGGCCATGTGCTTCGGCCAGTTTCGCTTCGGCCATGTGCTTCAGACATTTCTACTCGAGCTCTTCGAAGGAGTCTGTCGTCATCACGGCAAAGGATCCTGGGACTCCTCTCCCCTTCGTAACTCGGCCTCTCTGTTACTCGTCTTCGTCTTCCTCTGAGATTACAGAGAGCGAAACCTCTCTGGGACTCGTCTCCCCTTCGCATCGCTGGTCAACCTCTCGTTGGAGACGCTGAACAAGGTGACGATCGTACGGTCGGCATTCGTCCCGTACCTTATCAACGTCCTGAAATCGGGATGCTGAGGCGGCAGGAGTTGGACTCGGAGGCGACTCTGGAGAACTATGTGGCGGCGCTGTACGCGCTGAGCCATGGGAGCATGGGGTTCAGATGGCTGGTGAGGGAAGCGAGGGCAGTGGAGGTGCTGAGGGAGATCGAGGAGAGAGGAAACGACGGTGAAGACGACGAAGGCGACTGGGAATCGGCTCTACGTCCCACCGTCGCTGCCGACGGTGGGTCCCATACCAGTTTGGTGTTGGGAGGAACTTGCCGGAGTGTGAGGAGAGAGAGAGAGGGAAGAGAGAGAAAGAGAGAACGAAAGAGGGAGAGCTTGGGGCTGCAGTGCGAAAGAAAGAGAGAGAAGGGGGAGGGACTGATGTCGGGGAGGAGAGAGAGAGAGGGAAGAGAGAGAAAGAGATAAAGTGGGTGAGTGGGGCTACTGCAGTGCAAAACACGTGGGGAAGGAAAGAGAGAGGGAAGAGAGAGAAAGAGAGAAAGAGAGTGAGTGGGAATGCTGCAGTGCAAAAGAAAGAGAGAGAAGGGGGAGGCATTCACGTGGGGGAGGAGAGAGAGAGGGAAGAGAGAGAAAGAGAGAAAGAAATATTATCAATTTTTATTGATCAATTATATAATTTTTGTTGGCATATTTTATGATTTTGTAAGAAATTCTACAAGATATTTTGATGATCTAAATTGATTGGTGTTATTAATTGAACGTTTTTTTTTTTTTAAATTTTCTTCATTAAAACCTACGATAGAATGTTAAATTAAAAAAAAAAAAATTTTAACTCAATTTGATAACATCCAAACAAGACCCTTGTTTTTTTTTTTTTTTTTTAATTTTTCAACTTAAACTTTTTTACCAAATACTCAACCCAACTTAAACTTTTCAACCTAAATTTTTTCACCAAACACTCAACTCAACTTAAACTTTTCAACTCAAAATTTTTACCAAACACTCAACTTTTAAACTAAACTAAACTTAACTCAATCTAAACTTAAAAATATCATCTTAAACTATTACACCAAACACCCCCTCAGTTTGTACTCCTCAACAGTCAAAGAACTTTTCTTTAACATCTGTAACATCAGCCTCAATTGCATCACACGAGCTTTGGAATTAGAAAGAAATAATTGCTGAAGAGTACAGACCATACCTCAGCAGCAGTAAGACACTGATTGACATGGTCGTGCATCGACTCAGTCATGGAGGAACTGATCATGTCGCATCCACGGCAGAAATTTTGGATTTGAAACCCTAACCACTGGCGAATTCAGAGAATCACCAGGAACATCCACAAATTGAGGCGGAGTGGGGACATATCCAAGAAGAAAGCCTTCAAAACCATGAGCACAAACAATGGAGATCACTTGAGCTCGCCAATAGTAGTAATTCTAATGATCGAGTCGCAACGTGAGTGTATTGAAATTCGGAGTGAGAGCAACGAGAGGCAAAGCATTAGCAGCAGAGGAACTAGCACCAAAAGAGGAAGAAGATAATGCCATGAGAAGAGAAATTTTCTCAAGAAAATGTGAAAATTTCCGAGAAAAAGAAGAAACTCAAGATGCGATTGGCTCTGATACCAAAACAAGAAATGAGAAGATCTGAAAGTGAGGAATGAAGACTCTAACTAGAGCCATTGTGATTCAATGATATTTATAGTGCAAATACATAGGGAAACAGAATTAGTATTCTGTTAGTTAGTTACAAACTCTGGATTTGTATCGAGTGGTCTTACCATTAAAACGAAGGCATGCACGGTTACACCAATTATACTTTTGGTAATGAAAAATTATATGAAAAAAAATTATAAATTAATTTTTTGAACATTCCTTTCTATTTATAATTTCAAATCAAAATAACTTTCTTGATGTCAAGATATTGATTTTTAAGTCTGTTAAGAACAACATTTTTAATTGAGGGTTGTCTCCTAAGCGGGAGCTGTTAGAGTACATTCTTACTGCAACAGCTTATTGCTGGACACATTAGCAGTTGCTAATAGCAAAGGCTTGTAGCTGGACAACGACCTCCCCGAACTTATACAATAATTACGGAAGCCATTAGTTTCCTCTTGGATGCAGCCCTCGTACTAGAAATTACAATTATTGATTACTATATCAATTACAATCTACTTCAGAGATTCTTATTGAAATATTTTTCGAGTGTAAAAGTCTAGTACCTTCTCACGAATTTGTGAATTCGACAAGATTCTTTTGTACAAGTACATGATAATAAACAGTGAGTCAATCTTTTGAAATTTTATCATAAATAATTGGGTGAGGGAAAAAGATGCAAGGTTGTTTGTTGGCTTGGTTTCAAATTAAATCCTAATTTTTTTGTTCAAACCCATGCACCAAATGCATACTAAGAAAGGCCCAATTAAAACCTATTGTAGAAACACAACAAAAGAAAATGCTAAAAGAGGGAAAAAGAGTTCATGAACAACCACGTATTCTGAAGACCAACCATATCCCTACCAATCATCACAGAGCAAATCCAGCATAGTCCACCAACAAATCTCTAAATGCAATCGTAAAACTTCGGAGGATGATTTATTCACTGTCGAAATCCCCTCAAGGTAAACATAATGCAAAATAGTGAAAGTAATGTTGGAGAGCTAATCAAGTGCCTCAGACCAACGACCCTTAAAGCGGTGTTCCATATTGATTTAAAAATGATTTCACATGTTACCCAATAATGCTGTTTTGAAAATGATTTGTACATAACATTTGCTTTGCATCTAATCAGAAAACAAAAACGAAAAAAAAAAAAAAAACTATTTTCATATTTTGTTAAAAGATATGGGAAAACACTCTAAAGTGTTTATTTTTTATTTTTTATTTTTTTATTTTTTATGTTTTTACTTAGTGCGGTTTCTGTACAACTCATATTTTCATAAACACATACGAATAGACTAACTGTGTTACGACAATAGAACTAAGATATTAATTTACTAAACTTATTACTACAAAAGGAAGTTATTTAAGTGAATACATGTCTTTAATCGTTATAAATTAATAAAACTAGAAAACATAGAAAGAAAAATAACAAATCCTACTAGGATCTTCTTTTCCGGTAGAAAGGATGGTCTCATTATGGGATGAAGATAAGAAAAGAGTATTAGGATAATATGTGCACTCCTAAAAAAATTCAAAGGACCCTGGTTAAATAAAGAGAGAGAGCTTGCATCCTTCGTTCGAAGGTCGTTTAAAATGATTTTTTGGGAGTGTAATTATTTTCCTTGCCGATAATTATATTGTTAAATATACACTTGAATACGTTTTCTTTTAACTTGCACCTTTCATTTTTTTTTTTTTTTCAAATAGTGTCCTACTTGAATATTTTTATTATAATCCTCCAATTTATTATTTTTTTTAAACTGATAATTGTGAAGACATTTTATTACTTATCCCATTGCAACAATACCATCACAATTATTTTTTCTAAGTAATTATTATAGGGACATTTTATAATTATCCCATTGCAATAATATTCTCAACAATATTGTGATACAAATTTCAATAAATAAAACATTAATAATGATGAAATTAAAAAAATGGATTAAGTTAAATTTCACTAGTTTTACATTTTATATTCAATATTTTTTCCTTCTTGCACATAATTATTAAAAAGAATACGATGACTAATCTATAAGTTCTACATTAGTAATTATCATATGATAAGACCACACATTGGCACGTATCCAATATATTAAAGAGACACGTCAACTTCACCTTGGATATTTTATTTTTATTTATTTGTTTCTATGATTTATGAGTTTGTAAAAGTGTGTAAGGACGGAGTCGTTGCAAAATTTCCATAAGCATTAATGCAAAGCCGTAGTCTTGTTTGTTGCTTTGACAGTGGACTTTTTGGCTTATAATTTGAAAAAAAAACGTGCGTAATCCTGTAGTCTAAATCCCAATTTTCAGTCATAATCCACAAATGGCACTGTATTTACCTTAACCATGTACGCGTTTTCGTACTTGAATACGCATGTTAAATCTGGTGAACATAAGGAGTAATGTATATACATATATTATATAGACACACACATATATCTATATATTTAAGAGGAAACCAGAGAGAGATTTGGTAAGATTATTAATCGAGCAGCGCCAAAGGAGTCTTGAAGTTTTCATCGGTCATTCGTTTAATAATGCTGATAGTGCTGTTATCAGCCAACATTTTTGAAACGCAGAATCATTTGGCCAATGCTACAGGGGCGTTTAATATACATATATATATATATATATACCCCTTTCCTATTATTTGTCAAAATGTATTAGAGATAATTAAGAGACAGTTAGAGTGATTAGTTAATGTGTAACTAATTGTGAGCCTTGTAACTGATTCTGTTACGGCATCGTGAAAGTTTTTCATTTTTAAGAAAGTTTAATTTTTCAATTCACTTCATAATGAGATTAAAAAATAATGCTTCCTTGGACGTGCAAAACATGGATTAGCATTGTGTCATTCCTACAAGTGATTGCCCATTCAGAATACCACGCTTGTATAATAAGGAGAGCAACAAGAAAGCATTCGTCAATCAGCATCGGTCCTCAGGCTACCCATGTGCAACGTCCATCGATTGCAAAACAGAAGGAGAACTCAGTGTCCAAATGGAGGGAAAGGGGTTTGGAATCCTAGATACACATGTTTTTTTTTTTTTTTTTTTTTTTTTTTTTTTTTTTTTTTTTTCAAAATTGATCAATATCAATTAAAAAAGCCCTAAAGTTAGAGATTTATCAATAGGTAATGTTGCTCCAATACCCAACCAAAGGGCTACTGCAGTACCAATCAAAAAGATAGTTATCGCTACTAGACAACGAAACGAAGTTCGACTACTTTTCTTATGATTTAATGGATGACACTGCAATGAGGCACCTGATTTAGGAATTGATTATTTTTGTAAAGAAGCCAACAAAGCCTAAGCTTGGTTCGAAGAATATCCATCAAAGATCCATGGTTTGACGAAGATCAACGTGGGCGGTGCTTTTGTAGCAAAAAGGGTGCTCCTAAGCCATGGATTTGCTCTATACCAACCCAGCTTCCTTCTTTTTCCCTACTGCCGTTGAGTTGAGAACTTGAGATGAATGGTACAATTGGATGAAAGATTTGAGTTGAAAATTTTGATTTGAATGGTGCATTTGGTTGGATGATTTAAATTGTTACCTTATTGGAATATGTGTTGAAATTGGTTATTTTATTTATAAAAAATTGATTATTTTTTTATTATTAATAACAACAAAATTGATTACTTTAATTTAGAAAATGAAAATTACATGGGGAAGGGAATATGCAAAAGCAAAAAGTGATTCAAAGCACTGTAGACCATTGAAATGGGTGGTTTGAATTGTATCGCAACGCCAAATGCACGTTCAACTATTGAGATTGAATTTTTTATGTTCAAACCCACACCCCAAACACCCGATTAATCTTTAATTTAAGGAGAAGATCACCCAAATGCTATATGTTTTTACCTTTTTAGGTTTATAGGTTTTTGCTCTGAGCTTCATTTCCTTTTGGCGGATTTGTTACCATCCACATTCTTGTATTTATTTTTTTCTTTTTAACTGAGGTTTACTGCTACGCATAGTGAGGATTTAAGGGACAACTTTGTAGAGTTATTTTTCCTTTCTTTGATGCTAGTTATCTCTCTCGTTATTTGTATACAAAAACAAAAGCAATCATTCTCAAAACTACAATAATTATGATACAGTTGTTTCATTATATTGAAAATAGAAAACACCACAACCTTATCGAATTAAGTGTTTAACAAATTTCTGATTCCAATCTATAATTTATATATCGTTTAAAATTTTATCTTCCATATATGAAACTTTATATATAATTAAAAGCATTTCTTTGTTTTTTCGCCTAAGTTTTAACATCATTTTCTTTCAGTGAAATCAAAAGGTTTAAAAGGGTGTTTCCCAAGACGATGAAGGTGCAAACAAGTTTTGGGAGAGCTAGGCAACAAAATTTCCGTTAGCATTGATTTGAAGAAAAATGGAATTGACTATGTGGATATTTGGAATCATGGATATCTGTGTTTGTTAAGTGATTGTGGTATGCTAAAGATGATGGCATTGTTGGTATAGTGTTGATTTATGAACAGCATACTTGAAGGTGAAAACTTTTTAAAGAAAGTAGTAATATTTTTAAGGAATGGTTAAACTTTGAGGTTATGGTAGGAAAAATATTAAACAAAGAAAGTAGTAATATTTTTATGTGAATGATTATGGATTTTATGAATCTGGAAATTTCAAATTTGAATCCATTAAAGGATAAATAGTTCAAATCTATCCACCCCAACTTAAAAAAAAAAAAAAAAAAAAAAAAAAAAAAAGCCCAAAACATAACAAAACAAAAGGATAAAATCTAAAGAACAAGGCAACTACTGGCTGGATAAAATCTAAGGATAAAGTCAAGGTTAACACTGTAAAAGCTATCATGTATCGAATTTTTTAATGAATGGATGAAAAATGGACCGGAAACCTAAGAGTGACCTAAGTGTCAAAATATGACTTTTAGGGGCCAAACTGTAAATTTTAAAATGAAACTACAAACGAGAGTTTAAGGCAAAAGACACTATCAGGACTAAGGGGGTGTTTGGTGTGTTAGTTTGAGTTGAAATATTTTAGTTGTAATAGTAAATTTTTTTGAATTTTCAGAAAAGACAAAAAACTTTTTGGGAAAAAGACAAAAATTTTTTAGGAAAAAGACAAAAAAAAGTTTGAAATGAAATGGAGATGAAATGGGTGCCAAACTCACCCTAAATAAGTGATAGACCACGAGGTTTAATAACAGGAACAATGGAACACCCGGCAGGGTCTAAAACATAAAAGTTGTAAAAACCCACCCGTGGTCAAAACAAAAAAAAAAAAAATTGCATATTGTTGGACAAAATAAGTAGAGAAACCTTAGAGCATCTTCAATACAATGCTAAATCGATGTGCTAATGGTAAATTTTAGCATTGGAGGTGAAAAAAGTACTCTCTAATACAGTAGAACCTACATACAAGGAATTCTATTGTCAGCATAAGAACTTCAGCCCAAGAGTAGTCCTCGACACAAGGAATTTCGGAGGAGAACCTCTCAATGCCCTATCTCTTGGTAACTTTCTGAAATCTCAAATGACACATATTTTATTCTACATTTAGGATGCTTAATTTTCTTGCGATGTTGCTCCCTTTTTTTTTTTTCCCCCTAATTTCTTAAGATCTCTTATAGAAAGCACTATATCTTCACTTTTGTCCGTGGCTACAAGGGAAAAAAACAAAAATGAATGTTCTCATTTATATCACTAAATTTAATCTTAGTTTAATTTTTACTTTATCTCTTGAATTTAAAAAATTTTCATGTAAACCCACTAAATTTTGAATTAGTTTCACTTAGCCCCTTGTAGTAGAATTTTTGGGTTCTAACAGAGAAAGAGGGGGCTAATTAAGCGTGGTTCATATGGTCATTTTTAGTTCGTCTTTAACCTAAACAAATTCTAGAAAATGGGTTATCTGAGTAGAATAACATTATTTCACCTTGGGTAAACATGTCCACACGCTTAAAAATTTAATCCCCTTATTCTTATAAAATGACCTTAAAATTAAAGTGCTTGTGGAAGCCTTCATAGGACATCTGTAATCGGCTTTGTGTCCGATGTTCTGTGTTTCCCTCCTATCATAAAACTCATATGAAGACTTCAGATATGTTATACCATCATCTATATGTCTCAAACAACATATTTTACCATATAATGGTTTTTAAATTTATGTTATTCAGGTGCTTTCCCTATTAATAAATACCCCCATAAAATAATAAAGATTCTTATTATACTTTACCTTACAATAAAATTACCATAAAAAACCCATTAAGAATACTCATATCTCCACATACTTATAGATAGAAAAATTCTTTTTTTATAAAATAATTAAAAATCATGCACCACATAACTATAAATCAAAATAATATTTTTCTAAAGAGAAAAAAAAAAAAAAAATCCCTACAAATTTAATTAATGTTAATTTTGCTTCTCTCCAAACTCTCTCGACGCCTGATCTGCCGCCGCCAACTCCAATTCACTAGCGCAAGCTCCGCCGACAACTTCGATTCCAATCTATACTCTCTTATATTTGCCCTCGCATCGCCGGATCTCCTCGCACCTAAACAGATGGTGAGTTAAGTTCGTGTTTCCAACCTTTTGATTTATATGAATATTTCGAAACAAGTAACTAAATAAGCCACTAATGCTATAAATTCTGGATGATTATTTGAATTTCGGAAGTCTACTTTTATGGAGCTTAGTTCAATGGTTTGATCTCGTAATGCTGCTTCAAAAGATACAGAGTTTTGTAGCTTCTTGGTGAGAAAAATGGCGTCGAAGCGGACTGTGACAACCTGTTCTGATGGTTGCAACTGCTGCAAATTCATAAATATTCGTTGTGAATTTTTATTTTTTTAGCTTTTTTTATTTTTATTTTTATTTTTTCTAATTTTGCTATTATTGTTCTTGATTAATTCTTGTCATTTCAATAAATTTTCATTAAATTGACATGTATTTTTATGAAATATTTCTTTGGTAATGTGAGGATTATGGATTTGTTATTTTCTTGTGGTTTGTGACAAAATCTGGTATTTGGTTGAACTTTTAAGTGTTTTAATGAAACAATCTGTTATTTTTATTAAGTATTCTGATAATGAAACTCTGAAAATCTGGTGAACTTGGAAGTTTCAGGTCGGTAACCAACTAGTTACTCGCTAGCAGTTGGAAACCAACCGGTTGTCATTTGGTAACCAATTGGTTACCCACCGGCAGTGATGGTTACCGAACGGAAACCTGTCAGTAGTAGATAATAAACTAGTAACTAGTAACCATTGGTTACCCACCAACAGTCTGTAACCAACCGGTTACCATATGGTAACCAATTGGTTACCCGCCGTTGGCGGTCGGTAACGAACTAGTAACTAGTTGGTAACTAATTGGTTGGTTACATCAGGGATACCAATTAATATAATTACAATTGGTATTTTTAAATAATTAGATAAATAAATATTTATGACACCATCTATAGCATTTCTTGCAATAATTTTTTCCGGTGTAGCAAAAATCAATCCGAGGCATAATTTTGTGGTTTTTATATAAGGTACCCCAAATAATTTAGTTATATGGGCTTTTTAGAAAAATTCGGTGGGTAGAACAAGTAATTTTTAAATTCTAAAATTAATTTATTAGGTGGTTTTAGAAAATGGGTGGGAAAAGTAAAATATAAACTGTCAATAGATCCATATTAATAAATTTTGTTTTATCAAAAATTAAAGAGTAAATTACGAGTAGAGAATGCATAAATTATTTGGTTCGCTTTTGTTTTTTGCTGATGAGTTTTATATGATTAGGTTTTGTTTTATGAGCGCTATTTCTTTTGACAGAAAACAGATGAGATCATTTCCTCAATAAAGAAAGGTAAAAGTTACCTAATCTATTGTTTATAAGTGTGGTCAACAAATAAATGATGCAAAGGCACATTCCATAAAAAAAATCATATTAACTCTTAAGAGCTATATTATAACAATTAGTAACGATAATTTTGTTTTTCAAAAACAGAAAAAATTGGTCGTTAATTTATAATTTTGCAGTAGTGATCTATTCATATTGCAATCAAAATAGAGGATATCATTCCTTTTCCGATTATTATTATTATTATTATTATTATTTTTTTTTTTTTTTGTGTTTGTCGACAAGTATTTTTTCTCTTCGGGTTCTTTTATTTATTTTGGACAATAATAGTTCAAAAGTTATGATTGAAAAAAATAAGCTCGGTAACTATTTTTTAGTCTTTCATTTTCTTCTCCAATTTAACTTAAGAAACTTCGATTGATTTTTTCTTTCTTGTTTTTCTTTTTTCTTTTTTCTTTTTTCTTTTTTCTCTCTTTTTTTTTTTTTTTTTTCTTCCTTCTACTTCAGTTACTAAGTAAGATCATGAAAGATGTGAAGATATTGAAAAGACAAATTGTGTTGTTCTCCATCATGAAAGGCAAGGTGAAAATGGTAGAAAAACCTTATGGCAAAAGGCAAAAAAAGATAAAGCACAAAAAAGTGCCATAGACACGACCATATGCACATATATAAGAGAGGAGGGGGGGTGGGGGGATAGCAAATAAAATAGGCTACAAATCTTCAAAATCTAATTAAGCGTTTGAAAACATCATTCATTGTATATTATATTTTAGTGTAATATAATAGGTGCTTGATTACATCAATTATTTTATTTCAATATAAATATTTTTAAACAGCACACCAACTCATTTTACTATTAATCCATTCACTTTTTTTTTTTATCTACCTTAACGAATCACATTACATTCTCTGTCTATCTGTCTGTTTGTCTCTCTCTCTCTCTAATGCACATTAAAATGAATATTCAAATGTAAATAACCCAAGCACACATCATATTTGAATGTATGAAGGAGACATCCAAACGTATATTGAAAATGTAGATATTGAACAACATGATCAACTATGAGTTAGTGTCCGGCTCCGGGGGGTGGTGCTCTCTTCGGAGAAGGGGGATTATTTGATACGGGCGCTCTTCCCAATCTCCTGGCCATCTGATGATCTGAAGTCTCAAGCAAACACCGAACATTTAGTTAAAAGACAAATATATATGTGTGTGTGTATGTGTGTGTTTGTGTGCAGTAAATTAAAAGATTTGCAAGAATAATTTCAGATCAAAGCAATAAGGATGAAATTATGCAAATTCTACTCACCTGCGTGGACGATACTATGCTGGACGGAAAAAGTATTGGCAAGAATAAGGATGGCAATAAGCAGAATAAAACGAATGGCAGAGGAGACTCCCATTATTATTCCTTTTCTTTATGTTGCTTATTAGGATATTATTTTGTATATGTTCAATGTAACTTCTATATAGACAGGAAGGAAAGTTTAGAAATTCCTAAACCAATATGTAACCAATGTAAACTCGCCAGATTTGATTGGTTAGGTATCATACGAAAACAATTAGAAGTCAATGAATTCGACTTTGATATTTGTTAATTGTGATCAATTGCGTCGACTTGACTTTGAAAGTAATACAGA
This sequence comes from Ficus microcarpa, assembly GCA_025413485.1. Classification (NCBI taxonomy): domain Eukaryota; kingdom Viridiplantae; phylum Streptophyta; class Magnoliopsida; order Rosales; family Moraceae; genus Ficus; species Ficus microcarpa. The sequence goes on along the minus strand of CM046380.1, from coordinate 13,412,237 downwards.
AAAGAATAATGAAAAAAAAAAAAAAAAAGATTCGGCGACTGGGAAATTTAGACCGAGAAATAACGTAACTAATTAAATAAATTAAGTTAAAAAAATAAAAGAAATTGAGTGCTCCAGCCTTAAATTTTTTTTTTAAATGACATGGTGATTAAAAGTCTTTTGTGACTATCCTTTTAAACTTTAAAAAAAAAAAAAAAGAATTATAATTCAAACAAAATTGCAATACAAACACCAATATCAAAGATGAAAGAATCATGTGGTACAAGATACATAACCGTCGACTAAAAATGATTCATTAGTAAAATCTAACAAAGCTCAGTGAAGAGTACATAAACCGAGAGCTTCTAACAGGAAAATTCATCAAATTTCTCAGTAATCTTATAATCGAGCATATAATGTTCAATTTAACAAATGTGTCTATATACAATCAATGGAATAATACTCTAATCAATTAAGAGATAGTCACTCGCAACATTACGACTGTAACAAACTCCACCTAGTCATAATACTAAGAGAACCAACAAATAAATACCACTAAAGAACAACTCAAGTGGAACATACACAAAAAAACATGCCAAAGGTTGGGAAACTACCTCCTTTAGTACAAAAACTAAAACAAAAATGCAAAAGCAAAACACGAATATAAAATAAGACAGACTGCAAAATTCTTGCCCCATGTAGAACATCCGCTGCAGCTCAAAGGAAAATGACCATGCTTGATTAGAAGTAAGATCACTGCACCAACCATCAAATCAGCAAGACCTCGCCGAAGTCACCGAACTGCCAATCACTCTCGCCAGCCATGCCTTTGTCGGACCAAGACACCGGTAACGTTGAAATGGCATGCTCCTATCATCTTGGTCGACGTAGTCGTGAAAGTCCTACTATATGCTAAGGGACCCTTGCTAGTAAGAGAGGGAGAGACTGCCTCTTGCTCTCTATACCAAATTCGAAGACATTGATCATTTAAATGTCGTAAAATTGTCTTTTCTATGACATTTGACAATAAAAAAATTGTGTAATAATTATTTTACCCATTTTTGAATTTTTTGTTGTTTAAAGCACTGTTTTTTAGGTTATCTTTCTTTTAAATTCCTTGTTGTTGAACTTTTTTTTTTTTCCCCTTTTAGACTTGTTGCTTTTCAAACTTGAAAAACTAGTTTATTTTAGACTCTTTATGATGTTATGTTATATGATTTCTACTTAGTACTTGATATTTCATATTTTTTCAACTTAATTTATGGTTTTATATTAAGGTTTATGTCTCAAAAGGCATTAAGACTTATACCTTAACTCGCAAATGGAAACAATTAGAAAAAATTGAGAAAAACAATCAGAACAGGAAACAATCAGAAAAAGAACAAATGCACCAAAAAAAGGAAAGGCCAAAATGCATGCACCAAATGTTTGAAATTAGATCCTAAATTTTTTTGTTCAAATGCATGCACCAAATGCATACTAAGAAGGGCCCAATTAAACCATATTATTGAAACACAACAAAAGAAAATGCCAAAAGAGAGAAAAAGAGTTCATGAACAACCACGTATTCTGAAGACCAACCATATCCCTGCCAATCATCACAGAGCAAATCCAGCATAGTCCACCACCAAATCTCTAAATGCAATCGTAAAACTTCGGAGGATGATTTATTCATTGTCGAAATCCCCTCTAGGTAAACATAATGCGAAATAGTGAAAGTAATGTTGGAGAGATAATCAAGCGCCTCAGACCAACGACCCTAAAAGCGGTGTTCCATAGTGATTTAAAAATGATTTCACATGTTATCCAATAATGCTGTTTTGAAAATTATTTTTACATAACATTTGCTTTGCATCTAATCAGAAAACAAAAACGGAAAAAAAAAAAAAAAAAGGAAGCTATTTGCATATTTTGTTAAAAGATATGGGAAAACACTCTAAAGTTTTTTTATTTTTTATTTTTTTAATGTTTTAACTTACTGCGGCTTCTGTACAACTCATATTTTCATAAACACATATAAATAAACTAACACTGTTACGACAATAGAACTAAGATATTAATTTACTAAACTTATTACCACAAAAGAAAGTTATTTAAGTGAATCTATGTCTTTAATCGTTGTAAAATTAATAAACTACAAAACATAGAAAGAAAAATAACAAATCCTACTAGGATCTTCTTTTCCGGTGGAAAGGATGGTCTCAATATGGGATGAAGATAAGAAAAGAGTATTAGTATAACATATGAACTCCTAAAAAATTCAAAGGACCTTGGTTAAATAGATAAAGAGATCTTGCAACCTCCATTCGAAGGTCGTTTAAATGATTTTTTAGGATAATTATATTGTTAAACATAAACTTGAATAACTTTTTTTTTTTTTTTTTCAAATAGTTTCCTACTTGAATATTTTCATTATTATCCTCCAATTTATTATTTTTTTGAACTGATAATTGTGAAGACATTTTTTTACTTATCCCATTGCAATAATACCATCACAATTATTTTTTTGAAGTGAATATTATAGGGACCTTTTATAATTATCCAATTGCAATTTTATAATTATCCAATTGCAATAATATTCTAAACAATATTGTGATACAAATTTCAATAATTAAAACACTAAAATGATGAAACTAAAAAATGGATTAAGTTAAATTTCACTAGTTTTACATTGTATATTCAATCTTTTTTCCTTCTTACACATAATTATTAGAAAGAATACGATGACTAATCTATAAGTTCTACATTATTAATTATCATATGCTAAGACCACACATTGGCACGTATCCAATATATTAAAGAGACACGTCAACTTCACCTTGGATATTTTATTTTTATTTATTTGTTTCTATGATTTATGAGTTTGTAAAAGTGTGTAAGGACGGAGTCGTTGCAAAATTTCCATAAGCATTAATGCAAAGCCGTAGTCTAGTTTGCTGCTTTGACGGCGGACTTTTTGGCTTAGAATTTGAACAAAAACGTGCCCAATCCTATAGTCTAAATCCCAATTTTCGGGCATAATCATCAAATGACACAGTATTTACCTAACCATGTACGCGTTTTCGTACTTGAATACGTATGGTAAATCTGGTCAACATAAGGAGAAATGTATATACATATATACATATATACACTCACATATATCTATATATTTATGAGGAAACCAGAGATAGATTAGGTAAGACTATTAATCGAGCAGCGCCAAAGGAGTCATGCAGGATTCATCAGTCATTCGTTTAATAATGCTGATAGCGCTGTTATCAGCCAGCATTTTTGAAACGCATAATCATTTGGCCAATGCTGCAGGTGCGTATAATATACATATATATATACACACCCCTTTCCTGTTATTTGTCAAAATGTACTATTAGAGATAATTAAGAGATAGTTAGAGTGACTAGTTTATGTGTAACTAATTGTGAGCCTTGTAACTGATTATGTTACTGTAATAATCAAAAAAATTTTTTTTACGGACTCGTGATTGCCTTATATATAAATGAATTTAAATCCGTACTATGTGTTTATGTGACGTTTTATGAAAATTATGAATATCAATATGAAATTCATAATGTTATTATCAGAATATGTTTGAGTTCTTATAGTTTTGTAAGACTCAATGATGATTTTTGTTTTTGTTCTGGCCATGTATGACTAGGATAACTCATTACTTGTTTAAGCCAGTATTGTTGTATTATAAGCAGTATTGAAATTATACTGCACACGACCGTCATTACGAATGCAGAGTTAAGAATAAGGTATGGGATTGCTCTAGAATAATTAGGAGTAATATTTGGAGCAATGAGGGCTAAGTAGCTTCAAGTCCTAAGAAAAACCTATATGCAGTCCAGTTAAGCGCAGATGAATTATGGACTGCAGTTCAGTATTACTGTACTGTTAATAGTTAAAACAGTATTTGTAATATCTGAATTATTAAGAAAATAGACTGCACATTAGGAGTAAGTGTCAAATGGGGCCCTACTTGGAGGACACCTCATCATAGATAAATCCATAATTTTTGGGATTTTTGAAATTATGGAAAGTGGATAATTATGAAAGGATTTTAGTCCAAAAATCCTCCACATGGCCGGACACCTCATTGGACTAAAGGGCAAATATTTTGTTTTTAGGGTCAAATATGCAATTTTAAGAAAAAAAATAATTGTTGGAAATTATGGATTTTCAACTTATAAATAGGTGTTGTGAGGTTAAATGTGAACCATTTAGTTAAACCTCCCAATTTTTAGTTCTCTTCCAACTTCTCCCCCCAGCCCTTAGAAGAGAGAGAGAGAAAGAGTGGCCGGTTGTTGGTGGAGAGTGTGGAGAAAAAAATTTTCTCATCCCAAGGTCTAGAGCAACCATTCCAACCCTAGAGGTATTCCTCTTGATCCTCTAAGAATTTCATTAAGCTTTTGATTGAGGATTTATGTGCATTTCAAGTTTGGGTTGTAAGAGCATAAGCTCATGTTTCTTATTTTCTCCACATTGTGGTTTTATATGATTGGTTGATGCTAGATCTATGCTTAGGCTAACTTGGTTGCTAGATCTAAGCATAGATTTGATTTTATGCTCTTACATGTTAGGTGTGCTCACCAAGTGTTTGTGAATATGCTTTCACATGTTTGAATGTGGATACTTTATGCAGGATGGATATGTGAATGCCATATGTGTGTTGGTTAAGGAAATTAACCTAAAAACACAACTTGGTAAGCTAGTAAGGTTACCAATATTATGTTTTTCATGAAAATGGACAAGTGAATAATTGAATGTTAAAAATGAATTCGACGCACTGCATGTTGATGTAGGCTCATGGCTGTGACCGTTTGAGGTAGTGTGTGCGAATTTTTAAGCAAAAACTAATAAAATACAAAACAGCCAATTTTTGGAAACTTAATTTTGAGTTTTTTAGAGGCCGAATTTGAAAAAAGTTATAACTGTAAAGTTGTAGAAAATTGAAAATACTTGGGGGCAATATAGACGGCTTTTGAAAATAATGCCCCAAAGACCTCTGTTTTTATCAAAATTCGAAGCTGGTCAATACAGTCACTATACAAGGCCGGTATTTTTTAAAAGGAGAAATGAGCAAGTTAAAGACAGATTTAGGTTTCAAACAATAACCAAAAGTTGTGGGTTTTGATGAAAACTATAACTTTCATGGAGAAAACTTTTTCAAATTCTAAACTGATTTAAAGATAAAACTAGATTTTTCAAAATTATATAGGGTACAGGAAATTCCTGCACAGGATTCTTAAAACTGTACATAATACAAGAAATTCCTACACATGCACTTTCATTTAAACTAAGAGGTTGATTTCGAAAGCAATTTTAAAATTTTTACAATTTTATGATCGGGGTTGAAAAGAAATTACGGTTTTACAAAGAAAACAGTTTTAAAAAAGTTTTGAATCCATTTGAAATTTCACAAGTAGTTTTTAAAAGGCAATTCCAAGTGTTCAATCAACATAATACTTGAAATTATGGAAACAAGGTATTTTTGAGAAAATGGGAAGAGACCCAAATTACTTAAATATATGGTAATAATTCTTGATAAATAGTAATCAGATAGTAAATCGATATATTATGTTGGGTTTTGTATTTATGGTTACCAATGGCGACTTGTTATGATAAGGTTTGTATCCATAATTACCAATGATAATCAGATTGGATACCAATATTGTATGCTATGATTGGTTGAGTTATGTGGCGAATGATTCTTACGTTCTATTTAGAAACAGGAATATAACCTATTGCTTCGCCTTTTCGTACGTTAGGACAAGATCTTGGGACAACTTGTAAATACAAACCTCACCTATAGTAAATAGTAAATTATTTTCAAGCATGACATGTTTACATGTATGCCATGATATGCCCTGTTTATGTATATGTCATGTTTTTACCAATTTGCCGTGAGCATGTGTACGCTATGTTTTACAATAATGCCACACTTTACTATTATGCCATAGTTTATGATAATGCCATGTTTTAAAATAGTGCCATGTTTTATAAACATACCACAAGTTATTTTATACCATTGATCTTTATGTCATGTCATATTTATGTATCACATGCATCATGACTAATAAAATCACAAGTTAAGAATCTTAGTCTTGAAACTAGTCTTTGTTAAAGACTTCATGTGGAAGCATGATTTTAAGCATCCTCATCAAGAGTTAAATAACAAGGCTAAGACTAAACCAAGATAAGTAAAATGTCATACCAACCTCTCGTAGATCGTGGAGGATTATGTATGTTTGAAAATTTTAAGACCTTCCGCAGATTGTGAAGGCTTATGTATATGATTCCTAAAATTATTAGGGACTTTGCAAACCCTAACTTTCTGTGGATTGTACGCATTTAGTACGTACACAAAGGGCTCATACGTTAAGCAAGATAATAAGTTTATGATGTAGCATAAGAGATTCATAATTGACCATAAATAATTCATGCATGAGTTGCACGATATTTGTTATGTTTTGTGAGATTAAGTTTGTACTTACTGAGCGTAAGCTCATTAGTATATTTCATACTATAGGTAAAAAGCCTATAGCTTAATTGGTGGGCCATAAGGACAATTTGGCAAGTGAAGGGCGACGTGAGATATCACTACGCAAATTTTTCCACAAGCTCTTTTGAACCAAAAAATATATATATATTTAAATAAATTGTGTTATACTATATATATGATGTTTGAAGACTTGAGTTAAATGTAAGGAGTATGTATGTCTTTATATTTTTGAAAACAAGTAATATGTATGCACAAAAAGTTTACTTATATGGACTAGTCTATTTATATGGTGTTTAAAAAAAAATTTATTCTGAAATTTTCAATAAGTTTAAGTGTTTAAAATTCAGATTTAATTTAAGTAAGCATAGTAATAGCCTATGTAGTCGGGTCGTTACAGTTACAGCATCACGAAACTTTTTCATTTTAAAAAAAGTTTAATTTTTCACTTCACTTCATGATGAGATTAAAAAATAATGCTTCCTTGGACGTGCAAAACATGGATTAGCATTCTGTCATTCCTACAAGTGATCGCCCATCCAAAATACCACACTTATATAACAAGGAGAGCAACAAGAAAGCATTCTTCAGGTAGCATCGGTCCTCAGGCTGCCCATGTACAACCTCCACCGATTGCAAAACGGAAGGAGAACTCAATATCCAAATGGAGGGAAAAGGGTTTGGACTCTACCAAAGTTGGACCGCTTCTCTTATGATTTAATGGATGCTTGCATAAAGGCACCTGATGTAACAACCCAACTTTTGATGGATTTGTAATTTCCTTAGATACAAAGAAAATCTAAGTCTATACTATGTACGTCAATATGAAGCTCATGATTTGATTTGATTATCAGAGTATGTTCGAGTTCTTATAAGTATTACAAGACTCAATGATAGTTTGTTAAGTTAAGGATAAGGCCTTATGATGAAAAAGACAGAACCCTGATTTATGATTTTATTCTGGTCAATGAATGACCAGGATAATTTATGACATGATTAAGATGGTATTGTAGTATTATAAGTAATATTAAAATTATACTGTGGCCGACCGTTATTACGGATGTAGAATTCAAAATAAAGATTGGGATAACTGTAGAATAATTAGGAATAATATTTGGAGTAAGGAGAACTAAGTAGTTTCAAGTCCTAAAAAAAATCCTATATGCGGTTTAGTTAAGTGCAGATAAATTATGGACTACAGCCTAGCAATACTATACTATTGATAGTTAAAACAGTATTGGTACTATCTAAATTATTAAGAAAAAAGACTGCATATTAGGAGAGAATGCCAGACATGGCCCTACTTGGAGGCCAAGTAATTGTAGATAAGTATGAAACGATATTTTGGTTGCAAGCCTCTACATGGCTGGGCATTTTGAGGGATTTGGAAGGCAAAAAGTTATGTCTTTAAGGACCAATATGCAATTCAAAGACAATTTAAAAAAAATAATAATTGTGGAAAATTATGAATTTTCCACTTATAAATAGGGGTGGGAAGTAGAAACTTGCACTCTTTAGTTAGCTTCTCAAACTTCTAGTTCTTTCTCAACTATTCCTCTCTAGCCTTAGGGAAAAAGAAAAAAAAAAAAAGAAAAAAAAAGAGAGAGCTAAGAGTGGCCAGTTGTGGTGTGGAGGGTGTAGAGCCAAATTTCTCTCATCCCAAGGTGTAGAGCAATCTTTCTAAGATTAGATATATTATTCTTGATCCTCTAACTAAGATTTTCATTATGTCCTGGTTTATGAGATTTAAATGTATTTCAAGTTATGGAATATAAGAGCATAAGCTCATGTTTCTTATTTTCCTATATGATGGCCTTTTATGGTTTGTTTATGCTAGATCTATACTTAGGTTATCTTGGTTGCTAGCTCTAAGCATGGGTTTAATTTTATGCTCTAAGATGAGTATTAAGGTTGTGTGTGCTCACCATGTGTTTTTGATTTTGCTCTCACATGTTTAAGTGTGGAGATTTTATGGATGATGATGATGATGATGTTAATATTATGGGCCTGTCGGTTAAAAAATTAACCTAAAGACATAAGTTGGTAAACAAGTAAGTTCTCAATATTGTGTTTTTCAAGAACATGAGATAAGTGAATGGTCGAAGTTTAAGAACGAAACCAATACGCTGCATGTTGACGTAGGCTCACGACTTTGACCATTTGAGGTAGTGCATTTGGATTTTTAAACTACGAATCCACAAAATACAAACTGTAGGTTTTCAAAAATAATTGGGACAGTTTTTTGGAAACCCACTTTTAAGCACCTTAGAGACCGAATTTGTAACGACCCGCCTAGCACAGGCCGTTACCATACATACGTACATACAATCATGAATAACTTATACGAACTTATTTTCCTAATACATGAAACACAGCGGAAATTTTTTTTTTATAAGGCGTATATACACATACGAAACATAAAATATGAACAATAATATTAATTGTGCTTACGAGCATACTAACTAGACAGCAGTCATTAAACATCTCAAAATATTCATATAACTTCAAAACGCGTAGCGGTTTCCGTTTCCCACTATTCACAGTGCACGGCCACGCGACTCCACCTTGTACCATCAACTGCTGGCAGGTTGTTTACCTATAGCACAAACTTAAAACAATGAGCTTTCGCTCAGCAAGTACAACTCCTATTCCGCGACACATAACCTTACATCTTATTCATTTATAACTTATACTTCATTTTATCACATAACACACTGATACATATAGCATGCATAACCAATTATGTTCGTATTATACTTCTTTAATTCCTTATCGCTTATTTTACTTAGGGGCCTTAACATGAGTGTTCGTACCTGGCGCGCAACTATGGATTGGTTGGGGCGGCCAGTTCAAGTCCAACTCAATCCACAGTCCAACCCGATCTGGTGCGGGTGGTACGACACAGGCGACTTGTCGCCTTTCCCTATTTTCCATCTTGTAATTCTTAAACTCATTATTCTTATAACATTAGTGAGCATACAATCTGATGTCATTTAATCATGCTTCATAATCATTTCATACTCTTAGTTAGCATACATTGCCTACTTAACATATTTCATAGCATAGACTTATCATATATATATCATGGCATTTAATCATACATATAGCACACAACACATCAATTACATCTAGGTAACTATACAACTAATAGCCTATGTTGTAAACGGTGTTGTACTTACCTTGTCTATGCCTGACGTTACGCTGTTCCACCTCGGGACTCAGCTGCAGGTTATTTCCTGCTTAATCGAAGGACTGGGTAAGATTTTTAGCTTATGACCATAATATGTTGGTTTTCCACCAACATTCATGCAATGCTTTGGTTATATGTCCCCCTATCTTAAATCATGTTATGTGTGGTTACATTAAGTAACCTTACCTACTTGGGTTACGATAATCGTTCTAACAAGCTCATACTACGGCCTAGTAGGTTACGTTGGATAACCTTCCATACTAATCACATATCCGAACGTATAGGGTTAGGCCAACACCTAACCTTGAACTTACCGTTTATTCCGATCCATACTAGGTTAACCGAAGTTAACCTCTAAGGTTACTAAAGTCAACCCTCCATTTGGGTGAACCTCGGGCTTTGAGGCTAAGCCCTGTGATTCGGGTGTAATTTCCCGGTCACCGTTCATCGTTGCTTGATCTTTAACTTAACTTGAAAAATTCCCTTTTCTTTATCTTGAAAAAGTTGGCACTTAAGCCTTATAACTTCCTTAATTTCTTCTAAAAATCCTTGATTCATGAAACATGATTTTATAAAATGTTTGAGGGTTGGAAACTGCCTTTGGAATAGTTCCCATATTCAAAACAGTGTTTTTAGATAGAAAAACAGTTTTCCTAAACTGATTCTAGGAAATCCTGTGCAGGAATTTCTTGCTCCCTGCACAGTTTTTAGAAATCAGATTATATTTAAAAATCCTCTTAGAATTAGAAAAAGTTTTCTTCACGAAAGTTCTAGCTCTCGAAGAGTTCTAAAACTTTTGTGTTTTACAAATGCTTAGATTCATGCCAGTTTTAATTTGAATCTGGTCGTGAAAACTGTGTCTGGAAAGACCATCCTCGGTTTTTCATAAAAACGGAGGCCATTGGAGCCTCATTTTAAGAAACGGCCAGCGTGGTCCCCTAGAAAAAACCTTGTTCTACAACTTCCGTGTTTTACGTTTTACCCCATTCGGCCTCTATAGGGCTGAAATTACCACTTTTTTGAAACTGTCCAGTTTGGAACCTGAACTGGCAGCTTTGTTTACTAAAACCAGTTTACGTCCTAATTTGCGGGTTCTACCTTGACCGACCACTTCGGGAGCTTACTTGTCAAGCATGCAGTGTTTCTAACATCCCGCACGTTCCCACATGCTAACCCAACGTACCCATGCAACCCATAGAATCTGAACACCCTGAACCTAGGATTGCATGATCTAAGCTTAGCACATAACATTCCATGCATACATCATCCTACCAAAATAAATTCTAACATACATTCACATGCTTATTCACACTATATGGGACATATAACCTCATGTAAATATTCTAGCATGCAATCCTAGCATATAAATCAAACATAGGCATATTAATTGACATAAATAAACCAAACCACCCTTAGATATCTAATCAAGCACTAAAGCAATCTAAAGGGCAAGAAATTAAATTTCAGCTTATGCTCTTACAAACTTGGCTTAAAAATACATTTAAATTTCGACTTAAAAACTTGAATGAAATAGGGTTAGGGCTGTTGAAAAAATACCTTGAATAAGTAGGGTTTGGCTTTAGGGTTTGAACCAAAATCTCACTCTTGGCCCTTAGCTCCTAGAACCGGTTTCCACTCACCAAATGGCTTCCAAAATTAGCTTTTTGAATTGAAAATTGCCCTCCACCTAAGGCTCGGCCACACCACACTTTGTCCCCAAAATTTCCACTTTTTTCCCACTGTTTTTTTGCACAAAAACCGTGGCTATCCCAAGGAGAAAATTGACTCAAAAACTTATTTCAAACTTGTTTTCGGTTGATGGAATTAAACCCGAATTTGTCTCCTAAGGCTTTCCCTCAAATTTCTGATTTTTCCTCTTGGTTTCCCTGCTCCCTAACTCACGACAGCAAGCTTAGAATGGCTGGAAAAATTTTCCAACATTCCCCCTTGAATCCTAGAGCAAACCGAAGCAATACCCTAAGATTGGTTCAAGAAAATTTTTGTTTTCTCTTCTTCACTCTCTCTTTCTCTCTCTCGGCTTTGTGGGCAGAAAAATGGCCAAAGTTTAGCTAAGATTTTCAATTAAAGTGAATAGAGCTCACCCCTATTTATAGGCAAAGAAGAACTTTCAAAAATTAGATTTTTGACCCCCAAATTTTAAAATTTCACGCAAAATGCTAGCTAGGTGGCCGGCCAAAAGACTTGGAGAACAAAGAAGAATTGTCTAGAACAAGACACTTGTCTTGTGTGGGTTTGTTCTCAAAAAGTAAATGATGTCATAAATCAAAAAAATGATGATGTCATAAATCATAAAGGCATGTTTGGCTACTTTTTCAAAAAGCAGTCTAATTTTAAACTTAAGACAGATAAATTTAATACTATGTTGTACCAATACACAGTACTGATATTTTATACTGTCGTAAAATTTTATCTGTGAAAAATCGGGCTGAAAATTTTTTTTCTTATTTCTCAAACCCTTTTGCCCTGTGCCCTAACGTTGCGTGCTTGATTTTTCTATGGCGGTTTTAGTTTTCATTTACGTCGTCTTATCCAAAAAAATGGGTTTTCACAGTATTTTTCCCATACTGCATGTCACAAAATTGCACAGTTAGGGTTTTGACCATTTTGGTCAAACTTTGACTTTTCCGGGTCAAAGTTGACTTTTTCGGTCAACCCTTTGATTTTCCTAGAATCATATAAATTTCATCTCTTTTCATCCGAAAAGTCCATTTGTCAATCAAAACAAGCATATTTGAGTCTTATAAAGCTATAAGAACTCATAACACATAATAAAGTCCTAAAGCAACTTTTGCATAAATGCCGGTACGGCATGCATTTAATTCCTTTAAAAAGCAAATAGTAACATAGAAAAATCGGGTATTACAATCTACCCCCCTTAAAAATTTTCGTCCTCGAAAATCAAAACAACTCGGGGTAGTTCTTTCTCATCTCATCTTCTAGTTCCCAGGTTGCTTCATCGACCTTATGATTTCGCCATAAGACCTTAACCATGGGAATAGTTCTATTTCTCAAAACTTTATCTTCCTTATCGAGAATTCTAACGGGTCTCTCCTCGTAAGTTAGATCAGTCTGAACCTCTACCGGTTCTTGACTGAGCACGTGGGAGGGGTCTGGAACGTACTTCTTGAGCATCGAAACGTGAAAAACATTATGCATTGACGCCAACTCTGGCGGTAGGGCGAGCTTATAAGCAACCTTCCCAATTTTTTCGAGGATTTCAAACGGTCCCGTGTATCGTATACTGAGCTTCCCTTTCTTGCCGAATTGCATTACCCCCTTCATAGGGGCAATTTTGATGAAGACAGCATCCCCGACTTGAAACTCCAAAGGTCTTTGACGTTTATCGGCATAGCTCTTCTGTCGGCTAAAAGCTACGTCGAGCCTTTGCTTGATCTTTCTAATATCTTCGGATGTCTTTTCGATGAAGTCTGTGGTTTGCAACTGCTTCGGTCCAACTTCTTGCCAATGGAGGGGTAATCGACATTTTCGCCCATATAATGCTTCAAATGGGGCCATCCTAATTGAGGCATGGTAACTATTGTTGTAGGAAAATTCAATCAGTGGTAGCTTCTCATCCCAATTTCCCTTGAAATCCAAGACACAGGATCTCAGCATATCCTCTAATGTCTGGATAGTTCTCTCCGATTGCCCATCCGTCTGGGGGTGAAATGCCGTGCTAAACTGCAGTTCGACCCCATAGCAGCGTGAACACTTGTTCAAAATCACGAAGTGAAGCGTCCATCACGATCTGAGATGATCGATCTTGGCACTCCGTGTAGCTTAACAACCTGAGCTACGTAGATTCCTGCCAATTTTTCTACTGAGAAAGTGGCTTTAATTGCAATGAAGTGAGCTGATTTGGTTAGTCTATCGACAATGACCCAAATCATGTCGTTCCCACTTGTAGTTCTAGGCAGTCCAACTACAAAATCCATCGTAATTTGCTCCCATTTCCATTCAGGAAGCTCAATTTTCTGTAATTCGCCTCCTGGATGTCGATGTTCAGCCTTAACTTTTTGACAAGCCAAGCATTTCAACACGAAATCCGCTATCTCGTTCTTCATGTTGGGCCACCAATAGGTCTCTCGGAGATCTTTGTACATCTTGGAAGCTCCTGGATGTACAGAATATGGCGTTTGGTGTGCCTCTGACAAGATCTGATTTTTCAAATCTTCCACATTCGGTACACAAATTCTCCCTTGAAAGTAAACAATGTCATCGGCAGAAGTCGTAAATTCCGTTTTCTCTCCGTCAAAGAGTTGCGCATTGAGCAGTGAGCAATCCCTTCCTTGATATGCCTTAATAGAGTCTAGCAGATCAGACTTAAGAGTTAGCGAAGATAATCCTCCCGTTATAATCTCAAGGTTGAAATCAGCAATTTCCCTTTGCAGAGGCTTAGGAAAGGCCTCAATAGACATCAGCATGCCTACTGACTTCCTACTTAACGCGTCGGCTACCCTATTTGCCTTTCCAGGGTGGTAAAGGATTTCACAGTCGTAATCCTTTACTAGCTCTAGCCATTTGCGTTGCTTCATATTTAACTCCTTCTGAGTAAAAATATACTTGAGGCTCTGGTGATCCGTGTAGATTTCGCATCTGTTCCCGTACAGGTAATGCCTCTAAATCTTGAGTGCGAAGACTACTGCTGCTAGTTCCAGGTCGTGCGTAGGATAATTCCTTTCGTGATTTTTCAGTTGTCGCGACGCATAAGCTACTACTTTCCCATTCTGCATCAGGACAGCTCCTAATCCATTCTTAGAAGCATCACTGTAAATCACGAAGTTTCCTGCGTCTACATCAGGAATTATTAGCACGGGCGCGCTCGTCAACCTCCTTTTAAGCTCCTGGATATTCTCCTCGCATTTAGGAGTCCATTCATACTTCTTCTCCTTTCTGGTGAGGGTGGTGAGAGGTGCTGCGATCTTCGAGAATCCCTCTACGAACCTCCGATAGTATCCTGCCAATCCCAGGAAGCTTCTTATCTCCGTGACATTCCTGGGTGCTGGCCATAGGCTAACCGCTTCCACCTTTGCTGAATCTACAGAAATTCCCTCTTTAGACACCACATGCCTCAAGAAATGAACATTTTCCAGCCAAAATTCACACTTAGTGAATTTAGCGTACAACTGATGTTGCCTTAGCATCTCCATTACCAACCTAAGGTGATGTTCATGCTCCTCTTTGGACTTTGAATAGATTAAAATATCGTCAATAAAGACGATTACGAACTTATCCAAGTACTCTTTGAACACTCGGTTCATAAGATCCATAAAAGCGGCTGGGGCATCGGTTAATCCAAACGGCATGACTAGGAACTCGTAATGCCCATAGCGCGTTCGGAAAGCTGTTTTGGAGATGCCTGACTCCTTGATCCGAAGCTGATGGTAGCCTGAATGTAAATCGATCTTCGAAAATACAACCGCTCCTCTGAGTTGATCAAAGAGATCATCAATCCTCAGGAGAGGGTACTTGTTCTTAATCGTAATCTTATTCAGCTCTCGGTAGTCGATGCACATGCGTAAAGATCCATCATTCTTCTTTACGAACAGGACAGGTGCTCCCATGGAGAGTGATTTTGTCTGATGAACCCTTTGTCCAACAGTTCCTGTAGCTGTACTTGCAGTTCTTGCAGTTCTGCCAGTGCCATCCTATACGGTGCTTTTGATACCGGTGCGACTCCGGGTAGTAGTTCAATCTCGAATGAAATTTCACGTTCTGGCGGAAGTTCGTGTAACTCCTGTGGAAAGACATCCACGTATTCCATTATAATGGGAACATCTTCCGATGTTAGCTCTTTCTCCTGATCCTTATCCACCGTGTTCGCTAAATACCCCTGACATCCATTCACTAGCATCTTCCATGCTCCTACTACCGAAACAAACTTGGTGGCGGAATTTCGGGGTTGTCCGTGAAAATTAAACTTATCCTTGTCGTTCGGGCTAAACGTCACACAACGCTTTTTACAGTCAATCCTAGCATTGTATCTCCCTAAGAAATCCATCCCCAATTTCACATCGAAATCATGAAGTTTGATTGCGATGAGATCTGCAAGTAATTTTCTGCCACAGATAGTGACGGGGACATTTTGGATCCAAAAGTTGGACCACAAAATTTCTTCGGATGACAAAGAAGCGTTGAAAGGTTGTTCTATTCTATTTACACTGCTTCCTAATTTCTGAGTGAACTCCATTGATATGAACGAATGGATAGCGCCAGAATCAAACAACACAATCACATCATAGGTGGTAATAGAAATCTGACCTGTCACCACGTGTGATGTTCCTGCCTCGGCATCTCCCCTCGTGTAGGCGTAGATTCTGGCTTGAGGTTCAGGCGCCTCCAATCTTCCTTGTGCTACTGTGTAATACCTGATTTTTCTATGTTACTATTTCCTTTTTAAAGGAATTAAATGCATGCCGTATCGGCATTTATGAAAAAGTTCGCTTTAGGATTTATTATGAGTTATGAGTTCTTATAGCTTTATAAGACTCAAATATGCTTGTTTTGATTGATAAATGGTCTTTTCGGATGAAAAGAGATGAAATTTACATGATTCTAGGAAAGTCAAAAGGTAGACCAAAAAAGTCAACTTTGACCCGGGAAAGTGAAAGTTTGACCAAAATGGTCAAAACCCTAACTGTACAATTTTGTGACAAGCAGTATGGGAAAAATACTGCGAAAACCCATTTTTTCGGATAAGACGACATAAATAAGAACTAAAACCGCCGTAGAAAAATCAAGCACGCAAAATTAGGGCACAGAGCAAAAGGGTTTGAGAAAATAAGAAAAAAAATTTTCAGCCCGATTTTTCACAGATAAAATTTTTACTGCAGTATAAAATATTAGTACTGTGTATTAGTACAACACAGTATTAAATTTATCTGTGTTAAATTAAAAATTAGACTGCTTTTTGAAAAAGTAGCCAAACAAGGCTTTATTATTTATGACATCACTATTTTTGTATTTATGACATCATCAACTTTTTGAGAACAAATCCACACAAGACAAGTGTTTTGTTCTAGCATATTCTTGCTTGTTCTCCAAGCTTTATGGCCAGCCACCTAGCTAGCTTTGTGCATGATTTTTAAAAAATTTTGGGGTCAAAATCTAATTTTTTCAAAGTTTCCCTTTGCCTATAAATATATGAGAGCTCTATTCATTTAAATCAGAAAATACAGCCAAACTTTGGCCATTTTTCTACCCACCAAAACCGAGAGAGAGTAAGAGAGAGTGAAGAAGAGAAAACAAAAATTTTCTTGAACCAATCATAGGGTTTTGCTTTGGTTTGCTCTAGGATTCAAGGGGGAGTGTTGAAAAATTTTTTCATCCCATTTCTTGGCTGCTGCCATGAGTGGGAGTGCAGGGGAAACCAAGTAGAAAAATTAGAAATTGGAAGGAAAACCTTAGGGGACAATTTTGGGTTTGATTCCATCAACCGAAAACAAGTTGGAACAAGTTTTTGAGTCAATTTTTCCCCTTGGGATTGCCACGGGTTTGGTGCAGAAATTCAGTGGGAAAAGTGGAATTTTTGGGTGAGAAAGGGATTGTGTGGCCGAGCCTAGGGTGGAGGTCAATTTTCAGTCCAAAAAGCCAAGTTTTGGGAGCCATTTGGTGAGTGGAAACCGGTTCTAGGAGCTAGGGACCAAGAGGGAAATTTGTGGTTCAATCCTAAAGCCAAACCCTACCTATTCAAGGTAATTTTCGAAAACCCTAACTCTATTTCCATTCAAGTTTTTAAATTGAGATTCAAATGTATTTTTAAGTCAAGTTTGTAAGAGCATAAGCTCAAATTTAATTTCTTGCCCATTAGATTGCTCTAGTGCTTGATTAGGTAGCTTAAGGGTGGTTTGGTTTAATTATGTCATTAAATATGCTTATGTTTGATATGTATGCTAGGATTGCATGCTAGAATTTTTACATGAGATTATATGTCCCCAATGGTATGAATAAGCATGTGAATGTATGTTAGAAATTATTTTTGTATGATGATTGTATGCATGGAATGTTATGTGCTAGGTTTAGACCATGCAACCCTAGGTTAGGGTGTTCGGATTTTATGGGCGGCATGGACACGTTGGGTTTGCATGTTGGAACATGCGGGACGTTAGAAACACTGCGTGTCTTGTAAGTAAGCTCCCGAAGTGGTCGGTCGAGATAGAACCGCGAATTAGGACGTAAACCAATTTTAGTAAACAAAGCTGCCAGTTCGGGTTCTAAACTGGACAGTTTCAGAAAATTGGTAATTTCAGGCCTTTAGAGGCCGAATGGGGTAAAACGTAAAACACAGAAGCTGTAGAACAGGGTTTTTCCTAGGAGACAGCGCGGACCGTTTTTCAAAATGAGGCTCCAGTGGCCTCCAGTTTTAAGGAAAACCGAGGCTAGTCCTTCCAGACACAGTTTTCACGACCAACCGGATTCAAATTAAAACTGGTACGAATCTAAGCAGAATTAGGTTTTTCATAAAACATGAAAGTTTTAGAACTCTTCGAGAGTTAGAACTTTTGTGAAGACAACTTTTTCTAGTTCTAAAAGGATTTTTAAATATAATATGATTTCTAAAAACTGTGCAGGAAGCAAGAAATTCCTGCACGGGATTTTCTAGAACTAGTTTAGGAAAAACTGTTTTTCTGTCTAAAAACACTGTTTTGAATATGGGAGCTGTTCCAAAGGCAGTTCCAACCTTCAAACATTTTATAAAACCATGTTTCAAGAATCAAGAATTTTTAAAAGAAATTTAGGAAGTTTTTAAGGCTTAAGTACCAAAAGTGTTTCAAGATAAAGAAAAAGGAATTTTTCAAGTTAAGTTATAGATCAAGCAACGACGAACGGTGACCGGGAAATTACACCCGAATCATAGGGCTTAGCCCCAAAGCCCGAGGTTGACCCAAAGGGAGGGTTGACTTTAGTAACCTTAGAGGTTAACTTCGGTTAACCTAGTATGGATTAGGATAATGGTAAGTTCGAGGTTAGGTGTTAGCTTAACCCTTTATGCTCGTACATGTGATTAGTACGAAAGGTTATCCAACGTAACCTACTAGGCCGTAGTATGAGCTCGTTGGAGCGATTATTGGAACTCAAGTAGGTAAGGTTACTTTGTGTAACCACTCATAACATGATTTAAGATAGGGGGACATATAACTAAAGCATTGCATGAATGTTGGTGGAAAACCAATATGGTATGGTCATAGACTAGAAATCTTACCTAGTCCTTCGATTAAGCAGGAAATAACCTGCAGCTGAGCCCCGAGGTGGAACAGCATAACGTCAGGCATAGACAAGGTAAGTATAAGGCCGCCTACAGCATAGGCTATTAGTTGTATAATTACCTAAATATAATTGGTATGCTATGTGTTATGTGCTATGTGCTATGATCAGATGCTATGTTATATATGTATGATAAGTTTATGTTATGAAATGTGCTAAGTAAGCATGGTATGCTTAACTAAGAATATGAAATGGAAATGAAGCATGGTTAAGTGACATCAGATGGTATGCTCACCAAGGTTATGAAAATAATGAGAATAAGAATAACAAGATGGAAAGTAGGGAAAGGCGTTAAGTCGCCTGTGTCGTACCACCCGTACCAGGTCGGGTTGGACTGTGGATTGAGTTGGACATGGACTGGCCGCCCCAACCAATTCATAGTTGCGCGTCAGGTACGAACACTCATGTAAAGGGCCCTTAAGTAGAATAAGTAGTAATGAAACAAGAAAGCATAATACGAACATAATTGGTTCATGCATGCAATATGTATCCATGTGTTATGTGATGCAGTGAAGTGTATGTTATGGATAGATTAAGATATAAGGTTATATGTCGCGGAATAGGAGTTGTACTTGCTGAGCGAAAGCTCATTGTTTTAAGTTTATGCTGTAAGTAAACAACCTACCAGCAGTTGATGATGTAAGGTGGAGTTGCGTGGCCGGGCACTATGAATAGTGGGGAACGAAAACCGCTACGCGTTTAGACAATTATATGGAATCATGTAATGTTTAATTTTGGCTACTTAGTAGTATGCACAATTAATATTATGGTTCATATTTTACGTTTCGTATTTGTATATACGTCTTATAAAAAAAAAATTTCCGCTGTGTTTCACGTATTAAGTAAGTAAGTTTGGTTAAATTATCTCATGATTGTATGTACGTATGCATAATAACGGCCTGTGCTAGGCGGGTCGTTACAGAGTTGGTATCAGAGCCAGGTTTCCCTACGACATGATTTCACAGTTGCCTGCCATCGCCTCCATCCTTGTAAGTAAGTATTAGATTTATTTTATTTTAAGTGTATGCGAAAATACTTATGTTTAAAGTTATGCATGATAGACGCGATACTATGGATCCGATCCAAGTCGAGGAGGATCGCGATGCTGTTGCCGCATTCTATAGGTCACAGCCGTTGTATTTCGATAGCACGCGACGGTCAGTATCCATTGGCACCTAGCTTTACGACATGGAGCAGATCTTCGAGATCTGCCACATCGAGGCACACCTATAGGTTACTCTCGCTAGTAGGTGGCTGATTGGAGACTTGAGATTGTGGTGGGCTACCTTAGGCGAGAGACAGATGCTCGATCGTACTTGGGCACATTTTCGGGCCGTGGTGATGGCACGTTATGGACCGCTACCCGCTCGAGGGATCGACGAGCCTGTCCGTGATCACGCGATTTACCGAGATATGCGACACTCGCGATATCAGAGGCTCTCGCAGGATTGGCACACATATCCCGGGGAGACTATGAGCCACTACTATTGGAGATTCCAGGAGGCTATGCTTCCGTATGTCCCCCAGGATGGTCCAGACCCCGAGCTAGAGGCATTGGTTGTAACGCCCCCAAATCCACGTAGGGCCTATTACGTAAACTTGGGTCGCTACCTTACTTACTTAACTTAAACCTTACCTAATTTTTAGAGTAAATTTTTTTTGTCTTCTTTTTTTTTTTTTTAAATCGTCACTTGAAAACATTGCATACGTAAAACATAAAATCTTAAACTTAAACTTAAAACTTATTTTCATTCATAAAACTTAACCTCTTAATATGTACTCACTCGAGTACTGAGCTTTCACCTCTAGGGAAAGTTACCAGACATAAACATAATATAAACCGTGGACCTGTTGGGATCTATAGGTGCCCTAAGGATAGAAAATCTTAGGGATTTTCTGTAAATATGACATTTTGATATTAATAAGAGTAAATTATTCATGTTTAATAAGTTGTGTCCTATTTACTTTCATTTGTTGATTGTATAATTATTTTGAGCAAACATAAAATACTCCTAGGCTGTTGGTAATATATCGAATTACCATATGTATACGGGGTATGCATAGAAGACGTGGTAATTTGATAACAGTCTAAATAAATAGTCCGCAATCAACGGAATAAGATTTGGGGATCTTATTCATGATAAGATTGTAAAGGTTGTCTACTTCCTTGGAGGGATGGTTTGTCTTGACCATCGGATAGGTTCCGAGTAGAAACTTTAATGTATACCAGTATTGAGGTATGACATTGGACTGGACCTAAAGTGTTAATTGATTCGATTTAATAATTCCGTTTATAAGAATCAATGATACTTTGATTATCATCCTGCATTAATCTTAATCCTGAAATGATTACTTGAGTTCGCATCCATGACTTATGTACTTTGATGCACTAAAGGTGAGACACTGTTAATTCATGGTCAACATACTTGTGTTTTGGGTGCATGACTTATGGATGGAGAAATCAAGATTCATAGATACGGAATCCATAGCTATCTTAATGATAGTAAATGTTATCTACTTAAAGGTATTATTCGGGGATTGAAAGATAGAATAACAAGATCTTGGCCATCGGTTTACTTTGTGTTCTCTGGTGGTTTTCCAATTGTATGGTTTTACAATTGGTGGTTCTTTCAATGGAGAATAATTGAACTTTAAGTTAAAATGATTGAAAAGGTAAAACGGAAAAAGTCCTTAATTCAATCATGGATAACATATGGGGATTAAGCAAGCGATGAATAAATCATGGAAGAAGCACTACGTGAGAGAGCTTTCGTAATACGGTATGTAAACAGGAGTTCAGCTTCAAACTTTTAGTGGAATAGTTTTGAAGTTGATAATTGATGGATAATTAATCTGGGATTAATTTTTCACAATTATAGGAGCCTCTTTACATATTTCCATCGGGTCCCTCTATTAGCTCATATAGTTCCACGAAGCGTCTCGGGATTTGTTCCTAATGAGATCGGTAAATTGTAAATGGAATTTTGTAATGTCTATTAAGACATGGTACTCTCTAACATGCAATCCAGAAAGGATTGGACATGTGAAATTTGTAGACAAATGATTTGTCAACATGTGATTGGTTAATTTGAATTTTGAAAATAAGATTGTATTTGAATTTTGGAAAACAAAATTTTTCTCTCCTAATTAAAAGTGGTGCACGTTTTTTAATTGTATGGAGGGAAGAAAATTTTGTTTCAAAATTATTTAAATATATTCCTAACATTTAATTATTAATTGGTTTAAATAATGGAGATTATTTCATGAATTTTTCTTTCCTAATTAAAGAGGTGCATGGTTTTTGTGAGGAAAGAAAATTTGAAATATTTCATTAATTTAAATTAATTAATATGGATAATGTTTATGGAAAATATTTATTCAAATATGTGAATCCTATTTAAATTCGAAAAGGTTTAAAAGAAGTTTGAATCTAGATAGGACTAGGATCTTTTGACTAGTCTAGATTCTTGATTTAAAATTTAAACCACTAATCAAGATTTCTCTCACTTTGTGGCCGAATTTTAAAGGGGATTTCCTCTTGAAATTTGTTTTTAGGTTCAATGAATCTAGCCCTAAAGTTGTATGATCTTTTGGTTCAAGATTTATCCGGAAAATAATTATTAATTATTTTTCAAGTAGGAGATAAATTTTGAAAAGGATTGTAATACTATATAAAGGCTAGGAGTTCTTGAAAAACCAATTTTTGATAATTTTAAAGGAAAAAAAACGTTTTTTTAATAATTAAAAAAAAAAAAATTTTTCTTCCACATCAAAAATTCGGCTTTCTTGTGAGAGAGAAAAAGAAAGAAAATTCCATTGAATCAAAACTGCGAGAAAGGTTAAACCGAGTGATTATTTTCATAGGAGGTTAACCGGTTTCTGTTTTGTAGTTTTGAAGAAAGAAGTTGGATCAAATTCTCAACGAGGATCATCGGAATTGAGAAGGAGGGATCTAGACTTCGGAAAGAAATACCGGTCGCTTGGATTCATAGAACGTGTGCCCACACACACTTTGAGACGTGGAACTCGAGAATAGTAGAGAAGACACGTTGGTCAAACGCTCTAGCAATTCCGGAATCCAAGAAATAAGGTACGCTTGATCATGAATTAATTTATTGTTATATGCATCATGAGCTTCTTTTCCGGAAACGGCATAAAATTTTAAAACTTCCGCTGCGCCGTAACTCCAATACCGGATCCGATTTTTCCAACAACTGGTATCAGAGCCAACTCATGATCATGCATATAATATAAATTATTTGATCAAATAAATTTCTCTCCATGCATTAATGAAATATTTTAGAGAGTTGGCACTCTAGGTTTTATTTTGAGTATGTTAAATATATTATGAATGGATGTATGGATGAATGCTTTATATTATTTTGATAATATATGATGCTTGTTCAATTTTGCCGGTCATGATTCCATAGAGGTTAGAATTTGTATCTAGGTTTTTCAAGTGTAATAGATGCGGTCTATAATCACCGCTAGGTCGTTCTTTCAATTCCTAGAAATTTTGTAAGCCGGAAACGGCATAGGAATTTTTTTGTAAAATTCGGGCTACAATGGATTCAAGGAGATTGAAGATGAACGAAGGTATGGAAATTTTCAAAGGATGTGATTTTTTTTATTTTTGGAAATTTTTTTTAATTAAAAAAAATTTTTTTTTTGTATTAAAAAAAAAAATCACAAGAATCTTTTGAAAATTTAATTTCCAATGATATGTGATTTTGATAATTTGGAAATTAAAATTGAAAATTTAAATTTAAATTTAATGGATATTATTATGAATTTTAAAATTTTGTGATTTAAATTTGAAATTTGGAAATTTCAAATTTTAAATTTGGAAATTTCAAAATTTAAATTTTAAAATTTAATAAACCGGATTTTTAATTTAAATTTTGATATTTTGTAATTTTGATTAAAATTAAAAATCACATATAATCTTTTTTGAAATTTAAATTTAATTTTAAATTTAAAAAGATGTGACATTGGAGAAGGAAGACACATTGAAGAAGGATACACGGCATGGATCTACAAATGAAGGCCGATATATGTTTCGGTTAATTTTTGTAAATTTTGCAATTTTCTTTTCTCTAAGATGGAATCATGATCCACGGCTATTTACATATTTTGCAAACCATGGATGATGACTTGCTATATGAATATGTAATACTATTTCATGATGTATTGATAACATGCCATATAGACTAGGGAGTGCCACTCAATAAATATTGTTTATGCATAAAAAAAAAAAAAACAAAAACCCTAATTTAAAAGATTGAGTGGGAGAAGGTTTTACACACTAAGACCTACGGCCTCCATCGTTGGTCCAATAGTTACGCATGGTAGTGCCTACTACTCGGTTTCGATCCGAGAATTCCCTTCGGATAGGTATCTTACCTAGAGCGCACACTGATTTGGATTTCCGAAAGGATAACAATTTTGGGCATATTTTATGTTTAGATCACCCCTCGGTGGCGGATGTAAAATATGGATTCAAAATTGGAAACGATGGTTACACACTCATACTACTTTATTTATTAACCCTCCCTCAAGGCTCTGTTATGTAAATTAGTGGCCAAATAAATGATAGTTAATATATATTTAATGGAGTTTGTTCCATGGATGAATATGTATTAATCGGAAGGGATCCGTGTTCTTGGCTAGTTATTCTATGACTACCCCTCGGTAGCTTAGAAAGCGGTAGCTAGGAATTGTCGTTGTAAGGTATGTGTTTTAAGGGTTTTACACATGAACATTTAGATTGCATATAGATCTTTTTGTTTCATTACAAAATCATATTTTATAAACTGATAGGATGTTTGCTCATACTTATTACATGTTTTCTTATTATAGATCAAAATGTCAAGCCCTTTATCTGTGATACTTACGCAAAACAAATTAACTGGCGAGAATTTTAATGACTGGAAAAGGAACTTGCTAATCGTCCTAAACTTTGAGAAACACAATTTTGTCCTAACCCAACCTCGACCACCTACGCCTACGATCGATGCTCCTGATAGGGATTTTGTAGCGCTTGAGCGCTGGGACAATTCCAACCTTAGTGCCATGTGCTATATTCGGGCGAGCATGTCTAACGTGCTCCAGAAACAGCATGAGGAACATCAAACTGCTAGGCAGATCATGGATAACCTGGAGGAAATGTTTGGTGAACAAACTATCCAGGCTAAGACCGATGCTATCAAAGGTCTCATGAACTGCAGGCAGAAGGTTGGAACTCCCATCAAGGAGCACATGATGACAGTCATGGCTTATTTGTCTGAAGCTCAGGCAAATGGGGCTGAGATCGATGCTGCAACTCAACTGGTTATGGTTTTTCAAACCTTATCCAAGGATTTCGATTTGTTTCAGGCATCCTACAACCTTAACCGGAAGGAGATGTCTTTAACGGAATTGATGAAAGAGTTGCAAGCCTTTGAGAACATTTTTAAGGGTTCTGGATCTAAGGCTGAGGCAAATTTGGCTAAACCTAGTTCGTCTGTTCCTAATCCCAAAAGGAAGAAAGAAAAAGGGAAGAACAAGGGGAATAAGCCTGCGGTGAATGCACTTGCTTCTAAGAAGTCTACCAAGACTAAGAAGCAAAAGGTGGACCCCAAAAAGGTTAAGTGCTTTCACTGTGGGAAGAAAGGACATTTCAAGAAGGATTGCCGAGATTTCCTGGCTTTGCAAAAGCAGAAAGGTAATTTCAATGTCCTGTATCTTGAGGGTTGTTTAGTGGAAGAATCTAAGGACAATTGGGTTATAGATTCTGGAGCTACTAACCATGTTTGTATTTCTCTACAGGGGTTCAAGGTAACGAGAAGTCTGCATGAGGAGGACTTTACGTTAAGAACCGGCGATGGGACGTTGGTGCGAGCTGAAGCAGTGGGAGAAGTGCATCTTTATTTTGATGAATTTAGGTTTATTGTTTTGAGACATTGTTTTTATGTTCCTAATTTTAAGAGGAACCTAATTTCGGTAGCTTGTTTAATTAAAGATTCTTATTCAGTTTCTTTTAATAATAAAGTTGTTATTAGGAAAAACAATTCTCTTATCTGTAATGGATGGATGCATGGAAATCTTTATTTTATCAAACCTAAGATGCACTCACTGCTTGACACAGAATTGGAAAAGAACTCTAAAAAACATAAGTCTTCTCACTCTAACAAATCATATCTTTGGCATTTACGACTTGGTCACATAAGCCTTAACAGAATTCAAAGGATGGTAAAAGATGAATGCCTCGACTTGTACGAGGTTGAACCTTGGCCACAATGCGAATCCTGTTTGGAGGGCAAGATGACTAAACGGCACTTTGCTGCCAAGGATGGTCGTGCCAAGAAACTTTTAGAACTTGTGCATTCAGATGTTTGTGGTCCCATGAACATAGAAGCACGTGGTGGGTATGAGTATTATATCACTTTTATTGATGATTACTCAAGGAATGGATATGTCTATTTAATGACCCGCAAAAGCGAAGCCTTTGACAAGTTCAAAGAGTTTCGGGCTGAAGCGGAGAAACAATTAGGCAAGTCCATTAAGACACTTCGATCGGATCGAGGTGGGGAATACCTATCGAATGAGTTCTTAGGATATTTGATAGAGAATGGGATACAATCCCAGTTGACTGCACCTGGTACTCCTCAACAGAATGGTGTAGCTGAGAGAAGGAATAGGACCCTATTGGATATGGTCCGGTCTATGATGAGTTATTCCACTTTACCTTTATCATTTTGGGGGCACGCCATACAAACTGCATGCTATCTTCTGGATAACGTTTCCTCCAAATCGGTTCCTAAAACTCCTTATGAGTTATGGACGAGTAGGAAACCTAATTTGAATCATATTCGAATTTGGGGTTGTCCGGCACACGTCCTGGATAAGGAAGCGAAGAAATTGGAGTCACGATCAGAAGTGTGCTTGTTTGTTGGCTATCCAAAAGGGACAAAAGGTGGTCTGTTCTATAATCCAAAGCAAAATAAAGTCTTTGTTTCAACACATGCAACATTCCTTGAGGAAAGTTACATGGAAGACTTTAAACCTCGTAGCAAAGTAGTGCTTGAGGAGATGACTTCGGGTTTGGATGTTCCTAAAGTCACAGAAAACCCTGCGGAAAAATCACTAAAGAATCAACAACCACAGGAGCTTCGTCGTAGTGGGAGGATTATCAGGGAACCTGAAAGGTACATGTTCAGTGGTGAAGTTTATGAAGCAGAATCCATAGAACATATTGATGATCCGGCTACGTACAAGGAAGCTATGGAGGATGTTGATTCTAGTCTTTGGCAAAAGGCTATGAACGCCGAGATGGAATCTATGGATTCCAACGGAGTCTGGAAACTTGTAGACTTACCCCAAGGCATAAAACCGATTGGGTGTAAGTGGGTATACAAGAGGAAGAGAGGTGTGGATGGGAAAGTGGAAACTTTCAAGGCAAGACTTGTAGCAAAGGGCTATACGCAGAAAGAAGGAATCGACTATGAAGAAACCTTCTCGCCTGTAGCAATGCTTAAGTCAATCCGCATTCTTTTATCCATTGCGGCTGCTCTCGATTATGAGATCTGGCAAATGGATGTCAAGACAGCTTTCTTAAATGGCTCTCTTGAGGAAAATATATATATGATACAACCAGACGGATTCAAGGCAAAAGGCCAAGAAGACAAAGTATGCAAGTTGCTTAAATCCATTTATGGATTAAAGCAAGCATCTCGTTCTTGGAATATTAGGTTTGATCAAGCGA
The DNA here is from genome assembly GCA_025413485.1 of Ficus microcarpa. NCBI lineage: Eukaryota > Viridiplantae > Streptophyta > Magnoliopsida > Rosales > Moraceae > Ficus > Ficus microcarpa. The sequence goes on along the minus strand of CM046380.1, from coordinate 13,384,541 downwards.
TCAAAACTTATGGATTCAAACAAAACATTGATGAACCATGTGTTTATAAATGTATCAAGAACGAGAAAGTGGTGTTCCTTGTACTCTATGTGGATGATATATTGCTTATTGGAAACGATGTGGCAATACTATCATCTGTCAAAGTTTGGTTAGCCAAACAGTTTGACATGAAGGACTTAGGAGAAGCTAGTTATGTTCTTGGTATTCAACTCTTTAGAGATAGAAAGAACAAAACGATAGCACTCTCCCAAGCTTTATACATTGATAAAGTACTTGAGAGGTTTTCTATGAAGGATTCCAAGAAAGGTGCTCAACCTTTCAGGATTGGAATCAAACTTTCTAAAGATGACTGTCCCAAGACATCGGAAGAAAGGGAGCGTATGAAAAATGTACCTTATGCATCAGCAGTAGGTAGTCTTATGTACGCTATGTTATGCACTAGGCCTGACATTTGTTTTGCGGTTGGTATGGTAAGTCGATATCAGTCGAATCCGGGACCGAACCATTGGGCTGCGGTCAAGCATATACTCAAGTATCTACGGAGAACGAGGGATTATATGCTAGTGTATTCCGGTCAGGACCTTGTTCCTATAGGATATACTGATTCTGATTTTCAATCAGATCAGGATTCAAGGAAATCGACTTCAGGATCTGTCTTCACCCTTGGAGGTGGTGCCGTTGTGTGGAGGAGTGTTAAGCAATCTTGTATTGCTGACTCGACCATGGAAGCCGAGTATGTGGCAGCCAGTGAGGCATCAAAGGAAGCGGTTTGGCTCCGCAGGTTCCTTAGTGACCTTGAGGTCGTTCCTGGTATGGATAAAGCTATGGTGCTCTACTGTGACAACAGTGCAGCAGTAGCTAATACCAAGGATCCTAGGCATCATAAGAGGAGTAAGCACATTGACAGAAAATATCACATTATCAGAGGCTTTGTTGAGAGTGGAAATGTGACGGTTTGCAAAATCGCATCGGAGGACAATCTTGCTGACCCGTTCACGAAAACTTTGGTGGCCAGAAGATTCGAAGAACACGTCGAAGGCATGGGGATGCGTAATATGTCACATTTACTCGCTTAGGGCAAGTGGGAGATTGTTGGGATCTATAGGTGCCCTAAGGATAGAAAATCTTAGGGATTTTCTGTAAATATGACATTTTGATATTAATAAGAGTAAATTATTCATGTTTAATAAGTTGTGTCCTATTTACTTTCATTTGTTGATTGTATAATTATTTTGAGCAAACATAAAATACTCCTAGGCTGTTGGTAATATATCGAATTACCATATGTATACGGGGTATGCATAGAAGACGTGGTAATTTGATAACAGTCTAAATAAATAGTCCGCAATCAACGGAATAAGATTTGGGGATCTTATTCATGATAAGATTGTAAAGGTTGTCTACTTCCTTGGAGGGATGGTTTGTCTTGACCATCGGATAGGTTCCGAGTAGAAACTTTAATGTATACCAGTATTGAGGTATGACATTGGACTGGACCTAAAGTGTTAATTGATTCGATTTAATAATTCCGTTTATAAGAATCAATGATACTTTGATTATCATCCTGCATTAATCTTAATCCTGAAATGATTACTTGAGTTCGCATCCATGACTTATGTACTTTGATGCACTAAAGGTGAGACACTGTTAATTCATGGTCAACATACTTGTGTTTTGGGTGCATGACTTATGGATGGAGAAATCAAGATTCATAGATACGGAATCCATAGCTATCTTAATGATAGTAAATGTTATCTACTTAAAGGTATTATTCGGGGATTGAAAGATAGAATAACAAGATCTTGGCCATCGGTTTACTTTGTGTTCTCTGGTGGTTTTCCAATTGTATGGTTTTACAATTGGTGGTTCTTTCAATGGAGAATAATTGAACTTTAAGTTAAAATGATTGAAAAGGTAAAACGGAAAAAGTCCTTAATTCAATCATGGATAACATATGGGGATTAAGCAAGCGATGAATAAATCATGGAAGAAGCACTACGTGAGAGAGCTTTCGTAATACGGTATGTAAACAGGAGTTCAGCTTCAAACTTTTAGTGGAATAGTTTTGAAGTTGATAATTGATGGATAATTAATCTGGGATTAATTTTTCACAATTATAGGAGCCTCTTTACATATTTCCATCGGGTCCCTCTATTAGCTCATATAGTTCCACGAAGCGTCTCGGGATTTGTTCCTAATGAGATCGGTAAATTGTAAATGGAATTTTGTAATGTCTATTAAGACATGGTACTCTCTAACATGCAATCCAGAAAGGATTGGACATGTGAAATTTGTAGACAAATGATTTGTCAACATGTGATTGGTTAATTTGAATTTTGAAAATAAGATTGTATTTGAATTTTGGAAAACAAAATTTTTCTCTCCTAATTAAAAGTGGTGCACGTTTTTTAATTGTATGGAGGGAAGAAAATTTTGTTTCAAAATTATTTAAATATATTCCTAACATTTAATTATTAATTGGTTTAAATAATGGAGATTATTTCATGAATTTTTCTTTCCTAATTAAAGAGGTGCATGGTTTTTGTGAGGAAAGAAAATTTGAAATATTTCATTAATTTAAATTAATTAATATGGATAATGTTTATGGAAAATATTTATTCAAATATGTGAATCCTATTTAAATTCGAAAAGGTTTAAAAGAAGTTTGAATCTAGATAGGACTAGGATCTTTTGACTAGTCTAGATTCTTGATTTAAAATTTAAACCACTAATCAAGATTTCTCTCACTTTGTGGCCGAATTTTAAAGGGGATTTCCTCTTGAAATTTGTTTTTAGGTTCAATGAATCTAGCCCTAAAGTTGTATGATCTTTTGGTTCAAGATTTATCCGGAAAATAATTATTAATTATTTTTCAAGTAGGAGATAAATTTTGAAAAGGATTGTAATACTATATAAAGGCTAGGAGTTCTTGAAAAACCAATTTTTGATAATTTTAAAGGAAAAAAAATGTTTTTTTAATAATTAAAAAGAAAAAAAAATTTTTCTTCCACATCAAAAATTCGGCTTTCTTGTGAGAGAGAAAAAGAAAGAAAATTCCATTGAATCAAAACTGCGAGAAAGGTTAAACCGAGTGATTATTTTCATAGGAGGTTAACCGGTTTCTGTTTTGTAGTTTTGAAGAAAGAAGTTGGATCAAATTCTCAACGAGGATCATCGGAATTGAGAAGGAGGGATCTAGACTTCGGAAAGAAATACCGGTCGCTTGGATTCATAGAACGTGTGCCCACACACACTTTGAGACGTGGAACTCGAGAATAGTAGAGAAGACACGTTGGTCAAACGCTCTAGCAATTCCGGAATCCAAGAAATAAGGTACGCTTGATCATGAATTAATTTATTGTTATATGCATCATGAGCTTCTTTTCCGGAAACGGCATAAAAATTTTAAAACTTCCGCTGCGCCGTAACTCCAATACCGGATCCGATTTTTCCAACAGGACCGACCCGACCTAATGCGGATCAGTACAATACGAGGCAACTCGCTTGCCATACATACTGAAACTTTACCATACATAATTAAAACATAATGTAAACACATTTTTCATTTCAATCATATTTTGGAAACTCGTAGCGGTATCCATTCCCACGTTTCACAGTCCGCAGCGCCATCTCTCCACAGCCTTGCATCAGGTATTGTTGGTAGGTAGCTTACCTACAGCATGAGCGTAAGTAGTGAGTTAAAGCTCAGTAAGCACAATATTCAATCCGCATGCAAATGAAAGTGCAAGAATACATGAACCAATTATGATTTCTTATTAATCAATTATGGTTCCCTATTAACTTAACTCTATACCATGTGCGCATGTACTATGGTACATAACCATGGAGTGGTTGAAGGCGGTCCGTTCAATCCAACTTAAACTATGAAACAAGACGTTTAACATGGAGTAGCGGAGGCAGCCAATCCAATCCAAGTCAAACCATGGAACATACTATTTAAACCCGCCCTTGAGGCAAGTCAGTACGACACAACAATCATTACTTAACTTATCTCGTATCTTCAGAGCTTGTTCTTACCATATGATTCATTATCAATGAGCATGCTTCGTGATGCCACGATATCAAACATAAAACATAACATACTTTATCATAACATACTATCTCATACCTTAACGTACCATAACATACTGCATCGTATCATAAACATCGTAACATAACATGCTATACCATATCATAACACATCGTAACATAAACATAAACATACTACATCGTAACATAACATCTTAACATACCACGTCTTAAAATAAACATAGACATACTGCATCATAACATAACATCATACATCATGAAATTTCATTCATGATTTCTTAAAAACATCATATGCAAACAAACATGTGTTCATGCTGTAGGCGGAGTTGTACTTAGCTTCCGTCCTACGCTCTTGATTCATCGTCCCAACTAATGCTGTTCCTTTTCCGGGTACAGCTGCAGGTTCCATCCTGCTCGATGAAGGATATTGTCTAATTTAAACTTGTGAAATGTTGGTGACCTTACCAACATACTTACCTTACATGGTCTTGGTTGTATGTCCCTTTGTGCAAAACGTCTTACTTGGTTACAATTGGTAACCTTATGTACTAAGCCCATAACATACCATTAGGGTTGGATCATCTTCCAACCCTGGCTTCATCCTTAATCCACAAATCTTTGGGTTAAATCCATTAACCCTTTAGCTTAGCTTAATCAGTGTCCTTTAGGGTTACATTGGATAACCTTTAAGGCCAAACTAAGTCAATGTTATTAGTCAACCAAGGTCAACTATGGTCAACTTCGGTCAACTATGGTCAACCCCCCCTATGGGTCAACCTTTGGCCTCGGGCTTGACCCGGTAACTCGGGTATAACTCCCGATTACCCTTCGTAAACTAATCACTTGCTATACTTTAGCTTGAAAAATTCATTCTCCTTACTTGGAAAATTTAGGGAAATTAATCCCAAAACTCTTTACTTCACTTGTAAAAATTTATGTTTCGAAAGGGATCTTTATAAAAATCATTTACGGTTGGAAACTGCCCTTGGAACAGTTTCCATAATCAAAACAGTAGTTTGGAGAAGAAAAACAGTTTTTTAGAAAACATTTGTAAAACTAAGGTGCAGGAATTTTCAGATTCCATGTGCATCCTTCGTAAAACAATCCCAGTTTAAAGATCCGTTCGTAATTTGAAAAACTTGTCTTCACGAAAGTTGTAGCTCTCGAAAAATTCTAAAACTTTTGTGTTTTGCAAAAATTCCAGTTCGGCCTAGATTCATACCAGTTTTTGTTTGAAACTGGCTGACCCTAAAAAAACTGAGTGAAAACTGGGTCTGGGGATCAACCACGGGTTTTGGGGAAAACGGAGGCCGTTGGAGCCTCATTTCGAGAATCTGTGCACGTTGCCCCCTAGAAAAAGTCGTTCTGGATAACTTTCATGTTTTACGTTTTTCCCAATTCGGCCTCTAAAGGCCTTATATTTCACTTTTCTAAAAACTGGGCAGATTCTATCCGAATCTGCCAGTTTTTGTGCTTACTTGGTTTTACGCGTCCTATTTCGCGGAAACTAACTCAACCGATCACGCGGGAGCCTAAGTAACCAACATGCAGCGTTATCTAACATCCCACATGAACCGTCATGCAACTCTAACACAGCCATGCAACCCAAAACAAATCTGCACTAACCCAGGGTTGCATGATCTAGAGTTTGCATCATATCACATTCAACCATTCATGACAAACTATGGCTAGCTCTAACAACCTAGCAAACAAGCCACAACCGGCTGCACACAAATAGGGAACATACCAACCATAAAGCCATGCAATCCTAGCATGCAAGCAATCATAAACATATAGCAACCAAACATAAACAAACCATAGCCAACCACCCTTAACAAACACCCTAATCAAGCACCACACCTAGTCTAGGGCATTTAACATAAAACTTGAGCTTATGCTCTTACAAACTATGCTTGAAATACACATAAATCTCCCAATTAAAGCTCAAACCAAAAGCTTAGGGCCATAGGGTTTACCTCTAGGATTTTGGAAATTGGTTTTCAAACTTGGATCCTGAACTTCCCTTACTCCCCTTGGCTGCCATCACAACCGGACTCCCCCTTCAAATGGGGTTCCAATTTTCAACCATACACATGAAAACATACACATAAGTTTCCCATTGAAAATGCATGGAAAAAGACTAGGGTTTGAGGGAGTTTTACCTTAGCTAACCCTAGGGATGGGTTAGGGTATGTGAACCCGAAAATCTCCCTCCCTTTTGGCTCTCCAATCACTCGGCTTTGCCCTCCAAATGGGCACCAAAATTTTTCACCTCCCTTGGTGATTTCTTGCAGCCAAAACCGAAGCCTCTACACTTTAAACCCTTCAACTTTTCTCTCTTATTTTCTGCACATCCAAGCCGAACATGCACACACCTAGGGGCACCAAAACTCCCTTTGATTTCTTGGTTGGTGTTTCCTCTTCACTCTCGGCCACACCACCAACTTTTCCACTGAAATTTCTCTCCCTTTTCTTCCTCTCCCTCACTCGGCCACTGCCTAGAAAAATGGGTCAAAATTTTCCAGATTTCTCCCTTGGTTTCTAGCTCCACAACCGAGCACCCCTAACTAGCCTCCCTTGGCTTTTTCAACTTTTTCTCTTGGTTCCCTCTTGATTTCTCTTGCTCGGCTTTGAGGTGCAGAAAAATGGCAAGAGTTTGGCCAAGATTTCTGATTTAAATGAATAAATGCCACCCCTATTTATAGGCAAAAGTTGAACTTTCAAAAATTAGATTTTGACCCCAAAACTTTAAAAATTCACACTTTTTGGGTGTGAGGTAACCGGCCAAAGCCTTGGAGAACAAGGTTAGGATGACCTCATCATGGTGACATCATCTTGGTGACATCACATGCTTACATCATCAAATTTCTAAAATTTACACTTTTGCCCCAAAAGCTAGAATTCTTGCAAAATTGCCCCCTAGGTGGCCGGTTGCTTTCTTGGTGAACAAGCCAAGCTTATCTCATCTTGATGACATCATCTTGATGACATCACATGCTTATATCATCAATTTTCTAAAATTTACACTTTGGCCCCTAGGTGTCATTTGGCCGGTCATTTACTTGCTTTCCAAGCAAATGACATCATATTGATGACATCATGTGATTACCTCATGCTTCTATCACATATTTTTAAAAATTATATTTTTGCCCCT
>CM046380.1:13216429-13377237 GCA_025413485.1 Ficus microcarpa | reverse complement strand
GAATTTAAATAAGATTCACATATTTGAATAAATATTTTCCATAAACATTATCCATATTAATTAATTTAAATCAATGAAATATTTCAAATTTTCTTTCCTCACAAAAACCGTGCACCTCTTTAATTAGGAAAGAAAAAATCCATGAAATAATATCCATTATTTAAACCAATTAATAATTTAATGTTAGGAATATATTTAATCAATTTTGAAACAAAATTTTTTTCCCTCCACATAATTAAAAAAACGTGCACCACTTTTAATTAGGAGAGAAAAATTTTGTTTTCCAAAATTTAAACACAATCTTATTTTCAAAATTCAAATTAACCAATCACATGTTGACAAATCATTTGTCTATAAATTTCACATGTCCAATCCTTTCTGGATTGCATGTTAGAAAGCACCATGTCTTAATAGACATTTCTGAATTCCATTTACAATTTACCGATCTTATTAGGAACAAATCCCGAGACGCTTCGTGGAACTATATGAGCTAATAGAGGGACCCGATAGAAATATGTAAAGAGGCTCCTATAATTGTGAAAAATTAAGCCTAGATTAATTATCCATAAATTATCAATTTCAAAACTATTCCACTAAAATTTGAAGCTGAACTCCAGTTTATATACTGTCTTACGAAAGCTCTCTCACGTAGTGCTTCTTCCATGATTTATTCATCGCTTGCTTAATCCCCATATGTTATCCATGATTGAATTAATGATTTTTTCCGTTTTACCTTTTTAATCATTTTAACTTAAAGTTCAATTATTCTCCATTGAAAGAACCACCAATTGTAAAACCATACAATTGGTAAACCACCAGAGAACACAAAATAAACCGATGGCCAAGATCTTGTTATACTATCATTCAATCCTCGAATAATGCCTTTAAGTAGATAACATTTACTATCGTTAAAATAGCTCTGGATTCCGTATCTATGAATCTTGATTTCTCTATCTATAAGTCATGCACCCAAAACACAAGTATGTTGACTATGAATTAACAGTGTCTCACCTTTAGTGCATCAAAGTACATAAATCATGGATACGAACTCAAGTAATCATTTCAAGATTAAGATTAATTTAAGATGATAATCAAAGTATCATTGATTCTTTTAAACAGAATTATTAAACCAAATCAATTAACACTTTAGGTCCAGTCCAATGCCATACCTCAATACTGGTATACATTAAAGTTTCTACTCGGAACCTATCTGATGGTCAAGACAAACCATCCCTCCAAGGAAGTAGACAACCTTTACAATCTTATCATAAATAAGATCCCCAAATCTTATTCCGTTGATTACGGACTATTTATTTAAACTGTTATCAAATTATCACGTCTTCTATGCATACCCCGTATACATATGGTAATTCGATATATTACCAACAGCCTAGGAGTATTTTATGTTTGCTCAAAATAATCATACAATCAACAAATGAAAGTAAATAGGACACAACTTATTAAACATGAATAACTTCCTCTTATTAATATCAAAATGTCATATTTGCAGAAAATCCCTAATATTGATTTTCTATCCTTGGGGCACATATAGATCCCAACAGTCTTTTCTTCAAATCTACCACAAATTTATAGTAGTTTGTTCATGTTCCCATTTTAATACTTTAATGGGATCATGTCTCTTATATGGAACCATAATCTTATTTTCATATCCTATCATCTCTCCATACTTTCATACTTTCATACATACTTTCATCATACTTTCATACTTTCATACTATCATCATACTTTCATATTTTCATACTATCATCATACTTTCATATATTCTTACTTTCATACTACATCACCAGAACTATCTACATAAAAAGCTTAGTAAGTATATCATATAACTTGCTACGTTTGAAAAACATATCAAATCATATAATTTTTTCATACTTGAAAAGTATATCATATTATATAACTTTACACACTTAGAAAGTATATTGCATCATATATTTAAGATATTTTTTTAAAACAGTTTCTTTCTTGAAACTTGATCTTATGCTATTAGAACCCTTTACTTTTCTTAATGGCCCCTTTCTTAGAAGTCATCCCTTTCTTGGAACTCGTCCCTCAAGGATTCGGCCTATGGCCCCTATCTTGGAATTCACTTCCTTAAGGATTTGGCCATTTACTTTTTATAATGGCTCCTATCTCGGAATCTTTATTTTTCATGACGGCCCTTATCTTGGAATTTGCTTCCTCAAGGATTCGGTCATTTTACATAACATGAGGGGGTTCTACTAAACATGAGATCAAGATTTAAGCATCTTTTATAAAAAAGATTGAATCTTTTCAAAGTCAATAATGAAAAACCATAGCATAATTGAAAACATCTTTCATAATATAATATCATTCGAATGATGCAGTGAAAGGTATACTTATAACTTGCTACGTTTGAAAAACATATCAAATCATATAATTTTTTCATACTTGAAAAGTATATCATATTATATAACTTTACACACTTAGAAAGTATATTGCATCATATATTTAAGATATTTTTTTAAAACAGTTTCTTTCTTGAAACTTGATCTTATGCTATTAGAACCCTTTACTTTTCTTAATGGCCCCTTTCTTAGAAGTCATCCCTTTCTTGGAACTCGTCCCTCAAGGATTCGGCCTATGGCCCCTATCTTGGAATTCACTTCCTTAAGGATTTGGCCATTTACTTTTTATAATGGCTCCTATCTCGGAATCTTTATTTTTCATGACGGCCCTTATCTTGGAATTTGCTTCCTCAAGGATTCGGTCATTTTACATAACATGAGGGGGTTCTACTAAACATGAGATCAAGATTTAAGCATCTTTTATAAAAAAGATTGAATCTTTTCAAAGTCAATAATGAAAAACCATAGCATAATTGAAAACATCTTTCATAATATAATATCATTCGAATGATGCAGTGAAAGGTATACTTTTATCATATCAACTAGCTACTTGCTAGCTAATAGAAACTTCTCTCAGTGCTTCTAACATTTCCTTCATAGCACAAAGGCATAATCATAGCTATGGGGAACGTTTAAAACTTCCCATCATTACACAATTTCTATTACTTAAAAGGTCGTATATAGTCGACATTTGTTAAATCATTAAATGTCGACTCCAAGATTGTTGTCATCAATCTCAATCTCATTAACTTCATCATCAGACTCAAGGCCATCATCATAGTCTACTAAATTGTTGTTGGTCACATCCAACTTATTGTTTGCGCATCTCCTTGATGTTACCACCGAGTCAAGGCACTACCAAATATTTTTCTCATATCTACTATTACTCTTATAGGGGCATAAGCTTCACAAACATGAAACTTAAATTCTATAGCGTCAATCCTATTTCTTAGAATGAAAAGCTCCTGATTATCACCCTACTAAGGAAAGGCGATAGGTTATCTGATCTCGAAGGATTAGGCTCTTGCGGAATTTGGTTCGGTCGTACATGCGGTGAATCATCTTCTAGTTTCTAATTCTAATTCCTGACATTTCTAGTACCTATTCTTTCATTCATATCTTAGCATATCATATCATGAAAAAACATCGTAACTTATCATATTATGCTAGAGATTCATCACGATCTCATCATATCATATCATAAGCTTAGCTTATCCACCACGCTTCCGCTACGCAACTGTGACGCAAGACTATGCGGGAATTTCCTGTTTCCTGCACAGTTTTTAAGATCTAATTTTATCTTAATAATCTGTTTAGAAATTGAAAAACTTTCTTCATGAAAGTTATAGATATCGAATAACACTACAACTTTCATTTCTTACTCATAACCTAATTCTACCTTTAACTTGTTCATATCCCTGGTTGAAACTGGCTAGCCGTGCATAGGGTTTGGGCAGACCAGGGCTCGGGTTTTCACAGAAACTTAAGCCTTTGGATCTTATTTTTCAAAATCTATCTACATTGCCCCCTTAAGGTTTTCAATTCTCTATAACTTTGTAGTTTTGAGTTTTCCCAAATTCGGCTTTTAAGGGCCTCAAAATCACGTTTCTAGAAAGCTGCCTAGTTTTACTCGAAAACTGGCAGTTTCGTTTTAGGTCAAATTTTACATAAAATTACACGCACCCTACCTCAAACGGTTAAAATCGTGAGCTTACATCAAGCATGCAGTGCTTTAATGTGAGTTTTTCATTGTCATACATTGGTTTATATCCATGCAACCCGTGTGGTATTCTTGTACCAAACTAGGGTTTTAGGGTTGGTTTTTGCCCTAGATTCATATACCAATCGATTCCATCATCCACGCATAACATACTTCTTCTTGAACATATGGGGACATATAACAAACACCTACTAGGCATACATACATACCATAATTTCTCTTAAGCATATCATTTGAAAACAGGAATATAACCTATTGTCATGCCTTGCTGGAACGATAGATCAAGAGTATAGGACAAATTGTAAGTACGACTTCGCCTACGGCATAGGTAAAATGTTTTTACTATTTTGCATGTTTTTCAAAAGCTCACGCATTCATTTAAATGTTTTTACTGCTTTGCATGTTTTTCAAAGCATCATGTATTAATGTATGTAATTGTAATACCTAGAAATTCCTGTTGCCATTTTTCCTTCTAAAAAGGAATTATGAGTATATATGATATGTTTGCGGAAAAACTCAGTTAAGAGTTTTTCACACGTTTTACGGAGTCTTATGGCTCAATAAGACTCAGAATAGATTTTTAAGGTTAGAAAACGCCTTTTCAGGGCGAAAGGGGCGAATAAGGACGTTTTTCCGAAAAAGTCAAAGTTTGACCGAAAAGTCAACTTTGACCCGAAAAGTCAAAGTTTAACCAAAAGTGGTCAACAGTTGACCCGACATTGGAAAATGCTGCAGTATTCGAAAATACTGTAAAATATGTCGGTATGGGCGGTATAGCCCAAATAGACAGTAGAATCACCCGAAAAATCAAGCATCCCTAGCATTAGAAAAGGCCAGACTGATATATTCAGTCAAGAAATCATCAAAGGAGACCAATCCAGGTCAAAGGGCAAAAGCGTCAAAATTTTCATTTTTGGGGGCAAAAATGTAAATTTTGAAAAATATGAGAAGTACGCCACGTGACGTTATTAGATGAAGCCCAATAAGGTTATAATTCGCTTTGCAAGAAGAAAATAAGAAATAGCCAATTTCAAGGGCGAAAATGCGAAGATTTTGTCTTTCGGGGCAAAAATGTAAATTTTGGAAATATGTGATTTTAATGGAAGAAAATCACATAAAATCATGAAAAGATTGATATTGGAGTGAAAAGTAAGCATTATGCCAATTTTTGGAATTTTGGGGCATAAATGTAAAATTTTCACTTTTGGGGGCAAAAGTGTAAATTTTGGAAAATTGACGAAATGGACGTATAAAGTTACCAAGATGATTATATCATCAAATAGGATGGGTGTGTCGATTTTTGGGACAATCGGACACCTAGAGGGTATTTTTGCGAAAATTTCTATTTTCGGGGGCAAAAATTGGAATTTTTGAAAATTGGTGACATAAGCCCTTACCTCAGCCTTCCATCAGCCTTCCAGCTCAGCTCTTCCAGCAGCTTCCCATCTGCTGCCAGCCGTGAGCCAACTTGGGGAACAAGGCCAAAAGTTGCAAAGTTTTGGGGCCAATTTAGAAACTTTTAAAAAGTTTGTTATTATCTTCTTCCTTCCTCATGTGGGTGTCGACCATTGGAGCTGAAAAAAAAAACCCAGAAAACTCAGCCAAAACACTCAGAAAAATTCGGAGCCAACAAGGGAGAGAAAATCCGTGAGCCCAAGTTTGGAAAAAAATTTCCATGTGAGCCACCATGGGTGCACGGGTTGGTGGAGCTTGGAGCAAGGATCAAATCTGGATTTTTCCAGATTTTCTGTGCAGAAAATCCGTCCATGGAGGGAGGAGAAAGAGAAGAAATTTTTGGGTCCAAACCTTGGTGGGTGCCGAGCTTGGTGAAGGAGGCGCCATGGGTGAACCAAGAGAGATTTTGGTGTTGTGTGTGGGCTGTTTTCAGCCATGAAAGTGTGCAGAATTTTGGAGAAAATTCGTGGGTATGGGGCTGAAGGTGTACGGCCATGGCAGCTAGGGTTCACCAAGGTTGGTGAAAGATTTTTGGTGTGGTTTGGTGAGCCAAACCGTGAGTGTGTGTGTGCAGCCAAGGAGAGGAATTTCGGCTCCACGAACCAAGGGTAAGCTATGGTAAAGATCTCTCAAACCCTAAGTTATTTTTCCTCAAGATTGAATGGAAATTGATGTGTTGTTGTATGTGTTCATGGCTGGAATTTTCTGGAGTGTATTGGTGAAGGAAGCTTCGACTGCAAGGAGGACAGCCATGGTGGAGGCAGCCAAGCAGCCAAGGAGTTCGGCCATGGGGTGGAACCAATTTGCCAAAATTGGTTAGGTGAGGAACCCTAACCCTAGCCTTAATTCAAGCTTTTAATTGAGCAATTTATGGTTTATTTAAGTTATGGAATGTATGGTTTAAGTTCAGATTTTTTTGGTATGCCTATGCTAGGAGATGGATGCTTGATTTGGGTGAATAGCATGCTAGGTTGCGTGCTTGATTTTCTGATTTGGTGTGTTATTGTTGTGCTTGTTTTGTTGCTTGGTTTGCATGATAAATGGTTGAGTATGTCCCTGTTTTATGGTGCTGCCGTGTGGCTCATGGTGCTAGGGTGAGAGCTTTGTTCGGTTTGGCTTGGTGAACCAAACCTTAGAGCATGCAAGCCTAGGTTTAGTTCCGGATTTTGGTTTGCATAGCCACGTGGGGGAAAACATGTCCAACGCATGTGGGACGTTTAGATAACGTGCATGTTGATTTTCTAGACTCCCGTGTGATCGGTTTGAGTTAGAAGCCGAAATAGGAGACGTAAAATAAATTAACACGAAACTAGCTACAGGTTCGGATTAAACCTCCCCAGTTTTCGTAAAACAAAAATAACAGGCCCTTAGAGGCCGAATTGGGAAAAGTGTAAAACATAAAAGTTGTCCAAAACAACTTTTCCAAGGGGGCAACGCGGGTCGTTTTCAAAAATAAGGCTCCAAAGGCCTTCAAAAATGATAAAACCCGTGCCTAAAACATTCACGTCCCCAGACCCAGTTTTATGGGTCAGTCAGTTTCAAGTTAAATCTGGGACGAATCTAGGCCGAATTAGGAAATTTGCAAAACACGAAAGTTTTAGCATTTTTCGAGAGCTAGAACTTTCATGAAGAAAACTTTTTGAGATCACGCACCGTTTTTAAGATAAAAATTATTTTATCAAGGGTGCTCAGGGAATCCGAGGTCCCTGCACCACGAATTTAATAAGTGAGTTTAGAAAAACTGATTTTCTATCTTAAACAAGTCTTTTGGTCACGAAAATCGTTCCAAAGACGGTTTTCGACCTAAAATGAATTTACAACACATAAAATCAAGAAATCGGATTTTATGAACAAAGTTATGAATTTTTACACAAAAGTGAAAAATTGGGATTTTTGCTAAGTATTTTTCTAAGTGTAGAAAAAATGACTTTTCAAACAAAGTTTCTAGTTCACGTTTAGCTTACGCATGGTAACCGGGGGTTATGCCCGCGTTACCGGGTCGTGCCCTAGACCCGAGAGGTTGACCATAGGGGGTTGACCAGGGTTGACCACAGTTGACCAAGGTTGACTTTTGTTGACTTTTGGTTGACTTTTGGTTTAGAGTTAAATTATCCTCACGGGTTATCCAAAGTAACCCCGAGGGATACCGTTAGGCCTAAATAAAGGGTTATCAGATATAACCCGATAATTTCCGATATAGATAAGTAACCAGTAGAGGTTTAGTTTTTGGCTTAGCACGCCAGGTTACTTTTGGTAACCAAATTAGATGCTATGCACGTATGGGACATACAACCAAAATCATGTGAACATTGTTGGTTTGTTTACCTGCATTTTTCATAAGTTTAAGTAGAGTCTGTCCTTGTTAAGCAGGCAGAACCTGCAGCTGTGCCAGGAATGGAACAGCACTAGGAAGGGACAGTTAAGCAAGAACGTCAGACGGAAGGTAAGTACAATTCCGCCTACGTCATGAAAACATGTTAGTTGCATGAATAGGATGTCATGATTTATGATGATATGTAGTATGTCATGTTATGTATGTTCATGTTATGTATGCATGTTATGTATGTCCATGTTATGTATGTATGTATGATGTTGTGGTATGTTATGTGTTATGTTTATGTATGTATGTTATGTATGAATTCATGTCATGTAGCATGTTATGTATGATTAGGTTATGCATGTGCATGTATGTTTATGTTATATGTTATGGCATCATGTAGCATGTTCACGTAAAGTAAGTCACATGGTAATGTATGAGACAAGTTAGGTAGAACATGTTGTGTTATACTGACTTCGCCTTCGTGGTAAGTTAAAACGGCGTGTTCCATGGGTTGCATTGATATGGCTGGACTGCCACCACTACTCCATGTTAAACTGTGTGTTTCATGGTTTGAGTTGGTTAGGACGGACCGCCTTCAATCTCTCCATGGTTACACACCGAAGTATACACATACATGGTATAATAGCAAGATAGGATCAGATTAGATCTAACCAGTAGAGATACCATAATTAATTTTAAAATAAATTATAATTGGTTCACGCTTTTCGTGCATTAGTTTGCATGCGGATAGGACATTGTGCTTACTGAGCTTTTTAGCTCATAGTTACTTTCATGCTGTAGGTAAATTCCTACCGGCACTGTCTGATACAACTGTGGAGAGATGGCGCAGCGGAATGTGAAACGTGGGTATAAACCACTACGGGGTTTCCGAAGTGCATTTAAATGAAAATGTGTTTTCATTATGTTTTATGCATGTATGTTTAGTTTTCAGTCTTTAATAATTATGGCAAGCAAGTTGCCACGTGTGCATCGGTCTCGGGACTGGTCCACGATTTAAATTATGTATGTATGTAAGTATGCATGTATGTATGTATGGAGCTTTCCTCATAGGTTAAAGCTCAGTACTCGAGTGAGTACATTTTTAGTTAGAATTTTATAAAAGAAAAACAAGTTTGAATTATGCTTTAATAGAGTTTAAAGTTTTACGATTTCCGCAACCAAAGCTTTCTGGTAACGATTTTTATAAAAGAAATAAAAAAAAAATTTACTCTAGAAATTGGGTAACTTAATTTTCAATCAAGCAAGATAAGCAAGCAAGTAAGTTTAATGTCACGGTCCGAAGCGAACGCTCCGGGTTCGCGCGGTCGGACGCCGCGTGGATCTGAGAGGCGACAAGTCGGGTCGTGACAGTAATACATATGATTTATGTTTTATTATTGTGGCATCACGTAAGCATGCTCATTAATAATAAATCACATGATAAGAATAAGAACAAGTTTTCAAGAATAAAGACAAGCAAATTGCCTTGTGTCATACCGACCTACCACAAGGGCGTGTTTATTCCATAGCTGCATGTTACAGTACGTACACTCATGTTAATGTTATGTAAGGGGACCAAAACTAAGTTAAAACAAGAAAGTATAATTGATTCATGTTAAGTTAACATAAGAAAGCATAATTGATTCATAAGAAAGCATAATTGGTTCATGCATTCTTTTACTAAAATGATTTTGCGGGAATAAAAAGTTGTACTTACAGAATATAAGCTTATAACTTACGTTCATGCTGTAGGTAAGCAACCTACCGGACAAGCTTGATGCAAGACTGTGGAAAAGGTGACATTACAGACTGTGAAATTTGGATTGGACACCACCACATGTTTTGTAAAATCTGTTAATGTTATGATATGATAATATAATGGTACCAGTACTTAAAATATTTAGTACTGGGGCAATATTTAAAGTTTATTACAACAGTAATTAGTATGTTTTATTAAATGTGTTAAAATGGTTTTACAATTCTGTACTCGAATGAGTACATATAAATAAGTATGAGAATAAAATCGGTTTTAAATTTGAGTTTAAAAAGGAAAAAAAATTATTTTCGTATTTTACAAAATACAATAGTATGTTTAAGTAAGTTAAGTATTTAAGTTAAGTAAGCATTGTATATAAGCACGGTAACAACCCTACATGGTCGGGTCGTTACAATTTCTTTCCTCTTATAACCACTTTCATCTAATTTTAGTTTTTTAAGTGTGAAACTATGAATTATACAGTCTCTTGAATGTGTTCAGTGAAAGCGATGCCAAATAGTAAATATATATATAGATAATATAACTAGAAGGCTGTACCTTTTTTGTAAAGGTAAAACATAATGATGAAAGAGAAAGATCAAGCAAAACATAAGTATTGCGAAAAGCACAAGATTTCAACCCGTGGTCATTATAGCGGTTCCTTCTGATCTTAGAAAAGATCCGAATCATATTGCTATGGAATTACTGAGAAAGCTAAAAACAAAATGCATTAGAAAAGACTGTTTGGAAAGTAACATTTTAGATTGCCTACCATTCATTCCGACCACCACATTTGTTCATATTTCATTTTTTTCTGTCATTAGAAAGCATTCACTGAGTTACTTACGGAATCCCTAATCTTACACTGTGCATTGCTTTAAATAAAACGCAGTGTACAAGGGTCCAGATTTCCTATATAAGTGTAAAACTTTCTTTCTTAGGTGAGTCATGGCGAGACCAACTTCAACTGAGAGGCGACCAGTAATGACTCGAGGAACTTTGCTCATGAGTCACTTTAGCTATCGAGAAGATGGGTCTAAGCTCTCTTAAAAATGTTATTATATAAGATTTTAGGACTTTACGGTGAGGCGTAACACAGGGAATGGGGGGAACACTGATTTTATAACTAGTTAAGTGTACTGGGATTGAAATAAAAGATTAAGGTGTACTATTCCGTACCGATCTTAGATTATTGGTCCAGGCACAGATGCAATGAAGCCCAGGTTGGTTCAATTTTTTTTTTTGTGTAGGAGTTGCCCAAACATAGGTAGTAGGGGCTTCTTTGTTATGGTGAAGTGAATTCGTCTGTCTATAGTCTAGTAGTGATATAATCTCTAGTGTTTTCTCCTAAGAATTCACACAGCACTTGATGAGTTCCAATTCAATGATTTGTCTCTTATCAGGGGAGTTAGGTAAAGGCCATGCATCTTTCGTCTATTTTAGTTTAGCATACCTCATTACATTCGAGAAGGAAGAGCTAACCTTACCAATAGGGCCCAATCCCGAGTGGCCTTATCTATATCTATGGGAGGCTAAGCAACCGGGTGATGCGAGGAAGCAAATGAGGCTACCATCTATTTCATAGCAGGCGGATCTTTTGCAGATGTTTAGACGGCCCATCGCATCTCTTAAGTTAAGTAGCTGGAGCGAGGCATTGCGACCCCTATAGATAGTAGGGCCTGCCCGGTTTTTTTTCATTAAATTTGGTCTTCAAAAGTTATATACGTTCTGTTCCCGTTCTATATAGGTAGGTAGTCCTTATATTCACCCATCCATAGATTCCATTTTTATCCGCGATTTGGGTGGCCAGCGCTGAGTGGGCGGGTATATTAACATTATAAATTCATCTAATCAGTCTTAATCTGGCAAATGGTTAATGACTCATTTTCCATACCTACCGCCTATAGAATCAATAGGGCCCCATTATAGAGAGAGTACAGTAACTTAATTGTCAATGCCAATCCTTCCCTTGTGAAAATATGATGTGGTTGCATTCAATCTCTGTTCTTTTTCCTTCCCCTGACTGGAGTCAGCTCTAAATATGCCATGCTGAACCAAGAGAAAGCCCCCGTTACTGTCTATATGGGATAAGGGAGATGTGAGTGAGCAAATAGGTAGTTGCAATGACTTTGCTATGCTGTTGTTGCCCATTATAGAGTAGGGGCCCACCGATACTAACGAATTTCTAATCCCACACACAGGGATGGAAGGGCACTGCTTCTTGCTAACCTCGTAACTTCACTAAGATGGGAGAGAGCCCACCTAGTATGACTAGTTATAGACGCAGAAGAAATATCTCTATTACTTACAACCTTAGTAGAATCCATTCTCACGTTACTTCGATTCTCCCGGTTGCCTGCATTTCCATTTTTATTTCATTCCAATGATGCTGCTATCAGCTAGCTAAAGCTTGAATGACTGATCAAAACAAACAGATAGAAAAGAATACGATAAAGCGTCCTATCTCTATATAGTGCTTACTTAATAGCCCCGCAAAAGAATAAGATAAAGGCGTGCGTCTCGGATGCTTTCTTCACTCTCTGGATTGTGCATACCTCCCCGAACAAAAAAGATTGAGCGAATCAACATCACTATCGATTACTAGTAACATATAAAGAAAAAGAAATCCATTTTTAATATATTTTGCCCAATTGCACATTGGACGAATGGGCCATGTCTCCCCTGGTGAGAAGTTTCAGATTGAGACACAACCAATAAAATAAGGTAGTCCTTGGCCACATTTTCTATTTCAGATGTGATGCGATTCCATCAGCATGTGACGATCCCTTGTAGTCAACCACAACCATGTGGGGAGCCAAAGGTTGCTGGCCTATCGCTAACTCGAACAGACGGATGCAAAGTCGTGAGCACGGTGGGAACGGGCTTCCCAAAAGCCAGCCCCAGGCTAGGGTTAGCATAGAATGAAGGGGATGGCCCTAATGTTGTGTTGGCAAAGCCAACTCTTGGGTTGCGGGTATAGAAGAATGGACATGGGGACTCAAGTCAAGGCGCAGCGTAACTAAGAGAGCCATTCCATTTAGGGCGAGACAGAATGGGCAGCCATGAATGGTCTGGTGTCCGAGCCACTTGGTCTAACGATGACTATCACTCGTTAGATTAGTATTAGCAAGCAGTAACCTTTATACTTATATATACAAATAAAAGGGGAACGAACTTAACGACCCATTTTGCCCCGTTTCTTACCAAAGGGAGAACTACTAGCTGGGACCCCGGTCCTTACTTTTTAGTAGGGCGCCTGATTGCACGGAATGAAATACCAGAAGTGAAGTAGTCAAGCCCTAAAAGCACACTTATTAGTTGGGGCGGGGGCTTCTTTTGAAAAAGGTATGGCTTAATACTAGTAAAGCGGGCTTTTTTTCTCCTGTTTGTTTGGTATATCTCTAGGCTCCTTCTCTAGATCGGGATCTGCATCACAATCCTGCCAATGATTTGTACCTTGGCCTCGGCCTTGGCTATCGGTCATGTTCTCGATCCTTGTTCCCACTCCCATCTCCAGCTCACACACCTTTGGCACCATACCCCGCCTTCTGAATAACTAATCACACCTTTTCTAAATGCTCAATTTGACTAGTGGTGGGCACCACCCAAAAGGCCTGGCTTAGTAGTTGTAGGCTCCTCCCTTTGGCGAAGCCTATCCTTGGGCTTGATCATCAGCAAATCCGGCCGTATACTTCTTATGTGTCAGTGGTGGCCAAATAGTGAACCACGACATTGACAAAGAAGCAACGACAGTTGCTGAGGCAACTTCCTCCCCAAATAGCTTTGCCATCACGTGGAAAAGAACGACTGACGAGAAGCGATCTGTAGCTGATGATAAATCGTAGCTTGTGACATCTCCACCGTCGAGAACATATTTCAACGAGGCAGTCTGATTGTAGATACCATCGTTTGGGAGATGCCACAAAATGCGTATCACCCAATCGTGGTAAGGTTTTAAAAGGCAATGTTTAACATAGTTACCAATGATAAACAAACACCTTTTACCCCCTCCTACGACCACCGAGGTCAACCTTCTTGAGTGGACTTCTTCACCATTGGGAAGCTTTCCAAACAGGTCTTTCATGGATTTATGCTTTTATATGATAAATTATTTTAATCTGGACTCATATATTTTTATGTGATTCATGTTTGATATTTCTCTCTCTAAATTTGTTGTTGAGTTTAATGTATTACACACATTGCATCATTAAAGGCGAAAATTTAAGAAATTTTAAAGAGCCTTATAAACAAATATGAAATTTATATGAAATTTTTTTTGTCTAAATTTATTTATTTATAGTTCATTATAATGGATGAAGATGTTATTTTGCTGTCTAATTTTTTTTAAAAAATTTTCCAATTAAAAGTTATATTTATTAAATTAAATAATAAGTAAATTAAGTCATTTGTTTTCTTTATAAACTGTTATTTTTTCTATTATAAATTTGAACAAAACAGAAATTCATATGAAGTAAAAATTTGATGTTTGCACTATAGGATTACATAATATAAAAAAATTAAATCATACAACCAAAATTATAATAGTTTCTAATTGTAAAGACATTTATATACAAAAATTGTTGTAATAAATCTAAACATTTCAATAATCTGATTAAAAAAAACCCTCGGGCAATAAAAATAGTAAAAAAAATATTATATAAAATTACAAAAGAAAAAATAGCAAAAATAACAATAAAATAGCAAGATAATGAGGAAAAAAAAACCTACAGCATAGTCAACCACATATACTAATCTAAATAAACAATTTAATATATGCATTCTATGAAAAACATTATAAAAATTTTTACTAAATGTTTTCTACAAAAATAAAATGAAACTAAAAATTATTAAAGTAAGCTCAGATCTCTTGTATCATAAGAATATTTGTCAAGAATAACTAAAATATAATTCGACCTCGTCTTTAGTAACTACTAGGTGAAATGTTTGGGAATGTATACCAAAAAAAAAAATTTAATAAGAAGAAAAAAAGAACGGTAGAGATAGAGAAAGAATGAGAAAAGAGTAAATAGTAAAGAGACGAAGTGAAAAATGAGGGATAACCGGCAGAGACAGCAAAGGAAACCAAAAGCTAGGGTTTGGAGAGCATAAACCCAAAAAATGAGAAGAAACAGAGAACGGCAAGGAGAGAGAGAGAATGAGAAGAGACTGAACATTAAACAAAACAAACAAAACAGTAACATACTCAATATTGTTTTGTTGTGAGAAGAACAAAAACATCATAACTCCCAAACATCCATGGCAACAGTAAAGACTATTAATAATACTTAATATTTATCGAACATGTGCTATCAATGATATCATATTCAGCCATATATACTAAATTAAGTAATATATCTGGTATATGCATTATTATGTATCTAAACAGAGATCATCATAGCATATTAAAATTTTTTTACAAAAGTTCTCGTAAAAGACATTTATAATATCAGAAAAAGAAAATAATAACAGAGAAGTCAAAAAAAAAAAAAAAACACAACAAAAACAAAAAATACTCATCACAACAATAGTAATGAAATAACATCATATAAATATGAATACTAATGTAATGCCCCGACCACCCACGTAGATCCGACCACGCGAGCGGGGGAACGTTACGTTACATTGCTTGACTTAATCCTTAGTCTTAAACACTTAACCTTGTAGAAAATTTCGAAATAAATTTTTTTTTTCTTTTTAAAACTTGAAAGGTTGAACTTCGTTTTGAGATTGTGCCTTGAAAATAAACCATACATAAACCATAACATGTTTCTTAAAAATACATGTAAAACCTCATAACTTAAATCGTTTGCGGAAAATATTGCGTAGTGGTATCCGACACCGCCCTTCACTTGCTGCATCGTCTCCAAGCCCATCAAGTAAAGCTACAGGCCTTTTATCTTTACCTGCAGCATGAAATATATCTGATGAGCTTTCGCTCAGTAAGTACAAACTTTAATCTCACAAAAACATTTTTCATTTTAATATCTTGAAAACATATATCATCATATAACATATGCATGAACCATTTATGTTCATTTATGCATCAATTTTTAACTTGATCTTATTATCTTCCTTTAACATGTGGGCCCCTTGTGTACGTACCAGAATTATAGCGCGCCTCCAGATAAAGTTAGGGGTTGCAAGGTCCCTAATAGTTCTGGAAAACATAATTGATTATACCATCTCGCATCAACGAGAGGTTGATAATCATAACTTGAACATGAAATCCTCCACCTTTGGGAGGTTGGTACGACACTTTACTTGTGTATTTTTACCAAGTGGTTTATCATTGGTGATCATACCTCATGATGTCACAAAATCATATCTTATACATGCACATGGCATAATTTAACATAACATGACCTCTTTAACACATGGTATTCTTTAAAGTATAGCATTCTTTGAAACTTGAAATTCTTTAAATCATGGCCTCTTTAAAACATGATATCTTTAAAACATGGCATTTTTAAAAACATAGCATCTAAACATAGCATTTGAACTTGGCATTTAAACATGGTATTGCATATTTGAAAATACATTACTATTTCCATACCACAGGTGAGGTTTGTACTTACCTGAGGTCCTACGCTCTTGACGTATCGTTCCTCGTGATATATCAACAGGTTCCTATTCCTGTTTCAATCAAGGTGTAAGATAAGGTCATCTTATCTTACCATAAATCATTACTTATGATGTTGGTATCTTAACCAACTTCCATACATCATCTTAGTTATATGTCCCCGATATCTTGATATCTTGCTTGGTCACAAATAGTCGTCTTACTTTTTAAGAATAATCAACTTTGATTATTCCTTAAGAAGTCACGCTGGATAACTTCTCTTTGGTGCTAAGCTCTTAATCTTCCCACTAGGGTTTAGGTTTAACATTCTGCCTTCGGGCTTTACTCTTACGTCATAATCATTGGGTTATCTCCATTAACCCTTAAATCCTAGCCCAATTAGGTATCCCTTAGGGTTATATTGGGTAACCCATAAGGTCAACCTTAATTAGACATCGGGTCAACCCCTAGTCAACCCTTCTATGGTAAATTTTTGGGCTTTGGGGCTAAGCCCAGTAACTCGGATATAACTAGTCGGGTTGATTACCAATTTTTTTTTACCTTAAAACCCCATTTCCCTACCTTTGGAAAATATTGTGTAACTATCTTTCAAAAATCCTTTAGTTTGCTTGTACAATTCTTACTTCGTTGGATAACATTTTTATAAAACTATTTTGGACTGAAAACCGTCTGTTACGTACATTTTGCTTTACCTTGACTTAAAATTCCACTTCTCTTCTTAACTTGAAAAATCTTATTTTCCCTTAACTTGGAAAATTCCATTTTATCTTTAACTTGAAAACTTTGGGTGAATAATCTCAAAAACTATTTTCTTAACTTGTAAAAATTCATTTTCTTAAAATAGGACTTCAAAAATCATTAAAGACTGAAAACTGCCATTGGGACAGTTTTTATAGTCAAAACAGTAGTTTTAAGGAAAAATACAGTTTTTCTAAACTGTTTTTAGAAAATCCTGTGCAGAAATTTTCGGTTCCCTGCCCACCTTTCGTAAAATAGTGTTAGTTTAAAAATCGACTCCAAATTTGAAAAACTTGTCTTCACAAAAGTTGTAGCTCTCAAAAAATACTAAAACTTTCATGTTTTGTGAAAAATCCAGTTCGGCTTGTATTAGTGCCAGTTTTTATTTGAAATCAGCTGATCCTGAAAACTGGGCCTGGGCAGATCAGCCATGGGTTTTTATAAAAACGGAGGCCTTTGGAGCCTCATTTTGAGATTCTGCTTGCGTTATCCCCTAGGAAAAACCCTTCCAAACAACTTTCATGTTTTGAGTTTCATCCAGTTCGGCTTCTAAAGGTCTTAAATTTCCACTTTCCCAAAACTGGCCAGTTTCAAATCCGAATTGGCAGTTTCGGTTGTTACGTCCGGTTTACGTCCTTACTCGCGGATTCTACCTCGACCGATCATATCGGGAGCTTATACATCAATCAAGCAGCGTTTCTAACATCCCACATGAACCCATGAACAGCTAGAACGGATCCATGCAAACCAAAATCCGAGAGCCCTAAACCTAGGTTGCATGGTCCTAACTTGTTGCATTCATTCAACCAAGCATCAAACTTCATCCTTGAACTAGCAGCCACATTTCCACTGCCTAGGGCAGATTTTTATGACCAAAATCAGGGGACATACCAATCACATCTAGCATGCTTCCTAACCATTTTTCAAGCACAAATCATGCAAGCAAACATCATAAATAAGCCAACCAACTCTAATCCCTAATCAAGCACACACACTAGCAAATCTAGAGCTGAAAATCAAATTGGATTTATGTCCTTACAAATCCAACTTGGAAACACAATTAAAATGCTCAAATTGAACTTAATTGAAAGATTTGGGTCAAGATTTTACCTTAAACCCAAGTTAGGGTTTGAAATCCCAAATCTCCTTTAGTTCCTTGGCTTCCTTCTAGCTCACGGTTTTGGCTCCAACTAGGCACCCAAAAATTTTCTCTTGGTTCCTTGCTTGATCCACCTTAAATTCGAACTCTACCACAAGATTTCCCCTCAAAATTTTCCAGCTTTCTTCCCCTTTTTCTCCTCCCCTTGCCCATGGATTTTTCAGCCAAAATGGGTCTCAAAACTTCTCAAAATTTTTCCTTGGCTTCCCTAGAGCAAGATCTAACTCTCCCAAGCAAAAGCCCTATGAAAAATTTGGTTTTTCTCTTCTCTTTCTCACCCTCAAACCCACGGATTTTTGTGTAGAAAAATGGCAAGAGTTTGGCTAGCTTTTGTAATTTAAAATGGGTTTTTGGGTTCACTATTTATAGAGGGGGGAGGGTGTATGTGGGCGGCCAAGGGGGAGGCTTCTACTAGAAGGTTCATGAATCCTTCCAATCCTAGGCTTAACTAAGGTGAATGACATCATAACTTAGAAACTTGGTGATGTCATTCCCTTAAGAAACAAGGGCCTTGTTTGGCCAATGCTTCAAAATAATCCATTTTTTGTGCTTTCACAGATATTTTCAATATTGTGCTCAGTATTTTCATACTGTACTTCGGTCCAAAATTTTTTTGTGTAAAATCGGACCGTAAAAAATATCTTTCTTATTTTTCAGAGACCTTTTTGCCCTTAATCTTAACTCGGTGTGCTTGATTTTCTAAGGTGGTTTTAAGGCCTATTCTTGCTATCTTGACCATAAAAATTTTTTGCAGTCTTTTCTTATACTGTATTTCATCATATTGCAAAGTCAACGTTTTGACCCGTCCTTGGTCAAACATTGACTTTTTGGTCAAACATTGAGTTTTTGGTCAAACATTTGACTTTCGTAAAATTACATCTTTTTTCGTTCTTTTCGACTCAAAATGCCGTTGCTAATCTCAGCATTCTATTTTGAGTCTTATAGCCGATTTAATAAGAATTCTAACATTAGCTAATAAAATTATGAATTTCACATGGCAATTCATAATTTTCCATCAAACATCTTATAAACACATCATACGGACTTCTAATTTCTTATTATTAAGGAAATCACAAGTCATGAAAATTCCGGGTGTTATAACTAAAGTTTTATAAATGATATAAAACCTTAACATATTTAACATAATTATAGGAAAAAATATAAATAAACAAAAAAATGTCAAAGTCACAAATAATCACAACAGTTATAAAAAATTGTCAAATCATATAACATAATTATCTAACTTATAATAAGAATAATATTTACAAAACATCTACCAAAAAAAAATCATCTACATTCTGCTTAAAATAGAAACATAAAAAAAAAAAGGGCAAACACAATAACAAAAGTAAATCCTCTATAACATCATTAGAATAGTAATAACGATGATCATAAATAAATAAGATTAGAGAAATATTAAAAAAATAGATAAAAAATGAAGGAATATAAAATCAACAGACAAATCGATCATCATAATTAAAGTAGAACATTAACAATAAAAAGAGCAGATCATCAGAATATAATAAAACAACAATCAATTATAATTAAGATACATAAATAAGAATAGTACCTGAATAAAAAGAACAGCTTTACACAAAAATGAATATGTCAAAATGATTAATCTTCAGGAGATAAGAAAGAGCAGAATAAAAGATCTCAAGTAATAATTAATGAAGGTTCAAAACAGAGCCGTTAAGAGGATGTTACAAAGGTAGTAATGGTAAGATATAAGAATAAAGTAATAAATAAGGAAAAAAGTTATTTATAAGAGAAAATCTACTAAAAAAGTTCACAAAAGTTTCTTAAAAAAAGTCAGTAAAGGAGAAAAAGAACAAATTTTTTACACGTATTTGGACAAAAACACATTTAATCACAACAAATAACAGAGATAAAGCAAATTAGAAGCATTAATGAGAGATTTACATATGTTAAAATTCTCAGTCAAGCTTATCATCACACTGTAAATCACAGAGTTATAGCATATAGCACAATTATAACTAAAGGAAGATAATTTAGAAACATTAAATGTTTAGGATAGGTCAGCGAAAACACAGTAAAATATCTAACCATAGAAACTGCATGAACAATCCAGAAATTTGAATAATAGGAAAGTCTAACAATTCATTCAAATCTAACAAAATGATAGAATACAGTCATAAAATATTACAGAAAATTATAAACACAAAAAATAAATAAATAAAATTTGGACACAAAATCAGCAAAGTATTACCGAGGGTAAAAAAAGCAACAAAAAAAATAGAAATATAAACATCATAGAGAAAAAGCCTTCAATGTCTCACTTCATACTCCTAATTGGCCAACTTAGTACCATTGCTACTGCAATCTACAAAAACAAATTAACAAAAATAAAAATAAAAAATCAATTTATATAAACCTAAGAAGAAAAAAAAAAACAAAAGAAAAGAAAACCTACTGAAATAAATACAACAAAAACAATAACATATCTCATTCTTTTATTTATTTCTCTATATTTATTTCCATGGTGTCCTCAATCACATAAATGCTATTAAATAATAATAAGAAGAAGAAAAAAATGAAAGAAAAAAAAAAGAAAGAACAATACTTTTCTTTGATTATATTCATACACAGGAGAAAAAAATGAAAAAACAAAAAAACAAAACCAAAAAAAAGAGAGAGAGAAAATATGTTCAATCATCTACATAAAAAAAATTATAATAATAAAAAAAAAAAGAAATCAAAATAAGAAGAACACAATAAAAAACAGTCAAAGTTTAAATCTCAACAACAAAAATTTGAAATGTAAGATTCGGCCCAAAAATAACAAAAGAGGAAAAAAATTTCCAAGAAGACAACAAAAATCAAAATCTAAAGCTCCAAAACAAAAATCGAACAACAATAAAAAAAGAAGAAAATGATACAAAACCTAAATCAGTAATAAGGAAAAAAAAAAAAACCCAAAATCAAAACCTAGGGTTCAAAGAAAACAAACACATGGGGGGGGGGGGGGGACAGAGAGAGAGCATGAACAATAGAGGGAGACAGTATAAAAAAGGGATGACCAACAGAGATAACAAAAAAAGACCAAAAGCTACGGTTTGAAGAGCATAAATCCAAAAAATGAGAAGACAGATAGATCGGCAAGA
Organism: Ficus microcarpa; assembly: GCA_025413485.1. Lineage (NCBI taxonomy): Eukaryota > Viridiplantae > Streptophyta > Magnoliopsida > Rosales > Moraceae > Ficus > Ficus microcarpa. The sequence continues at coordinate 13,355,997 of CM046380.1, read as the reverse complement.
AAAAATACAAAACGAAAAAAAAAATTAATACTAAAAAAACCGAAACAAAAAAAATGGAAATTACTTATCTTTGATTATATACATACAAAAAAAAAAACCCCAAAAAAAAATTTGGCCAAAAAATAACAAAAGAGGGAAAAAAAATTCCAACAACACAACAAATATCAAAATCTAAAGTTCCAAAACAAAAATCGAACAACAACAAAAAGAGAAGAAAATAATACACAACCTAAATCAATAATAACATTAAAAAAAAAAAAACCCAAAATCCAAGCTTAGGGTTCCGAGAAAACAGACACATGGAAAAAAAAAAAAAACAGAGAGAGAGAAAGAGAGCATGAATGGTAGATAAAGAGAGTGAAAAATGAGGGATGACCGATGGAGATAGCAAAAGCCAAAAGCTAGGGTTTGGAAACCAAAAATCCAAAAAATGAGAAGAGAGAGAGAGAACGGTAGAGAGAGAGAGAATGAGAGGAGTGTGAATAGTAAAGAGAAGGAGTGAAAAATGAGGGAGGAGCAGCGGACATAGCAAGAGAAAGCAAAAGCTAGAGTTTGGAGACCAAAAATCCAAAAAATGAGAAGAGCGAGAGAGAATGGCAAAGAGAGAGAATGAGAGGAGAGTGAACAATAAAGAGAGGGAGTGAAAAATAAGGGAGGAGTAGCGGACACAGCAAGAGAAAGCCAAAGCTAGGGTTTGGAGGGCAAAAGAGTCCACCAATTGTACACAACACAACCGGTAGGCACAATCAGAGGGCAAAATCATCCGCACAATGACAGAAAGGTAAAACCGGCATTTCACTATGTAGTCTGTGAAGCAAGCCGTGGGTGTTGAGGGGCAAAACCGTCAATTTACTGTACAAAAAATAATAAATCTTTGCATCCTTTTAGTATATTTAATAATGTGTATAATTACTTATGCCATTTCAGTGGGGCACGTACTCCCATTGCCCCTATTGTTCGTCCATCCCTCCCAATAACTGAAGCAAAAATCATATAATTTTCGTTCTTTTATAGTTTTACTTTTCCTTTTATTTTCCCTTTTTCTTACCAATGGAATTGTTAATATGTTGTTTTGTTATTTATAAAATGGAGATTAAATTGTCAAAAATTACACTTGAATGAACATGTAATCTAATAATTGTAAGTCAACTCAGTTGTCATGGTGCAAAATAAGATTTTTTTTTTTTTTAATAACTCGATATTGAGCAAAATTATGGAAGTTAAATATTGAAAATTATTTTCAATATGGAAAATTTTATGTTAAAGGTGTGAAAAAACATCTACCAGTAGGATTCTTTCTTCAATCTTGATATCTGTATCTTATTTTATTAAATTTTTATCTTATTCATTTATCTATTTTAACATGATTTTGATTAAATCTTAAGTTGAAATATATAACTATCAATTGGAGTAGCCATTGACGGCATTATCATGCTATCTATATGTGTTAATCCGTAAACTTATGCAGCCCCCGCATCTACAACAACATATAATCTCGGTCTCTTACGATGCCCGCATTTGTTTCATTGATTGACGGTGTCCGCTTTTCAGTGATGTTGCTTTTTCTTTTTCTTGTCGCTACGTCTCTAGACGGCACCTTTGCTTCGTGGATTTTTGAAGGATGAATCCGATGGTGTCCACAATTCTGCGACAGAATGGAATTGTTTTATTGTCTAAGAAAATACCGGTTCTGCCATCCAGCGGAGCCGGGCCATAATTAGTATATGGCAATGCCCCATCCTATAAAACTCATATATTTATGTACATCGATAGTGCTGTATATAATTGCTCGGGGACAAAACTGGATCATTCAAATCATGCGGTGCGGTTGAGGTTGAGAAGATAGAACAGATAGACAGCTGACTTATGAACAGTGATAATGAACACTCGAGCCTTGAAAAGATAGAGAACGTGATGGAACTTTTTGGAGCTCCCACAGCATCCATTTAAGAGAAAAGGAATTCCACCTTCCACTTCCACATCGACGGCAAACGGTCATTGCTCATTTTGGGCCCACCACAATGTCTCTTGGTAGGCCCAAAGTCTCGTCTAGTCTTTTTCTTATGGGGCCCACATAGTTCGTATCCCATGTGCAGCCAAGGGACGAAACGCCACTGATTTTAAAAGCGTTAGTGGGTACTGAGAGAAAGAGTGATAAAGAAACTGCAACGTTACATGAAGGTACAAAAGAGAATGAGAAGCTAAAGAAGATAACTCTAAACCGTTCTTTTTCATTGCTTGGTGGATGAGAGAATGTATAGAATATTTAATCGCTTTTCTCCTACTTTACCACTCCTTTTTCTTTTTTCTTTTTTCTTTTTTTTTCTGACCTTTTTTTTTTTTTAATGCTTAGACAATGGGATTGTAGTGGCATAATATTTTTAATTATTTGTTACACAATGACCATGTAATGTATTAGCTTACTATGATTGTAGGCTTTGTTAGCTGCAACTCTACTCCTACTTTTGATCTTGAGGGCTTGGGTTCATTCGCATCCTGAAGTTAAAATACATTAAGGGTGGTGCGTTTTCTTATTCATATTTTCTTGTTTTCTCTCACTCATCCCTCTTTTTGACTTTACAAATGAAAGAGAACTGAGTGAAGGAAAAAGTGACTCTCATTATCGGGCATCAACTGTATGTTGAAGTTAAGATTTCATACTTTTTCCTACAAATAATGGTACAACACTAGTGGAGTCACTCATAAGTGGAGGCACGTTCACATTCAACTTTCAAATTTTAGTTTTTTTGACTAAAGTGGTTTCAATGTCAGTTATTCTTGATCTAGAGTATGATTAAAATTATATTTATGCTCTCACTTAATTATTAAAGCGTATGACTATATTCTTATCTAGTAAAAAATTATCTCTCATGTTTTTGTAATGCCGCACTAACAAAATTGGCTTTGCCATTGGTTATTGAGATTGTAGGGCCAAAAGCTCGGATGCCCGTATTTTCGTGCTGTTGACTCTATGCCCTGCGGAATTCAAAAGCATTTTCTATTCTCATCATGCGGCTAATTAAGAAATTAGCAAAAACAAGTAGGCAACGCAATACTTGATTGATAGAATTCACTCAACAGTTTATGATGACTTTGAGCCTAAAAGCATTTTTGCGGTCCCTTACCCTCCCAACTAGAGATTAGCAAAGATGAGGCATGACTTAGAATTTGTCATGAAATTTCTCTTCACTGGATAGATTTGGTCGCTGTGCCTAGTTATCATTTGCTTTCATAATTCTACGGACTAGGTTGGGTTTTGTTTGTGTTTCATTATTTTAATATTTTTTTTTTCCTTTTTTGTTTGAAAAAGAACCAAGTTGGTACTGGTAGGTAACAAGTCACTATCAGCGGAGCCAAAATGGCGCCCTTCAAAGGGGACTGGACCTAAATAATTAATCCATTTTTTACTTGAGAGTATTATCTCTCTGTTTAAGGAATATCAATTGCACATTTTTACCTGTCAAAATATCATATAAAAATAACTAAAATAAACTCTTTTCAATTATTGTCATTACATAAGCACCCCACACCCCTATTATTGTCTTGTCGTGATTCAATGAATTAGACTTTCTTCCTTTTTTTTTTTTTTTTTTCCTTCTTCTTCTTCTAAGGAGAACTTCGGATTGCATTATTAGGCCAAATTAATCATTACCTGCGAGCCAATTTACAAACTACAGTAGTCCATGAAGCTTCAATTTAAAGAGAGACTGAGCCTTGAGGTAGTAAGGGTGTGAACCACTCCATTTACTCTTCCAGGAACAAAAAAAAAAAAAGAATTTAAAATATCGCATCTAAACAATCAAATAATTATCAACAATTAACACACCGTCTTCACCAATCGAGGACAAATTTTGTACATTAGATGTCAAATGTACCGCAGCCATTTCAGCTATATTAATTTGCAAACGCAAGTCCTAAGCAAAAGAAAGGCCCGAAGTGCTAGACATTTGACAATATGGGGTTAGAAAAATCTAGTTAAACGTCTTGTAAAACAGCAACTATCATACCCTCAAATTTCAGAGTCTTTGATTATAGCTACAATGCCAACCTCTTCCTTTCCAATGCATAGTGAGGCATCCACATTCAATTTTAACAAGCCACCCAGTCATTTTTTCCACCTGATCTGATTATCATTAGAATGCGGCTGACCACTGGAACTTTAAGTTTGAAGCATTAATGCCAAAAATCACCCAACTTTCTGCTTGACATCTCTTTCTTAAAAAAATATATATTGTTCATGTCCTCCCTTTTCTTTGGGAGATTTAATCATATGCAATCATATTTTACGCTACCCAAAAAAAAAAAATGTTAAAGTATCTCTTGAATTTTCGCTAAATACTATATTAATTTTTTAAAATTTTTGGTAATCCAAAAAAAATACCTCCTGAATTTTGACATTATCTCAAAATTACCCCCTAAATTTTCAACAAAAAAGGAAAAAAAAAAAAGAAAAAAGAAAAAAGAAGTTAAAAATAACCTTTAATCGGTTAAAGTTTTTCGAAATGCCAAAAGTATATTTAGTAATTAATGTTTGAATATGATTTTAATCATTTATGATTAAAAAAAAAAAAAGGAAACAAAGTTAATATTAAAATTACACAAATCCGAAAAAAAAAAAAAAAAAAAAAAAAGTCGGTCTCTCTTGTTGATCAGCCAAATGATCTCTCTGGTGAAAGCAGAGCTAGTCCGACCAATCGCGTACAAGCAAACAAGAGTGGGGGATCTGATGTGTGGTAGATAATCTTGACAAGTTGCTACTTTGTTACTCTTTCTTTATGGTAATTTAAACAATTTAAATTTTATTTTATTGATTTTTTGTAATGGGCTTAATTTTCAGTTAATTAATTTTTAAAAAACAATTTCTTCCTAAGACAAAATTGGTGAACTTACCATAAAAGCTCCTATTTTTGCTTCTACAACTTTCATTCTCCTACGAATTCGCACATGGAGATTGTCCATCAAACTTGGCCTTTGCCTCGGATGAATGACTATTTGAATTTGGCTCCACCTTTTTTTTTTTTTTTGATAAAACACACAAGTAAGAACATATATTTTGGATGGATAAATTGACCATAAAGATTTTCAGGAGTAGAAACTAAATGAACTCATAAATGAATCACACAAAATTATAACTTTCAGTTAATTGTTGACTGGAAAAAAAATTTATAGATACTTAAATGTCATTTAAAATCCTCACTTTCCATCGATAAGTGATTCGTCAAGTGATTATCAATTGACTCTACTTTTGTTATTTGTTACTTTGTCGGAAAACAACAACGGATTTAATTATCCTCGCATTTGTTACTATTTTATTAGAGGTATTAATATTAATTGTGGATTTTATCACTACTTTCTAGAACTTTCAACATAATGAATTCATGCTGCTACCAAAAAATAATAATAATAATAATAATGAATTGATGCCATATTGAATTAAAACGACGTTGTTTTTGGTATTAATCATACGCGCTGCTGTTGTGATAATTAGTAACACAGAAGAGTTGATATTAATATTTAATAGAACTTAATAAAATGGGATAATAGTTCTCAAAAAATGGATAAGATGTATTTTTAAATTTTATAGTATAATTTTCCAATTAAAATATAAGAAGTGAGAAAAAGTAACACTAAAAATGGACTTTCTTTTTCGTTTCTTTCTTTCTTTCTTTCTTTCTTTTTTGACAATTTCATAAAGCAAGTAATTAGAGAATTCCATCGATTTCAAACGAGACTGTCTTTTTTTTTTTTTTAACTACTAATAAGAAATATAATTTTTAATTATTTGATTAACTTTTTAACGAATTTATATATAAATATCCATATTATTATTTATATCATGCAGTCTAAAACAATAATCATTCTATTTTTATGAAAAAAAAAATATCATTCATTTAACAAACTACTAACAAATTTTAAATGGTATATCTTTTTATTCACGAATATAACATCTGGTTATGGGTTGATATAGTAATTAATGCTTGTTTCATATTAGATTTTTTTTTGGGGGTAAATTTCATTTTATTTAATATTTAAGTTTAATTTTAATTTATCTTTTTTCATATTATTTTTTATTTTTCTTTAAAAAAAAATAAACAAAAGTTTATAATTAATTTAAAAAAAATTAAGTAATCCCATCTTAAAAATTTCATGGGATTAACCAAACGCAAGCTCCATATGGGATCCATTCGCTAGAAACAGCTCAATTATCAAAGCAAATAGTCAGTACATGTTTCCCGTTGGATACGTCATTCGAATGGTTAGCCAAGATCGCACGCAAAGTTCGACAGAAAAAAGATGATTAATTTCCCGATAAAAAGAGAGAGAGAGAGATCATCGTAACGTTCACAATCTCAACCGCTCCATCTCATCAATTGGGCCAGTGAAATCGTGCGGTCAAGAGCCTTGAAAGAAGACGTACACTAGGATAACATGCCAGAATCACCCTGCTCTGATCTGACTCTATCTCTATCTCAGGATATTGAGAGACAGAAAGAGGGAGTGGGGACCACAAAAGAAGTAGTAGGCCCCACCACCTTTGAAATCAAAACGAGTGAAGAGATCAATGGGCCAATGAATCGTACGGTCAGAAGCCTTCAAAGAAGACGTACACTTGTAGAGCATGCCAGAATCACCCTACTTTGAAATGACTTTATCTCAATCTTAGGATAAATGAGAGAGAGAGAGAGAGAGAGAGAGGACGCGGGGGGGGGGGGGTAGGGAGCACAAAAGTAGTAGTAGGCCCCACAACCTCTGAAATCAAGACGATACGTGGAAGAAAGGAGCCTCACTTAATTTAACATCGTCCATTAGTAAAGAACGAGTCTTATTACATAAATGGTTTTAAACAGTGATATTCCTACTATTTTTAGAATTGATGGGTGTAAAAAACAAGAGGGAATACATGGGATAGCCATGGCATGAGATTTGAACACGTGGAGGGTGGATATCCTTTCTCACTCTCTCTCTTCCCTTGGTTCTATATATTGAGGTGTCCCTCGAAGCTCGCTCTACCAGAAGAAGAAAAGAAAAAAAAGCCTTGGCACTCTTCTACCTTGAGCCCAAAATAATTTCGTCTTTCCTTTTTGCTTTTGATTAATTATTATCATTTGAAGATGTCGTCATGCTGCGGTGGAAAATGTGGCTGTGGCTCTAGCTGCAGCTGCGGCAGTAACTGTAACGGGTGAGAATACTTGTTTATTATTATCTTTTTCATTCACTCTTGATATAAGTATTTGTGTTTATATATGATCTCCTGTGAATGATTTTGTAAATAGGGTGACTAATTTAATCCTTGGAGAATTTCTCAACCATACAAAGAAAAGAAATCATGCATACACATTTTCTTGGAGAGTTTCTTTACAGTATAGGAAAGAATATACCCCTTTTCCGGAGGGTTATTTTTATTTTTCACCATATAAAAAAAATTCTCTATTTTTTTTTTCCTGTAGTTGGCCTCTTTGTTTGGCCGGTTTTCTTAAGGGAGTGAATTTTCTTGGAAAATTTGTTAACCATAATTACATCCCACGAAACGCGGTTAAGATCTGAATTTTTGTTTTATTTTTTAAAAAAATTACATGTGTAATCGCACATGCAATTCTATAAATAAGAAAAGATTTCAATTATAGATCTAAGGGTCATAGGCTGAAATTTATTTTATTTTATATTTAGGCGTAGAATTGTCTTCTTTCTTAATACTGTGTTCAATTAATCCTAATAGCGTACGTTTTGATATGGTTTATAATAATATAATTTAAAGACGTGTATCACACACATAAATGTTTTCTATAGCATTTTTATTTTTTATTTTTTGGGTGAGAATTAACTTGTGATTAATTATAAGTTATGGTTATAATTGGTGTTAGGTGCGGCAAGTACCCAGACTTGAGCTACTCTGAGAGCACCACCTCAGTGACCGTCATCATGGGTGTTGTACCCACTGAGAAGCCGTAAGTACTGCTTTAATTTCCCTTTTATTTTATTTTATTTTATTTTATTTGCTTGATTGTTTAGCCGGAAAATACAATGAAAACTTTTTGAACATGTCAAATTTGAAAAATATTTTGCACTCTGACAAATATATAAAATAGATTTAGGATTTATTTGGTAAAATATCTCATTTTAAACTAAATTGTACTTTTTCATCATGATTTTTGTCTTTTTCTTAAAAAGTTTTTTGTTTTTTCTAAAAAAATTTTTTGTCTTATCTAAAAAGTCAACAAAAATTACTATTACAACTAAAATATTTCAACTCAAACTAACGTACCAAATTATGCTTAATACGGGCATAGTTATGGATATTATAGTTATCTAATGGGGCCCACAAGCAGATTTTTTTCAATACTATGGGACACAAATTAGATTTTTAAAAAGTAGGTAAAAAAATTGAAATTGCATAAGTTTTAATGATAATACTTGTATCTTTTTTTTTTTTTTTCCTGTATTTAATTCAGACACTTGGAGGGATTCGAAAAGGGCGTGGAAGCCGGGAACAACGGCGGCTGCAATTGCGGAGATAACTGCTCATGCAACCCATGCAAGTGTGGTAAATGAGAAAATCCACTCAGCCTCTCAAAGCCAGAGATAATGATAATAATGGAATGATAAAAATAGGTGTCGTTTTTATGTGTCTGTAACAACTCTGTTGGTGTCGTTTCAGAGTCTGGTAATGTTAATCTTATATAATAAGAGTAGTCCAGGGCTTTTCCCCTTTTCGTGTTGGTCTTAGTAGCCCTAGGACTTTCCAAAGGGTCACTCTTGTCGGTTCGAGTCATTAGGCTACTACTTTATGGCTGTGGCTACTAATAATCTTCTTGTCAATATTCCTAACGAGTCTCTTCTGTTCTGAATGAGGACCGGCTATCTATGTTGTAATCGTGTTAAATGATAATGCTTTATTTTCTTTTTAGTCCCGGTTCAGTGTTGTACACTTTGGGTTGGAGTTTTGAAAATATTATGATTAAAAATAAAAGAAAAATGTTTAGGGTTGTGTTCTGATTAAAAATAATATGTGATAATTAAAAAGTAAAAATTTTAAAATTATTCGGAAAACAATATAGTAATATAGATCTTATTTTGTTTTTCTCATGATTTTTCATATTATTATTTAAAAAAAGAAATATCTTATATCGATTTAATATAAGAAAATTATAGTTTTTTTTTTAATAAAAGTAATGAATTTTAAAAATTTGAACTTTTTTAGAAAGATTTGAAGATGTAAGTAATAAACAAGTGCGTTCATTGATACCTCATATAATATTTTTCTCATCCATTTTTTAAAACTATTTATTATGTTAATTTTATAATTAAAAAATTATATGTTTCAATCTTTTAATTTTTTCATAAAACTCGTATAAATAAGTTATTTACTTTTTTTTTTCTCCTCCTCTCATTAAAGCTTAAATGCTTATACTTTTTTTTTCTTTTTTTTTTTTAAAGAGAAATGTTTTATTTTGTTGTTATTTTTTAATTTATTTCGAGGAAAATATTTTTTAATAGAAGAATTTTTTTTATTTTGTTCAATTTCTTTTGTAATTTCAAGTTATAACAAATTTTTAATATTCTAAGAAATAACAAGAAAATGAAAAACATGTGAACATGACGTGGGCATATAATCAAATATATAGATTTGATAGGTTATTCATTTTCTAAATAATTGAGAGAAATTGTTAGGACTTCAATTTGAATTGTGAAATTTTTCTAATTATCTAATAAAAATATTAACTAAATCCATAACATTTTCAATCATGTTTGTATAATACTCAGTTTTATCAGTATATTATCTTCAAGTTTTTATCATCTCAAGAAAAAGTTTATCAAAAAATAAGTTTATAAATTTTTATCTCAACACATAAAGTGATGAATTTTTATTGGATATCTAAAAATAAAAAGAAAAAAGAAAAAAGAAATCTTGTGAGAAGAAAATTGAAAAATAAAAATAAAACGACACTTATTAAAAAAAACTATACAGAGGTTTAGATTTAATGTGTGGAGAAAGAAGAAAGACAAATATATTAGTTATATTGGCTTTTTAGGAAAACTAAGGAGTAGAACAAGTAATTTTTTAATTTTAAAATTAATTTATTAATGATTTTGAAAAGTGAATAGGAAAAACAAAATGAGGAGTGTCAATAAACCTATCTATAATAAAATTGGTTTAGTTTCAAAGAGAAAGAGAAAAAGAAAAAGTTTTTGAAAAAATTCGATTAAAGTGGCTAGCCTATAAAAATGAAACAGTTCTTCCATAACCAATCATCCACAAATATCAAATAAAAAATTCATGATCTTTTGCTGAACGGATTTCTTGAGAAACTAAGTCATAGGCACATAGATTTAAAACTAAACCGACTACTCCAAGAAAACTCATCCATAAACTAGTTATTAAAATGAATAACATATGGAAATGTAAGCGACGTTTATTAGAGATAATTAGGATGCATGCCATGAAAATAGTTTGTCGATTGTTTTGTGCCATAACTTAAATGGGTTTTGCAAAAAATGCCACAATGCTGATGTCATGAATTTGTTTAAAAATTATTTTCTAGTTTCTTTCTCTCTCTTCCCCCTCCTCCCCCCCTCTCTCTACCATCCCACCAGATTTGCCATCCCATCACTGAGATCGAGAGCTCTATTCTTTTTCACCACCGGCCTTCGAAGATCTAATCGTCTCTCTCATCTCCGATTCGAGTTGCTCCAATCGCGGAACTCCAAATTGCTCAATCCATTATCTCTCGCCACCAGCCTCCAAAGCTCCGATTTTAGTTGCTCCAGTCATGCAACTCCAGATTGCTCAACTCCAAACAGCTTCGATCAACTTTTCCTCACCCACGACTTCGGCCCCACGTAGGTCTGCCAAACATCCCTCGGGCCTCGTCCGTGAAAGATCGACATTGCCGATCAGACGACTGTAGTGACAATGTTGTAATTATAATTGATATTTTAAATAAATAGATAAACAAATAATTATAATGTCATCAATGATATTTCTTGCAAGAAATTTTTCTTGTGTTGTAGACATGATTTTATGACATTTGTCAAAACCCCCGGTTTATTAAGCAAAATAGGGCTTGAAAAAAGCCCTTTTCTTTTTCTTTAGTTTATTTATAGTTTTGTTTTTCAAATAATGTAGTCTTTAAAACTAAATTAGAATAAATAAAATAAGACGGTTACTTTTTGATTTTGTCCAAAGAAACATTTTCTTTCCATGGCTTGGCTTGGTAAGTATTTAGCAAGGCCAAGTTGTTTTGTTTTGTTTTTTGTTTTTAGGAAATCCTCATAAATAAGATTAAAACTTATTCCATGATTATTACATGAGATTCGTCTTTCTTATTCTTAAATAAGTCCCCGAGAGTGCTTAGTTGATCCATGATTTTTGTTTTGTCTTTCGTTTTCTTTTTGTTTGTTTCGAGAAATATATCAATCAATTCCGATTTTATATTTTTCTATTGATTCTTTTTCGATCAAGATTTATGGATCCATGGGTCTAGCAATTATGGATATATGCTATAATTTAAATTGTTACACAAATATTATCTAGGGTAATTTGTTCATTTAGTTTCGAATTATGAATATTTTTTCACTTTGATCCCTAAACTTTTGATTTTGATAAATTAGTCCTTGAACTTTTGATTTTTGACAGCTTTTGTCCTTCACACTAAAATTGATGGATGATTTTTAAAATTTAACATAGATAATCGTATTCCTATTGCATAATAAGTAAAACATTCGTAGAAATTATTAAATTAAGTTCAAAATGATTTTAGTTTTTAAGGGTTTTAAGAGGAATAAAGACGAATTTTTATATTTAGTGTAATTATTTTAATACAATTTCATGTTAACATGGGTTAGAACATGAGTATATACACTAAATTAAAAAAAAAAAAAAAAAGGGATAAATTTCATTTTTTTTCCTCATGAGCATTAAGCCTTTTATCACAAAATGCTCATGAAACTTCAATTTATAATATTTATCCCCCTAAACTTTAGACCAATTGTGAATTCCCCATTCAATTAAATATTTAATAGAAAAAGACATGTAGTGCACATGCGTGACTGTGTAAAATAACCTTTTAACTTTCTTTAATTTACAAAATGACTTTTTAAAAAATTTAATCACAAAATGACTTTTTTTTAAATAATATAAAAAATAAAGATATTAATATAAGGTAAAAACAAAAAACAAAAAAAAAATCAAAAAAAGGAAAATCCTGGCAGTAGGAGGAGGAGCAGTTGTGTGGTTCGTGGAGGTGTGCAATGAAGGAGGGAGGGAGGCATTCATTCGTGTGTGAGAGAAATGCCAAGAACCACCCCAAATAATTCAACATTCATTTCATTTCGGCAACAATGGCACACCCGAAGTTCTACGATCAAGAGCTTTGAAGAAGAAAAAAAAAAAAAAGGAGAAATAAGATTTTTGAAAAAATGCTTTGCAAGGTTAGTAAATGGCTAGATGTTATTTGTAACGTAGTTTTAGAGGATTATATGTAAATATATATGTTTATTTAGCTTAAAAATAATTTTTTTTTGATAAAATAAAATAAATTTGGGGATTGCCATTGATGTATATGAAGGTTGAAGATGACTCGAACGGAACGACCGTCATTTGTTCTGAATGACCATGTGAAAAAATGATGGTTGTTCCTGGTCGTTTTGACAGTTCTTGCAATTTTTTATGATTAGATGTTGTTTGTAAGGTAGTTTTAGAGGATTATATGTAAATATATATGTTTATTTAGCCTAAAAATCATTTTTTTTTTCATAAAATAAAACGAATTTGGGGATTGCTATTGATGTAGATGAAGGTTAAAGACGACGCAGATGGAACGATCGTCATTTGTTTCGAACGGTCATGTGGAAAAATGATGGTTGTTCCTTGTCGTTCCAATAGTTCTTGTATTTTTTTATGGCTAGATGTTGTTTATAAGGTAGTTTTAAAAGATTATATGTAAATGTATATGTTTATTTAGCCTAAAAATAAAAAAAAATTTCATAAAATAAAATGAATTTGGGGATTGCCATTGCTGTAGACGAAGGTTGAAGATGACTCAGACAGAACGATCATCATTTGTTCTGAATGACCATGTGAAAAAATGATGATTGTTCCTACAGTTTTTGCAATTTTTTATAACAATTCTTGTAATTTTTTATATTAATAGTGTGGAATAATAATGAATGTTCTTATTGTTGGGATCTAAATGTGCCATAGGGATAGAAAATCAATATTAGTGATTTTCTGTAAATATGACATTTTGATATTAATAAAAGGAGGTTATTCATGTTTAATAAGTTGTGTCCTATTTACTTTCATTTGTTGATTGTATGCTTATTTTGAGCGAAAATAAAATACTCCTTGGCTATTGGTAATATATCGGATTATCATATGTATACGGGGTATATATAGAAGACATGATAATTTGATAACAGTCTAAATAAATAGTCCGCAATCGATGGAATAAGATTTGGGGATCTTATTGATGATAAGATTGTAAAGGTAGTTTACTTCCTTGGAGGGATGGTTTGTCTTGACCATCGGATAGGTTCCGAGTAGAAACTTTAATGTATACCAGTATTGAGGTATGACATTGGACTGGACCTAAAGCGTTAATTGATTTGGTTTAATAATTCCGTTTATAAGAATTAATGACGCTTTGATTATCATCTTGCATTAATCTTAATCCTGAAATGATTACTTGAGTTCGTATCCATGACTTATGTACTTTAATGCACTACAGGTGAGACACTGTTAATTCATGGTCAATATACTTGTGTTTTGGGTGCATGACTTATGGATGGAGAAATCAAGATTCATAGGTATAGAATCCATATCTATCTTAATGATAGTAAATGTTATCCACTTAAAGGCATTATTCGGGGATTGAAAGATAGTATAACAAGATTTTGGCCATCGGTTTACTTTGTGTTTTCTGATAGTTTACCAATTGTATGGTTTTACAATTGGTGATTCTTTCAATAGATAATAATGGAACTTTAAGTAAAAATGATTAAAAAGGTAAAACGGAAAAAGTCCTTAATTCAATCATGAATAACATATAGGGATTACGTAAATGATGAATAAATCATGGAAGAAGCACTACGTGAGAGAGTTTTCGTAATACGGTATGTAAATAGGAGTTCAATTTTAAACTTTTAGTGGAATAGTTTTGAAGTTGATAATTAATGAATAATTAATCTGGGATTAATTTTTCACAATTATAGGAGTCTCTTTACATATTTCCATCGGGTCCCTCTAAAAGTGTTGGAAAAAACGGATCCGGTATCAGAGTTACGGTGTAACGGAAGTTTTAAAATTTTATACCATTTCCGGAAAAGAAGCTTATGATGCATATAACAATAAATTAAATTCATGATCAAGCATACCTTATTTCTTAGATTCCGGAATTGCTAGAGCGTTTGACCAACTTGTCTTCTCTACTATTCTCGAGTTCCACGTCTCAGAGTGTGTGTGGGTACACGTTCTATGAATCCAAGCGATTGGTAATACTTTCCGAAGTTTAGATCTCTCCTTCTCAATTTCGATGATCCTCGTTGAGAATTTGATCCAACTTCTTTCTTCAAAACTACAAAACAGGAACTGGTTAACCTCCTATGAAAAATTATCACTCGGTTTAACCTTCCTCATAGTTTTGATTCAATGGAATTTTATCTCTTTTCCTCTCTCACAAGATAGCCGAATTTCTTGATGTGGAAGAAACACAAATTTGTTTTTCCCTTTTCCTCAAAAAACGTTTTCCACCTATATGAAAATCTATCATATCTATTTTTCAAGAGGAAATCCTTCCTCAAAAATTCGGCCACACTTAGAGATAAATCATGATTGGTGGTTCAAATTTTAAATCAAGAATCTAGACTAGTCAAAAGATCCTAGTCCTATCTAGATTCAAACTTCTTTTAAACCTTTTTGAATTTAAATAAGATTCACATATTTGAATAAATATTTTCCATAAACATTATCCATATTAATTAATTTATATCAATGAAATATTTCAAATTTTCTTTCCTCACAAAAACCGTGCACCTCTTTAATTAGGAAAGAAAAATCCATGAAATAATCTCAATTATTTAAACCAATTAATAATTTAATGTTAGGAATATATTTAAACAATTTTGAAACAAAATTTTATTCTCTCCACACAATTAAAAAAAACGTGCACCTCTTTTAATTAGAAGAGAAAAATTTTGTTTTCCAAAATTCAAACACAATCTTATTTTCAAAATTCAAATTAACCAATCACATGTTAACAAATCATTTGTCTACAAATTTCACATGTCCAATCCTTTCTGGATTGCATGTTAGAGAGTACCATGTCTTAATAGACATTTCTAAATTCCATTTATAATTCACCGATCTCATTAGGAACAAATCCCGAGACGCTTCGTGGAACTATATGAGCTAATAGAGGGACCCGATGGAAATATGTAAAGAGGCTCCTATAATTGTGAAAAATTAATCCCAGATTAATTATTAATCAATTATCAACTTCAAAACTATTCCACTAAAAGTTGAAGCTGAACTCCTGTTTACATATCGTATTACGAAAGCTCTTTCACGTAGTGCTTCTTCCATGATTTATTCATCGCTTGCTTAATCCCCATATATTATCCATGATTGAATTGAGGACTTTTTCCGTTTTATCTTTTCAATCATTTTAACTTAAAGTTCCATTATTCTCCATTGAAAGAACCACCAATTGTAAAACCATACAATTGGTAAACCATCAAAGAACACAAAGTAAACCGATGGCCAAGATCTTGTTATACTATTTTTCAATCCCCGAATAATGCCTTTAAGTAGATAACATTTACTATCGTTAAGATAGCTATGGATTCCGTATCTATGAATCTTGATTTCTCCATCCATAAGTCATGCACCCAAAACACAAGTATGTTAACCATGAATTAACAGTGTCTCACCTTTAGTGCATCAAAGAACATAAGTCATGGATACGAACTCAAGTAATCATTTCAGGATTAAGATTAATGCAGGATGATAATCAAAGCATCATTGATTCTTAAAAACGGAATTATTAAACCGAATCAATTAACACTTTAGGTCCAGTCCAATGTCATACCTCAATACTGGTATACATTAAAGTTTCTACTCGGAACCTATCCGATGGTCAAGACAAACCATCCCTCCAAGGAAGTAGACAACCTTTACAATCTTATCATAAATAAGATCCCCAAATCTTATTCCGTTGATTGGGACTATTTATTTAGACTGTTATCAAATTACCATGTCTTCTATGCATACCCCCGTATACATATGGTAATTCAATATATTACCAACAGCCTAGGAGTATTTTATGTTTGCTCAAAATAATCATACAATCAACAAATGAAAGTAAATAGGACACAACTTATTAAACATGAATAACTTCCTCTTATTAATATCAAAATGTCATATTTACATAAAATCCCTAATATTGATTTTCTATCCTTATGACACATATAGATTCCAACAATTAGCTCATATAGTTCTATATAACGTTTCGGGATTTGTTCCTAATAAAATCGGTAAATTTAAATGGAATTTAGTAATGTCTATTAAGACATAGTACTCTCTAACATGCAATCTATAAAAGGATTGGGCTTGTGAAATTTGTAGACAAATGATTTGCCAACATGTGATTGGTTAATTTGAATTTTGGAAATAAGATTGTGTTTGAATTATTTAATCTTGGAAAACAAAATTTTTCTCTTCTAATTAAAAGAGGTGCACGGTTTTTAATTGAGTGGAGCGAAGAAAATTTTATTTCAAAATTATTCAAATATATTCCTAATATTAAATTATTAATTGATTTAAAGAATGGAGATTATTTTATGAATTTTTCTCTCCTAATTAAAAGAGGTGCACGGTTTTTGTGAGGAAAGAAAATTTGAAATATTCCATTGATTTAAATTAACTAATATGGATAATGTTTGTGGAAAATATTTATTCAAATAAGTGAATCTTATTTAAATTCGAAAAGGTTTAAAAGAAATTTGAATCTAGATAGGATTATGATCTTTTGAATAGTCTAAATTCTTGATTTAAAATTTGAACCACCAATCAACCTTTATTTCTCATAGTGGCCGAATTTTTTAAGGGATATATCTCCCCTTGGAAAAATGTTTTTAGGTTCAATGAATCTAGCCCTAGAGTTGTATGATCTTTTGGCTCAAAATTTATCCAGAAAAATAATTATTAATTATTTTTCATGAAGGAGATAAATTTTGAAAAGGATTGGACTTCTATATAAATGTTAGGAATTCTTGAAAAACCAATTTTTTGGTTATTCATAAGAGGTAAAATGTTTTTTTTTTTTTTTGGTAGAGAGAAAAACCAATTAGGTTTTTTCTACATTACAAAATTCGGCTATCTTGTAAGAGAGGAAAAGAGAGAAAATTCCATTGAATCAAAACTATGAGAAAGGTTAAACCGAGTGATAATTTTCATAGGAGGTTAACCAGTTCCTGTTTTGTAGTTTTGAAGAAAGAAGCTGAATCATATTCTCAGCGAGGAACATCGGAATTGAGAAGGAGGGATCTAGACTTCGGAAAGCATTATCGGTCACTTCGATTCATAGAATGTGTGCCCACACACACTCTGAGATGTGGAACTCGAGAATAGTAAAGAAGACACGTTGGTCAAACGCTCTAGTAATTCCGGAATCCAAGAAATAAGGTACGATTGATCATGAATTTAATTTATTGTTATATTCATCATGAGCTTCTTTTCCGAATCGGCATAAAAATTTTAAAACTTCCACTGCGCCGTAACTCTGATACCGGATCTGATTTTTCCAACAACTGTCCTCTCAGTACAAGTTATCCCTTAGTACGAGAGCTGAAACCGGTACTCAGACTATTTCTAGTTGGAACACTGTACTCGACCCCAGGAACTAGTTCCAAAGGGTGATGAGACATTCTCCATCATAACTTTGGAGGATAACCTAACCTAGTTAGTCTGAGGTTCCAACCCTCACATGGAGGTGCACCGTCTACTAGGCTTAAGGAATCAAGTCCTAGCGGCCTGGTGAAGACCATAGGACCAGACTCACATGAGTCCAGCGTCGGCGTGCACTACTTTCGTAGGTGCAAAGTCTGAACCAACTGTGGGTTCCATGGTATTGGTCTTGTAAGGAAAGGAATGACTTCCAATTCCATCTGCATGGGTATGCAGACCTTTACCCTAATAAGGGGTGGGTCCAGTTGCAAAATTTCAGAGACTTTAGACGACGTTTGTTATTATTATTTTTTTTTAAACTTTCTAGTGCGGAAAAAATCGTAAAAAATAATTTTAGAGTTGGAATTTTGTTTTGCCGGTGGGGTTTGCTCCTGAAAATCCCAGATTGAATTTAGGAGCAATAACATGGGAAAGTTTAGTGGAAAAAATAAAAAGATACAGTAAAAGTCATTTCAATTTTTCAAGGAGGTATCACCCCAGTTCACCTACCTGCACTTGAAATTTTAACCTGATTTTTTGCAGGCCAGCTAATAATAATGTGAGTATGGATTCTGCAAAATTTCAGAGACTTTGGATGACGTTTGCTATTTTTTTTAATTTTCCAAAGCAGAACACTTCTGAAAATCGTAAAAAATAATTTTAAAATCGGAATTCATTCCGCCGGTGGGGTTTGCTACTAAAAATCCCAGGTTGAATTTAGGAACAATAACATGGGAAAGTTTAGTGGAGAAATGGAAGGATAATGTTTTTTTTTTTTTCGTCCGAAGGTATTTTTCTTTTTGGAGTCAGAATCTAATTAATTAATAGGTAATTCAGAGCTGAGTTAACCATAGCCTTTGATCAATAGGTAAGTGGAGGAGAAAAAGAAGAAAAGGGCTTTCTTTGTGAAAGAAATCTCTTAATGGCTTGCGCCAAACAAGCAAGGGTGGTCGTCGATTCGCTTTCATGCTTTGAACGTCCCTGAATAGGCACACGAACTGATCGGTGATGGTAAGAAGACCCCCAGGAGCGATGGTAATGGTCCATGGTTCCGTAAATTCCACTCGATCTTTCCCAAGATGATCAATAATGAGGGTTTCGACCCCGAATAGATACATCTATGCCCAGACTCGGGAAAGCCTTTCTTAGGCCTTATTCAATGCTTGAATGTGCAAGACCGAAACTCAAGGCAGGGTGGATATCCTTCTAACTGAGGCCAGGAGGTATTCAATTTATCAGATTTCGAGCTAGCTCCCAATCATGCCTTCCCAGAAAAAGATTCATTCTGTCTTGTTTTGGTCCGGAAGAAGAAGCTTGGATCAGCAGAACTGGCATCTGTCCGCCGAATCGATAACAGTGTGGGGGTGGTTGTAGATCAGAGCTCAGAAGATGATTGCCCGGAAAGTTTCTTTCATCAAATTCACCCCTTCCACACCCAATCTTTACATTAGTGGACGGACACCACCCAATCCTAGAACAAGAACGAATCTTTCAATTGTAGTCGACCACAAGATAACGAAACCGATTGAAGCAAGCATTAGTAGTATCCCTTCCTTCATTATGGATCCCCCTCCCTTTCTTATTTAGAATATCTCTTTGGCTACCAACTCAAAGAGTAAACACATTTAGATCTCAACAATCGCCCACTTGCCCTAAGCGAGTAAATGTGACATATTACGCATCCCTATACCTTCAACGTATTCTTCGAATATTCTGACCACCAAAGTCTTCGTGAACAGGTCAGTAAGATTGTCCTCTGATAGGGATTTTGTAGCACTTGAGTTCTGGGACAATTCCAAACTAAGTGCTATGTGCTATATTCGGGCGAGCATGTCTAATGTGCTCCAGAAATAGCATGAAGAACATCAAACTGCTAGGCAGATCATGGATAATCTAGAGGAAATATTTGGTGTACAAACTATCCAGGCTAAGACCGATGCTATCAAAGGTCTCATGAATTGCAGGCAGAAGGTTGGAAAACTCCCATCAAGGAGCACATGATGAAAGTCATGGCTTATTTGTTTGAGGCTCAGGCAAATGGGGTTGAGATCGATTTTGTAACTCAATTGGTTATGATTTTCCAAACCTTATCCAAGGATTTCGATTTGTTTCAGGTATCCAACAACCTTAACCGGAAGGAGATGTCTTTAACGGAATTGATGAAAGAGTTGTAAGCTTTTGATAACATTTTTATGGGTTCTGGAATTAAGGCTGAGGCAAATGTGGCTGAACCTAGTTCGCCTGCTCCTAATCCCAAAAGGAAGAAGGAAAAGGGAAAGAACAAGGGGAACAAGCCTGCGGTGAATGCACCTGCTTTTAAGAAGTCTAAAAAGACTAAGAAACGAAAGGTGGATCCCAAGAAGGTTAAGTGTTTTCATTGTGAGAAGAAATGACATTTCAAAAAGGATTGTCGAGAATGCCTGTCTATGCTAAAGCAAAAAGGTAATTTCAATGTCCTATATCTTGAGAGTTATTTAGTGGAAGAATCTAAAGACAATTGGGTTATAGATTCTGGAGCTACTAAGCATGTTTGTATTGCTCTGCAGGGGTTCAAGGTAACAAGAAGTCTGCATGAGGAGGACTTTACATTAAGAACCGGTGATGGGACGTTGGTGCGAGCTGAAGCAGTGGGATAAGTGCATCTTTATTTTGATGAATTTAGGTTTATTATTTTGAGACATTGTTTTTATGTTCCTGGTTTCAAGAGGAACCTAATTTCGGTAGTTTATTTGATTAAAAATTCTTATTCAGTTTCTTTTAATAATAAAGTTGTTATTAAGAAAACAATTCTCTTATTTGTAATGAATAAATGCTTTATATTATTTTTATAATATATGATGCTTGTTCAATTTTACCGGTCATGATTCTATAGAGGTTAGAATTTGTATTTAGGTTTTTCAAGTGTAATAGATGCGGTCTATTATCACCGCTAGTTTGTTCTTTCAATTTCTAAAATTTTTGTTAGCCGAAAACGGCGCAGGATTTTTTTTGTAAAATTCGGGTTACAATGGATTCAAGGAGATTAAAGATGAACGAAGGTATGAAAATTTTCAAAGAATGTGATTTTTTGTTTTTTGGAATTTTTCAATTAAAATTTTTTTTAATTAAAAAAAATCACATAATCTTTTTGAAAATTTAATTTTCCAATGATATGTGATCTTGATAATTTGGAAATCAAAATTGAAATTTTAAATTTAAATTTAATGGATATTATTATGAATTTTAAAATTTTGTGATTTAAATTTGAAATTTGGAAATTTCAAATTTTTGAATTTTAAAATTTAATAAACCGGATTTTTTATTTAAATTTTAATATTTTGTAATTTTGATGAAAATTAAAAATCACATATAATTTTTTTTTGAAATTTAAATTAATTTTAAATTTAAAAAGATATGATATTGGAGAATGAAGACACATTGAATAAAGATACAAGGCATGGATCAACAAATGAAGGCCGATATATGTTTCGGTTAATTTTTGTAAATTTTACAATTTTCTTTTCTCTAGGATAGAATCATGATCCACGGCTATTTACATATTTTACAAACCATGGATGATGTATTGCTAGATGAATATATTATACTATTTCATGATGTACTGATAATATGCCATATAGACTAGAGAGTGCCACTCAAAAAATATTGTTTATGCATGAAAAACAAAACCCCTAATTTAAAAGATTGAGTGGGAAAAGGTTTTATACACTAAGACCTACGGCCTCCATCATTGGTCCAATAGTTACGCATGGTAGTGCCTATTACTCGGTTTTGACCTAGGAATTCCCTTCGGATATGTATCTTATGTGACGCCCCGACCAGCACCCACGTGGAACCGACCACGCGAGCGGGGGACCGTCACCTTACCTTAGGTCCTACGCTCTTGACGTATCATTCCTCGTGATATCTCAATAGGTTCCTATTCCTGTTTCAAAGGAGGTGTAAGATAAGGTCATCTTATCTTACCATAAATTGTGACATATGATGTTGGTATCCTAACTAACATCCATGAACAATCCTAGATGTATGTGTTGTATGTCCCCTCTAAAACCTCTTGTAAACTTGATTGGTCACTTTCCTTCTCTTGAGCTTATGTTTTACTTTTACTCGATCCGTAATCCATTGGGTTATTATTTCATCAATAACCCTAGGTCTTAGCCCATTTCATTGATCTTGGTATCATTTAGGGTTATATTGGATAACCCTTAAGGTCAACTTATGGTCAACCCAAGTCAACATATGGTCAACTAAGGTCAACCCCCTTTGGTTCAAACATTGGGCTTCGGGCTTAGCCCGGTAACTCGGATATAATTCCAGTTACCGTCCGTAGTCGGCTTGATTACCAATTTTACCTTAAAACTCCTTTTCTTGATTTTTTTTTTTTTGGAAAACATTGTAACTATTTTCCAAAAATCCACTAATTTGCTTGTAAAAACTCTTACTTCCTTGATCTTGAAAATACTTGGCTAAAAAAATCTCATTTTCTTTACTTCTTGGAAAAATGTGGAATTTCAATTCTGAACCCTTAAAATTCTACTTCTCTTCTTAACTTGAAAAATCTTATTTTCCCTTAACTTGGAAAATTTCATTTTTCTTCAACTTGAAAACTTTGGGTGAATAATCCCAAAACTCTTAAAATTTCATTTCTCTTCTTAACATGGAAAAGTTGAGGAAATTTTCAACTTTAAAATCATTTGATCTAAATACTTTAAAATCTCATTCTTTTCTTAACTTGAAAGAGTTGAGGACTAACTCTTAAAACTCTTATTATTACTTGTAAAAATTTACGTTTTCAAAACGGATCTTCATAAAAATCATTTAAGGCTGGAAATTACCTTTGGAACAGTTTCCATAGTTAAAACAACGGTTTAAAGACAATTTTACAGATTTTAGAAAGCATTTGTAAAACTAAGGTGTAGGAATTTTCGGATTCCCTGCGCACCCTTTGTAAAACAAACCCAGTTTAAAAATCCGTTCGTAATCTGAAAAACTTGTCTTCATGAAAGTTGTAGCTATCGAAAAATGCTAAAACTTTTATGTTTTGCATAAAATCCAGTTCGGCCTAGATTCATACCAGTTTTCGTTTGAAACTGGCTGACCCTGAAAAACTAAGTGAAAACTGAGTCTGGGGATCAGCCACGGGTTTTCATAAAAACGAAGGCCATTGGAGCCACATTTTAGAAATCTGTCCACGTAGTCCTCTAGGAGAAACCCTTCCGAATAACTTTCGTGTTTTAACTTTTACCCAGTTCGGCCTCTAAGGGCCTTAAAATTCCACTTTCCCGAAACTGGCCAGTTTCGACTCTGAAATGGCAGTTTCGGTTGCTTAATCCGGTTTACGTCCTATCTCGCGGATTCTACCTCGACCGATCACATCGGGAGCTTATACATAAATCAAGCAGCGTTTCTAATGTTCCATACATTCAAGCATGTTAATCCATCACACCCATGCAGCCCTCAAAAACCGACTATCCAAGTTTTGGCTGCATGGTGCTCTAGCCCTTGCATTCCATCATCACATACATCATTATACAAGCAGCCATACATCCACTGCCTTAGGGCAGATTTGTGACCAAAAACTAGGGGACATTACCATCATATCTAGCATGCATCCTAACCATTTTCAAGCATAAAAATTCATGCAAGCAAATCATCATCATCAAGCCAACCAAACCCTAATCCCTAATCAAGCACATACCACCGAAACTAGGGCTGAAAAATAATATGGACTTATGTCCTTACAAACCAACTTGAATCACCATAAAAATGCTTAAATTGAACTTAATTTCAAGCTTGGTTGAAGAGATTACCTTAACCCATGTTAGGGTTTGAAAATCCCCAAATCTCCTTGTTCCTTGGCTCACAGTTTTGGCTCCACCATGGCACCCCAAAATCTTTCTTTTGGTTCCTCTCCAAAAGCCGAACTCCAACACATGATTTCTCTCAAAAATTTCCAGATTTTCATCACATTTTTCACTCCCCAAACCCACGGTTTTGGTGCCCAAAAATGGGTCTCCAAGCTTCCAAAATTTTTCTCTTCTTCCTCCCTAGTGAATCAAAACAACTCACAAGCAAAAGGCCTCTAGAATTTTTCTGATTTTCTCTTCTCTTCCTCCCCCTCAAACCCACGGTTTTCTAGAGCAAAATGCGCAGAGTTTGGCTGCCTTTTGTGATTAAAATCAATGGGTTTTATGGGGGGTATTTATAGAGGAAGAGGGAGGGCTTGGTTGTAACGACCCGCCTAGCACAGGCCGTTACCTTGCTTACGTACTTACATACATGAATAATTTATACTGAACTTACTTACTTATTACATGAAAACACAGCAGAAATTTTTTTTTCCATAAGGCGTATGTACAAATACGAAATATAAAATACGAACTAACGTATAGTTGTGCGTACGAGCATACTATAGCAGTCACTAATCATTACATAACTTTCTTATAATATCAAAACGCGTAACGGTTTCCGTTTCCCACGATTCACAGTGCCCGACCACGCGACTCCACCTTGCATCATCATCAGCTGGCAAGTTGCTTACCTACAACACAAACTTAAAACAATGAGCTTTCGCTCAGCAAGTACAACTCCTATACAGCGACACATAACCTCAGCCTTATACTATTCATAACATGCACATCATCTCATTTCATAACACAGCATTGCATAAACATACATAAACTAATTATGTTCATATTATGCTTGCTTATTCTTCATTCCTTATTCTACTTATGGGCCCTTAACATGAGTGTTCGTACCTAGGGCGCAACTATGGATTGGTTGAGGCGGCCAAACCAAGTCCAACTCAATCCACAGTCCAACCCGACCTCGGACGGGTGGCACGACACAGGCAAGCTTACTTGCCGTCCAGCTACTCTTCATCTCGTCATGTCATACTTACTCTTATCATTCTTAACCTAAGCATGCACTCGTACATTCCATAACATATTTCATAATATAAGCACATATCATGTTTTGACATGCCCTATACCATATCAGATAACACTTATAACAACACATCTCATAGCACATAGCATACCCAACATATCTAGGTAAGTATACAACTATTAGCTTATGCTGTAGGCGGCGTTGTACTTACCTCGTCTATTCCTGACGTGAAGCTGTTCCACCTCGGGACTCAGCTGCAGGTTACTTCCTGCTTAATCGAAAGACTAGGTAAGGTTCTAATCTAAGACCATAATATGTTGGTTTTCCACCAACATTCATGCATGGCTTTGGTTATATGTCCCCCTATAGAGAAATATATTATGAGTGGTTACACTAGGTAACCTCACCTACTCGGGTTACTACATCGCTCTTACGAGCTCATACAACAACCTACTAGGTTACGTTGGATAAACTTCCATACTAATCTTACTTGTGAGCATATAGGTTTAGGCTAGCACCTAACCTCGGCTCAACATTTATCTTACCCACTAGGTTAACCAAAGTTAACCTCTAAAGTCAACCCTCCTTTGGGCCAACCTCGGGCTTTGGGGCTAAGCCCTGTAACTCGGGTGAAATTCCCAGTTACTTATCGTAACTACTAACCTTGCAAACCTTGAACTTGAATATCTTAATTTCTTTTCTTTATCCTTGAAAAAGTTTTTGGCATAAAAGCCGAAAAACTGCTATACTTCCCCTTAAAAATCATTGAATCTTAAAACATGGTTTATAAAATGTTTGAAGGTTAGAAACTACCTTTGGAACAGTTTCTGTGTTCAAAACAGTGTTTAAGACAGGAAAAACTGTTTTTCCTAACAGGTTCTAGAAAATCCTGTGCAGGAATTTCTTGCTCCCTGCACGGTTTTCAGATTTCAAGTTATAGTTTAAAATCCTTTTAGAATTAGAAAAAGTTTTCTTCATGAAAGTTCTAGCTCTCGAAGAGTTCTAAAACTTTTGTGTTTTAAGCAAAGTCTGGTTCTACACCGTTTAATACCAGTTTTAATTTGAAATTCACTGATCATAAAAACTGGGTCCAGTCAGACCACCTTCGGTTTTTCGTAAAAACGGAGGCCATTGGAGCCTTATTTTGAGAAACGGTTCGTGTGGCCCCCTAGGAAAGACCCTATTCTACAACTTTTGTGTTTTACATTTTCACCCATTCGGCCTCTAAAGGCCTGCAATTACCAGTTTCCTGAGACTGACCAGTTTGGGATCCGAACTGGCAGTCTTGTTTACTAATTTCGGTTTACGTCCTAAGTCGCGGGTTCTATCTCGACCGACCACTTCGGGAGCTTATTAACAAATCATGCAGCGTTTCTAATGCCATGCATGCCCCAACATGCAAACCCAACACGTCCATGCAGCCTATAGAAACCGAACCCTAACCTAGGGTTGCATGGTCTAGTATGTTCATACCATTCCAACATTCTCATTCATGCATACCATTTCATTCTAGCACATCCTAACATACAATCACATAATTGATCATACATTTAAGGGACATATAACCTCATGTAAGCTCTAGCATGCAATCCTAGCATACAAAACCAATCATAAAAATATTAATGACATAATTAAACCAAACCACCCTAAAGGAACTAATCAAGCACTTAAGGGTATGAAAATAAATAGGTGAGCTTATGCTCTTACAAATATTAGCTTGAACAAATACATTTAAATCTTAATTTAAAAACTTAATTGAAATAGAATTAAGACTTTTGAAAATTTACCTTGAATTGGTAGGGTTTGGCTTTAGGTTTGAACCACAAACTCACACCCTTGACCCTTGGCTCCCAAATCCGGTTTTACCTCACCAAAAGGGCACCAAAACTAAACTTTTTGGACCTCAAAATCAGTCCCCACCCTATGCACGGCCACACCACCAACTTGCACCCAAAAACTGAAATTTTTTTTCTGTTTTCCTGCACAAAACCCGTGGCTGCCTAGACCCCAAAAGTTGGTCTCAAAACTTGCTTAAAACTTGATTTCTTGGTGGCTCACACTCACCCGAATGCTCCCCTAAGGTTTCCCTTCAATTTTCTGATTTTTTCCTCTCTTTCCCCTGCTCAATGCCCACGGCCACAGCCAAGGAAATGGGCTGGAAAATTTTTTCTCACTTTCCCTATTGTTTCCCACACAAAGCCGAACACACACACAAGGTTGGCTCAAGAAAATTTTTGGTTTCTCTTCCACTCTCTCACTCGAATTTTCTTGAAGAAAATTGTCAAGAGTTTGGCTAGGTTTCTTGATTTAAATGAATAGAGAACACCTCTATTTATAGGCAATGTGAGACTTTTGAATTTAGAATTTTGACCCCAAAACTTTTGGAAAATCACACAAAAACCCCCCCCTTAGGTGGCCGGATTTCCCTTGGAAAGTAAGCAAGAAATTTCTAGAGCTGGACACATGGCTTGTGTGGATTTGTTCTCAAAAAGTGATGATGTCATAATTAAAAAAATTATGATGTCATAAATCCATAAAGCTTGTTTGGCTACTTTTTCAATAAAGCAGTCTAATTTTAACTTAACACAGATAAATTTAATACTGTGTTGTACTAATACACAGTATTAATATTTTATACTGTCATAAAAATTTTATCTGTGAAAAACCGGGCTGAAAAATTTTTTCTTTATTTTCTCAAATCCTTTTGCCTTGTGCTCTAATTTTACATGCTTGATTTTTCTACGGCGGTTTTGGTTCCTATTTATGTCGACTTATTCGAAAAAATAGATTTTCACACAATTTATCCTGTACTGCGAGTTATAAAAAGCACACTTACGGTTTTGACCATTTTGGTCAAACTTTGACTTTTCCGGGTCAAAGTTGACTTTTTTGGTCAACCCTTTGACTTTCCTAGAATCATGTAAAATTAATCTCTTTTCATCCGAAAAGACCATTCATCAACCAAAACAAGCATATTCGAGTCTTATAAAACTATACGAGCTCGTAACACATAATGGAGTTCTAAAGCGAACTTTTTCCTAAAATGCCGGTACGGCATACATTCAATTCCTTCTAGAGGGAAAGATATTCACATAGAAAAGCAGGTATTACATTGGTTCACACACTTTTTCCTCAAAAAATGGCTTTTTTCCCATGCTTTCACATGGCTGCCGAAAATGAGGAAGGAGAAAGGGGAGTTGGCTGAACTTTTTGGGTGGAAAAAGAGGAGTGGTTGGCTAAGGAGGATGTGGAGGCTCCTAAGCCTTCCCTTTCCCATTGCTTAGCTCACACTTTGTGAGGTCATTAAGGGGACATTATCCCTTAAATCATGGCTTCCTCCCTTACCTCCCATGTGCTGCCGAACTTGTGTGTGTGTGTGGGGGGGGGGGGATGGTGTTGCCGAATTTTAGGGGAGAACAAGTGGCACTCAATTGGTGCAAGGGACGTGGGGTTGCTTGGTCCTTAATTTGTGGCTTTTCCTTCCTTTGACTCCTTGAATTTAGGCTTTGTCCTTGTCCTTCCAAGTTGTGGCCGAATATTGAGGGAAGGGGAAGAGAGACATGTGGCTGCCATTGGGTGCAAGGAAGAAGCTAGAAGGTTCTAGAGTCTTCTAGAATTTTCTCTCAAAGCCACTTAAGGCTTGTGATGTCACACACATGAGGTCATCCCTTAAAACAAGGGTCTTGTTTGGTTCTTGTCTCCTTCTCCAATTTAATTCATTTCTTTTTGTGTCACACAGATATTTCAAATACTGTGCTCCGTATTTTCTTATTGTACTTCGGTCCGAAATTTTTCTGTGTAAAATCGAATCGAAAAACTTTCTTTCTCCTATCTTCGGAGACCTTTTTGCCCTTAATCTTTTATTGGTGTGCTTGATTTCTAGGGTGGTTTTTAAGGCTTAATTTTGCTTTCTTGACCATAAAAAGTGTTCGCAATCTCTTCTTATACTGCATTTCATCATCTTGCAAGGTCAACCTTTTGACCCGTCCTTGGTCAAACTTTGACTTTTTGGTCAAACTTTTGACTTTCGTAAAATCACATCCTTTTTTCATTCCTTTTGACTCAAAATGCCGTTGCCAACCTCGGCATTCTATTCCGAGTCTCATAGCTGGTTAAAAGAAAATTCTAACCTTGACTAATAAAATTACGAATTTCACATGCGATTCATAATTTTTCATGAAAACATATCATAAACACAACATGCGGACTTCTAATTTCTAATAAATAGAGAAATCTTAAGTTCATAAAAATTCCGGGTATTACATCTTACTTAGAGCGCACACTGATTTGGATTTCTGAAAAGATAACAATTTTGGGCATATTTTATGTTTAGATCATCCCTCGGTGGCGGATGTAAATATAGATTCAAAATTGAAAACGATGGTTATACACTCATGTTACTTTATGTATTAACCCTCCATCGAGGCTCTGTCATGTAAAGTAGTGGCCAAATAAACGATAGTTAATATATATTTAATGGAGTTTACTCCATGGACGAATATGTATTAATCGGAAGGGATCCGTGTTCTTTGCTAGTTTTTCTATAACTACCTCTCGGTAGCTTGGAAAGCAGAAGCTAGGAATTATCGTTGTAAGGTATGTGTTTTAAGGGTTTTACACATAAACATTTAGATTGCATATAGATATTTTTGTTTCATTACAAAACCATATTATAATTTAATGTTAGGAATATATTTGAATAATTTTGAAACAAATTTTCTTTCCTCGACTTAATTAAAAGCCGTGCACCTCTTTTAATTTAGGAGAGAAAAATTTTGTTTTCCAAAATTAAATAATTCAAACACAATTTTATTTCCAAAATTTAATTAATCAATCATATGTTGACAAATCATATTATTTGTCTACACAAATTTCACATGTCCAATCCTTTCCGGATTGCATGTTAGAGAGTACCATGTCTTAATAGACATTACTAAATTCCATTTAAATTTACCGATCTCATTAGGAACAAATCCTGAGATGCTATACGGAACTATATGAGCTAATAGAGGGACCCGATGGAAATATGTAAATAGGCTCCCATAATTGTGAAAAATTAATCCCAGATTAATTATTCATCAATTATCAACTTGAAGACTATTCCACTAAAAGTTTAAAGCTGAACTCCTGTTTACATACCGTATTACGAAAGCTCTCTCACGTAGTGCTTCTTAGAATTTGTTTCTAATAAGATTAGTAAATTTAAATGGAATTTAGTAATATCTATTGAGACATAGTACTATCTAACATGCAACACGGAAATGATTGGACATGTGAATTTTGTGTAGACAAATAATATGATTTGTCAACATGTGATTGGTTAATTAAATTTTTGATATAAGATTGTGTTTGAATTTTTTAATTTTGGAAAACAAAATTTTTCTCTCCTAAATTAAAAGAGGTGCACGGTTTTTAATTGAGTGGAGGGAAGAAAATTTTGTTTCAAAATTATTCAAATATATTCCTAATATTAAATTATTAATTGATTTAAATAATGGAAATTATTTCATGGATTTTTCTTTCCTAATTGAAAGAGGTGCACGGTTTTTGAGAGGAAAGAAAATTTGAAGGACTTACATTGATTTAAATTAATTAATAATTTAATGTTAGGAATATATTTGAACAATTTTGAAACAAAATTTTCTTCCCTCCGCTGAACTAAAAACTGTGCACCTTTTTTAATTTAGGAGAGAAAAATTTTGTTTTCCAAAATTAAATAATTCAAACACAATCTCATTTCCAAAATTTAATTAACCAATCACATGAAGGACTTAGGAGAAGCTAGTTATATTCTTAGTATTCAACTCTTTAGAGATAGAAAGAACAAAACGATAGCACTCTCCCAAACATTATATATTAATAAAGTACTTGAGAAGTTTTCTATGAAGGATTCCAAAAAAAGTGCCCAACCTTTCAGGATTGGAATCAAGCTTTCTAGAGATGACTGTCCCAAGACATCGGAAGAAAGGGAGCATATGTAAAAAGTACCTTATGCATCAGCGGTAGGTAGTCTTATGTACGCTATGTTATGCACTAGGCTTGGCATTTGTTTTGCGGTTGGCATGGTAAGTCGATTTCAGTCGAATCCGGGACCGAATCATTGGGCTGCGGTCAAGCATGTACTCAAGTATCTACGGAGAACGAGGGACTATATGCTAGTGTATTCCGGTTAGGACCTTGTTCCTAGAGGATACACAAATTCTGATTTTTAATCAGATCAATATTCAAGGAAATCGACTTTAGGATATGTTTTTACCCTTGGAGGTGGTGCCGTTGTGTGGAGGAGTATTAAGCAATCTTGCATTGCTGACTCGACTATGGAAGCCGAGTATGTGGTAGCCAGTGAGGCATCAAAGGAAGTGGTATGGCTCCGCAGGTTCCTTGGTGACCTTGAGGTTGTTCCTGGTATGGATAAAGCTATGATACTCTAGTGTGACAACAGTGCAGCAATAGTTAATACCAAGGATCCTAGGCATCATAAGAGGAGTAAGCACATTGACAGAAAATATCACATCATCAGAGGCTTTGTCGAGAGTGGAAATGTGACGGTTTGCAAAATCGCATCAGAGGACAATCTTGCTGACCCGTTCACGAAGACTTTGGTGACCAAAAGATTCGAAGAACACGTTGAAGGCATGGGGATGAGTAATATGTCACATTTACTCGCTTAGGGCAAGTAGGAGATTATTCGGATCTAAATGTGCCCTAAGAATAGAAAATCAATATTAGGGATTTTCTGTAAATATGACATTTTGATATTAATAAGATGAGGTTATTCATGTTTAATAAGTTGTGTCATATTTACTTTCATCTGTTGATTGTATGCTTATTTTGAGCAAACATAAAATACTCTTTGGCTATCGGTAATATATCGGATTACCATATGTAAATGTGCCCTAAGGATAGAAAATCTATATTAGGGATTTTCTGTAAATATGACATTTTGATATTAATAAAAGGAGGTTATTCATGTTTAATAACTTGTGTCCTATTTACTTTCATTTGTTGATTGTATGCTTATTTTGCGCAAACATAAAATACTTCTTGGCTATTGGTAATATATCGGATTACCATATATATACGGGGTATACATAGAAGACGTGGTAATTTGATAACAGTCTAAATAAATAGTCCGCAATAGATGGAATAAGCTTTGGGGATTTTATTCAGATAAGATTGTAAAGGTTGTCTGCTTCCTTGAAGGGATGGTTTGTCTTAACCATCGGATAGGTTCCGAGTAGAAACTTTAATGTATACCAGTATTGTGGTATGACATTGGACTGGACCTAAAGTGTTAATTGATTCAGTTTAATAATTTCGTTTAATAAGAATCAATGACGTTTTGATTATCATTTGCATTAATCTTAATCCTGAAATGATTACTTGAGTTCGTATCCATGACTTATGTACTTTAATGCACTACAAGTGAGACACTTTGAATTCATGATCAATATACTTGTGTTTGGGGTGCATGACTTATGGATGGAGAAATCAAGATTCATAGATACGGAATCCATAACTATCTTAACGATAATACATGTTATCTATTTAAAGGCATTATTTGGGGATTGAAAGGTAGTATAACAAGATCTTGGCCATCGGTTTACTTTGTGTTCTCTGATGGTTTATTAATTGTATGGTTTTACAATTTGTGATTCTTTTAATGGAGACTAGTAGAACTTTAAGTTAAAATGATTGAAAAGATAAAACAGAAAAAGTCATTAATTCAATCATGGATAACATATGGGGAGGTGAATAAATCATGGAAGAAGCACTACGTGAGAGAGCTTTCGTAATACGGTATGTAAACAGGAGTTCAGCTTCAAACTTTTAGTGGAATAGTTTTGAAGTTGATAATTGATGAATAATTAATATGGGATTAATTTTTCACAATTATGGGAGCCTCTTTACATATTTCCATTGGGTCCCTCTATTAGCTCATATAGTTCCATATAGCGTCTCGGGATTTATTGCTAATGAGATTGGTAAATTTAATTGGAATTTAGTAATGTCTATTAAGACAAGGTACTCTCTAACATGCAATCCGAAAAGGATTGGACATGTGAAATTTGTGTAGACAAATAATATGATTTGTCAACATGTGATTGGTTAATTGAATTTTGAAAATAAGATTGTGTTTGAATTATTTAATTTTGAAAAACAAAATTTTTCTCTCCTAAATTAAAAGAGGTGCATGGTTTTTAATTGAGTGGAGGGAATAAAATTTTTTTTCAAAATTGTTCAAATATATTCCTAACATTAAATTATTAATTAATTTAAATAATGGAGATTATTTCATGGATTTTTCTTTCCTAATTAAAAGTGGTGCACGGTTTTTGTGAGGAAAGAAAATTTGAAATATTTCATTGATTTAAATTAATTAATATGGTTAATGTTTGTGGAAAATATTTATCCAAATAAATGAATCTTATTTAAATTCGAGAAGGTTTAAAAGAAATTTGAATCTAGATAGGAATAGGATCTTTTGACTAGTATAGATTATTGATTTAAGATTTGAACCACCAATCAACCTTTGAATTTCAAAGGTGGCCGAATTTTTTGAGGAAAAATCTCTTCTTGGAAAAACGTTTTTAAGTTCAATGAATCTAGTCCTAATTTATTTGATCTTTTGGTTCAAAATATTATCTAGAAAAATAATTATTTTTTAAGTCGGAGATAAGTTTTTAAAAAGAATTGGAATACTATATAAAGGCTAGGGATTCTTGAAAAACTTTTTTTGGTGATTCACACTAAAAGGGAAAACGTTTTTTTGGGAGTGAGAGGAAAAATAATTTGGGTTTCTTCCACATCACAAATTCGGCCATACTTTTGAGTGAGGAAAAGAGAGAAAATTCCGTTGAATCAAAACTATGAGGAAGGTTAAACCGAGTGATAATTTTCATAGGAGGTTAACCGATTCTTGTTTTTTAGTTTTGAAGAAATAACCTAGATCATATTCTTAATGAGGAACATCAGAATTAAGAAGGAGGGATCTAGAATTCGGAAAGCATTACCGTTCGCTTGGATTCAAGAACGTGTGCCCACACACACTCTGAGACACGGAACTCGAGAATAATAGAGAAGACACGTTGGTCAAACGCTCTAGCAATTTTGGAATCCAAGAAATAAGATACGCTTGATCATGAATTTAATTTATTGTTATATGCATCATAAGCTTCTTTTCTGAATCGGCATAAAAATTTTAAAACTTCCGCTGTGCCGTAACTCTGATATCAAATCTAATTTTTCGAACACCACCCAATCCAAAAGTTCTTATGGGATTTATGAGTCAGGAACTGAAGATTCAAGTAAGTTATTGGAATGCATGGAAAGGAAGGCGATTTGGTCAAAATTAATCAGATGGATGCCACAACACAATTTCACCATGCTCCCCTCGTATTGTTACATGCTCAAACAGGTAAATAAGGATACAGTTACGCACATTGAAGTTGATTCTTGGTTCCACTGCCTTGTGAGTCTTTATAGATGGTAGCGTTGTTGGCTAACTCACAAGGACCGGAACTCTCAAATTTAGAATTGTGGAAGAGATCATTAAGATCATCGGAATTGCTATGCAGTTGAACCTCCTTCGAGACAAGTGTGTCGATCAGAAATGTTTGGTAACACTCGTCATCATCATGTGGCTGCTTTATAACGTGGAAAACATTCACCTCCAAAGTCATGTTCTCGAAAGATATCTTCATAAGACCATTCCTACAGTTGATGAGAGCATTGGCTGTAGCAAGGAAAGGTCTTCCGAGTATAATGGGAATCTTGGACTGCATGCTTACCACGGATTGGGTATCTATAACAAGGAAATCAACAGGGCAATAAAACTTCTCAACTTGAGCCAGAACATCCTTAACTATACCCCAAGGCTCTTTGATTGAACAATCGGCCAATTACAAAACTACTGATGTGGGCTTAATCTCTCCAAGACCAAGTTGCGAGTAGATAGAGTAAGACATGAGATTGACACTGGCTTCAAGGTCGAGCAAAGCTTGGCCAAATTCCTGAGTCCTAATTTGGCATGAGATGGTGGGACAACCAGGATCTTTGTACTTGGGCGGTGCCTTCTGCTCGATTACTTCACTCACTTGTTCTGTTAAGAAGGCAATCTTCTTGACGTGGTGCTTCCTTTTGATGGTACACAGATCCTTGATAACTTTGGCATAAGCTAGCATTTGCTTGATCACATGACGCAAAGGAAGACTAATTTTCACTTGAGTCAAATGCTCTAGGATCTCACTTTGACTATCCAGCACTTTCCCAGCAAATCGCAGAGCTTAGGGGAAAGGCACCTTTATTGGAAGTTCAGTTGGCTCATCTTTCTTGGGAGTAACTTTTTGATCACTTGAAGCGACAGTAGTTAGTGATGGATTGTCCAAAATCTTGCCACTACGAGTGGTAATTGTAACGCCCCCAAATCCACGTAGGGCCTATTACGTAAACTTGGGTCATTACCTTACTTACTTAACTTAAACCTTACCCAATTTTTAGAGTAAATTTTTTTTTTTCTTCTTTTTAAAAATCGTCACTTGAAAACATCACATACGTAAAACATAAAACCTTAAACTTAAACTTAAAACTTATTTTCATTCATAAAACTTAACCTCTTAATATGTACACACTCGAGTACTGAGCTTTCACCTCTAGGGAAAGCTACCATACATAAACATAATATAAACCGTGGACCAGACCCGACCTAATGCGGATCGGTACAACACGAGGCAACTCGCTTGCCATACATACTGAAACTTTACCATACATACTTAAAACATAATGTAAACACATTTCTCATCTCAAACATATTTTGGAAACCCATAGCGGTGTCCATTCCCACGTTTCACAGTCCGCAACGCCATCTCTCCACAGCTTTGCATCAGGTATTGCCGGTAAGTAGCTCACCTACAGCATGAACGTAAGTAGTGAGCTAAAGCTCAGTAAGCACAATATTCAATCCGCATGCAAATGAAAGTGCAAGAATACGTGAACCAATTATGATTTCTTATTAATCAATTATGGTTCCCTATTAACTTAACTCTATACCATGTGCGCATGTACTGTGGTACATAACCATGGAGTGGTTGAAGGCGGTCCGTCCAATCCAACTCAAACCATGAAATAAGACGTTTAACATGGAGTAGTGGAGGCAGCCAATCCAATCCAAGTCAAACCATGGAACATACCATTTGAACCCACCACGGAGGCAAGCCAGTACAACACAACAATCTTTACTTAACTTATCTCGTATCTTAAGAACTTGTTCTTACCATATGATTCATTATCAGTGAGCATGATTCGTGATGCCACGATAGCAAACATAAAACATAACATACTTTATCATAACATACTATCTCATACCTTAAGGTACCATAACATACTGCATCGTATCATAAACATCGTAACATAACATGCTATACCATATCATAACACATCGTAACCTAAACATGAACATACTACATCATAACATAATATCTTAACATACCACATCTTAACATAAACATAGACATACTGCATCGTAATATAACATCTTACATCATGAAATTCCATTCATGATTTCTTAAAAACATCATATGCAAACAAACATGTGTTCATGCTGTAGGCGGAGTTGTACTTACCTGCCGACCTACGCTCTTGATTTATTGTCCCAATTAACGCTGTTCCTCTTCCAGGCACAGCTGCAGGTTCTGCCTGCTCGATAAAGGACATGTTCTAATTCAAACTCATGAAATGCTGGTGACCTAACCAACATGCTTACATGGTCTTGGTTGTATGTCCCTTTATGTAAAACATCTTACTTGGTTACAATGGATAACCTTGTGTACTAAGCCCATAACATACCATTAGGGTTAGATCATCTTCCAACCCTGGGCTTCATCTTTAATCCACAAATTATCGGGTTAAATCCATTAACCCTTTAGCTTAGCTTAATCGGTGTCCTTTAGGGTTACATTGGATAACCCTTAAGGTCAAACTAAGTCAATGTTATTAGTCAACCAAGGTCAACTACGGTCAACTATGGTCAACTACGGTTAACTCCCCCCTATGGGTCAACCTTTGGGCATCGGGCTTGACCCGGTAACTCGGGTATAACTCCTGGTTACCTTTCGTAAACTAATCGCTTGCTATACTCTAGCTTGAAAAAATTCATTTTCCTTACTTGGAAAATTCGTAATTTAACTTTAACAATCTTTCTCTTAAATCATAAAAATCCGAACTCTTGGATTAGTGCTTTATAAAATCATTTGAGGTTGAAAACTGCCCTTGGAACAGTTTTCCATAATCAAAACAGTAGTTTGGAGAAGAAAAACAGTTTTCTAGAAAACATTTGTAAAACTAAGGTGTAGGAATTTTCGGATTCCCTGCGCACCCTTCGTAAAACAATCCTAGTTTAAAAATCCGTTCGTAATCTGAAAAACTTGTCTTCACAAAAGTTGTAGCTCTCGAAAAATGCTAAAACTTTTATGTTTTGTAAAAATTCCAGTTCGGCTTAGATTCATACCAGTTTTTGTTTGAAACTGGCTGACCCTGAAAAACTGAGTGAAAACTGGGTCTGGGGATCAGCCACGGGTTTTGGGGAAAACGGAGGCCGTTGGAGCCTCATTTCGAGAATCTGTATGCGATGCCCCCTAGAAAAAGTTGTTTTGGACAACTTTCATGTTTTACGTTTTTCCCAATTCGGCCTCTAAAGGCCTTATATTTCACTTTTCCAAAACTGGGCAGTTTCTATCTGAATCTGTCAGTTTTTGTGCTTACTTGGTTTTACGTGTCCTATTTCGCGGAACTAACTCAACCGATCACGCGGGAGCCTAAGTAACCAAATGCAACATTATCTAACGTCCCACATGAACCGTCATGCAACTCTAACGCAGCCATGCAACCCAAAACAAATCTGCACTAACCTAGGGTTGCATGATCTAGAGTTTGCATCACATCACATTCAACCATTCATGACAAACTATGGCTAGCTCTAACAACCTAGCAAACAAGCCACAACCGGCTGCACACAAACAGGAAACATACCAACCATAAAGCCATACAATCCTAGCATGCAAGCAAGCATAAACTTATAGCAAATAAGCATAAACCAAACTATAGCCAAACCACCCTTAACAACACCCTAATCAAGCACCACACCTAGTCTAGGGCATTAACCATAAAACTCGAGCTTATGCTCTTACAAACCATGCTTGGAAATACACTTAAATTTCCCAATTAAAGCTTAAACTAAAAACTTAGGGTTATAGGGTTTACCTCTAGAATTTTGGAAGTTGGTTCAAGCTTGGATCCGAACTTCCCTTACTCCCCCTTGGCTGCCATCACAACCGGATTGTCCCTTCAAATGGGGTTCCAATTTTCAGCCATGCACATGAAAACATATACATAAATATCCCATCGAAATTACATGGAAAAAGACTCGGGTTTGAGGGAGTTTTACCTTGGCTAACCCTAGGAATGGTTTAGGGTTGGTAGATTCAAAATTCTCCCTCCCTTGGCTCATCTTTTCCCACGGTTTTGCTCTCCAATTGAGCACCAAAATTTTTCACCTCTTTTGGTGATGATTTCAGCCCAAACCGAGCACTTTCCATACCCAACATCCTTCAATTTTTCCTTTCCTTTCTCTTGCTTACTCATGGCCGAACCTAAGCCCATTTAGAGCACCAAAAATTCTTTTGGTTGCTTGGTTGGTGATTTCTCACCCACTCGGCCACTCACCATCTTTTTTTCACTGAAATTTCTCTCCTTTTCTTCCTCTCCCTCTCTCGGCCACTGCCTAGAAAAATGGGTCAAAATTTCCAGATTTTCCCCCTTGGTTTCTAGCTTGAAACCCGAGTGTCTCCTAGGCTAACCTCCCTTGGATTTTCAACTTTTTCTCTTATCTCTTTCTTGATTTCTCTTGCTCGTATTTTTGGGAGAGTATTTGGCCAGAGGTTGGCTGATTTTCTGGAATTTTCCAGCACCAAAACCGACCCCTATGCATGGGTTTATATAGTCATTTGCAAACTTTCTAAAATTTGCATTTTAGCCCCTCGAAAATCAAAATTTGCATACTTGGTATGCAAAGTGTCAAGGTGGCCGGCCATTCCCTTGTGGAACAAGGCTAGGATGACCTCATTGCTTATATCATTGCTTACATCATTTCTTACATCACCAAATTTCTAAAATTTACGCTTTGGCCCCAAAAGTGAAAATTCTTGCATTTATGCCCCCTAGGTGTCATTTGGCCGGTCATTTGCTTGCTTTCTAAGCAAATGACATCATCTTGATGACATCATGTGATTACCTCATGCTTACATCACCTATTTTTTAAAATTACATTTTTACCCCTAAAGACAAAATATTTGCATTTTCACCCCCTTAGGTGGCCGGCCCTTATCTTGTCTTGCAAGGCAAGTTATTGCCTCATTGTGACATCATCTTGATGACATCACTATGCTTACATCATCAATTTTCCAAAATTTACACTTTTACCCTAAAAGTGAAAATTTTGACATTTTTGCCCCTGCATGTGGCCGGCCCTAATGGGTTACTTGGTGACCCAGTTTTTGATTTCTTTCCATATTTTCAAGCCCTTTTTGCCCTTGACCTCTACTAGGTGTGCCTGATTTTCTAGGGTGGTTTTAAAGCCTACTTGAGCTATCTCGCCCATACTGAGATGTTTTACAGTATTTTCCCATACTGCATCATACAATACTGTCAAGTCAACTCGTTGACCACTCTTGGTCAAACTTTGACTTTCTTGGTCAAATTTAACTTTTTCGAAATTATGTCCTTTTTCGTCCTTTTCGACTTGAAAGGGCGTTTGCTAATCTTAACAACCTATTTTGAGTCTTATTGAGCCATAAGATCTCATAAAAAGTATGAAAAACTTTTAACCGAGCTTTTCCATAAATATCTCAACGTGTGCACATAATTCCTTCGAAAAGGAAATGATAACATGAAATTTCTAGGTATTACAGTAATGGCATTGACCTCCTTGATGTTTTGACCTTCAGAGTTGGACGTTTGTGCCATGTATTGCCCCGTTGGGTTGGATTGAGCTTGGGAAGGAAACTTGCCTCGTTCTTGAACAGCCAAGGCACTAGTCAGCTTTGTGATCTGGCTCTTCATCTCTTTACTTTCTTCCACCATTTGCGTGAAAAGTTATTTGAACTTTTGGTTCATCCTATTATGTGCCTCCATGAAAGATTTTAAGGTATTCACGAGAGAACTCCTCGGCGGTTATGCATGGTACTGAGGTGCAGAATAATGGTTGTGGTTGTTGCTCCGTTCTCCATTGTCCACCTGATGGTTGTGTTCGATTGGAATCTCTCCAACTGAAGTTTAGATCGTTCTTCCAGCCAGGATTGTACGTGCTAGAGAAAGGCTTGTTGTATGCCCCTAAGGCATTATTACTCCTTGTAAGCCCCTATCATTTCATTATGAGTAGGGCAATCCTTAGCTAAATGTTCCACCCCACCACAAACGAAGCGTGGCTCTTGTGACTCTGCCCTTATGGCCATGTGGATGTTGGGATCTATATGTGCCCTACGGATAGAAAATCAATATTTTGGATTTTCTGTCAATATGATATTTTTGATATTAATAAGAGGAAGTTATTCATGTTTAATAAGTTGTGTCTTATTTACTTTCATTTGTTGATTGTATGTTTATTTTGAGCAAACATAAAATACTCCTAGATTGTTGGTGATATATCGAATTACCATACGTATACGGGGTATACATAGAAGACGTGGTAATTTGATAACAGTCTAAATAAATAGTCCGCAATCGATGGAATAAGATTTGAGGATCTTATTCACGATAAGATTGTAAAGATTGTCTACTTCCTTGAAGGGATGGTTTGTCTTGACCATTGGATTGGTTCCAAGTAGAAACTTTAATGTATACCAGTATTGAGGTATGACATTAGACTGGACCTAAAGTATTAATTGATTCGGTTTAATAATTCCGTTTATAAGAATCAATGACGCTTTGATTATCATCCTACATTAATCTTAATCCTGAAATGATTACTTAAGTTCGTATCCATGATTTATGTACTTTAATGCACTACAGGTGAGACACTGTTAATTCATGGTCAATATACTTGTGTTTTGGGTACATGATTTATGGATGAAAAAATCAAGATTCATAGATACGGAATCCATAGCTATCTTAATGATAGTAAATGTTATCTACTTAAAGGCATTATTCAGGGATTGAAAGATAGTATAACAAGATCTTGGCCGTCGGTATACTTTGTGTTCTTTAATGGTTTACCAATTGTATGGTTTTACAATTGGTGGTTCTTTCAATAGAGAATAATGAAATTTTAAGTTAAAATGATTGAAAAGGTAAAATGGAAAAAGTCCTTAATTCAATCATGAATAACATATGGGGATTAAGCAAGTGATGAATAAATCATGGAAGAAGCACTACATGAGAGAGCTTTCGTACTACGATATGTAAACAAGAGTTCAGCTTCAAACTTTTAGTGGAATAGTTTTGAAGTTGATAATTGATGAATAATTAATCTGGGATTAATTTTTTACAATTATAAGAACCTATTTACATATTTCCATCGGGTCCCTCTATTAGCTCATATAGTTCCGTATAGCATCTCGGGATTTGTTCCTAATGAGATCGGTAAATTTAAATGGAATTTAGTAATGTCTATTAAGACATGGTACTCTCGAGCATTCAATCCAGAAAGGATCGGACATGTGAAATTTGTAGACAAATGATTTGTCAATATGTGATTGGTTAATTTGAATTTTGAAAATAAAATTGTGTTTGAATTATTTAATTTTGGAAAACAAACTTTTTCTCTCGTAATTAAAAGAGGTGCACGGTTTTTAATTGTGTGGATGGAAGAAAATTTTGTTTCAAAATTATCCAAATATATTCCTAACATTAAATTATTAATTTATTTAAATAATAGAGATTATTTCATGGATTTTTCTTTCCTAATTAAAAGAGGGGCATGGTTTTTTTGAGGAAAGAAAAATTGAAATATTCCATTGATTTAAATTAATTAATATGGATAACGTTTGTGGAAAATATTTATTCAAATAAGTGAATCTTATTTAAATTCAAAAAAGTTTAAAAGAAATTTGAATCTAGATAGGACTAGGATATTTTGACTAGACTAGATTCTTGATTTAAAATTTGAACCACCAATCAACCTCTTTTTCTCCTTGTGGCCAAATTTTTTGAGGATAATCTTCCCTTGGAAAAATGTTTTTAGGTTCAATGAATCTAGCCCTAAAGTTGTATGATCTTTTTTAGTTCAAAATTTATTCGGAAAAATAATTTAATAATTTTTCAAGAAGGAGATAAATTTTGAAAAGGATTGGACTTCTATATAAAGGCTAGGAGTTCTTGAAAAACTAACTTTTGTATTTTTTAAAAGGGAAAACGTTTTTTGGGAGTGAAAGGAAAAACAATTTGGGTTTCTTCCACATCAAAAATTCGGCTATCTTGTGAGAGAGAAAAAGAAAGAAAATTCCATTAAATTAAAACTGTGAGGAATGTTAAACCGAGTGATAATTTTCATAGGAAGTTAACCGTTTTCTGTTTTGTAGTTTTGAAGAAAGAAGTTTGATCAAATTCTCAACGAGGA
Organism: Ficus microcarpa; assembly: GCA_025413485.1. NCBI lineage: Eukaryota > Viridiplantae > Streptophyta > Magnoliopsida > Rosales > Moraceae > Ficus > Ficus microcarpa. The sequence continues at coordinate 13,313,563 of CM046380.1, read as the reverse complement.
TCATCGGAATTGAGAAGGAGGGATCTAGACTTCGGAAAGAAATACCGGTCGCTTGGATTCATAGAACGTGTGCCCACACACACTTTGAGACGTGGAACTCGAGAATAGTAGAGAAGACACGTTGGTCAAACGCTCTAGCAATTCCGGAATCCAAGAAATAAGGTACGCTTGATCATGAATTAATTTATTGTTATATGCATCATGAGCTTCTTTTCCGGAAACGGCATAAAATTTTTAAAACTTCCGCTGCGCCGTAACTCCAATACCGGATCCGATTTTTCCAACAACTGGTATCAGAGCCAACTCATGATCATGCATATAATATAAATTATTTGATCAAATAAATTTCTCTCCATGCATTAATGAAATATTTTAGAGAGTTGGCACTCTAGGTTTTATTTTGAGTATGTTAAATATATTATGAATGGATGTATGGATGAATGCTTTATATTATTTTGATAATATATGATGCTTGTTCAATTTTGCCGGTCATGATTCCATAGAGGTTAGAATTTGTATCTAGGTTTTTCAAGTGTAATAGATGCGGTCTATAATCACCGCTAGGTCGTTCTTTCAATTCCTAGAAATTTTGTAAGCCGGAAACGGCGTAGGAATTTTTTTGTAAAATTCGGGCTACAATGGATTCAAGGAGATTGAAGATGAACGAAGGTATGGAAATTTTCAAAGGATGTGATTTTTTTTATTTTTGGAAATTTTTTTTAATTAAAAATTTTTTTTGTATTAAAAAAAAAAATCACAAGAATCTTTTGAAAATTTAATTTCCAATGATATGTGATTTTGATAATTTGGAAATCAAAATTGAAAATTTAAATTTAAATTTAATGGATATTATTATGAATTTTAAAATTTTGTGATTTAAATTTGAAATTTGGAAATTTCAAATTTTAAATTTGGAAATTTCAAAATTTAAATTTTAAAATTTAATAAACCGGATTTTTAATTTAAATTTTGATATTTTGTAATTTTGATTAAAATTAAAAATCACATATAATCTTTTTTGAAATTTAAATTTAATTTTAAATTTAAAAAGATGTGACATTGGAGAAGGAAGACACATTGAAGAAGGATACACGGCATGGATCTACAAATGAAGGCCGATATATGTTTCGGTTAATTTTTGTAAATTTTGCAATTTTCTTTTCTCTAGGATGGAATCATGATCCACGGCTATTTACATATTTTGCAAACCATGGATGATGACTTGCTATATGAATATGTAATACTATTTCATGATGTATTGATAACATGCCATATAGACTAGGAGTGCCACTCAATAAATATTGTTTATGCATAAAAAACAAAAACCCTAATTTAAAAGATTGAGTGGGAGAAGGTTTTACACACTAAGACCTACGGCCTCCATCGTTGGTCCAATAGTTACGCATGGTAGTGCCTACTACTCGGTTTCGATCCGAGAATTCCCTTCGGATAGGTATCTTACCTAGAGCGCACACTGATTTGGATTTCCGAAAGGATAACAATTTTGGGCATATTTTATGTTTAGATCACCCCTCGGTGGCGGATGTAAAATATGGATTCAAAATTGGAAACGATGGTTACACACTCATACTACTTTATTTATTAACCCTCCCTCGAGGCTCTGTTATGTAAATTAGTGGCCAAATAAACGATAGTTAATATATATTTAATGGAGTTTGTTCCATGGATGAATATGTATTAATCGGAAGGGATCCGTGTTCTTGGCTAGTTATTCTATGACTACCCCTCGGTAGCTTAGAAAGCGGTAGCTAGGAATTGTCGTTGTAAGGTATGTGTTTTAAGGGTTTTACACATGAACATTTAGATTGCATATAGATCTTTTTGTTTCATTACAAAATCATATTTTATAAACTGATAGGATGTTTGCTCATACTTATTACATGTTTTCTTATTATAGATCAAAATGTCAAGCCCTTTATCTGTGATACTTACGCAAAACAAATTAACTGGCGAGAATTTTAATGACTGGAAAAGGAACTTGCTAATCGTCCTAAACTTTGAGAAACACAGTTTTGTCCTAACCCAACCTCGACCACCTACGCCTACGATCGATGCTCCTGATAGGGATTTTGTAGCGCTTGAGCGCTGGGACAATTCCAACCTTAGTGCCATGTGCTATATTCGGGCGAGCATGTCTAACGTGCTCCAGAAACAGCATGAGGAACATCAAACTGCTAGGCAGATCATGGATAACCTGGAGGAAATGTTTGGTGAACAAACTATCCAGGCTAAGACCGATGCTATCAAAGGTCTCATGAACTGCAGGCAGAAGGTTGGAACTCCCATCAAGGAGCACATGATGACAGTCATGGCTTATTTGTCTGAAGCTCAGGCAAATGGGGCTGAGATCGATGCTGCAACTCAACTGGTTATGGTTTTTCAAACCTTATCCAAGGATTTCGATTTGTTTCAGGCATCCTACAACCTTAACCGGAAGGAGATGTCTTTAACGGAATTGATGAAAGAGTTGCAAGCCTTTGAGAACATTTTTAAGGGTTCTGGATCTAAGGCTGAGGCAAATTTGGCTGAACCTAGTTCGTCTGTTCCTAATCCCAAAAGGAAGAAGGAAAAAGGGAAGAACAAGGGGAATAAGCCTGCGGTGAATGCACCTGCTTCTAAGAAGTCTACCAAGACTAAGAAGCAAAAGGTGGACCCCAAAAAGGTTAAGTGCTTTCACTGTGGGAAGAAAGGACATTTCAAGAAGGATTGCCGAGATTTCCTGGCTTTGCAAAAGCAGAAAGGTAATTTCAATGTCCTGTATCTTGAGGGTTGTTTAGTGGAAGAATCTAAGGACAATTGGGTTATAGATTCTGGAGCTACTAACCATGTTTGTATTTCTCTACAGGGGTTCAAGGTAACGAGAAGTCTGCATGAGGAGGACTTTACGTTAAGAACCGGCGATGGGACGTTGGTGCGAGCTGAAGCAGTGGGAGAAGTGCATCTTTATTTTGATGAATTTAGGTTTATTGTTTTGAGACATTGTTTTTATGTTCCTAATTTTAAGAGGAACCTAATTTCGGTAGCTTGTTTAATTAAAGATTCTTATTCAGTTTCTTTTAATAATAAAGTTGTTATTAGGAAAAACAATTCTCTTATCTGTAATGGATGGATGCATGGAAATCTTTATTTTATCAAACCTAAGATGCACTCACTGCTTGATACAGAATTGGAAAAGAACTCTAAAAGACATAAGTCTTCTCACTCTAACAAATCATATCTTTGGCATTTACGACTTGGTCACATAAGCCTTAACAGAATTCAAAGGATGGTAAAAGATGAATGCCTCGACTTGTACGAGGTTGAACCTTGGCCACAATGCGAATCCTGTTTGGAGGGCAAGATGACTAAACGGCACTTTGCTGCCAAGGATGGTCGTGCCGAGAAACTTTTAGAACTTGTGCATACAGATGTTTGTGGTCCCATGAACATAGAAGCACGTGGTGGGTATGAGTATTATATCACTTTTATTGATGATTACTCAAGGTATGGATATGTCTATTTAATGACCCGCAAAAGCGAAGCCTTTGACAAGTTCAAAGAGTTTCGGGCTGAAGCGGAGAAACAATTAGGCAAGTCCATTAAGACACTTCGATCGGATCGAGGTGGGGAATACCTATCGGATGAGTTCTTAGGATATTTGATAGAGAATGGGATACAATCCCAGTTGACTGCACCTGGTACTCCTCAACAGAATGGTGTAGCTGAGAGAAGGAATAGGACCCTATTGGATATGGTCCGGTCTATGATGAGTTATTCCACTTTACCTTTATCATTTTGGGGGCACGCCATACAAACTGCATGCTATCTTCTGGATAACGTTCCCTCCAAATCGGTTCCTAAAACTCCTTATGAGTTATGGACGAGTAGGAAACCTAATTTGAATCATATTCGAATTTGGGGTTGTCCGGCACACGTCCTGGATAAGGAAGCGAAGAAATTGGAGTCACGATCAGAAGTGTGCTTGTTTGTTGGCTATCCAAAAGGGACAAAAGGTGGTCTGTTCTATAATCCAAAGCAAAATAAAGTCTTTGTTTCAACACATGCAACATTCCTTGAGGAAAGTTACATGGAAGACTTTAAACCTCGTAGCAAAGTAGTGCTTGAGGAGATGACTTCGGGTTTGGATGTTCCTAAAGTCACAGAAAACCCTGCGGAAAAATCACTAAAGAATCAACAACCACAGGAGCTTCGTCGTAGTGGGAGGATTATCAGGGAACCTGAAAGGTACATGTTCAGTGGTGAAGTTTATGAAGCAGAATCCATAGAACATATTGATGATCCGGCTACGTACAAGGAAGCTATGGAGGATGTTGATTCTAGTCTTTGGCAAAAGGCTATGAACGCCGAGATGGAATCTATGGATTCCAACGGAGTCTGGAAACTTGTAGACTTACCCCAAGGCATAAAACCGATTGGGTGTAAGTGGGTATACAAGAGGAAGAGAGGTGTGGATGGGAAAGTGGAAACTTTCAAGGCAAGACTTGTAGCGAAGGGCTATACGCAGAAAGAAGGAATCGACTATGAAGAAACCTTCTCGCCTGTAGCAATGCTTAAGTCAATCCGCATTCTTTTATCCATTGCGGCTGCTCTCGATTATGAGATCTGGCAAATGGATGTCAAGACAGCTTTCTTAAATGGCTCTCTTGAGGAAGATATCTATATGATACAACCAGACGGATTCAAGGCAAAAGGCCAAGAAGACAAAGTATGCAAGTTGCTTAAATCCATTTATGGATTAAAGCAAGCATCTCGTTCTTGGAATATTAGGTTTGATCAAGCGATCAAAACTTATGGATTCAAACAAAACATTGATGAACCATGTGTTTATAAATGTATCAAGAACGAGAAAGTGGTGTTCCTTGTACTCTATGTGGATGATATATTGCTTATTGGAAACGATGTGGCAATACTATCATCTGTCAAAGTTTGGTTAGCCAAACAGTTTGACATGAAGGACTTAGGAGAAGCTAGTTATGTTCTTGGTATTCAACTCTTTAGAGATAGAAAGAACAAAACGATAGCACTCTCCCAAGCTTTATACATTGATAAAGTACTTGAGAGGTTTTCTATGAAGGATTCCAAGAAAGGTGCTCAACCTTTCAGGATTGGAATCAAACTTTCTAAAGATGACTGTCCCAAGACATCGGAAGAAAGGGAGCGTATGAAAAATGTACCTTATGCATCAGCAGTAGGTAGTCTTATGTACGCTATGTTATGCACTAGGCCTGACATTTGTTTTGCGGTTGGTATGGTAAGTCGATATCAGTCGAATCCGGGACCGAACCATTGGGCTGCGGTCAAGCATATACTCAAGTATCTACGGAGAACGAGGGATTATATGCTAGTGTATTCCGGTCAGGACCTTGTTCCTATAGGATATACTGATTCTGATTTTCAATCAGATCAGGATTCAAGGAAATCGACTTCAGGATCTGTCTTCACCCTTGGAGGTGGTGCCGTTGTGTGGAGGAGTGTTAAGCAATCTTGTATTGCTGACTCGACCATGGAAGCCGAGTATGTGGCAGCCAGTGAGGCATCAAAGGAAGCGGTTTGGCTCCGCAGGTTCCTTAGTGACCTTGAGGTCGTTCCTGGTATGGATAAAGCTATGGTGCTCTACTGTGACAACAGTGCAGCAGTAGCTAATACCAAGGATCCTAGGCATCATAAGAGGAGTAAGCACATTGACAGAAAATATCACATTATCAGAGGCTTTGTTGAGAGTGGAAATGTGACGGTTTGCAAAATCGCATCGGAGGACAATCTTGCTGACCCGTTCACGAAGACTTTGGTGGCCAGAAGATTCGAAGAACACGTCGAAGGCATGGGGATGCGTAATATGTCACATTTACTCGCTTAGGGCAAGTGGGAGATTGTTGGGATCTATAGGTGCCCTAAGGATAGAAAATCTTAGGGATTTTCTGTAAATATGACATTTTGATATTAATAAGAGGAAATTATTCATGTTTAATAAGTTGTGTCCTATTTACTTTCATTTGTTGATTGTATAATTATTTTGAGCAAACATAAAATACTCCTAGGCTGTTGGTAATATATCGAATTACCATATGTATACGGGGTATGCATAGAAGACGTGGTAATTTGATAACAGTCTAAATAAATAGTCCGCAATCAACGGAATAAGATTTGGGGATCTTATTCATGATAAGATTGTAAAGGTTGTCTACTTCCTTGGAGGGATGGTTTGTCTTGACCATCGGATAGGTTCCGAGTAGAAACTTTAATGTATACCAGTATTGAGGTATGACATTGGACTGGACCTAAAGTGTTAATTGATTCGGTTTAATAATTCCGTTTATAAGAATCAATGATACTTTGATTATCATCCTGCATTAATCTTAATCCTGAAATGATTACTTGAGTTCGCATCCATGACTTATGTACTTTGATGCACTAAAGGTGAGACACTGTTAATTCATGGTCAACATACTTGTGTTTTGGGTGCATGACTTATGGATGGAGAAATCAAGATTCATAGATACGGAATCCATAGCTATCTTAATGATAGTAAATGTTATCTACTTAAAGGTATTATTCGGGGATTGAAAGATAGTATAACAAGATCTTGGCCATCGGTTTACTTTGTGTTCTCTGGTGGTTTTCCAATTGTATGGTTTTACAATTGGTGGTTCTTTCAATGGAGAATAATTGAACTTTAAGTTAAAATGATTGAAAAGGTAAAACGGAAAAAGTCCTTAATTCAATCATGGATAACATATGGGGATTAAGCAAGCGATGAATAAATCATGGAAGAAGCACTACGTGAGAGAGCTTTCGTAATACGGTATGTAAACAGGAGTTCAGCTTCAAACTTTTAGTGGAATAGTTTTGAAGTTGATAATTGATGGATAATTAATCTGGGATTAATTTTTCACAATTATAGGAGCCTCTTTACATATTTCCATCGGGTCCCTCTATTAGCTCATATAGTTCCACGAAGCGTCTCGGGATTTGTTCCTAATGAGATCGGTAAATTGTAAATGGAATTTTGTAATGTCTATTAAGACATGGTACTCTCTAACATGCAATCCAGAAAGGATTGGACATGTGAAATTTGTAGACAAATGATTTGTCAACATGTGATTGGTTAATTTGAATTTTGAAAATAAGATTGTATTTGAATTTTGGAAAACAAAATTTTTCTCTCCTAATTAAAAGTGGTGCACGTTTTTTAATTGTATGGAGGGAAGAAAATTTTGTTTCAAAATTATTTAAATATATTCCTAACATTTAATTATTAATTGGTTTAAATAATGGAGATTATTTCATGAATTTTTCTTTCCTAATTAAAGAGGTGCATGGTTTTTGTGAGGAAAGAAAATTTGAAATATTTCATTAATTTAAATTAATTAATATGGATAATGTTTATGGAAAATATTTATTCAAATATGTGAATCCTATTTAAATTCGAAAAGGTTTAAAAGAAGTTTGAATCTAGATAGGACTAGGATCTTTTGACTAGTCTAGATTCTTGATTTAAAATTTAAACCACTAATCAAGATTTCTCTCACTTTGTGGCCGAATTTTAAAGGGGATTTCCTCTTGAAATTTGTTTTTAGGTTCAATGAATCTAGCCCTAAAGTTGTATGATCTTTTGGTTCAAGATTTATCCGGAAAATAATTATTAATTATTTTTCAAGTAGGAGATAAATTTTGAAAAGGATTGTAATACTATATAAAGGCTAGGAGTTCTTGAAAAACCAATTTTTGATAATTTTAAAGGAAAAAAAACGTTTTTTAATAATTAAAAAAAAAAAAATTTTTCTTCCACATCAAAAATTCGGCTTTCTTGTGAGAGAGAAAAAGAAAGAAAATTCCATTGAATCAAAACTGCGAGAAAGGTTAAACCGAGTGATTATTTTCATAGGAGGTTAACCGGTTTCTGTTTTGTAGTTTTGAAGAAAGAAGTTGGATCAAATTCTCAACGAGGATCATCGGAATTGAGAAGGAGGGATCTAGACTTCGGAAAGAAATACCGGTCGCTTGGATTCATAGAACGTGTGCCCACACACACTTTGAGACGTGGAACTCGAGAATAGTAGAGAAGACACGTTGGTCAAACGCTCTAGCAATTCCGGAATCCAAGAAATAAGGTACGCTTGATCATGAATTAATTTATTGTTATATGCATCATGAGCTTCTTTTCCGGAAACGGCATAAAAATTTTAAAACTTCCGCTGCGCCGTAACTCCAATACCGGATCCGATTTTTCCAACAGGACCGACCCGACCTAATGCGGATCAGTACAATACGAGGCAACTCGCTTGCCATACATACTGAAACTTTACCATACATAATTAAAACATAATGTAAACACATTTTTCATTTCAATCATATTTTGGAAACTCGTAGCGGTATCCATTCCCACGTTTCACAGTCCGCAGCGCCATCTCTCCACAGCCTTGCATCAGGTATTGTTGGTAGGTAGCTTACCTACAGCATGAGCGTAAGTAGTGAGTTAAAGCTCAGTAAGCACAATATTCAATCCGCATGCAAATGAAAGTGCAAGAATACATGAACCAATTATGATTTCTTATTAATCAATTATGGTTCCCTATTAACTTAACTCTATACCATGTGCGCATGTACTATGGTACATAACCATGGAGTGGTTGAAGGCGGTCCGTTCAATCCAACTTAAACTATGAAACAAGACGTTTAACATGGAGTAGCGGAGGCAGCCAATCCAATCCAAGTCAAACCATGGAACATACTATTTAAACCCGCCCTTGAGGCAAGTCAGTACGACACAACAATCATTACTTAACTTATCTCGTATCTTCAGAGCTTGTTCTTACCATATGATTCATTATCAATGAGCATGCTTCGTGATGCCACGATATCAAACATAAAACATAACATACTTTATCATAACATACTATCTCATACCTTAACGTACCATAACATACTGCATCGTATCATAAACATCGTAACATAACATGCTATACCATATCATAACACATCGTAACATAAACATAAACATACTACATCGTAACATAACATCTTAACATACCACGTCTTAAAATAAACATAGACATACTGCATCATAACATAACATCATACATCATGAAATTTCATTCATGATTTCTTAAAAACATCATATGCAAACAAACATGTGTTCATGCTGTAGGCGGAGTTGTACTTAGCTTCCGTCCTACGCTCTTGATTCATCGTCCCAACTAATGCTGTTCCTTTTCCGGGTACAGCTGCAGGTTCATCCTGCTCGATGAAGGATATTGTCTAATTTAAACTTGTGAAATGTTGGTGACCTTACCAACATACTTACCTTACATGGTCTTGGTTGTATGTCCCTTTGTGCAAAACGTCTTACTTGGTTACAATTGGTAACCTTATGTACTAAGCCCATAACATACCATTAGGGTTGGATCATCTTCCAACCCTGGCTTCATCCTTAATCCACAAATCTTTGGGTTAAATCCATTAACCCTTTAGCTTAGCTTAATCAGTGTCCTTTAGGGTTACATTGGATAACCTTTAAGGCCAAACTAAGTCAATGTTATTAGTCAACCAAGGTCAACTATGGTCAACTTCGGTCAACTATGGTCAACCCCCCCTATGGGTCAACCTTTGGCCTCGGGCTTGACCCGGTAACTCGGGTATAACTCCCGATTACCCTTCGTAAACTAATCGCTTGCTATACTTTAGCTTGAAAAATTCATTCTCCTTACTTGGAAAATTTAGGGAAATTAATCCCAAAACTCTTTACTTCACTTGTAAAAATTTATGTTTCGAAAGGGATCTTTATAAAAATCATTTACGGTTGGAAACTGCCCTTGGAACAGTTTCCATAATCAAAACAGTAGTTTGGAGAAGAAAAACAGTTTTTTAGAAAACATTTGTAAAACTAAGGTGCAGGAATTTTCAGATTCCATGTGCATCCTTCGTAAAACAATCCCAGTTTAAAGATCCGTTCGTAATTTGAAAAACTTGTCTTCACGAAAGTTGTAGCTCTCGAAAAATTCTAAAACTTTTGTGTTTTGCAAAAATTCCAGTTCGGCCTAGATTCATACCAGTTTTTGTTTGAAACTGGCTGACCCTAAAAAAACTGAGTGAAAACTGGGTCTGGGGATCAACCACGGGTTTTGGGGAAAACGGAGGCCGTTGGAGCCTCATTTCGAGAATCTGTGCACGTTGCCCCCTAGAAAAAGTCGTTCTGGATAACTTTCATGTTTTACGTTTTTCCCAATTCGGCCTCTAAAGGCCTTATATTTCACTTTTCTAAAAACTGGGCAGATTCTATCCGAATCTGCCAGTTTTTGTGCTTACTTGGTTTTACGCGTCCTATTTCGCGGAAACTAACTCAACCGATCACGCGGGAGCCTAAGTAACCAACATGCAGCGTTATCTAACATCCCACATGAACCGTCATGCAACTCTAACACAGCCATGCAACCCAAAACAAATCTGCACTAACCCAGGGTTGCATGATCTAGAGTTTGCATCATATCACATTCAACCATTCATGACAAACTATGGCTAGCTCTAACAACCTAGCAAACAAGCCACAACCGGCTGCACACAAATAGGGAACATACCAACCATAAAGCCATGCAATCCTAGCATGCAAGCAATCATAAACATATAGCAACCAAACATAAACAAACCATAGCCAACCACCCTTAACAAACACCCTAATCAAGCACCACACCTAGTCTAGGGCATTTAACATAAAACTTGAGCTTATGCTCTTACAAACTATGCTTGAAATACACATAAATCTCCCAATTAAAGCTCAAACCAAAAGCTTAGGGCCATAGGGTTTACCTCTAGGATTTTGGAAGTTGGTTTTCAAACTTGGATCCTGAACTTCCCTTACTCCCCTTGGCTGCCATCACAACCGGACTCCCCCTTCAAATGGGGTTCCAATTTTCAACCATACACATGAAAACATACACATAAGTTTCCCATTGAAAATGCATGGAAAAAGACTAGGGTTTGAGGGAGTTTTACCTTAGCTAACCCTAGGGATGGGTTAGGGTATGTGAACCCGAAAATCTCCCTCCCTTTTGGCTCTCCAATCACTCGGCTTTGCCCTCCAAATGGGCACCAAAATTTTTCACCTCCCTTGGTGATTTCTTGCAGCCAAAACCGAAGCCTCTACACTTTAAACCCTTCAACTTTTCTCTCTTATTTTCTGCACATCCAAGCCGAACATGCACACACCTAGGGGCACCAAAACTCCCTTTGATTTCTTGGTTGGTGTTTCCTCTTCACTCTCGGCCACACCACCAACTTTTCCACTGAAATTTCTCTCCCTTTTCTTCCTCTCCCTCACTCGGCCACTGCCTAGAAAAATGGGTCAAAATTTTCCAGATTTCTCCCTTGGTTTCTAGCTCCACAACCGAGCACCCCTAACTAGCCTCCCTTGGCTTTTTCAACTTTTTCTCTTGGTTCCCTCTTGATTTCTCTTGCTCGGCTTTGAGGTGCAGAAAAATGGCAAGAGTTTGGCCAAGATTTCTGATTTAAATGAATAAATGCCACCCCTATTTATAGGCAAAAGTTGAACTTTCAAAAATTAGATTTTGACCCCAAAACTTTAAAAATTCACACTTTTTGGGTGTGAGGTAACCGGCCAAAGCCTTGGAGAACAAGGTTAGGATGACCTCATCATGGTGACATCATCTTGGTGACATCACATGCTTACATCATCAAATTTCTAAAATTTACACTTTTGCCCCAAAAGCTAGAATTCTTGCAAAATTGCCCCCTAGGTGGCCGGTTGCTTTCTTGGTGAACAAGCCAAGCTTATCTCATCTTGATGACATCATCTTGATGACATCACATGCTTATATCATCAATTTTCTAAAATTTACACTTTGGCCCCTAGGTGTCATTTGGCCGGTCATTTACTTGCTTTCCAAGCAAATGACATCATATTGATGACATCATGTGATTACCTCATGCTTCTATCACATATTTTTAAAAATTATATTTTTGCCCCTAAAGATAAAATATTTGCATTTTCACCCCCATAGGTGGCCGGCCCCTAGCTTGTCTTGCAAGGTAAATTATTGCCTCATTGTGACATCATCTTGATGACATTACCATGCTTACATCATCAAATTTTCAAAATTTACACTTTTACCCCAAAAGTGAAAATTTTGACATTTTTGCCCCTGCATATGGCCAGCCCTAATGGGTTACTTGATGACCAAGTTTTCCATATTTTCAAGTCCTTTTTGTCCTTGACCTCTACTAGGTGTGCTTGATTTTCTAGGGTGGTTTTAAAGCCTACTTGAGCTATCTCGCCCATACTGACATGTTTTGCAATATTTTCCCATACTGCATCATACAATACTGTCAAGTCAACCCATTGACCACTTTGGTCAAACTTTGACTTTCTTGATCAAATTTGACTTTTTCGGTCAAACTTTGACTTTTCCGAAATTACGTCATTTTCCGTCCTTTTCGACTTGAAAGGGCGTTTGCTAATCTTAACAACCTATTTAGAGTCTTATTGAGCCATAAGATCTCATAAAAAGTATGAAAAACTCTTAACCAAGCTTTTCCATAAATACCTCAATGTATACACATAATTCCTTCGAAAAGAAAATGATAACATGAAATTTCTAGGTATTACATTAGTACTCCTAAGGAACGGAGTGCCGACCCCCATTCGCAAATTCGTCCTGTCAACTACCCAAGAGATGACCGTCAGCAGTTATATCGATGATGTATTAGAGGCCGAGACTATCGCTCAGATAGTACGCCCGGAGGATCAGGCCAGCGGTTCCTAGGCTCCTACAGACGATGCCGGGCAGAGGGAGCCACAGTACGAGGTAGGGCCCTTGTTTCCGGAGGACCCAATACCAGCCGTACCGGTACAGGAGGTCCCAGCCCAAGAGGCTGCGGATCCGATGGATGCTGATGAGGCCTCAGACGACGAGTAGTACCGATTGATCCACCGGAGGACCCTCCAGTCATCATTATCTCTAACGATGAGGACGAGGAGCCTGAGCCTGAGCCGGAGCAGGGTGACTGGGTAGAGGATTGGGATGACCTCGACGACCCAGAGGAGTTTCCTTTGGAGGATGAGCCTGATGAGATTTTATTGGACGACAGAGAGGAGGCCGCAGTTCAGGATTCTGACTCTGACGCATCCGTGATTACGATCGAGATCATAGTCTAGATCTAGGGCCGTTTTGTACATTTCTTTTTGGGACAGTAGGACTGACTATAGTAGTTTGTTATTCGGACGTTAGGATGTACGTATGTACGATAAGAAAGTGTTAGACAGTTCCATCGAAATTTTGGCCGTGTATATATATGTTTGTATAGTATTATTTATTTTTGAAAATATGTAAATATGGATATCAACGGTATGTATTTTTGAAACCGTGAAAAGTATGTACTTTTGAAGCCAGGAAAGTAATGTACTTTTGACAATGTACTTTTGACCAAGTAATGTACTTTTGAAATTGTACAAAGAGACCATGGAGACACGGGATGTATGATAAAAGTTATGTTATGGTTTTGGAAAGTTGTGAAGAGTATTTAGTATGATACGGATATACCACTAAGTTATGGTATGATATATAAAATGATATGATGTTATGTACGATATGAATGATTATGGCAAGATGTGATGTTATATAGTACGATATATTAAGATCTGCATGAAAGAAAAGATATTGATAGTATGATAATATCTTTTCTTATATAGGAAGTTAGAAGATGGTACGTACACGCCGGAATGCACCTGCAAATCCACCTCAACCGGATTTAGCAACCTTAGTAGCTAACTTACAACAGCAGTTGTTGGCATAGCAACAAGAGATGACTAAGCTTTGCGAGCAATTAGCTCAAGTGAACCAAGGACCGCGGGTCCAAGAGGTTCCACAGCAAGTGCCACAAGTTCCCCTAGTGATACCTCAGGTGCCCAATGTTCAACCTGAAGTCCCACCGAAAATCCTTCGGAATGTTGAAATTCCGATGGCACCAGTCGGAGTACAAGTTAACCCGCCGGTAGTACGAGAGGATCTACTATACGAGCACTTTAGGTGAATGAAGGCGCCCGAGTTCGAGGGACCCACAGACCCGATTGCAGCCGACAACTGGCTGATCGACATCCAAGTTATCTCGGATTTTATATGACTTACTGAGCAAGAAAAAGTACTTTGTGCTTCCTTTGCTCTCAAGAAAGATGCGCGGTACTGGTGGATGATAGTGCAGATGCGCCGGAACATTATGGCTATGACATGATAGGATTTTGTAAACGAGTTTCACGGCATGTACTACAACCGAGAGGTCCTTATTATACAGCAGGATGAATTCACCAACTTCAAACAAGGGACGATGACAGTGATGGAGGCCATCAAGAGATTTGAGCAACTTGCTCGATTGTGTCCAAACTTGGTACCAGACGAGGCAGAAAAAGTACGACTGATGATGAAAATGTTCAGGATAGATATTGCCAAGCAAGTCAGTGCTGGCAGTAGTCCACCAAGGACGGTGTCTGATTGCATCAGTCGAGCCATAAGAGCTGAATACTGGATCAATCAAAACAAGGAAGCCAGGGCTCAAATATTCAAAGCTAAGAAGGAGGAAAAGACCGCCGTTAAGTCAACGCAACCTCGACAAGGTTCGGAGGCAAATTCAAAGGGTCAAGTTAGCAACTCCGCCCAAAGTCCCAAATAGTTTGGGAAGAATAAGCGGAAGGGAAATTTCAGCGGTCAGGGCCAACAGCGAAACTTTCCCCAGAAAAGAAATAATCGGGGAAATGAGGGGACTAACGTCAGCTACCCCACATGCGAAAGTTGTGGGAAGAAGCACCCCGAAGTCTGTAGAAGAGGAACAAATACTTGGTACGTGTGTGGCAAAGAGGGACATTATGCGAGGAGCTGTCCCCAGAATAATTAGAATCAGCAACCCCCGTATTAGAATCGGAACCCCAACCAACGTCAACTGCACGCAGTTCAAGCCAAGCTTGAGGGACCTCCAGTAGCACAAGGAAGATTGGAGGTGCCTGAACCTCAACCCAGAATCTACACCTACATGAGAGGAGATGCCGAGGCAAGAACATCACATGTGTTGACAGGTCAGATCTCTATCACCACCTATGACGTGATTGCGTTGTCTGATTCTAGCGCTACCCATTCGTTCATATCAATGGAGTTCGCTCAGAAATTAGGAAGCAGTGTGAATAGAATAGAACAAACTTTCAACGCTTCTTTGCCATCCGGAGAAATTTTGTGGTCCAACTTTTGGATCCAAAATGTCCTCGTCACTATCTGTGGCAGAGAATTACTTGCAGATCTCATCGCAATCAAACTCCATGATTTCGATGTGTTATTGGGGATGGATTTCTTAGGGAGATACAACACTAGGATTGACTGTAGAAAGCGCTGTGTGACGTTTAGCCTGAATGACAAAGATGAGTTTAATTTCCACGGACAATCTCGAGATTCCGCCACTAAGTTTGTTTCGGCAGTAAGAGCATGGAAGATGCTAGCAAATGGATATCAGGGGTATTTAGCGAACATGGTGGATAGAGACCAGGAGAACGAGCTAACACCGGAAGATGTTCCCATTATAAGGGAATACGTGGATGTCTTTCCACAGGAGTTACCTGGACTTCCGCCAGAACGTGAAATTTCATTCGAGATCGAACTGCTACCCGGAGTCGCACCGGTATCGAAAGCGCCGTATAGGATGGCACCGGCAGAACTGCGGGAACTGCAAGTACAGCTACAGGAACTGCTAGACAAAGGGTTCATCAAATAGAGCCACTCTCCATGGGGAGCACTTGTCCTGTTCGTAAAGAAGAAGGATGGATTTTTACGCATGTGCATCGACTACCGAAAGCTGAATAAGATTACGATTAAGAACAAGTACCCTTTTCCGAGGATTGACGATCTCTTCGATTAACTCAGGGGAGCGGTTGTATTTTTGAAGATCGACTTACGTTCAGGCTACCATCAGCTTCGGATCAAGGAGTCAGACATCTCCAAAACAGCTTTCAGAACGCGCTATGGGCACTACGAGTTCTTAGTCATGCCATTTGGATTGACCAATGCTCCAGCCGCTTTTATGGATCTTATGAACCGAGTATTCAAGGAGTACTTGGATAAGTTTGTAATCGTCTTTATTGACGATATTTTAATCTATTCAAAGTCCAAGGAGGAGCATGAACATCACCTTAGGTTGGTGATGGAGATGCTAAGGCAACATCAGTTGTACGCTAAATTCACTAAGTGTGAATTCTGGCTGGAAAATGTTCATTTCTTGGGGCATGTGGTGTCTAGAGAGGGAATTTCCATAGATCCAGCAAAGGTGGAAGCGGTTAGCCTATGGCCAGTACCCAGGAACGTCACGGAGATAAGAAGCTTCCTGGGATTAGCAGGATACTATCGGAGGTTCGTAGTGTAATACCTAGAAATTTCATGTTAGCATTTCCTCTTCGAAGGAATTATGTGTATACGTTGAGATATTTACGGAAAAACTCGATAAAGAGTTTTTCATACTTTTAGGAGATCTTATGGCTCGATAAGACTCAAAATAGGTTTTTAAGGTTAGAAAACGCCCTTTCAAGTCGAAAAGGACGAAAAAGGATGTAATTTCGGAAAAGTCAAAGTTTGACCGAAAAAGTCAAATTTGACCAAGAAAGTCAAAGTTTGACTAAGAGTGGTCAACGGTTGACTTGACAGTGTTAAATGATGCAGTATGAGAAAATACTGTAAAATATGTCAGTATGGGCGAGATAGCTCAAGTAGGCTTTAAAACCACCCTAGAAAATCAAGCACACCTAGTTAAGGTCAAGGGCAAAAGGACATGAAAATATGAAAAATTTGGTCACCAAGTAACCCATTAGGGCCGGCCATATGCAGGGGCAAAAATGTCAAAATTTTAACTTTTGGGGCAAAAGTGTAAATTTTGAAAAATATGTGAAGTAAGCTTAGTGATGTCATTAGATGATGTCACAATAAGGCAATGACTTGCCTTGCAAGCAAAGATAAGGACCAGCTACTTTTGGGGGTAAAATTGTAAGGATTTTGTCTTTCGGGGTAAAAATGTAATTTTAGAAAATATGTGATTTAAGTATGAGAAAATCACATAATATCATGAAGAGAGTGTCAATTGCTTGAAAAGCAAGCAAAATGACCGGTTATGACATTTTAGGGGCATAAATGCAAGAATTTTCACTTTTGGGGTCAAAGTGTAAATTTTGGAAAATTGATGATGTAAGCACATGATGTCATCATGATGAGATAAGCTTGGCTTGTTCACCAAGGAACCAACCGGCCACCTAGAGGGCATTTTTGCAAGAATTTTCACTTTTGGGGGCAAAAGTGTAATTTTAGAAAATTGTGAGGTAAGCGATGATGTAAGCAGGTGATGTAAGCCATGATGTCACTCCTTACTTGCTCTCCAAGCAA
Source organism: Ficus microcarpa (assembly GCA_025413485.1). Taxonomy (NCBI): domain Eukaryota; kingdom Viridiplantae; phylum Streptophyta; class Magnoliopsida; order Rosales; family Moraceae; genus Ficus; species Ficus microcarpa. The sequence goes on along the minus strand of CM046380.1, from coordinate 13,296,128 downwards.
TGGCCGGCCAACTCACACCTTGTGAAACAAGGGTTGAAATTTTCAAAGTTTAGGGACTAAAATGCAATTTTGGAAAGTTTGCATTTGCCTATAAATAGAGGTCAGTTTTGGGCTGAAAAAAATGCTGAAAACCAGCCAAACTCTGGCCAATCTTCATCAGAAAAATCCGAGAGGGAGAGGAAGTGAGAGAACCAAGAGAAAAAGTTGAAAAACCTATGGGAAGCTAGCCTAGGGGTTACACGGGTTTCAAGCATGAAACCAAGAGAAAATCTGGAAAATTTTGGGGCCAATTTCTGTGCAGTGGCCGTGGGTTAGAGGAAGAAGAAAAGGAGAGAAATTTCAGTAGAAAAAATGGAGAGAGTGGCCGAGTGGGTGAGAAAACCCCAACCAAGAAACCAAAAAGATTTTTGGTGTCCTATGTGTGTGCATGGTCGACCTTGGTATGCAGAAAATTAGGAAAGGAAAAATTGATGGAATTGGGCTGTAGAGTGCTCGGTCTTGGCTGCAAGGAATCACCAAGGTTGGTGAAAAATTTTGGTACCATTTAGAGGTCCAAAGCCGAGTGGTTGATAGCCAAAGGGAGGGAGATGATTTTCGGTTCATCAACCCTAACCCATGCCTAGGGTAAGTCAAGGTAAAATCCCTTAAACTTTAGTGATTTTTCCATGCAAGTTTGATGGATATTTATGGGTATGTTTGTATGTGCATGGCTGAAAATTTGGAACCCATTTGGAGGGGGAAAATCCGGTTGGAAGGCAGCCAAGAAAGCAAGGAAGTTTGGATCCAAAAGTGTTAACCAACTTCCGAAATTCATGAGGTAAATTCCCTAAACCCTAAGCTTTTGGTTCAAGCTTAATTTGGGAAATTTATAATGTATTTCAAGCATGGATTGTAAGAGCTTAAACTCAAACTAGAGTGGTTTGATTCCTTTATGCTCATTAATATGCTCATGCTTGATGAATATGGTAGGATTGCATGCTAGAGCTTACATGAGGTTATATATCCCCTAGATGTGTGATTTATTATGTGATTATATGTTAGGATGTGCTAGAATGGAATGGTGCATGAATGAGAATGTATGGAATGAATGGTTTGAACAAGCTAGACTATGCAACCCTAGGTTAGGGTTCGGTTTCTATGGGCTGCATGAACATGTTAGGGCTGCATGTTGGGACATGCAGGACGTTAGAAACGCTGCATGATTTGTCAGTAGGCTCCCGAAATGATCGGTTGAGCTAGAACTCGCGAATTAGGACGTAAACCAATTTAACTAGTCAAGGCTGCCAGTTTGGGTTCCAAACTGGTCAGTCTCAGGAAACTGGTAATTGCAGGTTCTTAGAGGCTGAATGGGCAAAAATGTAAAACACAAAAGTTGTAGAACAGGGTATTTCCTAGGGGGTACCATGGCCCGTTTCGCAAAATGAGGTTCCAAAGGCCTCCGTTTTTACGAAAAACCGAAGATGATCCATCTGGACGTAGTTTTTATGATCAACCGAATTCAAATTAAAACTGGTACTGATCTAGGTGGAATCAAAATTTTTGTAAAACACGAAAGTTTTAGATTTCTTCGAGAGCTAGAACTTTCGTGAAGACAACTTTTTCTAATTCCAAAAGGATTTTTAGTTATGATCTGTTTTCTAAAAACTGTACAGGGAGCAAAACATTCCTGCACATAATTTTATAGAACCAATAGAGAAAAATTGTTTTTCTGTCTAAACACTCTGTTTTGAATACAGAAACTGTTCTAAAGGCAGTTTCTAACCTTCAAACGTTTTATAAACCATGTTTTAAGGCTCAAGGATTTTAAGGGGAATTATAGCAGTTTTTCGGCTTTTATGCCAAAAACTTTTTCAAGGATAAAGAAAAGAAATTAAAATGTTCAAGTTCAAGGTTTGCAAGGTAAATAATTAAGACGAACGGTGATCGGGAATTTATACCCGACTCACAGGGCTTAGCCCCAAAGTCCGAAGTTGGCCCAAAGGAGGGTTGACTTTAGTAACCTTAGAGGTTAACTTGGGTTAACCTGGTTTTGATTAGAATAACGATAAGTTTGAGGTTAGGAGATAGCCTAACCCTTTACGCGCACACATGTAATTAATATAGGAGGTTATCCAACGTAACCTCACCTAAAATGTTTTATGATAGGGGGACATATAACCAAGCATTTCATGAATGTTGGTGGATAACCAACATTATTATGGTCATAGGCTATAATATTAACTAGTCATTCGATTAAGCAGGATATAATCTGCAGCTGAGCCCCGAGGTGGAACAGCATATCGCCAGACATAGACAAGGTAAGTACAACGCTGCCTACAGCATAGGCTATTAGTTGTATACTTGCCTAGATATTATTGTTGTGCTATGTGCTATGATGTGATGCTATGTTATATGTATGTAATAAGTCTATGCTATGAAATGTGTTAAGTAAGTAATGTATGCTTACGAGATATATGAAATGCATATAAATAATGATAAAATGACATCGAACGGTATGTTCATGAAATAGGATCATATATGACACGATTAAGAATGATAAGACGAAAAGTAGGTAAAGGCGATACGTCGCCTGTGTCGTGCCACCCGCACCAGGTCGGGTTGGACTGTGGGTTGAGTTGGATTTGGTTTGGCCGCCCCAACCAATTCATAGTTGCGCGCCAGGTACGAACACACATGTTAAGGGCCCCTAAGTAGAATAAGAGATGCAGAAATAAGTAAGCATAATATGAACATAATTGGTTCATGCATGCTATATGTCTTGAAGTATATACAACATAATGATGTTATGTTATGATATAAGTTATGAGTCGCGGTATAGGAGTTGTACTTGCTGAGCGAAAGCTCATTGTGTTAAGTTTGTGCTGTAGGTAAACAACCTGCTGGCAATTGATGATGCAAGGTGGAATCGCGTGGCTGGGCACTGTGAATGGTGGGAAATGGAAATCGTTACGCGTTTTGATAAATTATGGGATATGTAATGTTTAATTATAACTACTCAGTAGTATGCACAATTAGTACTCTTGATTATGTTTTATGTTTCATATTGTATATACGCCTTATAAAAAAAAAAAAAAATTCCGCTGTGTATCACGTATTAAGTAAGTAAGATTGTATGCATGTATGTATGGTAACAGTCTGCACTAGGCGGGTCGTTACAGAATTGGTATCAGAGTGGTTTCCCTAAAACATGATTTCACAGTTGCCTGCCATCGCATCCATCCTTACAAGTAAGTACTAGATTTATTATGTTTTAGGTATATACAAGATACTTACGTTTAAAGTTATGTATGATAGACACGATATTATGGACCCGATCCAAGTATAGGAGGATCGAGACGCCGTCGCTGCATTCTTCCGGTCGCAGCCTTTATACTTTGACAGTACGAGACGATCGGTGTCGATTGGAGCATGGTTACACGACATGGAGCAGATTTTTGAGATCTGCCACATCGAGGCACATCTACAGGTCACCCTCGCTAGTAGGTGCCTAGTTGGAGATTCTAGGATGTGGTGGGTTACTTTGGGAGAGATTCAGATGCCCAGTCGTACGTGGGCATATTTTCGGACTGTTGTACTCACCCGATATGGACCGCTACCTGCCTGGAGGATCGACGAGCAGGTCCGGGATCCTGCGATCTACAGAGACATGCGACATTCTCGCTTCCAGAGGCTATCACAGGACTGGCACACGTACCCGGGGGAGACGATGAGTCATTATTGTTGAAGGTTCCAGGAGACGATGCTCCCAAACGTTCTCTCAGATATTCCGATGCCCAAGATGGAGGCGTTAGTACTCCTACGGAACGGAGTGTCGGCTCATATTCGCACATTCGTTCCATCACCTACATCGGAGATGACGATCGGTAGTTTTATTGATGACATCCTTGAGGCCGAGACTATCGCCCAGATAATCCGCCCTGATGGTCAGGCCAGCAGTTCACAGGCTCCAGCAGATGACGCCGGCCAGGGTGAGCCACAGCACGAGGTCGGGCCCATGTTCCCTGAGGACCCGATACCGGCTGTACCCGTACAGGTGGTCCCAGCCCAAGAGGCTATGGATCCGATGGACGCCGATGAGGCTTCGGACGACGACGTCATACCGATCGATCCACCGGAGCCGGAGGACCCCCCAGTCATCGTTATCTCCAGCGATGACGAGGACGATGATGAGGAATTAGAGCCGGAGCTTGATCAGGGTGGCTGGGACTGGGTAGAGGATCACGATGACCTCGACGACCCTAAGGAGTTTCCGTTGGAGGAGGAGCATCATGTGATTGATTTGGATGACGGAGATGAGGATGTGGACCATGATTCTGATTCTGATGCGTCTGTTATTACGCTCGAGATTATCGTTTAGATCTAGGGCCGTTGTATTTTCTTTTTGGGACAGTAGGACTGATTATAATATTTTGTTATTCGGACGTTAGGCTGTATATTATGTAAGATGGTAAAGTGTTAGACACTTCCATCCAAAATTTTTGGCCGTGTATATATATGTTTGTACAGTATGATGTATTTTGAAAATATGTAAATATGGTTATCAACAGTATGTATTTATGAAAGTATGACACTATGGTGTACTTTTGAAATTATACAAAAAGACCGTGGAGACACGGGATATATGACAAGAGCCATGGTATGATTTTGAAAGCTATAAAAGTGTATGGTATGATGCGAATATGCCACCAAGTTATGGCATGACATGTGTATGATATGATGTTATGTACGAAATGAATGACTATGGCAAGATATGATGTTATATAGTACGGTATAGTAAGATTTGTACATGAAGGAAAAGATATTGATAGGATAATAATATCTTTTCTTATATAGGGAATTAGAAGATGGTACGTACGCGCCGTAACGCACCTGCAAATCCACTCCAGCCGGATTTAGCAACCTTAGTAGCTAACCTATAACAGTAGTTGCTGGCACAGCAACAAGAGATGACCAAGCTTCGCGAGCAATTAGCTCAAGTAAACCAAGGACCGCGAGTTCAAGAGGTTCCACAGCAAGCACCTCCAATTCCTCCAGTGGTACCTCAGGTGCCCAATGTCCAACCTGAAGTTCCGCCGGAAATCCCTCGGAATGTTGAGATTCCGATGGCACCCGCTTGAATATAAGTTAACCCGCCAGAAATATGGGAGGATCTGCTATACGAGCGGTTTAGACGAATGAAGGCGCCCGAGTTTGAGGGGCCTACAGATTCAGTTGCTGCTGACAATTGGCTTATTGATATTCAAGTCATCTTGGATTTTATGCGACTCACAGAGCAAGAGAAAGTACTTTGTGCTTCTTTCGCTCTCAAGAAAGATGCAAGGCACTGGTGGAGGACAGTGCAACTGCGCCGGGATGTTATGGCTATGACCTGGCAGGATTTTGTAAACGAGTTTCGTGCCATGTACTACAACCGAGATGTACTTACAGTACAACAAGACGAATTCACCAATTTCAAGCAAGGGACGTTGACGGTGATGGAAGCCATCAGGAGGTTCGAGCAACTTGCACGATTATGTCCAAACCTAGTGCCGAATGAGGCAGAAAAGGTGCGCCTGATGATGAAAATGTTTAGGACAGACATTGCCAAGCAAGTCAATGCTGGCAGTAGTCCGCCAAGAACAGTATCGGACTGCGTAAGTCGAGCCATACGAGCCGAGTATTGGATCAACCAAGACAAAGAAGCCAGGGCTCAGATCTTTAAAGCCAAGAAGGAGGAAAAGACTGCCACTAGGTCAACGCAACCCCGTCAAGGTTCAGAGGTGAATTCGAAGGGCCAAGCTAGCAACTCCGGCCAAAGTCCCAAACAATCTGGGAAGAATAAGCGGAAGGGAAATTTCAATGGTCAAGGGCAACAGCAAAATTTCCCCCAGAAAAGGAATAATCGGGGAAATGAGGGGAATAATGCCAGTTATCCCACATGTGAAAGCTGTGGGAAGAAGCACCCCGGAGTCTATAGGAAGGGAACAAATACTTGCTACGTATGTGGCAGGGAGGGGCATTACGCGAGAAGCTGTCCCCAGAATAACCCAAACCAGCAACCTCAGTACCAGAATCGGAACCCCAACCAACGACAACTACACATTGTGCAAGCTAAGCTTGAGGTACCTCCAGTGGCACAAGGAAGATTGGAGGCGCCTGAACCTCAAGCCAGGATCTACGCCTATACAAGAGGAGACGCCAAGGCAGGAACATCACATGTGGTGACAGGTCAGATCTCTATCACCACCTATGATGTAATTGCGTTGTTCGATTCTGGCGCTACTCACTTGTTCATATCGATGGAGTTCGCTCAGAAATTAGGAAATAGTGTGTATAGGGTAGAATAACCTTTCAGCGCTTCTTTGCCATCCGGAGAAATTTTGTGGTCCAACTTCTGGATCCAAAATGGTCTCATTTTTATTTGTGGCAGAGAATTACGTGCAGATCTCATCGCAATCAAACTCCGTGATTTCGATGTGATCTTGGGGATGGATTTCTTAGGGATATACAACGCTAGGATCAACTGTAGAAAGCGTTGTGTGACAATTAACCCGAACGATAAAGATGAGTTTAACTTTTACGGACAACCCCGAAATTCCGTCACCAAGTTTGTGTCAGCAATAAGAGCATGGAAGATGCTAGCAAATGGATGTCAGGGGTATTTAGCGAGCATGGTGGATAAGGACCAGGAGAAAGAATTAACACCAGAGGACGTTCCCATTATAAGGCAATATGTGGATGTTTTTCCACAACAGTTACCCGGACTTCCGCCAGAACGTGAAATTTCATTCGAAATCGAGCTGTTACTCGGAGTCGCGCCGGTATCAAAAGCCCCGTATAGGATGGCACCGGCAGAACTGTGAGAACTACAAGTACAGCTACAGGAGCTGTTGGACAAAGGGTTCATCAGACAGAGTCACTCCCCATGCGGAGCACCTGTCGTGTTCGTGAAAAAGAATGATGGATCTCTACGTATGTGCATAGATTACCGAGAGCTCAATAAGATCACGATTAAGAATAAGTAACTTCTTCCGAGGATTGACGATCTCTTCGATCAACTCCGAGGGGCGATGGTATTTTCGAAGATCGATTTACGTTCGGGCTACCATCAGCTACGGATTAAAGAGTCAGATATCTCCAAAACAGCTTTCCGAATGCGCTATGGACATTACGAGTTTCTAATCATGCCGTTTAGATTGACCAATGCCCCCACCGCTTTTATGGATCTCATGAACCGTGTGTTCAAGGAGTACCTGGATAAGTTCGTGATCGTCTTTATTGATGACATTTTGATCTATTCAAAGTCCAAGGAGGAGCATGAACGTCACCTTAGGTTGGTGATGGGAATGCTAAGGCAACATCAGTTGTACGCTAAATTCACTAAGTGTGAATTTTGGCTGGAAAAGGTTCATTTCTTGGGGCATGTGGTGTCCAAGGAGGAAATTTCTGTAGATCCAGCTAAAGTGGAAGCGGTTAGCTTATGGCCAGCACCCAGGAACGTCACGGAGATAAGAAGTTTCCTGGGATTAGCAGGATACTACAGGAGGTTCGTAGAGGGATTTTCGAAGATCGCAGCACATCTTACTACCCTCACTAGGAAGGAGAAGAAGTTCGAATGGACTCCGAAATGCGAGGAGAATTTCCAGGAACTTAAAAGGAGGCTGACGAGCGCGCCCGTACTAATAATTCCTGATGTGGACACGGGAAATTTCGTGATCTATAGTGATGCTTCTAAGAATGGATTAGGAGCCGTCTTGATGCAAAATGGGAACGTAGTAGCATATGCGTCAAGAAAACTAAAGAATCACGAAAGGAATTATCCGACACACGACCTGGAACTCGCAGCAGTAGTCTCCGCACTTAAGATTTGGAGGCACTACCTGTACGGAAACAGATGTGAAATCTACACAGATCACCAGAGTCTCAAATATATTTTTACTCAAAATGAGTTAAATATGAGGCAACGCAGATGGCTGGAGCTAGTAAAGGATTACGATTGTGAAATCCTTTACCACCTTGGAAAGGCAAACAAGGTAGCCGACGCGCTAAGTAGGAAATCAGTAGGCATGCTGATGTCTATTGAAGCTTTTCCTAAGCCGTTGCAATGGGAAATTGCCGATTTCAACCTAGAAATGATCACGGGAAGACTATCTTCATTAACTCTTAAGTAGGACTTGCTATACTCCATTAAGGCGCATCAAGGAAAGGATTCCTCGCTGCTCAGAGCGCAACTGTTCGACGAAGAGAAAACGAAATTCAAGACTTCCGAGGATGGAGTTATTTACTTCCAAGGGAGAATTTGTGTACCAGATGTGGAGGATTTGAAGAATCAAATCATGACAGAGGCACATAAGACGCCGTATTCTGTGCATCCAGGAGCTTCTAAGATGTACAAAGACCTCCGAGAGACCTATTGGTGGCCCAACATGAAGAACGAAATAGCAGAATTTGTGTCGAAATGCTTAACTTGTCAGAAGGTTAAGGCTGAACATCGACATCCGGGAGGCGAATTACAGAAAATTGAGCTTCCTGAATGGAAATGGGAGCAGATTACGATGGATTTCGTAGTAGGACTGCCTAGGACTGCAAGTGGGAACGACGCGATTTGGGTCATTGTCAACAGATTGACCAAATCGGCACACTTTATTGCGATTAAAACGACTTTTTCAGTGGAAAAGTTGGCAGGAATCTACGTAGCTCAGATTGTTAAGTTGCACGGAGTGCCTGGGTCGATCATCTCAGATAGGGATGGACGCTTCACTTCGCGATTTTGGATGAGTGTTCACGCCGCCGTGGGATCGAAACTGAAGTTTAGCACGGCGTTTTACCCTCAGACAGATGGGCAATCGGAGAGAACTATACAGACACTCGAGGATATGTTAAGATCCTGCGTCTTGGATTTCAAAGGAAATTGGGACGAGAAACTACCATTGATCTAATTTTCCTACAACAACAGTTACCATGCATCAATTGGGATGGCCCCATTTGAAGCATTGTATGGACAAAAATGTCGATCACCTCTACATTGGCAAGAAGTTGGGCAGAAACAGCTACAAACCACAGACTTCATCGAAAAGACGTCTGAAGATATCAGAAAGATCAAGCAAAGACTCGATGTAGCCTTTAGCCGACAGAAGAGCTATGCCGACCGACGTCGAAGACCGTTAGAGTTTCAAATCGGGGATGCTGTTTTCATCAAAATTGCCCCGATGAATGGGGTAATGAGATTCAGCAAGAAAGGAAAGCTCAGTCCACGTTATACAGGAACGTTTGAAATCCTAGAAAGAATTGGGAAGGTGGCGTATAAGCTTGCCCTGCCGCTGTAGTTGGCGTCAATGCATAACGTTTTCCACGTTTCGATGCTCAAGAAGTATGTTTCAGACCTTTCCCACGTACTCAGTCAGGAACCGGTAGAGGTTCAGACTGATTTAACTTACGAGGAGAGGCCCGTTAGAATTCTCGATAGGGAGGAAATGGTTTTAAAAAATCGAACTATTCCCATGGTTAAGGTCTTATGGTGAAATCATAAGGTCGAGGAAGCAACCAGGGAACTAGAAGATGAGATGAGGAAAAACTACCCCGAGTTGTTTTGATTTTCGAGGACGAAAATTTTTAAGGGGGGGTAGATTGTAATACCTAATTTTTTCTATGTTACTATTTCCTTTTTAAAGAAATTAAATGCATGCCGTATCGGCATTTATGAAAAAGTTTGCTTTAGAACTCTATTTGGTATTATGAGCTCTTATAACTTTATAAGACTCAAATATGCTTGTTTTGATTGAAAAATGGTCTTTTCGGACGAAAAGAGATGAAATTTACATCATTTTAGGAAAGTCAAAGGGTTGACCAAAAAAGTCAACTTTGATTTGAAAAAGTTAAAGTTTGACCAAAATGGTCAAAACCATCACTGTACAATTTTGTGAGATGCAGTATAGGAAAAATACTGCGAAAACTCATTTTTTCGGATAAGATGACATAAATGAGAACTAAAACCACTATAGAAAAATCAAGCACGCAAAATTAGGGTACAGGGCAAAAGGGTTCGAAAAAAATAAAAAAAAATTTTTCAACCCGATTTTTCACAGATAAAATTTTTATGACAGTATAAAATATTAATACTGTGTATTAGTACAACACAGTATTAGATTTATTTATGTTAAGTTTAAATTATACTATTTATTGAAAAAAAGGAAACAAACAAGCCCCTTTTATTTATGACATCATAATTTTTCTAATTATGACATCATCACTTTTTGGAGAGCCAACCCACACAAGACAAGTGTCTTGTTCTAGTTTTTTCTTGCTTGTTTCCTACTCAATGACAGTCGGCCAAGGGGGGGCTTTTGTGAAAAAAATTCAAAAGTTTTGGGTCAAAATGAGAAGAAAAAAGAGTCCCACATTGCCTATAAATAGGGCTGCCCTCCACCTCCTTTAAATCAGAAAATGCAACTAATTTCTGCCCATTTTCTTTCATGAAAAACCGAGTAAGAGATAGGAAGAAATCTGAAAAATTTTCTTGAACCAACTTATGTGTGTGTTGTTCGGTTTGTGTGAGGAAGCAAGAGGAAGTGAGGAAAAAATTTTTTCAGCCACTATGTAGGGCTGTAGTCGTGGGCTGAGAGCAGGGGAAAGAGAGGAAAAAAGTTCAAAAATTTGAAGGAAAACTCTAGGGTAGAGTCGGGTTCCATCCGAGCAAGCTTGGGGTAAGTTTTCGAAACCATTTTTTCCTTCCTAGCAAGCTCACGGGTTTGTATAAGAAACCAAGAGAAAAATTTTCAGTTTTGGGTCCAATTTAGGGCTGTAGCCTTGCATAAAAGGGTGCCAAAATTTGAGTCCAAAAACAGCCAAGTTGGTGTCCATTTGGTGAGCCAAAACCGGTTGTGCAAGCCTACAGCCAAGGGTGTGAGAATTGGTTCAAGTCCTAAAGCCAAACCCCACCTATTTAAGATGATTTTTCAAAAAGCTCAAATCCTATTTCAATTGAGTTTTTAAGTCAAGATTTAAATGTATTTGTTTAAGTTAAGGTTTGTAAGAGCATAAGCTCACTAATTTAGTTTTCATGCCCTTAAAGTGCTTGATTAGGTTGCTAGAGTGGTTTGATTCCTTTATGCTCATTAATATGCTCATGCTTGATGAATATGCTAGGATTGCATGCTAGAGCTTACATGAGGTTATATGTCCCCTAGATGTGTGATTTATTATGTGATTGTATGTTAGGATGTGCTAGAATGGAATGGTGCATGAATGAGAATGTATGGAAATGGTTTGAACATGTTAGACCATGCAACCCTAGGTTAGGGTTCGGTTTCTATGGGCTGCATGAACATGTTGGGGCTGTATGTTGGGACATGCAGGACATTAGAAACGCTGCATGATTTGTTAGTAGGCTCCCGAAGTGATCGGTCGAGCTAGAACCCGCGAATTAGGACGTAAACCAATTTAACTAGTCAAGGCAGCCAGTTCGGGTTCCAAACTGGTCAGTCTCAGAAAACTGGTAATTGCAGGTCCTTAGAGGCCGAATGGGCAAAAATATAAAACATGAAAGTTGTAGAACAGGGTATTTCCTAGGGGGCAGCGTGTGCCGTTTCGCAAAATGAGGTTCCAAAGGCCTCCGTTTTTACGAAAAACCGAAGATGGTCCATCTGGATGTAGTTTTTATGATCAACCGGATTCAAATTAAAACTGGTACTGATCTAGGCAGAATTAGAATTTTTGTAAAACACAAAAGTTTTAGATCTCTTCGAGAGCTAGAACTTTCATGGAGACAACTTTTTCTAATTCCAAAAGGATTTTTAGTTATGATCTGTTTTCTAAAAACTGTGCAGGGAGCAAAACATTCATGCACAGAATTTTATAGAACCATTAAAGAAAAATTGTTTTTCTGTCTAAACACTCTGTTTTGAACACAGAAACTGTTCCAAAGGCAGTTTCTAACCTTCAAACGTTTTATAAACCATGTTTTAAGGCTCAAGGATTTTAAGGAAAATTATAGCAGTTTTTCGGCTTTTATGCCAAAAACTTTTTCAAGGATAAAGAAAAGAAATTAAAATGTTCAAGTTCAAGGTTTGCAAGGTAAATAGTTAAGACGAACGGTGATCGGGAATTTATACCCGACTCACAGGGCTTAGCCCCAAAGCCCGAAGTTGGCCCAAAGGAGGGTTGACTTTAGTAACCTTAGAGGTTAACTTGGGTTAACTTGGTTTTGATTAGAATAACGATAAGTTTGAGGTTAGGAGATAGCCTAACCCTTTACGCGCACACATGTAATTAATATGGGAGGTTATCCAACGTAACCTCACCTAAAATGTTTTATGATAGGGGGGACATATAACCAAGCATTTCATGAATGTTGGTGGATAACCAACATTATTATGGTCATAGGCTATAATATTAACTAGTCATTCGATTAAGCAGGATATAACCTGCAGCTGAGCCCCGAGGTAGAACAGTATATCGCCAGACATAGACAAGGTAAGTACAACGCCGCCTACAGCATAGGCTATTAGTTGTATACTTGCCTAGATATTATTGTTGTGCTATGTGCTATGATGTGATGCTATGTTATATGTATGTAATAAGTCTATGCTATGAAATGTGTTAAGTAAGTAATGTATGCTTACGAGATATATGAAATGCATATAAATAATGATAAAATGACATCGAACGGTATGTTCATGAAATAGGATCATGTATGATACGATTAAGAATGATAAGACGAAAAGTAGGTAAAGGCGATACGTCGCCTGTGTTGTGCCACTCGCACCAGGTCGGGTTGGATTGTGGGTTGAGTTGGATTTGGTTTGGCCGCCCCAACCAATTCATAGTTGCGCGCCAGGTACGAACACACATGTTAAGGGCCCCTAAGTAGAATAAGAGATGCAGAAATAAGTAAGCATAATATGAACATAATTGGTTCATGCATGTTATATGTCTTGAAGTATATGCAATATAATGATGTTATGTTATGATATAAGTTATGAGTCGTGGTATAGGAGTTGTACTTGCTGAGCGAAAGCTCATTGTGTTAAGTTTGTGCTGTAGGTAAACAACCTGCTGGCAATTGATGATGCAAGGTGGAATCGCGTGGCTGGGCACTGTGAATGGTGGGAAATGGAAATCGCTACGCGTTTTGATAAATTATGGGATATGTCATGTTTAATTATGACTACTCAGTAGTATGCACAATTAGTACTCTTGATTATGTTTTATGTTTCGTATTGTATATACGCCTTATAAAAAAAAATTTTCCGCTGTATATCACGTATTAAGTAAGTAAGATTGTATGCATGTATGTATGGTAACGGTCTGCACTAGGCGGGTCGTTACACATTCGGCCTCTATAGACCTGCAATGACCACTTTCCTGAGGCTGTCCAGTTTGGAACCCGAACTGGCAGCCTTGTCTAGTTAAACTGGTTTACGTCCTAATTCACGGGTTCTACCTCGACCGATCACATCGGGAGCTTAATGACAAATCATGCAGCGTTTCTAACGTCTTGTATGTCCCAACATGCAGCCCCAACGTATCCATGCAGCCCATACAATCCGAACCCTATCCTAGGGTTGCATGGTCTAGCATATCACATACCATTCCAAGCATTCCATAACATACCAAAATAAATTCCTAGCATACAATCACATGCTTAATCATGCTATAGGGGACATATATCCTCATGTAAAATTCTAGCATGCAATTCTAGCATATCAATCAAGCATAAGCATATTAATGACATAAATAAACCAAACCACCATTAAGCTGCCTAATCAAGCCCTAAAGCAACTAATGGGCATAAAATAAATTAATGAGCTTATGCTCTTACAAACATTAGCTTGAACAAATATATTTAAATCTTAACTTAAAAACTTAAATGAAATAAGATTAGAGCTTTTTGAAAAATTACCTTGAATTGGTAAGGTTTGGCTTATGGATTAGGACCTCTAACTCACACCGTTGGTCCCTAGCTCCTAGAGCCGGTTCCACTCACCAAAAAACTCCAAAACTTGGCTGTTTTTGACTCAAAATCAGCCTCCCCCTAAAGCACGGCCACACCACAAGTTTGGACCCAAAATCTGAAAATTTTCCACTGCTTTTCCCTGCACAAACAGTGGCTGCTCCTAGACCCAAAATTGGTCTCAAATCTTGATTTCGGTTGCTCGGATCACACCCGAACTCTTCCCTAGAGTCTCCCCTAACTTTCCAAAATTTTTTTCTCTCTTGTTCCCTGCTCCTTGCCCACGGCAACAGCCCAGCAGTGGCTGGAAAAATTTTTTCCACTCTTCCTCTTACTTCCTCACACAAAACCGAACACACCTACACCAAGGTTCAAGAAAATTTTTTTGTTTCTTTCTCTCCCTCACTCTCTCGGTTTTTCTTGGCTGAAAATGGGCATAATAAGACTGTATTTTCTGATTTAAAAAGGGTGGAAGACACCCATATTTATAGGCAATGTGGGACTCTTCAACTTTGCACTTTGACCCCTAAATTTTTTAAAATTTTTCACAAAAACCCACATAGGTGGCCGGCCATGGGGCTTGGAGAAGAAGCAAGAAAACTCTAGAACAAGACACTTATCTTGTGTGGATTTGCTCTCAAAAAGTTAGTGATGTCATAAATAAAAAAATTATGATATCATAAATCATAGAGGCTTGTTTGTCTACTTTTTCCAATAAGCAGTATAATTTAAACTTACTACAGATAAATCTAATACTGTGTTGTACTAATACACAGTATTAATATTTTATACTGTCATAAAAATTTTATCTGTGAAAAATCGGGTTGAAAATTTTTTTCTTTATTTTCTCAAACCCTTTTGCCCTGTGTCCTAACTTTGCATGCTTGATTTTTCTACGGTAGTTTTAGTTCTCATTTACGTCATCTTATCCGAAAAAATGGGTTTTTGCAGTATTTTTCCCATACTGCATGTCACAAAATTGTACTGTTAAGGTTTTGACCATTTTGGTCAAACTTTGACTTTTCCAGGTCAAAGTTGACTTTTTGGGTCAACCCTTTGACTTTCCTAGAATCATGTAAATTTCATCTCTTTTCATCCGAAAAGACCATTTATCAATCAAAACAAGCATATTTGAGTCTTATAAAGCTATAAGAACTCATAACACATAATGAAGTCCTAAAGCGAACTTTTTCATAAATGCCGATACGGCATGCATTTAATTCTTGTAAAAAGGAAATAGTAACATAGAAAAATCGAGTATTACATAAACCTAAACCCAAATAGAAAGATTAAGGGTTTAGCACCAAATAGAGGTTATCCAACGTGACCTTTTAAGGAATAATCAAAGTTTGATTGTTCTTAAAAAGTAGAATGACCGACGATGACCAAGTAAGGTACCAAGTATCGGGAACATACAACTAAGATTAGGTATGAGTGTTGGTTAGGTCACAACATTCTATGATAGGATCCTGATCCTATGCTCTTTGAAATAGCAGGAAGTGACCTGCTATTGCAACCTGAAGTAAGGACGTAACACCCAGGATACAGCACAAGAGATAAGTACAAATCTCACCTGCAGTATGAAAGATAGTATTATGCTATTACAGGTTTTGTGCTATGTTTTATGTGATGCCATGGTTGCGAAAATGTTATGTCTTTAAAAGTGCTATATTTACAAAATGTCATGTTTTCAAAAGTGCTATATTTGCAAAATGTCATATTTGCAAAAATGCTATGTTTACAAAATGTCATGTTTACAAAAGTGCTATATTTACAAAATGTTATGTTTGCAAAAGTGCTATGGTTGTATAAATACCATGCCAAGTTATGAATGAAGTATAAGATATGATATGATCTAGTGACATCATAAGGCATGTTCACTAATGATAAACAACATGGTAAGAAAACACAAGTAAAGTGTCGTACCAACCTCCCAAAGGTGGAGGATCAACCTCCCAAAGGTGGAGGATTTTTCATGTTCAAGTTTAATGATTCCCAAAATTGTTAGGGGCCTTGCAAACCCCTAACTCTATCTGAAGAGCGCGCATCTGATACGTACACAAGGGGCCCACATGTTAAAGAAAGATAATAAGTTCAAGTTAAAAATTGATGCATAAATGAACATAAATGGTTCATGCACATATTTATGATAATTGATATGTTTTCAAGATGTTTTAATAATAAGAAAATATTTTGTGAGATAAAGTTTGTGCTTACTGGGCGAAAGCTCATTATTTATATTTCATACTGTAGGTAAGAAACCTGCAGCCTAAATGATGAGCTATATGCGGACGGTACGGCGGATGAAGGGCGGTATGGATACCACTACGCATATTTTCCGCACCCTTTTTTGAGTTAAGAAGTTTTTGTATATATGTATATATTATGAAAACAAATTATGTTATATAGTATATTTGGTACTAAAGACTTCAAAAAATCTTTTACGTTTGTATGTATGTATGTAAATATTGCTAAGGGCAAATCTAATATATATATATATAATTACGTTGAAAAAAAAAATATTATCAAATTTTCAAGTAAAGTATAGTTAAGTATGAGAGGTGACGGCCCTACGTAGGATGAGGGCGTCACAGTATGTAAACAGGAGTTCAGTTTCAGACTTTTAGTAGAATAGTCTAAAGTTGATAATTGATGAATAATTAATCCGGGATTAATTTTTCACAATTATAGGAGTCTCTTTACATATTTCCATCGGGTCCTTCTATTAACTCATATGGTTCCAAGAAGCGTCTCGGGATTTGTTCCTAATGAGATCGGTAAATTAAATGGGAATTTAATAATGTCTATTAAGACATGGTACTCTCTAACATGCAATCCCGAAAAAATTGGACATTTGAAATTAATGTAGACAAATAATGTGATTTGTTAACATATGATTGGTTGCAAATAAAATAATTATTTGTTAATTATTTTGGTTAATTTAATTTTGGAAATAAGATTATGTTTGAATTATTTAGTTTTTGAAAACAAAATATTTCTCTCCTAATCTATGGTGCACGAATTTTAGTGATTGGAGGGAAGAAAATTTTGTTTCAAAATTGTTTAAACATATTACAAACATTAAATAATTAATTGATTTAAATAATGGAACTTATTTGATAGATTTTCCTTTCTTAAAGAATGATGCACATTTTTTTGGTGGAAAGAGAATCTAAAATATTCCATTTATTTAAATTAATTAAATATGGATAATGTTTGTGGAAAATATTTATTTAAATTCAAATAAGAAAATGTTATTTAAATTCAAAGGTTTAAAAAGAATTTGAATTTAGATAGGATTAGGACTTTTTGACTAGTCTAGATTCTTGATTTAAATTTGAACCACCAATCAATCTACACATAAAGGGGAGCACGAATTTTTTGAGATTCTCCAAGCAAAAAACAGTCCATAAGATTTAAAGAACCTAGCCCGAAATTCTTATGATCCTTTGGTTCAAAATATTATCCGGAAAAATAATTATTAATTATTTTTTAAGTAGGAGATATTTTTGAAAAAAGGATTGGAGTATTATATAAAGGTTAGGGGTTCTTGAAAAAAACCAACTATCATCATACACTCAAAGAAAGGGGACGTTTTTTTGGGAGAGAGAAAACATAAAAAACTAGGTTTTTGTGCTTGAGAAAATTCATCCTTCTTGGGTGTGAGAAAAAGAGAGAAATTTTCATTCAATCAAAACTGTGAGGAAGGTTAAACCAAGTGATATTTTTCATAGAAGGTTAATCAGTTCCTGTTTTGTAGTTTTGAAGAACGAACCCAGATCGAATTCTCAATGAGGTACATCGGGATTGAGAAAATGAGATCTAGACTTTGGAAGAATTACCAGTCGTTTGAATTCATAGCACGTGTGCCCACACGCACTTGAGACGTGGAGACTCGAGAATAGTATAGAAGACACGTTGGTCGATGTTCTAGCAATTCTGGAATCCGAGAAACAAGGTATATTTGATCATGTATTTAATTTATTGTTATATACATCATGAGCTTCTTTTCTAAATTGGCATAAAAATTTTAAAACTTCTGCTGCGCCGTAACTCTGATATCGGATCTGTTTTTCCAGCATTCTTGTCATTGCGGATGCAAAGACAAATCATGGAAAATAAAAATCAAAGGTGAAGTTGATGTATGTGTCTCTTTAGTATTCGTCATTTCACTTGATTATTTAATCATGATCCTTTGAATATTTTTGGAAATCTTTATATATTATTCTAATTCTCTCTTCTTATTTTCGCTATGACGATCCTTCCCACTGGAAACAGAGATCCTAGAAGGAAATTTTTTTTTTTTCAACTATTTCGTAATTTTATTAATTTTTTAGTAAATTAACATATATATATATATATTCACTTCATTCTCTTTTAATTAATAAGTCTAACCAATTCATAACTTAATTTTAAAGTGGTAACACAATTAAGTTTTTTATTATTATTTTTTTGTATGATTTGAAGATATATAATTTTTATTTAGGGAAGACTTTAGTTAGGTAAAAGTTGACTTCGACGATAGTTTCATTATCATATAAAATTTGAAGAATCTACTATGGCGGTGGAGGGCATTCTGAAAGAATAACACTTTTTTCTTTTGGTGGAGATTAATTTCATCAAAATGTGAATATACGTGTGCATGTCAATTGCTAAGAGTGCGCAATGAAATCCTTCCATACTTTAATAAAAACTAGTTGGCGAGCACGTACGGATAGACAGAAAGCAAAACAAGAGCAAAAGAGAGAACAAAAAAAAATGTGGAGGTGACTAGACCATCAAGTAGTGATGATTGGACCATCACGTGGTAGTCCAAAAGAAAAAACAAAGCACCATCGATAGTGCATTCATCCTTTAAAGGTAGGTAATTGACTAGAACCAAGTGTTTGGCTATTGCTTTAGTATATTAAATTTTTGGAAAAATTAGCTAACAGGTGATAACTCTACGAAGATATAGTTATTTTAACTTTTCGTGCATTTAATTGAGCTACGTTCTTGAAAATTATTTTATTTAATTTGTCCCTCTAAATAAAATTTTTTTGTTTGGTCATTTGTGTAGGTTAATTAGGTGAAAAGAGGCAGAAAGGGCTTTATATACTCAAGCTGAGGGAAAAACTGTAATCCAAAAGCTTAATAAAAGATCAAATTTTGAATTGAAATTCGGATTAAGATGAAACGCACGTGCAAAAAGAGTCATGCACGCCACATGGGGGAAATTAGCCGTTTGATGCACTCCTGATCATCCCTTCTCTGATCAGCATTTGCATCACTAGAATCCACATTGGAGCTTTGCCTTTGAAACCTCCATTGAACGCCACCGAAGGCTCTTCCAAAGCACTGATACCAAGTTGAAAGATCAATTATAAGTTGAATGGATTATGAGGGAACGAGGAAAAAATTTCTTTGCTTCATTAATTAGATACTTATGTACAACTGAGATTTCAAATCTAACCTCTACCAATTCTGACAGTTTGCTATAACAGAATCTGTAACTAACTAGGGTCCACCTTATCACCCTTCAATACATAATTTTTTTTTTTAATTCTTCTTAAAAATACAGGAGATGCATTTTTAAATTTGCAAGATTGAAGGGACAACGGTAAATTTTCAATGAACACATGGGAAATTCTAACTTTTTACCGCAAAAATTTTCTTTTCCTTTCTTATATTTTAATTAAAGGCAATTAATTATGTAGTTGGCCGGTCCTAACATTTTTTTGATGCATCTAATTTTCTGCTATTTATATTGGTCCAAGTCACTATAGCTTAGTAATTATATTGAATACTAAAAAGGCTCTGAACTCCAAAAATGTTAGGCGAGAAGTGAAAATCGATAATTATACACTTGCTTAGAAAGCAATGAAGGTTGAGTTGTTTAAGGGTCATGGGATTAATTGATGAAACCTAATAATTTACAAAAACATTGATTTTGGTAAGAAAAGTGCTTTATAAACTTCGTGTTCATAAGGAAAAGGGGCTTCAAGATATAAAAAAGAAATCAATTTTCGGTTGGTGTCATTTGCCTTCTTTCAAAGGTCGCTTCTAATTTTCTTTTATTTTTTTATTTTTATGTAGTTTATCATTGAGGTAGGATTTACATTCTTTTTCTTTTCTTTTCTTTTTTTAAATCTTTTTAATAAATTGAAATGAGGGATTTACAGTTTTCAGTTATGGTTATATATATACATATATATTTTTTGTGTAATCGTCGGTGGTTACATACAAAATTATTAAAATAAATACACGACTTACTTATATTTGATGGCATGATATTTTATATGACTTATAATTAAGCAACTGGTTTACTCCAAACATTGATTAAATATAAATATTTTTGAAGCGAACAATACATACCTCAAATTAAAATCCATATTCAGGAGAAAGGGAATATCTTTTTTTTTTTTTATTGTATTTTTTTGTTTTGTTACATTTATTTACAAATTTATTTCGAAACTTGCCGACTATATTACTCTTTTTTTTTTTTTTTTCCTTCTATGAAAATGAAAAATCTTCATCTATCCTCAGCCTCTTCATGGCACTCCAAACAAAAGAAACTTGCGAGAAAGCGTTATCAGTTAATTCTATAAAAGAAATAATATAGAAATGCATCATCTATTAGCATTCAATGGAATTTTTATCTTGTCAAATTCATAAGTTTTTTTTTTTTTTTTTTCTGGGTATTATCATGGACTACTTCTAAACTGGGGGGTTTTTTTTTTTTTTTTTTGGTTTTTCATTAAAAAAAAAAACTTTTATTTGTTGATAAATCAGTCAAATTTTTTTCCTTGTCCAAAAGCTTCTAAAAACTTGGTGGGTATTCAGAACTTAAAAAAATTGATTAAAGTGTTTGGGAAAAAAAAATGTTTATTGAAAGTGGAAGAGAAATACCATCAAGCCAAAATGTTGTATCTGATGAAACTTTTTTTTTTTAATATTTATTTTTAACAAGATTGATTAACAATGGTTGTGATCTTTTGCACAATTTTCTTTTGTTGACAATATAAATGTAGCTTAAGGAATTTTTTTTAATCAATGTAAACCGAAGGTTAAAAATTTTGTTAAAAGCATATAAATAGCATTACAGGTGATGAATTTTTGTTTGGGTGACAGTTCTGACTAAATAGAAAAACAAAAATGAAAAAACCATATCAACAAGTCAAAATAAGTTGTCAATCCAAAATCACATTTAATAAACACTCTAAATACTCAATATTTATTTATTAAAACAATCAATACTTATTAATGGGTGTAATTTTTTTTTTTTTTTGGCCAACTACCAAATTTGTTACAATCATCTGATATATATTATATAGTCAAAGTCGATGGGTAAATATTAAAGTAACCATTATAACCATACACCCTTATTTAATTTTCTCCATTATTTAAAAGAAAAAAGTCAATAAAGCTTAACACACACAAAAAAAAAAAAAAATGCTCAAAGACATCTTAGCTAAAAAATATTATAAATTATTTCTAGATAAACATACTAGTTTGTGCATATAATTAAACCGATCGCAATATAGCACATACAAAGAAGAGGTTATTTTGATGCTGCAAAAAAAAAATTTTTTTTTTTTCAACTCTCATAACTACTAGGAATTGATATGCTTATAAAGGTTCAGGAGGAGGTGCCGGAGATGCAGTAGGAGCTGCTGAAGGAGGCATATCTTGGCGACGGAGTTCCGATGATGTTGGAGGAGGTGGAGGACTTGGCTTCTTTCTAACTTTCCAGGTCATGAAATCTGCACAAGTTCCACGGCGATGACAACAATTAGCAAAGCAATTCCATTGGTTAGTTTAAAAAAAAAAAAAAATTTGGGCTATGGATGTTTGATTTGTCATGATCCACACCTGAATTTTGCCAAGGCAAAAGAACAATTAGAATCTAGCTAAGAAAATGCTCCGTTTTAATTGTTCAGTCAAGAGATTTTTTTTTTTTTTTTCTTTTGTAAGTAGAATCTGTTATTATAAACAAGGAACGTATGATACAACAAGAAACTGATCACAAACGGATGAACGTACGAATTAATTATCGGTTTCAGCATATGTTAGATGATGTTGCAACGCAAAAACAGCCGTGATGAGGATAATTAGCATAATGCCTAATGAACTGCAGATTAGAGTCATCACTTCTGAGTAAAAATATAAACTATTGAACGATCGTAAGATTTTTGTATCCAAATCGTTTATTATTGCTCGTTCGTCGCCTTCATGCATCAAACATTATATAGGAGCAAATCGACTTGGAGAAGGTGGAGGACTTGGCTTCTTTCTAAATTTCCAAGTCATGAAATCTGCACAACCACCGATGGTGATGACAGCCAAAAAAATAGCAATTCCATTGATTTAGAAAAAATTAAAACGTTAGGGCTATGTTTGATTTCTCATGATCCAAACCTGAATTTTGCAAAGGAAAAGGACAATTAAAATCTAGCAAAGAAAATGTTCCTAAATTAATTTTCAGCTTAGAGAAAAATTAAGAGAAGTAAACAATAATGGCGTTAATTTTCTTTTATCAAGTAAACTAGAATTAACCAGCCAAAAAAAAGTAAGAAATATAGTATGAAGATAAGAAATTACTAAAAATGAGCTTTCCTTCTTTGATTTCCTTCATAACTACTTTGATTTCGTTAAAGTAATGTTTAAATCGGCTTAACATCTGCCTCAGAAAGCATATAGACACATATATAGCTATATATCTTTATATCATACGCACCTGCATTGGCCAAATGATTCTGCGTTCCAAAAACGTTGGCCGCCAACAGTACAATCAGCATTATAAAACGAATGGCAGAGGAAATCTTCATGACTTCTATGGCGCTACAGCTTGAGAAATATTTCATCTATAAATATGTACATGTAGTGTGTGTGTGTGTGTGTGTATGAGGACCTACACCAATATCCTTATGTTCACCGGATTTAACTTGAGAATTCAAACATGAAAACGCGTACATGGTTTGAAAATGCAGTCATCTAAGTTAACGTAATGTCGTTCCGCTTGTGTTTGACAATAATTTCCTAGAAATTGACATTTAAACTCAGCACAAATTACAAGCCAAAAGTCAACTGTCAAAGGAACAAACTAGTGTAGAGCTAGCTTTTGCAACGACTTCTAGTCCTTGCCGACGTAAAGACAAATAATGGAAAATAAAAATCAAAGGTGAAGTTGATGTATGTGTCTCTTTAGTATTCGTCATTTCACTTGATTAATTATTTAATCATGATCTTTTGAATATTTTTGGAAATCTTTGTACATTATTCTAATTCCCTCTTCTTATTTTCGCTATGACGATCCTTCCTACTGGAAGCGGAGATCCTAGCAGGAAATTGTTTTTTTTTCTACAACTATTTCGTAATTTTATTAATTTTATAATAAATTAACATATATATATATATATATATATATTCACTTAAATCTCTTTTAATTAATAAGTTTGACCAATTCATAACTTAATTTTAAATTGGTAACACAATTAAGTTTATTATATTATTATTATTATTATTTTGTTTGATTTTGAGATCTATAATTTTTATTAAGGGAAGACTTTAGTTAGGTAAAAGTTGACTTCGACGATAGTTTCATTATCATATCAAATTTGAAGAATCTACTATGGCAGTGGAGGGCATTCTGAAAGAATAACATTTTTTTTTTGGTGGAGATTAATTTCATCAAAATGTGAATATACGTGTGCATGTCAATTGCTAAGAGTGCGCAAAGAAATCCTTCTATACTTTAATAAAAACTAGTTGGCGAGCATGCACGGATAGATAAAGAAAGCAAAACAAAAGCAAAAGAGAGAGAAAAAAAAGAAAACATGTGACAATGACTGGACCATCACATGACAATAATTGGACCACCACTTGGCAGTCTAGAAGAAAAAACAAAGCACTATCGATAGTGCATTCATCCCTTTAAAGGTAGGTAATTGATTAGAACCAAGTGTTTGCTATTGCTTTAGTATACTAAATTTTAGGAAAAATTAGCTAACAGGTGATAACTCTACGAAGATATAGTTATTTCACTTTTTTTTGTGCATTTAATTGAGCTACGATCTTGAAAATTATTTTATTTAATTTGTCCCTCTAAATAAAATTTTTTTGTTTGGTCATTTGTGTAGGTTAATTAGGTGAAAAGAGGCAGAAAGGGCTTTATATACTCAAGCTGAGGGAAAAACTGTAATCCAAAAGCTTAATAAAAGATCAAATTTTGAATTGAAATTCGGATTAAGATGAAACGCACGTGCAAAAAGAGTCATGCACGCCACATGGGGGAAATTAGCCGTTTGATGCACTCCTGATCATCCCTTCTCTGATCAGCATTTGCATCACTAGAATCCACATTGGAGCTTTGCCTTTGAAACCTCCATTGAACGCCACCGAAGGCTCTTCCAAAGCACTGATACCAAGTTGAAAGATCAATTATAAGTTGAATGGATTATGAGGGAACGAGGAAAAAATTTCTTTGCTTCATTAATTAGATACTTATGTACAACTGAGATTTCAAATCTAACCTCTACCAATTCTGACAGTTTGCTATAACAGAATCTTTTGCCAATCCAAATCACGTTTAATAAACACTCTAAATGTTCAATATTTATTAATTAAAAAAAATCAATACTCATTAATGGGTGTAATTTTTTTTTTTTTGCCAACTACCAAATTTATTACAATCATCTGATCTATATCACACAGCCAAACTTGATGGGTAAATATTAAAGTAACCATTATAACCATGCACCCTTATTTCATTTTTTCCATTATTTAAAAAAAAAAAAGTCTGTAAAGCTTAACACACAAAGAAAAAAAAAATCTGCTCAAAGACATCTTAGCTAAAATATATTATAAATTGTTTCTAGATAAACATACTAGTTTGTGCATATAATTAAACCGATCACAATATAGCACATACAAAGAAGTGGTTATTTTGATACTACAAAAAAAAAAAAAAAAACAAACAAACAAACAAACAAACCAAAAACCAAAAACCAAAAACTAAAAACAAGAACAAGAACAAGAACAAGAACAAAAACAAAACAAAACAAAAAAAATCAAAAACAACTTAGAGGTTTTTTTTTGAGGTTTTTGGTTTTTTTTTTTCTGTCTTTTTCCTTTATTTATCTATTTATTTCAACTCTCTTTCATAACTACTAGGAATTGATATGCTTATAAAGGTTCAGGAGGAGGTGCCCGAAGATGCGCTAGGAGATGCTGAAGAAGGCATTTCTTGGCGATGGAGTTCCGATGATGTTGGAGGAGGTGGAGGACTTGGCTTCTCTCTAACTTTCCGGGTCATGAAATCTGCACAAGTTCCAATGGCGATGACAACTATTAGGAAAGCAATTCCATTGGTTAGTTAAAACAAAAAAATAAAATAAAAAAAAATGTTTGGGCCATGTAAGCTTGATTTGTCATGATCGACACGTGAATTTTGCCAAGGCAAAAGGACAATTACAATCTAGATAAGAAAATGCTCCGTCTTAATTGTTCAGTCCAGAGATTTTTTTTTTGTTTTTTGTTTTTTGTTTTTGTAAGTAGAATCTGTTATTCTAATCAAGGAACGTATGATACAACAATAGTTTCTATAGGTGAAGGTGAAACCTTCAACCAAACAAGCTTATCATCTATATTGTTGAGAGCATAAAATGTCAAGAAACGGACAGCTCTTTTAGCTTTCCGATATACATGATATCTACTGAAAAATAATAATAATAATAATAATAATAATAATAATAATAGTTTAGACAAACATGATAATAAAAGTTCAAAATTGTTGCAGTAGGAAGAAGAATTCTTCAAAACTTGGATAATTGTCAAATTAGAGTTTTCCTTTACTAATTAAGGGAATTTTCCTTTAAAATGTAAGAACGCAAAAAGTGGCATTAATTTTCTTTTACCATGTAAATTAGAATTCCTCCATATATATATATATATATATGTATTTATGAAATAGAATTATATGAAGTTAAGAAATTGCTAATGAGCTTTCCTTCATAAACTACACCAGCCAACTGCTTTAATTTTTCATTTCTTCCCTCTCCTCATTGCTCTTTCTTCTTCTTTCGTAAAGTAATGTTTAAATATAGGCTTAACATCTGCCTAAGAAAGCATATATATATATATATATATATATATATGTATATATGTGTATATATATATCTGATCATACCTGTAATGACCTGTCCTACGTAGGCCGTTACCATGCTTATCTTACATAATTACTTATCTTATTTAACAAGCAGAAGTACAGAATATATATATTTTTTTAAAACAACTCGAACTCACACGACCAAGTACTTACTTATTAACATTTACTTAATTAAGTACTTGAGTATCATAATAAATACAAATACTATAATCTGAAATGCGTAGCGGCCACCATCCCAAATTTCACAACTAGCCGTGCCAAGCCCCACCATCTTGTATCAAACATTGCCGATAGGTTGCTTGCCTACAGCATAGACATAAGTTGTGAGCTTCCGCTCAGCAAATACAACTATAAAACCCGCAAAACAATTCTATATAATGCATGAACCAATTATGCTTCATTATGCTTTCTTAAATTAGCATATTTTTTGGGCCCTTACGTAACATAAGTGTATGTATCGTGGTGCGCAGTCATGGAGTGATTAGGGCGGCCAGCCCTGTCCAACTCAAACCATATACCAAACCTAACCTAGTGTGAGTCGGTATGAGACAAGGCAACTTGCTTGCCAACGTACTTGAAAACTTACTTTAAATTCTTAAGACTTATTCTTGTCTTAAAACATATTTAATAACTCATTTCATACTTGAAACTTGGTCCTAGTCTTACCATATGAATTAGTGAATATGCTTCATGATATCACAAAATAAATCATATGCATCACAACATACAAGTAGCAAAACAAATAGCCTATGTTGTAGGCAGAGTTGTACTTAACTGTTATGCTATGTCCTAGGTTTTGTTGCTCCAAATTAGGTCGCAACAACAGGTTACTTCCTGCTTTTCAAAAAGGATGTAAGGTAAGGATTGTCCTTGTAACGCCCCGACCTACGTAGGGCCATTACTATACATACTTAAACTTCATCTTGGTTTTAATAGCTTAAACTTACTTGAAAATTTGAGAATAATTTTTTTTTTCTTTAAAAAATATATAAATAGACTAGTCCATATAAGTAAACTTTCCGTGCATATACACTGAAATAAAAAGACATACATACTCCTTACAATTCACTCAAGTCTTCAAACTCCATATATACTGTATAACACAATTTATTTAATATATATAAATTTCTGGTTCAGAAGAGCTTGCGGAAAAACTTACGTAGTGGTATCCAACACCGCCCTTCACTTGCCGCATCATCCACATGGCCCACCAATTAAGCTGCAGGCTTTTTACCTACAGTATGAAATATACTGATGAGCTAATGCTCAGCAAGTATAAACTTAATCTCACAAAAACATGTCAAGCATCATGTAACTTGTGCATGAACCATTTATGATCAATTATGAATCTCTTATGCTCCATTAGGAACTTGTTATGAACTTATTATCTTGTTTAACATGTGGGCCCCTTGTGTACGTACCAAATGCACGCAATCCATAGAAAGTTAGGGTTTGCAACGTCCTTAACAATTCTGGGAATCATGAAAGCCTTCACGATCTGGCGGAAGGTCTTAGTAACTTGAAATATGTATAATCCTCCACGATCTGGCGGGAGATTAGTATGATATCTTACTTGTCTTGGTTTAGTCCTAGTCTTATTGCTTTTTCAAGACTAATATTCTTTACTTGTGATCTTATTAGTCATGATGCATATGATGCATAGATATAGTATGACATAAAGATCATTAACATAGAATGACTTGTGGCATTATCATAAAACATGGCATGAACGTAAACATGACATGAACTTAAACATGGCATCATCATAAAACATGGCATGAACGTAAACATTGCATGAACTTAAACATGGCATCATTAAGTCATACTTGAAAATAGTTTACTACTTTTCATACTGTAAGTGCAGTTTGTACTTACCTGGTATACTATGTCCTAGGTTTTGTTGCTCCAAATCAGGTCGTAATAACAGGTTATTTCCTGCTATTAAAAGGACATAAGGTAAGGATCTTATAAATCTTAATCATAAAATGTTGGTAACTTTACCAACATCCACGAGTAACCTTAGTTATATGTCCTCCATACATACTTTACCATAACTTACTTGGTTACTAAATGTAACCCTAGGGTTTATGGTCTATCATGCTTAAATAATATCTCGTTCGGTTACTTAAAGTAACCTTGGGTACTAAGCCCAATCATACTTGAATAGTATTAGGTTACTATTCATAATTTCGGGGCCTAAGCCTCATTACTTTCAATCCATATCCCATTAGGTTACTATGTGTAACCCTAGGTTTTAGGCCCAATTAACATAATTAGTATCTTATTAGGTTACTTTGGAAAACCCTTGGTGTGAGCTTAAGTTATATTTGGATTAACCCTATTGGGTTACTAAAGCCCAAACTTTAAAAGTTATATCCTATTAGGTTACTATAGGTAACCTTGGGCTTTAGGCCCAACCCAGTTACTTGGTTATTCTACCTGGTTACCGTTGGTTATTATACTATTACCAAGTTAAAATAACTTTTTGGGCTATCTACTTATTTCAACTTTATTCTTGAAAAGTCTTAGTTTTCATTGTCCATTTATTTTTCTTATAAAAATCCTTGTATGATTTTCCAATCTTTTGTCAAAACTGTAATTCTTTGAGTAGGGATAATAAAAACTCAAGTGTTGGAAACTACCTTTGAAATAGTTTCATGTTACCAATTATCAGTGTATGAGTAGGAATTTCTTTTTCCGGCACTGCTTTTAAAAATCTTGTACAGGAATTTCCTGTTTTCTTGCACAGTTTTTGAAATCCAATTTATTTAAAAATATTTTTTGAATCTGAAAAAGTTTTCTTCATAAAAGTTTTATACCTTGAAAAACCCTACATCTTTTGTGTTTTACTCAAAACCCAGTTCGGCCTCTAACCCACTCATTTTTCTTGTTGAACCTGCCTGGCCGTGCATGAAGTCTGGGCATGACTAGGTTCGGATTTTTTTGTAAAAACAAAGGCCATTGGAGCCTTATTTTTGAAAACTATTTGCGCCATCCCCTAGGAATTTCCATTTTCTACAACTTTCATGTTTTAAGTTTCTCCAAATTTGGCCTCTAAGGGCCTCAAAATTGCTTTTTCAGTGAGCTGCCCAGTTTTACCCGAAACTGGTAGTTTTGGCTTAAGTCCATTTTTATGTAAAATTTACGCTCACATTACCTCAAACGGTTGCAACCATGAGCCTACGATAAATATGCAGTGCTTCTAACGTAAATTTTCCATCAATATACATTCATTCATACACATGCAACCCATGTGGTGTTCTAGCACCAAACTAGGGTTTAGGGTTGGTTTGCATATCCAAAACATCATACAAGCTCATAACTAACTTATTCTATCATTCATGCATAACCTACAACTTCTTAAACACATGGGGACATAAAACAAACATCTTAAAGACATGCATGCAAACCCTAATATCATACAAACATACCATAAAAAACATGCATAAAAACATAAATCAAAACCACTTAATTCTAATCAAGCACAAACTTAACTAATCTAGGCTATTGAATAAGAAAATAAATTGAGCTTATGCTCTTACATACCCACATGAAATACACAATAAATCTTGAATCAAAACTTAATTGGATAGCTCAAAGGTTTTAGAAGATTACCTTTAAGCTTGGAGATAGGTTCTAGGCTTTGGATCAACTTTTGTTCTTGCTTTGGGTTCCTCCAAAAATCCGACCACCCTAATCCTTTCTTTCTTCTCTTTTTTTTTTTTTTTTTCTCTTCTCTTTGGGGTTCAGCTTTCTAAGGGAGAGAGAGAGTGAGAAGAGAATTTGGCATAGTTTTAGGGAGGTTACACATAAAGTAAACCAAAATGCACCTCCCATCACTTATTTATAGGTAATAATTATTTTCTTTTTTGATTTATTTTTAATTCTAGAATTGCATACTAGTCTTTAAGAGAAAAATATTTGCTCAACACCCCCTTAAGGTGGCCGGCCATTGGACTGCCTTGGAGGCCAAGTAAACCTCTCATGTTCATCCATTCAATCATCTAATCAAATGCTACCACAAATTTCCTTATTTTTCAAAAATCCCAAAATTATGGAGTTATCTTTTCTTACTTGGTCTCCAAGTAATGCCTTGCTTATCTCACAAAGCTTACCTCACCAAGCTTACCTCACTTTTTCTTAAAATTGCACTTTATCCTCTAAGGACAAAATATTTGCACTTTAATCCCTTTGAGGTGACCAGCTAGGGTAGAGCCACTTGGCTTTCAATTCATGCATAATTATTCACTTAATTTCAAAAATCCTTTATGGTCCTAAATAATGTGCTTGATTTTTCTACAGTGGTTTTGACCCTTATTCTTACTGTTTTATCTGTGATAACGGTTTTTCGTAATATAATTCCTATACTGCTTGCTATACTGTAATACCGTCATATTCATACCTTTGACTTTTCTTGATCAAACTTTGACCAACATAAAATCATAAATTTTTATTATGCCTTTTTCCTTAAAAGGCTTCCTGCATGACTAAGCAAACTACTATTGGGTCTCGTAGCTAATTAATTGAGAACTCAAACATATTGTAACGCCCCCAAATCCACGTAGGGCCAATTACGCAAACTTGGGTCGCTACTTTACTTGCTTAACTTAAACCTTGAAGAAAATTGCGGAATTTTTTTTTCTTTTCTTTTAAAACTTCTTTTGAAACTTCAAAAGACTTAACTTCATTTTAAAAATCATGACTGGAAAACTGCTCATGCCTAAAACATAAAACTTTAAGCTTATCTTAAGCATAACTTAAAACTGATTCTCATTCATAAAAACTTAACATCTCACTATGTACTCACTCGAGTACCGAGCTTTTACCCCTTGGGGAAGCTACCATACTTAAACATAACATAAACCGTGGACCAGACCCGACCTAATGCGGATCGGTACAACAAGAGGCAACTCGTTGCCATATCTACTGAAATTGTACCATACATACTTAAAACATAATGTAAACACATTTTTCATTTCAAACATATTTTGGAAACCCGTAACCGTGTCCATTCCCACGTTTCACAGTCCGCAGCACCATCTCTCCACAGCTTTGCATCAGGTATTGCCGGTAGGTTGCTTACCTATAGCATGAACGTAAGTAGTGAGCTAAAAAGCTTAGTAAACACAATATTCAATCCGCATGCAATGAAAATGCAAGCATACGTATGAACCAATTATGATTTCTTATTAATCAGATTATGGTTCCCTACTTAATTATCTCTATACCATGTGTACACGTACTGAGGTACATAACCATGGAGTGGTTGAAGGCGGTCCATCCAATCCAACTCAAACCATGAAACAAAACGTTTAACATGGAGTAGTGGAGACAGCCCATCCAATTCAAGTCAAACCATGGAACATACCATTTGAACTTACTACGGAGGCAAGCCAGTACAACACAACAATCCTTACTTAACTTATCTCATGTCTTAAGAACTTGTTCTTACCATATAGTTCATTATCAGTGAGCATACTTCGTGATACCATGATATCGAACATAAAACATAACTTACTACACCTTAACATAAACATGACATACTGTATCTTAACATAAACATGACATACTGCATCCTAACATGAAACATGGACATACTGCATCTTAACATGGAACATGGACATACTGCATCTTAACATAGCATCATGTCATATCTCATTAAAACATAGACATACTGCATCCTAACATAAACATACTACTTTTTAACATAACACATAACATACTACTTCATAACATCACATCATAAATCATGAAATGCCATTCATGATTTCTTAAAAACAACTTATACAACAAACATGTGTTCATGCTGTAGGCGGAGTTGTACTTACCTTCCGTCCTACGCTCTTGATTTATTGTCCCAACTAATGCTGTTCCTCTCCCGGGTACAGCTGCAGGTTCTACCTGCTCGATAAAGGACATGCTCTAATTTAAACTTGTGAAATGCTGGTGACTTAACCAACATGCTTATCCTACATGGTCTTGGTTGTATGTCCCTTTATGCAAAACATCTTACTTGGTTACAATAGTAACCCTATGTACTAGGCCCATAACATACCATTAAGGTTAGATCATCTTCCAACCCTGGCTACATCCTTAATCCACAAATTATCGGGTTAAATCCATTAACCCTTTAGCTTAGCTTAATCGGTGTCCTTTAGGGTTACATTGGATAACCCTTAAGGATAAACTAAATCAATGTCATTAGTCAACCAAAGTCAACTATGGTTAACTCCGGTCAACTACGGTCAACTATGGTCAACCCCCCCTATGGGTCAACTTTGGGCTTCGGGCTTGACCCGGTAACTTGGGTATAACTCCCGGTTACCATTCGTAAACTAAACGCTTGCTATACTCTAGCTTGAAAAATTCATTTTCCTTAACTTGGAATATTTAGGGAAATTAATTCCAAAACTTCTTTCTTAACTTGTAAAAATTCTTCACTTAAATCATAAAAATCCAAACTCTTGGATTAATGCTTTATAAAATCATTTGGGGTTGAAAACTGTCCTTGGAACAGTTTTCCATAATCAAAACAGTAGTTTGAAGAAGAAAAACAGTTTTCTAGAAACATTTGTAAAACTAGTGGTGCAGGAATTTTCGGATTCCCTGCGCACCCTTCGTAAAACGATCCCAATTTAAAAATTGGTTCGTAATCTAAAAAATTTTTCTTCACGAAAGTTCTAGCTCTCGAAAAATTCTAAAACTTTTGTGTTTTACAAAAATTCCAATTCGGCCTAGATTCATACCAGTTTTTATTTGAAACCGGCTGACCCCTGAAAACTGGGTCTAGAGGATCAGCCACGGGTTTTGGGGAAAACGGAGGCCATTAGAGTCTCATTTCAAGAATCCGTCTGTGCTGCCCCCTCGAAAACGTCGTTCTGGACAACTTTCATGTTTTATGTTTTTCCCAATTCGGCTTCTAAACACCTCAAATTTCACTTTTCCAAAAACTGGGCAGATTTGATCCGAATCTGCCAGTTTTTGTGCTTACTCGGTTTTACGCGTCCTACTTCGTGGAACTAACTCAACCGATCATGCGGGAGCCTAAGTAACCAACATGCAGTGGTATCTAACGTCTCACATGAATCAACTCGTGATTCTAATGCAGCCATGCAACCCAAACCAAATCTGCACTATCCTAGGGTTGCATGGACTAGAGGTTGCATCACCATACATTGAACCATTCATGACAAACCATAGCTAGCTCTAACCATCTAGCAAACCAGCCATAACCGGCTGCACACAAGCAGGGAACATACCAACCAATAAGCCATGCAATCCTAGCATGCAAACAAGCACAAATATAATGCACACAAGCATAAACAAAACCATAAGCAAACCACCCTTAACGCACCCTAATCAAGCACCACACCTAGTCTAGGGCATCAACCATAAAACTTGAGCTTATGCTCTTATAAACCATACTTGGAAATACACATAAATTTCCAACTTAAAGCTCAAACCAAAAGCTTAGGATAGTAGGGCTTACCTCTAGAATTTTGGAAGTTGGTTCACAAGCTTGGATTCCAACTTTTTCCTTACTTCCTTTGGTTGCCATCACCACCGGTCTCCCCCCTCCAAACGGGGTTCCAAAAATCCGGCCATATACATACAAACATACACATAAATTTCCATTCAAATCTAATGGAAAAAGTTTAGGGTTTGAGGGATTTTTACCTTAGCTAACCCTAGGATTGGGTTAGGGTTGTTGAACCGAAATTCTCCCTCCCTTGGCTCATCCTTTCCTCTCGGCTTTAGCTCTCCAAATGGCACCAAAATTTTTCACCAATCTTGGTAAATGCTTGCAGCCAAAGCCGAAGCCTCTCCATACCCAAATCCTTCAAATTTTCCTTTCCTTTCTCTTGCTCACCCATGGCCGAACCTAAGCCCACCTAGAGCACCAAAAATCACTTTGGTTTCTTGGTTGGAGTTTCTTCTCCATACTCGGCCACTCCACCATTTTTTCCCAAAAATTTTCTCTCCTTTTCTTCTTCCTCTATCCCACGGCCATAACCCAAAAAAATGACCCCAAGTTTCCAGATTTGCCCCCATGGTCTCTAGCTTTAAAACCGAGCACCCTAGTTAGCCTCCCATGGGTTTTTACAACTTTTTTTCTTGGTTCTCTCTCTCCCTCTCTCTCTCGGTTTTGGGCTGCAGAAAAATGGCAAGAACTTGGCCCAATTTTCTGATTTAAATGATTAAATGCCACCCCTATTTATAGGCAAATGCAAACTTTCCAAAAATTACATTTTAGCCCCTAAACTTTGAAAATTTCCACTTTTTGGTGGTGAGGTGGCCGGCCATTACTTGGAGAGCAAGGGATGACATCATTGCTGACCTCATGACTTACATCATCAAATTTCTAAAATTTACACTTTTGCCCCAAAAACTAGAATTCTTGCAAAAATGCCCCCTAGGTGGCCGGTTAGTTCCTTGGTGAACAAGCCAAGCTTATCTTATCATGATGACATCATCTTGATGACATCATGTGCTTACATCATCAATTTTCTAAAATTTACACTTTGACCCCAAAAGTGAAAATTCTTGCATTTATGCCCCTTAGGTGTCACTTGGCCGGTTCTTTGCTTGCCTTCCAAGCAAATGATATCATCTTGATGACATCATGTGATTACCTCATGCTTACATCACATATTTTTCAAAATTACACTTTTGCCCCTAAAGACAAAATATTTACAATTTTGCCCCCATAGGTGGCCGGCCCTTACTTGTCTTGCAAGGAAAGTCATTGTCTCATTGTGACATCATCTTGATGACATCACTATGCTTACATCATCAAATTTTCAAAATTTACACTTTTGCCCCAAAAGTGAAAATTTTGACATTTTTGCCCCTGCATGTGGCCGGCCCCAATGGGTTACTTGGTGACCAAGTTTTCTATATTTTCATGTTTTTTTTGCCCTTGACCTCAACTAGGTGTGCTTGATTTTCTAGGATGGTTTTAAAGCCTATTTGAGCTGTCACGCCCATACTGACATATTTTACAGTATTTTCTCATACTGCATCATACAATACAGTCAAGTCAACCCGTTGACCACTCTTGGTCAAAATTTGACTTTCTTGGTCAAATTTGACTTTTTCGGTCAAACTTTGACTTTTTCGAAATTACGTCATTTTTCATCCTTTTCGACTTGAAAGGGCGTTTTCTAACCTTAAAAATCTATTTTGAGTCTTATCGAGTCATAAGATCTCCTAAAAGTATGAAAAACTCTTAACCGAGTTTTTCCGTAAATACCTCAACGTATACACATAATTCCTTCGAAGAGGAAATGATAACATGAAATTTCTAGGTATTACACATATGCTGATAAAATTATGAATTTTGCATTGATATCATGAAACATCACATAAACACAAAGTACGGACTTAAATTTCTTTACATACAAGGAAATCATGAGTCCGTAAAAATTTTGGTTATTACAATCCACCCTCTTTAAAAAAATTATCGTCATCGAAAATTAGAATAATTCCGGGTAGCTTTTCTTCATATCCTCTTCACGTTCCCATGTTGCTTATTCAATCTCATGATTTCGCCACAGAACCTTAACTAAAGGTATAACCTTGTTTCTTAGCACCTTTTCTTCTCGTGCCAAAATTCGAACCGGTTTTTCCTCATAAGTCAGATCCTCGTAAACCTCAATTGATTCATGGTTCAATACATGTGATGGATCCGATATATATTTCTTTAGCATTGACACATGAAATACATTGTGCACATATGCTAATTCTTGGGGCAAATCTAATTTACAGGCCACATTACCTATTCTTTCAAGTACTTCGAATGGCCCTATATATCTTAGACTTAATTTCCCTTTCTTCCCAAATCTCATAACTCCTTTAAATGGAGCAACCTTGAGGAATACCGAGTCCCTTACTTGGAATTCCAAAGGCCTTCTACGTTTGTCGGCATAACTCTTTTGTCGACTAAATGCAGTTTCCATCCGTTGACGTATAAGTTTTACGGCCTCAGTGGTTCTCCGAATAAAGTCCGTAGACACAAGTTCTTTCTTTATTGTCTCGTACCAATGGACTAGAGATCTACACCTTCTCCCATAAAGAGCTTCATAAGGAGCCATTCCAATCGAAGCTTGGAAACTGTTGTTGTATGAGAACTCAATCAAAGGAAGCTTTTTATCCCAAGTTCCCTTGAAGTCCGTCACACATGCTCGTAACATATCTTTTAGAGTCTTAATGGTCCTTTCTGATTGTCCATCCGTCTGAGGGTGAAAAGCTGTACTAAATGTAAATTTTGTATCCATTGCTTGATGTACACTTCTCTAAAATTTGGAAGTGAAACGACCATCACGATCTGAGATAATCGATTTTGGAATCCCATGGTAGCGAACAATCTGCGCAACATACAGTTCCACTAGCAAGTCTACTGAAAAGCTAAGTTTAATAGCTTAAAAGTGCACGGATTTCGTCAATTGATCAACAATCACCCAAATAGTATCGTTGCAGCTGGGAGTTCAGGGTAGACCAACCACGATGTAACGACCCGCCTAATGCAGGCCGCTACCGTACATACATAACTTGACTTACATACTTACTTACTTAGTGTAAATAGAGGAAATTTTTTTTATACGGTGCGAACTCACACGATTACGTACTTACTTATAAACGTTCACTAAATAAAAACGTTTAAACATAAAATGAACAAAACGCGTAGCGGCCACCATCCCATATTTCACAGCTAGCAGTGCCATGCTCCACCATCTTGCATTACAGATTGCTGCTAGATTGCTTACCTACAGCATAGACATAAGACGTGAGCTTTCACTCAATAAGTACAACTTTAACATCCGTGACACAAAACAAAACATAACATAACATAACATAACCATGCATGAACCGTTTATGCTTTCTTATGCTTTCTTATTCTTTTTTAACTTAACATACTATGAGCCCCTTAACATAAGTGTCTGTACTGTGGCACGCAGCTATGGAGTGGTTGGGGCGGCCAGCCTAGTGCAACTCAAACTACAGACCTAACGCGGATCGGTACGACACAGGCAAGCTTGCTTGCCATCATACTTTCATTTTCTTAAAACTTGTTCTTGTCTTAAAACATACTTACTAAGCCATTTCATACTTGGTCTTAGTCTTATCATGTGAATTGGTGAACATGCTTCATGATGTCACACATAGTAAAATCATAATCCTATCATAACAATCTCATAAACTTTAAACACATCATATATCATATCATTGCATGCAACACATCAGGCAAGTAACACAACAAAAAGCCTATGCTGTAGGCGGAGTTGTACTTACCTCGGATGTTATGTCCTATGCTGTGTTGCTCCAAGTCAGGGTGCAACAACAAGCTACCTCCTGTTATAAAAAAAGACATAGGTAAGGATTCTATAAATTATAACCATAAAATGTTAGTAACCTAACCAACATTCATACATGACCTTAGTTATATGTCCCCCACAAAATTCTTTGATAACTTATTTGGTTACTTCAAGTAACCCTAGGGTTCATAGCCTACCATATGTAGATCATAACTTATTAAGTTACTTAGAGTAACCTTGGGTACTAAGCCCAAGCATACATGAATAGTGTTAGGTTACTATTCCTAACTTTGGGCCTAAGCCTTATCATATGCAATCCATAATCCATTGGGTTACTAGGAGTAACCCTAGGTTTTAGGCCGACTAACAAACTTAGTATCTTGTTGGGTTACATTGGGTAACCCTTGGTGTGAACCTAAGTCAACTTAGGTCAAACTTGGGCCAACTCTTATTGGGTTGCTAAAATCCAAACTCCTAAGTTGTATCTTATTGGTTACTATAAGTAACCTTAGGCTTTGGGCCCAGTCCAATAACTCGGGTATCCTTCCCAGTTACCGTTGGTCATCATTTTGTTACCAAGTTTTTAAGATAACTTGTGGTCCAATACTCATTTTTCTTTACTTTGGAAAAACTTAGTTTTCTTTGTCCAATTCAAAAATCCTTGTTCAACTTATCAAAAAATTGTAACTCTTTGAGTAGGGCTTGTAAAAATTATTAAGTGTTGGGAACTGCCTTTGGAACAGTTCCCACAGCCAATTTATCAGTGTATGTGCAGGAATGTCCTTTTCCTGCACTGTCTTAGAAAATCATGTGCAGGAATTTCCTGTTTCCTGCACAGTTTTTGGAAATCTAATTTATTTAAAAATATGGGTTGAATCCGAAAAAGTTTTCTTCATGAAAGTTTTAGACCTCAAAAAAGCCTACAACTTTTTTGTTTTACTCAAGACCCAGTTCGGTCTCTAGCCTACTCATTTCCCCTATTGAACCTGCCTGGCCGTGCATGAAGTTTGGGCATGACCAGGTTCGGATTTTTGTAAAAACCAAGGCCATTGGAGCCTTATTTTTGAAAACTTTTCTCACTGCCCCCTAGGAATTTACCTTCTCTACAACTTTCATGTTTTAAGTTTTTCTAAATTCGGCCTCTAAGGGCCTCAAAACCAGCTTTCCAGAAAACTAGTCAGTTTTACCCGAACTAGCAGTTTCTTGCTTAAGTCCATTTTTACGTCCAATTTACGCGTACACTAACTCAACCGGTCTCACCGGGAGCCTACAATAGTCATGCATCACTTTCTAACATAAAACATACATCCATATATTCTCATGCAAACTCTTGGGTGTTCTTACACCGAGCTAGGATTTGTAAAAATTTTGGGTTTGCATATCGATCCATTCATCACAAGCTAACAACCTAACATGCATAACCTACAACTTCCTTAAGCATATTGGGGACATACAACTACATTATAAAGCATGCATACAAATCCTAGAATCATGAAATCATAAGCTCATAATCATGCATACCACATAAATCAAAACCACTCAATCATCTAATCAAGCACAAATCTAAAGAAACTAAACTAGGGCATAGGAAATAAAATGAGCTTAAGCTCTTACAAACCAACTTGAAAATGGATTTCGTGAGTTTTTTAATTCAATGAAACTCCCAGAATAAGTCAAACACCTCAAGATGTGTGAATATAAGAGATTTGCAGAATTTCTGGGTTTAAAGAGTCACGACCGTCATGTGCTTATGAAACAATTGCTTAGCAATACGTCGATATTTACATAAGGTTGTGTGCAAGGAATTAATTGAGTTAAGCATCTTCTTTAAAGAATTATGTTCAAAGACATTAAAAGTAGCAGCATTAGAGCAACTAGAGCAAGATATCGCAATTACACTTTGCGAGTTGGAAAATATATTTCCTGCTTTTTTTTCCCACTATGTCAAGGTTCATTTGCCGATTCATCTTGATCTAGAAGCGATAGAAGCTGGACCTGTATCGATGGAGGCATTATTTTGAAATGTTGTACAAATTGAAAAACTAGTATACTTATCTTTTTTTTTTTTGTTTTTATGGACGCGTTCTTTACTTAAAAAAAAAAAAAAATTGTTTGTTTCTTCTTTGAACTTAGATATACTTGCACAATCTAAAACTTTATGTCCGAACTAAGGCTTGTCCAGACGGCTTGATTGCCTAATGTGTTAGAATAGGCTGCTTGTAAAGCAACTATGTTTTGACAAGATATTATATATGAAGTACTTTCGGTATTTTACTTAATAATTAGATGTTATTATTTATTATTTTTTTTTTAGAGTAAGACACATGATGATCCATTGTTTTTAGAAATATTATCGATTATGTATTTATTCCGACAGTATACAAACAGATATATTCTTAGGAATTAAAATCATAAATATTTATTCATCAGCCGGTGAATAAAATTAAGCACTTTGTTTCGTCAAGGTTGTGATGTTGTCTACGTCAAATTGGTAGAATGACTTATCTAAGTTGTTGTGTTGCAAAGTTAAGACAAATGTATTGGAAAAATACATCGAATTACAATTTCAAAATAAATAAATAAATAAATAAATTGGACCATGATAGAATATATTCTTTATCAAGTGTCATTCTCATAAAGGAACTATTGTATTGTAATAACCCAAAATTTTGATAAACTTGTGATTTCCTTAGATACAAGGAAAATCTAAGTCTGAATCATGCATGTCAACCTAAAACTCATGATCTGATTTGATTATCAGAGTATGTTTAAGTTATTATAAGTATGATAAGACTCAATGATAATTTATTAAGTCAAGTATGAGGTTTTATTTTTTATTTTTTTAATGAAAAAGGCAGAATAAGGATTTATGATATGATTCCGATCAAAGTTTGATCAAAATGATTTAGGATATAATTCAAACGGTACTGCAGCATAATAAGCAGTATGGAAATTATACTGTGATAAACCATCATTACGGATGAGGAAGTAAGAATAGGGATTGGGATCACTCTAGAAAAATCAAGAATAATATTTGGAGCAAGGAGGACTAAGTAGTTTTAAGTCCTAAGAAAATCCTATACGCGGTTCAGTTAAGTGCAGATAAATTCTAGACTGCAGTGTACTATTGCAGTCTTGTTAATAGTTGAAAATAGTATTTGTAATATCTACATTAGTAAGAAAATGGACTGCACATTAAGAG
This sequence comes from Ficus microcarpa, assembly GCA_025413485.1. Classification (NCBI taxonomy): domain Eukaryota; kingdom Viridiplantae; phylum Streptophyta; class Magnoliopsida; order Rosales; family Moraceae; genus Ficus; species Ficus microcarpa. The sequence continues at coordinate 13,255,536 of CM046380.1, read as the reverse complement.
GAAAGGCCAAACATGACCTTACTTGTAGGCCAAGTAATCATGGATATATGTGTGAATTTTGGGATTTTTGGAAATTGGAAAGAAGTGTATGGAAGATTTTGATTGGATGATTTAGTGGATAACTTTGAAGAGATTATTGATCCCAAAATTAGCCACATGGCCAGCCACCTAAGGGGGTCTTAGCAAATATTTTGCTTTTAAACCCTAATATGCAATTTTAAGAATAAAAATAATTGGTGAAAAATCAAGAATTTTCACCTATAAATAGGTGATGTGAGATTGAGTTTGGACCATTTAGTTGAGCCTCAAAGTTTCTAGTTCTCTCTCAACTTCCCTCTAAGGAACCGAAAAAGAGAGATAGAGAGAAAGATAGTGAGTGGCCGGCTGGTGTTGGCGGAGCAAAGAAGGAAATATTTTTCAACCCAAAGCCTAGATCAACCTTTCAAAGCTTTAAAGGTATTTCTCTAAACCCTCTAAGATTTCCATTGAGTTTGATCAAAGGTTTATATGTATTTTAAGCTTGGGTTATAAGAACATAAGCTCATAATTTGTATTTTTCCCTATGTTATGATTTTATGTGGTTGGTTATGCCTAGATCTATGCTTAGGGTGATTTGATTCCTAGATCTAAGCATGGGTTTGAATTTTTGCTCTTGATTGAGTGTGATGGTTATGGTTGCTCACCAAGTGTTTGTAAAAATGTTTTTCACATGTTTGAATATGATTATTTGGTGAATGATGGTTATGTGAATGACCTAAGTATGATGGTTATGGAATTAACCTAAAAACACAATTTGGTAAAACTTGTAAGTTATCCAATGTTGTGTTTTCATAAAGATGAAGCAAGTGTATGAATGCATGATAAGAACGAATCCAAAGCACTGCATGTTGGTTTAGGCTCACGGCTTAGTCCGTTTGAGGTAGTGTGTGCGGATTTTAAGCAAAAACCAACCAATTTCAAAACTATCGATTTTCGGTTTCAAACTGAACAGTTTTCTGGAAACTGAAATTTAAGCCCATTAGAGGCTAAATTTGGAAAAAGTCAAAACTGTAAAGTTATAGAAAATTGAAAATCCTAGAGCGCTGCATAGATAGTTTTTGAAAATAAAGCTCCAAAGACCTCTGTTTTTAACAAAATCCGAGACTGGCCTGTACAGACAGTGTACATGGCCAGAATTTTTCAAAAGGAGAAATGAGCAAGTTAAAGGCAGATTCAGGTTTTTGATAAAAAAAAAAAAACAAAAACAAAAAAACAAAAGTTGTCGGTTTCGATGATATCTATAACTTTCATGAAGAAAACTTTTTCAAATTCCAAATCGATTTAAAGATAAAACTAGATTTTCAAAACTGTACATGGTATAGGAAATTCGTGTACATGCACCTTCAGTTAAACTACAAGGCTGTTTTCAAAAGTAGTTTCCAAAGTTTTATGATTTTATAATCCCGATTACAAAGAAATCACGGTTTTACAGAGAAAACAGTTTTAAAAGTGTCTTAAATTTTACCAGTAGTTTTAAAAGGTAATTCTAAGTATTAAATCAAGATAATACTTAAAATTATGAAAACAAGGTATTTTTTTAGAAAATAAGAAAATGCCCAAGATTTCTTAAATAGTAACAATTTTATGACGGATAGTAATTGGATAGAATACCCAAGTTATTATGTTGAGCTTTGTACCCAAGGTTGTAATATTCGTAATTTTTAATGTACACTTTTCCTTTTAAGGGATTATTTTCACCTTATGAAAATATTTATGAAAAAGCTCGGTTTAGGGCTTTTGAAAGATTTTGTGAGTTTTAATGGGTCGAGAAGACTCAAAATTGATTTTTAAGATTGAAAACGGACCTTTCAAGTCGAAAGGGCCACAACAGTGCATGTTTTTACGAAAGTCAACTTTGATCGAAAAAGTCAAAGTTTGACCGACAAAAAGTCAAAGGGTTGACTTCACGAGATTTTAAAAGTACAGTCCGAAAAAAGTTCAGAGAATAATATTTTGTGAATTAGATAGCAAGAATAGGCCGTAAAATATCCCTAGAAAATCAAGCACACCAAGTTAAGATCTAAGGGAAAAAAGGGGTTCAGAAAAATTAAGGAAAATATTTTTCGATCCAAAATTCACACAGATAAATTTTGTACGTCGGTACGATATAAAAATATTGTGTTTTGGGAAAATCACAATATTAGAATTATCTGTGTAACACAAAGGAAAAGAAAAACGAGTTTTGGAGAGCTAAATGGCCAAACAAGGCCTAACTAAGGAGGACATCTTGCCCATACCTCATGATCTCACCTTCCATTAACTCAAGCTTGCATATGTGGAGCTTCCCCCTCCACACACAAAGTTCGGTAGCCATAGGAAGGAAAGGGAAAAAGCCACAATTTAGGGCCGAATCACCAACCACCCGAAAGCTCCCCATTTGTCTATAAATACCCCTCCCATTTCCCTATTCCTTCTATTGAGAAATTGTAGCCAAACTCTAGCAAAATTTCTCTAGAAAATCCGGCAGCCAACAGGGAGAGAAGAAGAGGAGAGATCCAAAAATTTTCTTGGGGTTTTCACTTCTTGGGTGTTCGGTTTGCAAGGGGGAGAGCTAGAGGAAGTTTGAGAAAAATTTGGTGGGTATTTGTGGGTGAGGCCGACCAAGAGAGGGAGGAGAAAGGGTGAGTGAAACTTGAAATTTTTTTAGGGCTTTTGATCTAGGAGTACTCGGCTTTGGGTAGCTCAACCAAGGAAAGCAAAACAAAAATTTTGGTGCTCATCCCCCTAGTGTGGCCGTTGGTCTTGGTAAGCAAGGGAAGAGGAAGAAGAGTTTTTTATCAAACTTGGCTTTGATCTAGGTAAATCCTTGAAACCCTAATCCTCCTTATTTTGAGCTTAATTTCAAGTTTAATTTAAGGATTCAATTGAGTTGTAAGGACTTAAGTCCATTTTCATTTTTATACCCTAATTTTGGTGTGTGCTTGATTTGCTAGATCTAGGGTTGATTGACTTGAAATCTTGCTTGTTTTATGTTGATTGATGATTGATTTTCATGCTAGAAGACTTAGGTTGTATGTCCCCCATATTGTGGCCGAAATCTGCCCTAGGCAGCAAAGTGGATGCAAGTTAGCTTAGGGTTGAAATTGTGATGCTTGTATGTGATGTATGTAAGATTAGAACCAAAGCAACCCTAGGATTATGATTTTGGATTTGGGTTGCATGGATTGTATGAAATGGATTATGGGATCAAATGGGATGTTAGAAACGCTGTGTGTTTGACTCGTAAGCTCCCGAAGTGGTCGGTTGAGATAGATTCGCGAAATAGGACGTAAACCGGACATAAACCTAAAACTGCCAAATTCGGATTCGAATCTGGCCAGTTTCGGAAAAGTGAAATTTCAAGACCTCTAGAGGCCGAACGGGGTAAAACTTAAAACACGAAAGTTGCTCAGAACAATTTTTACTAGAGAGCAGCGTGGGTAGAATCTCAAAATGAGGCTCTAACGGCCTCCGTTTTCACCAAAACCCGTGGCTGATCCCCAGACCCAGTTTTCACCCAGTTTTTCAGGGTCAGCTGTTTTCAAATGAAAATCGGTACTGATACAGGCAGAAATAGATTTTTTACAAAACACGAAAGTTTTAGCATTCTTCAAGAGCTACAACTTTTGTGAAGACAAGTTTTTCAGATTCCCAATGGATTTTTAAACTGGGCGCGTTTTATGAAAGGTGCGTAGGGAATCCGAAAATTCCTGCACCTTAGTTTCTACAAATATTTTCTAAAAACTGTAAAGTGTTTTTAAATCGTTGTTTTAACTATGAAAACTGTTCAAAGGGCAGTTTTCGACCCTAAACGACATTTACAAAGGGTTATTTCAAATATCGAAATTTTATAAAGAGTTTTAAGGATTTTTAAGTAAAATCTTTTAAAAGTGCAAAAGATTAAGGTATATGCTAAGTTAAGATAAGAAATGGAGTTTTGAGATAAGAGATGAATTTTCAAGATAAAAATGGTAATCAAGCCGATTACGGGCAGTAGTCGGGAATAGGACCCGAGCTATCGAGCTTAGCCCAAAAGCCCAGAATTGACGAGGGTTGACCAGTAGTTGACCAAATGTCAACTTTGGTTAACCCAACAATTAGTAAGAGGTAATCTTAAGGGTTATCTAACGTAACCCTTAGGTAGACCAATAACATAGTAGTGGGCCAAGGAAAGTGGGTTAAGGAAATTAACCCGATAAGCTATAGTAAGAAGTTAAGCCCAAAGTTTAAAGAAGCCCAATAATAGATCAAGATCTAACCAAGAGGTTATCCAACGTAGCCTCTGGAAGGGATAATCAAGTTCAAATTATTCCCAAACAATAGAAGGCCTAATTGGACAAGTCAGATGGTAGTAGGGGACATACAACTAGGTTTTAGTAGGTATGTTGGTTAGGGCACCAACATTCTACAACAAAAGCAGAATCTCACCTATGTCCTTTCTCAAGCAGGAGAAGGCTTGTAGCTGTACTCCAAGACAGGACAGCGATAGTGAGGATATAGCAAAATAGGTAAGTACAACTCCGCCTACAGCATAGGCTTTAGTTGATACTTGCTAAAGTAAGATTAGATGTACGCTAAGGGTGTATGCAATTGTGTGCTATGTGATGCTGTGTTATATGCTAATTGCCATGCTATGAGTATTAGTATGTCATGTGAAATGTTAATTTATAGAAAGTATGATCAAGTATGATTTCCATGTTAAGCATAATGATGTTGCTAGTATGAATTAGGATTGTGAGACATCACGTTGCATGTTCACCAATCCCTATGAGACTAATGAACTCAAGATAAAGTTAAAGAAAAAGAAAAGAAAGAAAGGAGGCAAGCGAGCTTGCCGGTGTAGTACCACCCGTCCGAGGTCGGGTAGGACTATGGTTTAAGTTGGACTGGGCTGGCCGCCCTAACCACTCCATAGTTGCGCGTCGGGTACGAACACCAAGGTAAGGGCCCTTAAAGAAAGATAAGCAAAGAAAGTAAAAATGAGCATAACTGGACCATGCATATGATAGGCATTGTTAGGTAATGCTGTTATGTATGATTTTATGAATGGTTATGTGTTGTATGTTAAGATAGAATTGTGTACGATACGGTTATATGTATGTCGCGGACGAAATAGTTGTACTTGCTGGGCGAAAGCTCACTGTCTTACGTCTATGCTGTAGGTAAGCAGCCTGTCAGCAATGCTTGATGCAAGGTGGCGGAGCGTGGCGAGGCGCACTGTGAAATCGTGGGATATTAATGCCGCTACGCGTTTTGGAAAAATTTAAGTACTCAGTATTATGCAAATATGTTTATTTAAAGACATCTTTTGAAGTGGCATGTTCTTAATTATGTATAAAAAAAAATAATTTCCGCTGTGTTTTGGCCCTATAAGTAAGTATGTAAGCAAGGTAACGGCCTGTACTAGGCGGGTCGTTACAAAGGTTACTTATAATAACCAAATGGGATACCAATTTACTATGTTGGACTTTATGTTTATGGTTACCCATGGTATTTAGATGGGATATTGATTTGCTATGTTAGGGCCTGTATCCATGATTACCAATGGTAACCAGATTGAATACCGGTTTACTATGTCAAGGTATCAATGGTAATCGGATAAGATACCGGTTTACTAAGATAGGATTTGTATCTATGATTAAAGGTAATCGGATTGGATATCAATCTAGTATGTTATAGTTTGTAATATGGGAGATGACTCTTATCTTACGCCCTATTTGAAACAGGAATATGACTTGTTGTCGTGCCTTGATGGAACGATAGACCAAGAGCATATGACAGTTTGTAAGTACAACTCCATCTACAGCATGGGTAAAATATTTTTGTTGCTTTGCATGTTTTTCAAAAGTTCATGTATTAATTTACATGATGTTTTATGTTTTATTATTGTGACATTATGAAGCATGTTCACTATGATTTATGTTTTATTATCGTGGCATCAGGTAAGCATGCTCACTGATAATAAATCACATGATAAGATTAAGACTAAAGCAAGATAGTAAGGTGTCGTACCAACCTCCCGTTGATGCATGGAGGATTATGTATGTTTAAAAAAATTTTCTAGACCTTCCGTTGATATAGGAAGGGTTATGTTTATGATTCCTAGAATTGTTAGGGACCTTGCAAATCCTAACTTTCTGTGGATTGCGCGCATGTGATACGTACACAAAGGCCCATATGTTAAGCAAGATAATAAGTTCATAATGGAAGCATAATTGATTCATAAGGAAGCATAATTGGTTCGTGCATTATCAATTCATGCATTGTTACATAATGTTTTTACGGAATAGACAGTTGTACTTACTGAGCATAAGCTCATAACTTACGTTCATGCTGTAGGTAAGTAACCTACCAGCAATGCTTAATGCAAGACTGTGGAGAGATGGCGCTGTGGACTGTGAAATTTGGGTTGGACACCGCCACATGTTTGGAAAATATGTTGTGTAAAATGTGCTGGTATTATGTTATGCTAAGTCAATGGTACTAGTATATGATAACTAGTATGATTTGTTTAAAAAAAAAAAGATTTTAAAACTCAGTACTTAGTTAAGTACATATATATAAGTATGGTTTTAAATTTAAAGAAAAGTGTTTCCGTATTTCTTTTTTACAAAGTACGAGAGTATGTTTAAGTATGTTAAGTATGAAGTAGCGGCCACGTAAGGTGGGTTGCCATAAGTTTTGGTATGTAAGCACGGTAACGGCCCTACGTAGGTCGGGGTGTTACATGTATTATGTCAATAGATGGTTAATTGCTGATGAGATATAGCAAGTCATGGAATCTTAATAATTTAGTTGAATGCTCTGAATAGAAGAACGCCATGCAAAAGAGAATATTGATAATACACTTGTTCATAAAGAAATGGAGATGGTGGTTTTAAGATCTTGAAATAAATTGACAGAACTTCAAAATTTGTAAAGAGACATAATAGCTGATACTAAAAGAAAGAAAGAAAGAAAGAAATTAGCCTATAAACTTTGAATTCAAAAGAGAAACAATTTCAATTTGCATAAATGAAACTTATAATTTTCGGTTGGGCTTGCTTTCCTTTTCTGTGTGAGAAATACTTACCAAATGCAAAACAGAAAAAGGGAGAGAGAAAAGAACGAAATAGAGGTTAGGGTTTTACATTTTGCAATTGCTTAATGAAAAAACATAAAACAGAAGGTGTATATAGACTCTAAAAAAATAATAATGGACTAAACTACTCAATATTTGTTGGGAATGCCCTAAAATTTTAGTTGTATTTCATTTATTTTGAACTGATTAATAATATATTTGAAGCTTTTTTATTACATCTTTGTTATACTGTCTTCATTTAGATTTACATGTTAAAGTAAATGTAAGCAAATATGGCTCATTGATTACTTGGTGTTTAAACTATTAGAATGCTGCATGCAATGGATTTTTCTTTGCGAGAAGACAGCGTTCTAAAGTAAGTGGTCTAAATCTATAGTCCGTAGTCTGTAGGGTTAGAGTGATCATCTAACTCATATGAAGACTATTATGTTGTCTAAAGCCAACTGGGGAAATGGTTTGTCTTGACTATCTGGAGCGAGCCAACTCCTAAGTAGAAACATAGATATATTGCCTAATGGTGGTAATATATTGGGCTGGACCAAAGTGTAATTAATCTACAAGTCCACTAGATTAGATTAATTCACCACTACTAAAAACTACAGTTTACACGACGGTTTTTGACCGTCGTGCAAAGTTTACACAACGGTTATAGAACCGTCATGTAATCCACCGTCGTGGAAGATACCACGACGGTTATATGAACCGTCGTGTTATCTCAAATTTACACGACGGTTAATAACTGTCGTGCTATCATGTATTTAAATACAAAAATCGTGGTGTAAAGCGGACTTTACACGACGGACATATAGAGGACCGTGGTGTAAAGCAGACTTTATACGATGGACATATCGAAGACCGTGGTGTAAAGCGGACTTTACACGATGGACATATAGAAGATCGTGGTGTAAAGTCCACTTTACACGACGGACATAACGAGGACCGTAGTGTCAAGCGGATTTTACACGACGGACATATGGAGGACCGTGGTGTAAAGCGGACTTTACACGACGGACATATAGAAGACCGTGGTGTAAAGTCCACTTTACACGATGGACATAACGAGGACCGTGGTGTAAAGCGGACTTTACATGACGGACATATAGAAGACCGTGGTGTAAAGTCCACTTTACACGACGGTCCGGAGTGAACCGTCGTGTAAAGTTTTGGAGTCTCTTGTGAAATGGCAAAAATCAAGAGACAATTCAAGATATTAACAACATTGATCAAGGTAAAAACATACCAATTATTATATATTACAAAGATTACATGTCATAATTAACGAATTCCATTACATAACCACACCATTCACTCCTAATCAAATCCAAATCATCAGAAGTAAAAAATTCTTTACTTTCAAGTGCGTTAATTCCATTCAACATTATTTCCCTCATAAAACCTAAAATGAAATAATCACATTCAACACTTCTTTCTTGGAGAGGACAAGGCCGGTTCGAGATTTTCGTTTTACAATCTCGTCTCTTTTTAATTCCTTCACCGACCATAATCTTCCAATCCGTTAGGGCCCTAGCAAAGTAGTAAAGTTCAAACTAATTAAGATGCATATATTTAAGATTAACAAAAAAAAATTAACATACTAAACTTGACTTACATGTAAATGAGTTCAGTAAAGTCGTCTCGTTTCTTCTCTCGAAGAGGATCAAAATAAAGGACGAGGTCCTCCCATGGGTCAATGACTCCCAAAACCCAATGTCTGCCTCTGTTATGAGGCACAAGAAAAAGCCGTCCTTTTGGTGCGTCCTGCAAAAAGGTTAGAAGATTATCGGCTCGCTCTCTCATGCCAGCATCTTCAGTATCTACACGCACCGGTGAGATCAAGGTTGGAGACACAAAAACAAACTTCTCTGCTTGCCCGTTCTTCCTACATAGTTCCTCCAAATAACTGCATAAGTGTGACAAATTTGTTATTATACCTAATAACAAATGGAAGAATGTCCAGAAATAATAAATTTAGAGATAGAATGTCGTACCTCATGTAGACCAATATACAATTCGTACTGATTTCTTGTAAATTAATGAACTCATAAATATCGTCGAAGCTCAAATAGACAGGCATCTGAAAACCCATAATCGTATACGGTATTGGGACCTCTATCTGATTTCCTTGACGCATGGAATTATGTGCATAATAAGCCAAAGGCTTCATCGCCCTGTTTATTTTAATAAATTCGAACAAAGTTTGTTGTTGTTGCACATCCTGTTGTACCTCAGTTCGATAGTCGATCGTTCTCTTTTCAACTTGTTTTTGGCGTTTTTTCCTCGCAATTGCTGGGTCAGGAACGTGACTAGGCCCTCGACTTGCCTTGTTCATACTTGTGTCGATCTCGACCAATGTTATAGGCCAAGCAACAAACCCATTAACAGCATCCTCCACAGTGGCTGCCTCGTCCGTCGGTATAGGTAATGCTGCTTTTTTTAATTTTGGCACAACGATTGACACTTGCACGTTCCCTTCCCCCAACGGAATCCCATGCACTGTATCAGTTGGAAGGCTCCCTAGCCATGCTCTTCCAAACGCAACAAGCAACTGTCCACCCTGAACTTTATCGAAGATATATAGCTTATACTCTTGACTGTCGACCGGCACGGTTGTCGGATCAGTCACTCCATGTTGTTTTTCTTGGACAGAGCAACTAGCCTTAAAGCTGTTGTGTCGGTCCACCGTTGGCACATTATTGTTGCATCAAACGCCGGCTCCGCATTTTTGCTCGCACATAGACCACGAACCAACGCCTTTAGTTCTTCAATTTCACGTCTCATTGATAGTACTTCATTATCTTTGCTCGAACTTCGACCCACGTTGAAGTACTGAGAAGCCTTCACGAACTTTGATTGGCCACGAATACGTCCTCTGTGTTCGGGTCTAGATAATGCGTGCGACAATACATCATTAATGCCAACTAATTCGAAAGTTCCTTGGCTCTCCTATGTGTTGTACTCCATCTACAAGATAATTAACATAACTCATTCCAGCTTAAGGGTACGTTGTAAGTATAGTAGTGCTAAATAAGTCAATGTTAGTTAGTAAACTTACGATCAAGTCGCTTATATTTTTACATGTTGGATCTTTCAACTCTCCATCTATGCCTATCTGTTGCTCCAACCACAAAGCATCTCTTTTTTCCCATTGTCCCGTCTTCTTATGCTGTAATATAATATCGTAACTATACATGAGAATATAATGTTCTAAAATCGGCATACGATTTAGAAGAAACAAAACTTCTTGACATGCCTTTTCCTGGTCGAGCTTTCTATATCCGTCTCGGCCTCCTCTCGATGAGTATTCCTGGTTCGCTCTTATTTCACTACCACGATCCGAAAGTTGTTGGAATTGTGTGGTTGTTCTATACTGAACGAATTTCACCCAATCCTCTTCTTCTATACTCGGGTAGTTGTCAATAACTTTTTGAGGCCGTTTCCACACACTCACCTCGGATACATGTTCCTCCACAAATGTCTTGTAAAGATCATATCGAAAATTCCTTGCAGCTTCACCACATGATTTTAAACAAGCCGTACGAAAGCTTTCATCCACGGTGAAAGAAGTAACAGTTTCTTTCCAAATTATATCTTTCAATCTGTCTAAATCACGGGATCTCCAATCTTGTATCCATATTGGAACGTGCTCTCGAGCGAGCACACCAATCCAGCTCATCAATTCATCCCCGTGCTTCCCTTCCGGTTATCCTTCCTCGTCAAATGTGACTTCAATTCATTCGCCTTTCTTCCTTGCTATATGAACACGTTTCATTAGAGTTGCCCTTCGCTTTCCATCACCCGTTGGATCAAACGAGTTTCTCCTTCGTGCTCGTCCCTTTTTGGATTTTTTTCATTGTATTTTATTCCAAAAAATCACCTATTTATTGCAACACGAACAAAAAAATTTGAACCCGTCATGTAAGTTATAATTAAAATAAATTTTCTTTCACTACGAAGCACACATTTCATTAAATTATGTAGAGTAACGAAAAATTTACACAAAAAAATCAAACAAATTCTAACAAATTTCTTGTAATTTTTGTAAAAAAAAAAAAAAAAATTTAAAGAAAGTTTTTAAACGGACTTTACAGAATTTTTTTTAATTATGAACAAAAAAATTTTTTTGTTCATGGGTGGGGCGCCACCAGCAGGCGCCCCCACCCCAGGGGCGCCTGGCGCCCCCAAGCGCCCACGGGAGCCAGCATGGGGCGCCAGCCCAGGGCGCCACTTGCTAGCTGGCCCCCCCCCGGCCGCCAGTAAGGGGCGCCACTGGGCGTGTAATATCTGGTTTTCATGCTAGCAATTCTTTGTAAAGAATTAAACATGTGCAGATTATGCAATTATATGAAAAAGTTCAGTTCAGAACTTTCATGTGTGTATTATGGGTTTTTTAAAGCTTAAGAAGGCTCAAAACTGATTTTTCGAACAATAAGAGGTGAAAACTGATCATTTGATGGAAACTCAAAATTTTGACCGAAAAGTCAACCGTTGACCCGAAAAGTCAACGTTTGACCAAAATGGTCGAAATTAAGAATCATGAATTTTAAGATCAGTTTTTCACGAAAAAGACTACCGAAACTCATCTTTTTTAACAAATAATGAAAATGAGACTTCGGATATTCTATTTTAAAATCAGGCGATTTTTCTAAGCTCATAGGGCAAAAAGGGTTTGAGAAAACAAGAAAAAGATTTTTCGACCCGATTTTCCGACGGCACGTCAAAAATCCAAAAACTGTAAAATAATATTTACAGTGTTGGAATTTAAATTTTTGAACTCAACGTTTCAAGATTTTCAGTCAAAAACTCAAGCTTTTTGTTCAAAAAAACTCTAGAACACTTTGATTCTTATCCACTTTGGTGTGGTGGCCCAATGATTTCTTGACACATGTCCAAGACAACTCATGTCTTGTTGTTCTCCACCCTTGGTCGACCAACCCATGGAAACAAGGCCAAAGTTTCAAAACTTTGGGGGCCAAAATAGGATTTTTGAAAGTCTTTTTGAGCTCTATAAATAGCTCACTCTCCTATTCATTTTATTCAAGAAAACAAGCCAAACTCTTGCACTTTTTCTTCTCAAAAATCCGAGAGAGAGAGAGAGACCAAAGGGTTCGAAAATTTTGTGAGCCAAATCACTCCATCAAGCTTCGGATAGCTTAGGGAGACCGAGAGAAAGAGGAAAAAAAAATTTTCGGGTGGCTTGTTCAGTCCTTGCCGTGAGTTTGAGAGCAGGGAAACCGAGAGAGAGAGAGACCAAGTGAGAGCTAAAATTTTCGAGGAAAAAATTTGGGGCTAAGCTTCGGGTGGCCTAGCCGAGCAAAGGGGTGAGCTTGGGTGAGTGTTTAGTGAGCTTTTGAAGCTTGATTCTAGCCTTTAGCAAGCTTCGGGTGGCTTGAGAGGAAAGGAGAAAAATTTTTCTCAACCTTGGTTCAAGTGGCCTAGTGGCCGAGCAAGCCAAGGAAATCAGCCAAAGGGACCATCGGCTTGGTGTTGGTGCACCACAAGGACCAGCCGTGAGCTAGGAACCAAGGGGCAGCCATAGGACCATTCGGTTTGTCCAAAACCTAAGGGCCGAAATCCACCAAATTGAGGTAAAACCCTAAACGTTTTCTCAAGTTTTAAATTGATTTTTAAAGCTTTGATTTATGTGTATTTGAGTGCCAAAAAGTTGTAAGGGCATAAGCCCATGTGTGATTTTATTTGCTGCCCTATGTGCTTATGGTTGCCGTGTGTATGTGCTAGTGAGGCCGAGTGACTTGGCTAGCCCAGCCATGGGCTGTTTTGTGTGCATGTGTGTGACCGAGTGGGCCGGTGAGGCTAGCCGAGAGCTTGGCTAGTGCAGCCGAGTGTGTGTGGCTGTGTGTGTGTGCTTGTGGCCGTGTATGCTTGTGGCCGAGTGGCCTAGTGAGGCTAGCCGAGTGGTTAGGTGGACCACTAGGCTGTTTTGGCCGGTTTACTTGCAATTTTAAATTCGGTTTTGTGCTTAATGGTGCTAGAATGCTTGCTAGGGTGAAGTAGGCTTATTGTCCCCAATAGGTCAAATTTTTTATGTTGCATGAATGGCTCGGATTTATGATGCTAGGTTGCTAGAAAATTTTATGTTGCATGCTTGGTTGTAGACCGTGCAACCCTAGGCAATTTAGTCTCGGTTTGACGGGTTGCACGAGCTCGTGGGTTGGCTTAGTTAGCCGTAAGGGAACGTTAGACGCGCTGCCTGCCATGAACCTAACTCCCGCAGTGGGCGGTCGAGCTAGAACCAACGTCTTAGGCCGTAACAATTAATGTAAAAACCGAAACTGTCTCTCGGGTTCCCAGGAGCCAGCCTCGGTAAAACATCCCAGTTGGTTGATAGAGGCCGAATTGGCCAAAACGTAAAACACAAAAGTTGTAGATTAGGGTGTTTACTAGGGGGTAACGCGAGCACTTTGCCAAAATAAGGCTCCAAAGGCCTACTTTTACACGAAAAACCGTAGGTGGGTCAGAAGACCCAGTTTTCAAGTTAAGCTCGGTTTTGATTTAAAACTGACTCCAAACGGTAAGGAATTTGAAAATGTGTAAAACACAAAAGTTTTAGACCTCCTCGAGGACTAGAACTTTCGTGAAGAAAACTTTTTCCGAATCAAAACGGATTTTTAACTACAACCTAAAATCTGAAAACGGTACAGGGTTCAACATAATCCTGTACACGAATTTTGTAGAACCAACTTAGGAAAATTTATTTTCGGACATAACACGTTATTTTAAGCATGGAAACTGTCCCAAAAGCAGTTTCCGACCCCCAACCATTTTATGAAAATATAGGCCAGAGTTCACGAAATTTTTACGAAGAAAGTTATGAAATTTAAGCTAAGTATTATGAAAAGATTTTAAGTAAAGTTTTCAAAGACAAAGAGTTTTTAAGCTAAGTTTTGAAAGAAAAATATAGAACGCAAGGTAGCCGGGATTCAGACCCCGAGCTACCGGGCTTCGCCCCAAAGCCCAGAGTTGACCCGACAGGGTTGACTTTAGCTCACAAAAAGGTTGACTTCGGTTGACCGACAAGATAACGAGTTCTTATACAAGCCCAAGGGTAGGTGATCGACCTAACCCAATGTTTTTCTAAATGGGCTAAGTATACTGAACGATTTTCCGACAAAACCCTATAGGTTACAAGAGGTTTTAATTAGGGGGACATATAGCCGAAAACCCGTAAAAATGTTGGTTAGTACCAACATACGATAGAAATGGAATTGAAGACTGATGTGCAACCTTCCATCAAGCAGGAGGAATTCTGCAGCAGCAACCGGAACAAGGATCTGCGTAACAACTAAGAGAATAGACGGTAAGTAAAACACCGTCTACAGCACAAGCTAATAGGATTGAACTATTAGACTCGATGATGTGCTTTGTGTGGAATGTTGTGTATTCATGTATGTAACATGAAAATGATAAGCATGCTAAGACAAGATAAGTAAGAAGATAAGTTAGAAAGATGACATCAAGAATGTATGTTCACACGTAAGCAAGAATAAGTAAGAAAAGAAGAGCCGTGTCGATCCACCCGTGCCAGGTCGGGTTGGACTGTGGATTGATCTGGATTTGGTTTGGCCGCCCCAGACAATTCATAGTCGCGCGCCGGATACGAACACGTAGACTAAGGGCCCATAAGTTATAATGAAAGATAATGAAGCATAAAATGACCTATGCCTGCTAAGTGTTATATGTATGCTAAGTATAAGTATGCTATGTATGCCAAGTATGCTAAGTATGTTATGTATGCTATATGTATGCCATGTACATGTTAGGTTGTGCTAAGTTATTGTTTGTTAGATATTATTTTGTTGCTATTTGTTTCACGGCCTAGGAGTTGTACTTACTGGGCCTTAAACTCATTGTTTTAAGTTTGTGCTGTAGGTAAGTCGCCTGCCAGCTGATCTGATGCAATGGGGAGTAGCGGTCAAGCAAATGTAAAATCGTGGTATATGGAGCCGCTACGCGTTTTGTGTGGTAGACACGTACAAAAGACAAGAACAGTTTTCTAAGTAATAGTTTATATGTTTTTGCTTAAAAACAATGTTTTAAATTTGTGTGCATAGTTTTGTGTATAAAAAAAAAATCCGCTGTGTTTTCAAGCTAAGTATGCAAGCAAGTTATAAGTATGTATGTATGTATGTAAGTAAGGGTAACGGCCTACGCTAGGTGGGGCGTTACAGGGCGTCTGGCCGTGGCGCCCCCACGGGCGCCAGCAAGGGGCGCCACTGGGCGCCTGGCCGTGGCGCCCCCACTTAGGCGCCAGCAAGTGGCGCCCGTGGGCGCCAGGCGCCCACAGGAACCAGCAAGGGGCGCCTGATGCCCACCCATGGCCCTAGACGCCCCTACGGGCGTTGAGCAAGTTATGTATGATTTTTCAAAAAAAAAATTACTCATTTCGGCATTTGATCGAGCATGTGGTGGGCGGACAAAATCCGGGTTCATAAATGTGGGTATATTTGGCATCAATCCCATTCACAAAACAACATATACAAAAATGTGTGATTGTTGTCATCAATCCCATTCAAAACATAAAATCTCATTCACAAAGCAAATAAGAATACAAATATAACCATGGGATTGAGGTTGGAGAAATGTCACCTTGGATTTGTTTAAGAAGATACATGTGATGTTGAGCTTTGAGAAAAAATGGAGTTCGGCCCCCACTGAGGTAACGGCGACAGCGGCGGCGGCTTTACCGGACTTGGCGGAGGGTGGCCAAAGTTTGGAAAGTTTTGGAGATGTTGGAGAATGAGAAGATAAGAGGGGCGGTTTTTGTGTGGGGAATGGAGAGTTTGTGTATAAATAATGTGTTTTCGCGCGGATTTCGAACACGAAATTTGAAATTTTAAACATAAATTTGACTAAAAATTCAAAATTTCGGGTTATTACACGACGGTCTTTAAATGACCGTCGTGTAAAGTCTAGATTACACGACGGTCAAATGACCGTCGTTTAATCCATTTGACCGTCGTGTAATCCGTAAACGACGGTTGTTTGACTGTCGTTGTACCAGAAAATTTTTTCTTCTCTAACACCATGCTAAAAAATCTACGGTAAAAATCTCCTAAAAAATTTGAAACTTTTGTGGAAATTTATTATGTCACAAATTTCCTCGTTAAATTTTTAATTGACTGATTTTAGAATATTAAAAAAAATTTTGTCAATTATTCCTGCTTATCACTGACCCATCATATAGTACTATTGTGCCATGTTCAATATATATGTTGAGAGCAAATAATCTAATGATGTATACATAACGCATGCTTCATGTTTAATTAAAATAAATAGTAAGTAATGTTGTACAAATTAAATGAATGACATCATGTCCAAGTTTTTTTCTTTTTCCTCTTTGCTTGCTCAACACGTGTCCATTCTATATCTGGGCGAAGCAAGTGGGAAACATCGTCATCGAAATCGTCAATTTCCTCAACAGGTGGCAATCCCTGTGTGAATGCTGGAATGTCGGAGGAATCTTCCTCATCATCTTCATGACCATCACGGAAAAATTTTGGCTTCATCGGCACAACTAAGGACAACTCTTCATTGCTAGGATCCGATGTGTAAAATACTTGGATTGCTTGTGATGCCATAATGAATGGATCATTTTTGTAACCCAATCGTCAAAAGTCCACCACTGTGATGTAATACCTACTTTTTCCATGATTATTATTTCCTTTTTAGAGGAATTGAATGCATGCCGTATCGGCATTTTAGAGAAAAGTTCGCTTTATAACTTTAATATGTGTTACGAGCTCTTATAGTTTTATAAGACTCGAATATGCTTGTTTTGATTAATGAATGGTCTTTTCGGAAGAAAAGAGATGAAATTTACATCATTCTAGGAAAGTCAAAGGGTTGACCAAAAAAGTCAACTTTGACCCGGGAAAGTCAAAGTTTGACCAAAATGGTCAAAACACTCACTGTACAATTTTATGAGATGTAGTATAGGAAAAATACTGAGAGAAACTCATTTTTCGGATAAGATGACATAATTGAGAACTAAAACCACTATAGAAAAATCAAGCACGCAAAAATAAGGTACAGGGCAAAAGGGTTCGGAAAAATAAAGAAAAAATTTTTCAGCCCGATTTTTCACAGATAAAATTTTTATGATAGTATAAAATATTAATACTGTGTACTAGTACAACACAGTATTAGATTTATCTATGTTAAGTTTAAATTATACTATTTATTGGAAAAGGAGACAAACAAGGCCTTTATGATTTATGACATTATAAAGTTTTGAATTATGACATCACCCACTTTTTGGAGAACAAATCCATGCAAGACATGTGTCCCCTTCTAGCTTTTTCTTACTTGGCTTCCACTCCATGACAGCCGGCCAAAGGGAGGGATTTTTGTGCAAGATTTCAAAAATTTTGGGGGCCAAATTGCAAAGAATTTTGTGTCCCACATTGCCTATAAATAGGGCTGCCTCCACCCCTTTTTAAATCAGAAAATGTAACCTCATTATGCCCAAATTTCAGCAAGAAAACCAAGAGCAAGAGTGTGAGGAAATCTGAAAAATTTTCTTGAGCCAAGTTGGTGTGTTGTTCGGTTTAGTGTGAGAAAGCATTAGGGAAGTGAGAAAAAAATTTTTCCGGCCTTTGTTCTTGGCTGTAACCGTGTCCAGCAAGCAGGAAAAAGTGAGAAAAAAATCAAAATTTTTAGGGGAGAACTTGAGGGAGAGTTCGGGTTTCATTAAGCAAATTAGGGGTAAGTTTTCGGAACTTTTTTTCTCTTCCTAGCAGCCCACGGTTTGTGCAAGAAAATAAGAGAAAAATTTTCAGTTTTGGGTTTATTATAGGGCTGTAGCCGAGCATAGGAAGGAGCCAAAATTTGAGGTCCCAAATCAGCCAAGTTTGGTGCACATTGGTGAGCCAAAACCGGGTCTAGGGAGCTAGAGTCAAGAGTGTGAGATTTGGTTCAAGTCCTAGAGCCACTCTCTATCCACTTCAAGGTAAAAATTTTCAAAAGCTTTAATCCTTTTCCAATCAAGTTTTTAAGTTCAAATTTAAATGTATTTGTTCAAGCTAATGGTTGTAAGAGCATAAGCTCACTAATTTAGTTTATGCCCTTAAATGTGCTTGATTAGGTTGCTAGATGTGGTTTAGTTTCTTTATTTTCATTAATATGCTTATGGTTGTTTGGTATGATAGGATTGCCTGTTAGAAAGATTACATGAGGATATATGTCCCCTAGAAGTATGTTTGAGCATGTGATAGTATGCTAGGAATTTATTTTGGTATGTGATGAATGTATGGAATGAATGGTTGAACATGCTAGCCATGCAACCCTAGGTTAGGAGCCGGTTTCTATGGGCTGCATGAACGGGTTAGGGCTGCATGTTGGGACATGCAAGACATTAGGAACGCTGCATGATGTGTCTTTAAGCTCCCGATGTGATCGGTTGAGGTAGAAACTGAAAATTAGGACGTAAACCAAATTTAGTAAGTAGGGCTGCCAGTTCGGGTTTCAAACTGGTCAGTCGCAGGAAATGGGTAATTGCAGGCCTTTAGAGGCCGAATGGGCAAAAATGTAAAACACAAAAGTTGTAGAACAGGATCTTTCCTAGGGGACAGCGTGGACCGTTTCTCAAAATGAGGTTCCAAAGGCTTCCGTTTTCACGAAAAACCGAAGGTGGTCCATCAGGACCCAGTTTTTAGAATCACCGAGATTCAAATAAAAAACTGGTACTAAATGATGCAGAACCAGATTTTGCTTAAAACACGAAAGCTTTAGAACTCTTTGAGGGCTAGAACTTTTGTGAAGGAAATTTTTTCTAATTCCCAAAGGATTTTAAACTATACTTTGAAATCTGAAAACTGTGCAGGGAGCAAAATGTTCTTGCACAGAATTTTATAGAACCCATAGAGAAAAATTGTTTTTCTGTTTAAACACCCTGTTTTGAACACGAAAACTGTTCCAAAGACAGTTTCAAACCCTCAAATGTTTTAAAAGCCATGTTTTAAGACTCAAGGATTTTTAAGGGGAATTATAGCAGTTTTTCGGCTCTTATGCCAAAAGCTTTTTCAAAGATAAAGATAAGGGATTAAAAGGTTCAAGTTCAAGATTTGCAAGGTAAAGAGGTAAGACGAAAGGTGATCGAGAATTTATACTCGACTCACAGGGCTTAGCCCCAAAGCCCGAAGTTGGCCCAACGGAGGGTTGACTTTAGTAATCAAGAGGTTGACTTCGGTTAACCTAATTAGGATAATGATAAGTTTAAGGTTAGGTGTTAGCCTAACCTTTATACGCTCTCACACGTGATAGATAAGAAAGGTTATCCAACGTAACCGCACATAAAATGTTTTAAGATAGGGGGGACATATAGCCAATGTATTGTATGAATGTTGGTGGATAACCAACATTATTATGGTCATAGGCTAGAGTATTAACTAGTCCTTCGATTAAGCAGGATATAACCTGCAGCTGAGCCCCGAGGTGGAACAGCATATCACCAGGCATAGACAAGGTAAGTACAACGCCGCCTACAGCATGGGCTAGTAGTTGTATACTTGCCTAGATATTATTGTTGTGCTATGTATTATGATGAGATGCTATGTTATATGTATGTAATAAGTTTATGCTATGAAATGTGTTAAGTAAGCAACGTATGCTTACGAAATATATTAAGTGCATATGAATCATGATAAATTGACATCAAACGAGATGTTCATGAAATGGGATCATGTATGACACGATTAAGAATGACAAGGTGAACAGTAGGTAAAGGCGATACGTCGCCTGTGTCGTGCCACCGGCACCAGGTCGGGTTGGACTGTGGATTGAGTTGGATTTGGTTTGGCCACCCCAACCAATTCATGGTCGCGCGCCAGGTACGAACACATATGTTAAGGGCCCCTATGTAGAATAATAGATGCAGAAATAATTAAGCATAATATGAACATAATTGGTTCATGCATGCTATATGTCTTGAAGTATATGCATTAGAATGATGATATGTTTTGTTATAAGTCACGAGTCGCGGTATAGGAGTTGTACTTGCTGAGCGAAAGCTCATTGTGTTAAGTTTGTGCTGTAGGTAAACAACCTGCTGGCATTTGATGATGCAAGGTGGAATCGCGTGGCCGGGCACTGTGAATGGTGGAAAATGGAGACTACTACGCGTTTTGTTAATTATGTTTTATGTTTCGTATATGTATATACGCCTTATATAAAATAAAAAAAAAATTTCCTCTGTGTTTCATGTAATAAGTAAGTAAGTTGTATAAGCTATGTATGATAAGTCATGTATGTATGTACGGTAACGGCCTGTGCTAGGCGGGTCGTTACATGTGATTCCGTCTCTGTCAATCCGTACAAAATTATTGTCAGCCCACTTGCATTTAAAAAGTGCTACATGAAAACCACAGTAATCAATTTCCCAGATATCTTCAATGAAACCGAAGTAGTTCATGGCTGCATAGACTGGATTCTTGTCCTTTACAGATGAAATATGCATGGACTTAGCACGGATACTAACACCACTATTTTGAACAGGATGCTTTTCATCTCTTTTGCGAGTGTAGAATGTATAACCGTTGACAAAATATGATATATACCGAGTAACAACAGTCGACGGTCCTCTAGCGAGGTTCATTAAGTCTTGCGAAAAGCCGTCCTTCTCAAAGACATGTCTTCGAATCCACGTACGAAACGTCCGATTGTGTTCATCTTGTAACAATTTTTCATTTCTGCCTCTTCTTGGATTTCTATCTCTTAATTCCTGCAGGTGAACCTCAATAAATGGCTCCACTTCAACCCTATTATGTAAGGTATAGAGACAAGCTTTCTCTCATTCACCTCGATTTACCGAAGATGGAATGCCGACAGATAGTCCTTTCGATTCAATGTGTGTAGTCTTTGGCAACCCAATCGCTTTCGCGGTGGACAAATACTAGGAGCAAAACTCGACCGATTCCTCCGCTATGTAGCTTTCTACTATACATCCTTCCGCCCTATTTCGGTTCTTGACATAACTGTAATGACCCCGCCTAACACAGGCCGTTACCTTACTTACTTATTGCATGAAACATAGCGGAAATTTTTTTTTTTTATAAGGTATATGTACAAATACGAAATATAAAGTACGAACTAAAGTATAGTTGTGCGTACGAGCATACTACTAAATAACAGTCACTGAACATTATATAAATTCTCATAATTATTCAAAACGCATAGCGGTTTCCATTTCCTACTATTCACAGTGTCCGGCCACGCGACTCCACCTTGCATCATCATCAGCTGGCAGGTTGCTTACCTACAGCACAAACTTAAAACAATGAGCTTTTGCTCAGCAAGTACAACTCCTATACCGTGACATATAAACTACTAACATCTCAATTTAATCACATCAACACGTCACTTCAACACTTAACATAACCATACATATGCATGAATCCATTATGTTCATGTTATGCTTTCTTATTCCATCTTAGCTTACTTTCTTAACTTAACTGATCTATGGGCCCTTACTGGAGTGTACGTACCTGGCGCGCAACTATGAATTGGTTGGGGCGGCCAAACCAAGTCAACTCAATTCACAGTCCAACCCGATCTGGTGCGGATGGTAAAACACAGGCGACTTATCGCCTTTTCCTATTTTCCATCTTGTCATTCTTAGACGTGTCATTCACAAATCCATGTCGTGAACATACAAACCGATGTCACTTAATCATACAGCACAATCATGTCATAATCTTACTTAAGCATACTTTGCTTATTTAGCACATTTCATAACATAAACTTACCATATATACAACATAGCATACAATCATACACATAGCACTTAGCATACCAAACATATCTAGGTAAGTATACAACTAATAGCCTATGATGTAGGCGGCGTTGTACTTACCTCGTCTATTCCTGACGTGAAGCTGTTCCACCTCGGGGCTCAGCTGCAGGTTACTTCCTGCTTAATCGAAATACTAGATAAGGTTCTAATCTAAGACCATAATATATTGGTTTTCCACAAACATTCATGCATGGCTTTGGTTATATGTCCCCCTATAGTAAAACATATTATGAGTGGTTACACTAGGTAACCTCACCTACTTGAGTTACTACATTGCTCTTACGAGCTCATACAATAACCTACTAGGTTACGTTGGATAACCTTCCATACTAATCTTACTTGTAAGCGAGTAGGTTTAGGCTAGCACCTAACCTCGGCTTAACATTTATCTTACTCACTAGGTTAACCAAAGTTAATCTCTAAGGTTACTAAAGTCAACCCTCTTCGGGTCAACCTCGGGCTTTGGGGCTAAGCCCTGTAACTCGGGTGAAATTCCCCGTTACTCATCGTAACTACTAACCTTGCAAACCTTGAACTTGAACATCTTAATTTCATTTCTTTATCCTTGAAAAAGTTTTGGGCTTAAAAGCCTAAAAACTGCTATACTTCCTCTTAAAAATCCTTAGATCTTAAAACATGTTTTTATAAAATGTTTGAAGGCTAGAAACTGCCTTTGGAACAGTTTCTGTGTTCAAAACAGTGTTTAAGACAGGAAAAACTATTTTTCCTAACTGGTTCTAGAAAATCCTGTGCAGGAATTTCTTGCTCCCTGCACAGTTTTCAGATTTCAAGTTATAGTTTAAAATCCTTTTAGAATTAGAAAAAGTTTTCGTCACAAAAGTTCTAGCTCTCGAAGAGTTCTAAAACTTTTGTGTTTTAAGCAAAGTCTGGTTCTGCACCGTTTAATACCAGCTTTAATTTGAAATTCACTGATCATAAAAACTGGGTCCAGTCAGACCACCTTCGGTTTTTTGTAAAAACGAAGGCCATTGGAGCCTTATTTTGAGAAACGGTCCGCAATGCCCCTAGGAAAGACCCTGTTCTACAACTTTCATGTTTTACATTTTTGCCCATTCAGCCTCTAAAGGCCTGCAATTACCAGTTTCCTGAGACTGACCAGTTTGGAACCCGAACTGGCAGCCTTGCTTACTAGAATTGGTTTATGTCCTAATTTGCGGTTTCTACCTCAACCGATCACATTGAGAGCTTAATGACAAATCATGCAGCATTTCTAACATCTTGCATGTCCCAACATGCAGCCCCAACATGTCCATGCAGCCCATGAAATCCGAACCCTAACCTAGGGTTGCATGGTCTAGCATGTTCATACCATTCAACCATTCTCATTCATGCATACCATTCCATTCTAGCACATCCTAACATACAATCACATAATTAATCATACATCTAAGGGACATATAACCTCATGTAAGCTCCAGCATGCAATCCTAGCATACAAAACCAATCATAAAAATATTAATGACATAATTAAACCAAACCACCCTAAAGGAACTAATCAAGCACTTAAGGGCATGAAATAAATAGGTGAGCTTATGCTCTTACAAACATTAGCTTGAACAAATACATTTAAATCTTAACTTAAAAACTTAATTGAAATAGAATTAAGACTTTTGAAAATTTACCTTGAATTGGTAGGGTTTGGCTTATGGATTAGGACCACTAACTCACACCCTTGGTTCCTAGCTCCTAAAGCCGGTTCCACTCACCAAAACGACACCAAACTTGGTTGTTTTGGACCTCAAATTTGTCTCCCTCTAGTGCACGGCCATAACACTTAATTGCACCCAAAAACTGAAAATTTTTCCACTGTTTTACTGCTCAAATCAGTGGCTGCCTACAGGGAAGAAATGGCTCCCAAATCTTGCTTAAATCTTGTTTTCGGTTGGTTGGATCACACCCGAACTCTCCCCTAGTGTTTCCCTTATCTTTCCAGAATTTTTTTCTCTTGTTGCCCTGCTCTCCCACACACGGCAGCAGCCAAGAATGATGGCTGGAAATTTTTTCTAACTTCCATCTTGCTTCCTCATACAAACCGAACTCACCCCTAAGCTTGGTTCAAGAAATTTTTCTGATTTCTTTCTCACTCTCACTTTCGGTTTTCATGGAAGAAAATGGGCAGAATTTGGCTTCATTTTCTGATTTAAAATAGGTGGAGAGCAGCCCTATTTATAGGCAATGTTACACTCTTTTTACTTTTCATTTTGACCCCCAAAATTTTTAAAATTTTGCACAAAAGTCCCTAGGGTGGCCGGCTGTTTTTAAGTGGGAAACAAGCAAGATAACTCTAGAACAAGACACTTGTCTTGTGTGGATTTGCTCTCAAAAAGTGATGATGTCATAATTAAAAAAAATTATAATGTCATAAATCAATAAAGCTTGTTTGGCTACTTTTTCAATAAAGCAGTCTAATTTTAACTTAACACAGATAAATTTAATACTGTGTTGTACTAATACACAGTATTAATATTTTATACTGTCATAAAAATTTTATCTGTGAAAAACCGGGCTGAAAAATTTTTTCTTTATTTTTTCGAACCCTTTTGCCCTGTACCCTAATTTTGCATGCCTGATTTTTCTATAGTGGTTTTAGTTCTCATTTACGTCATCTTATCCGAAAAATAAGTTTTCGCAGTATTTTTCCTATACTGCATCTCACAAAATTGTACAGTGAGGGTTGTGACCATTTTGGTCAAACTTTGACTTTTTCGGGTCAAAGTTGACTTTTTTGGTCAACCCTTTGACTTTCTTAGAATCATGTAAAATTCATCTCTTTTCATCCGAAAAGACCATTCATCAATCAAAACAAGCATATTCGAGTCTTATAAAACTATAAGAGCTCGTAGCACATAATGGAGTTCTAAAGTGAACTTTTTCCTAAAATGCCGGTACGGCATACATTCAATTCCTCCTAGAAGGAAAGATATTCACGTAGAAAAGCAGGTATTACAATAACCCTTCAAAACCTTCATGTACCTTTCAAAAGGATACATCCATCTCAAGTACACCAGTCCACATAACTTCACTTCCCGGACTAAGTGCACCGTTGGATGAATCATTATGTCAAAAAATGAGGGAGGAAAGTACTTCTCAAGCAAGCACAATGTCTTGACTAACTCTGATTGTAGCAAATCTAGTGTCAATGGATCAATAACCTTGGAGCAAATTGAATTGAAAAATGAGCATATCTTGATAATTGCGAATCTAACATCACTCGTTAACACTCCTCGCAAGGCAAGAGGTAAAAACTGTTGCATCAAGATATGACAATCATGTGTTTTTATTCCAACCAACCTCAGATCCTTCATTGACACCAGCCTTTTGAAGTTGGAAGAATACCCGTTCGGCACTTTTACAGCAGCAAGTCACTCACAAAACTTTATTTTTTCTTGTCGTGACAATGTGTACTTTGCCGGTGGTAAGTAAGTGGCATTCCCTCTTTTCGTAGGGATCAAGTTAAGTCTAATCTTCAAATCCTGGAGATCCAGTCGTGCCTTTTCACCATCTTTGCTCTTATTAGGAATGTCAAGCAACATGCCCACTATTGATTCACAAACATTTTTCTCAATATGCATCACATCCAAGCAATGACGAACATAAAACGTCCTCCAATATGGAAGTTCGTAGAAGATTGACCGTTTTTTCCAAGGTCCATCAACCACCGGATCCTTATAACTCCGTTTTCGTTTCCCGAGCACTACTTTCAAATCCTTAACCATCTCGAAAACGTCTTCACCCGTCAAAACCCGGGGAGGGATTCTTTTATCCGTATTACCATCGAAAGCCTTTTTTTGTTTGCGGTATCGATGATTTTTTGGTAAGAATCTCCTATGACTGAGGAAAACAGTTTTCTTATCATTCTTCAAGCGGATAGAAGATGTTTCTTTCATACAAACGGGACAACCGATAGAACTCTTTACTGAATAACCAGATAGGTTTCCATAAGCGGAAAAGTCATTAATTGTCCACATCAACATTGCACGGAGTGTGAATGTCTCTTGACGGTAAGCATCTCTAACTTCGAGCCCCTTTTCCCATAAGATCTTTAGATCATCGATCAGCGGTGCCAAGTACACATCAATGTCATTCTCTGGTTGTTGAGGACCCGATATCAATAAAGTCAACATCAAGAACTTCCGCTTCATGCTCAATTTCGGTGGGAGATTGTAGTTGACAAGTATGACGGGCCAAGTACTATGCCTACTACTCATATTACCATGTGGGTTCATTTCGTCCGCTGACAAACCAAGACGTAGATTCAGTGGTTCCACACTAAAGTCAGGATGGTCGACATCGAAGGTCTTCCATTGTAATGCATCGGCTGGATGTCTAAGCATGCCATCTTCAACACGTTTATCATGGTGCCAAGTCAAATTCTTAGCATGATCGGCATTACGGAATAAACGCCGCAAACGCGGCGCTGGAGGAATGTACCGTAACACCTTTGCCGGCACTCCTTTGCTATCATTCGTTGGCTTCTTGCCCTTCTTCTATCTTGACTCCTTACAAACCGTGCATTTATCCAAATCCTCATACTCTTTTCGGTAAATGGCGCAATCATTTGGACAAGCATGAATTTTTTCATATTCCATTCCTAGAGTGCTCAACGTCTTCTTAGCTTCGTACATACTAGCCGGTATTTTATTATCAATCGGTAGAACCTCTCTTAGAAATTCTAAAAGAGTCGTGAAACTAGAATTTGCCCACCCTCCCGAAGCCTTCATGTTCCATAGTTTGACTAATGCGGACAATTTCGTATATTTACTACACCCGTCGTACAAGGGTAACTCGCCATCATTCATCATTGTATCAAATAACTCCGGCCGATGCACAAATTGTTCTTCCAAATCATTAACCATATCAAATAAATTATCTCCTACTTCTTCATCAACAAGAGGTTCTTTTCCTTTCTTCTTCGTAGTTCGAATATTCAAACACTCCTCACCATGTAAATACCATGTTTGGTACGAACAAATAATCCCACGGGCAAGCAAATGTCTTCTAACTTCATCAACTGAATGAGATCTATGATTTCCACAATCCACACAAGGACATCGAATCTTATCATTCTTCATGTCAGTTTTGGCAAAGGACAAAAATTCTTCAACACCATCTCGATATTTTCTAGTCAATCAATTTGCCCACATCCATTTTCGATCCATTTCCAAGAACCCGACCTAAATCGAAATTGAAGATCATACAATTTATTCAACAATAAAGATTTCTCCACTTAAATAACATACAACATATTAATTAAGCTTTCCAAATAATTTAACAAATCAAACTGTAAAAAATAAAAGAAAAAAACAAGAATTCGGTTTTGAGTAGGAAAGCAAGAGGGAGAGTTGAAAAATTTTTTCCAGCCACTTCCTAGCTGCTGCCGTGGGTGGTGAGCAGAGGAAACCAAGAAGAAAAATAAAAAATTTGAGGGAAAACTTTAGGGGACAATTTCGGGTGTGATTCTACCAACCGAAAACAAGATTTAAGCAAGTTTGACACCATTTTGAGTCTAGGAACAGCCACGGTTTTTGGTGCAGAAAAACAGTGGGGAAAATTCAAAATTTTGGGTGCAAGGTGTGGTATGGCCGAGCATTAGGTGGAGGGTGAAATTGAGGTCAAAAAGCCAAGTTTTTGGAGCCATTTGGTGAGTGGAAAATCGGTTCTAGGAGCTAGGGGCCAAGGGAGAAGTTTAGTGCAACCTTAAAGCCAAACCTTACCTATTCAAGGTAAATTTTCGAAAACCCTAGCTCTATTTCCATTCAAGTATTCAAATTGAGATTTAAATGTATTTTTTTAAGCCAAGTTTGTAAGAGCATAAGCTCAAAAATTTATTTTATGCCCTTAGTTTAGTTTAGTGCTTGATTAGATTGCTTAAGGGTGGTTTGGTTTATTTATGTCAATTAATATGCCTATGTTTGATTTGTATGCTAGGATTGCATGCTAGAATTTTTACATGAGGTTACATGTCCCATGAAGTGTGAATGAGCATGTGAGTATATGTTAGAATTTATTTTGGAATGATGTTGTATGCATGGAATGTTATATGCTAGGCTTAGACCATGCAACCCTAGGTTAGGGTATTCGGATTTTATGGGCTGCATGGATACGTTGGGTTAGCATGTTGGAATATGCGAGACGTTAAAAACACTGCATGCTTTGTAAGTAAGCTCCCGAAGTGGTCGGTCGAGATAGAATCCGCAAATTAGGACGTAAACCGATTTTAGTAAACAAAGCTGCCAGTTCGAGTTCCAAACTGGACAGCTTCAGAAAAGTGGTAATTGGAGGCCTTTAGAGGCTGAATGGGGTAAAACGTAAAATATGGAAGTTGTAGAATAGGGTTTTTCCTTGGGGGCGACATGGACCGTTTCTCAAAATGAGGTTCCAACGGCCTCCGGTTTTACAAAAAACCGAGACTGGTCTGTCTAGGCCCAGTTTTCACGACCAGCCATATTCAAATTAAAACTGGTACGAATCTAGGCAGAATCAGACTTTTTGTAAAACATGAAAGTTTTAGCTCTCTTAGATCTCTTCGAGAGCTAAAACTTTCGTGAAGAAAACTTTTTCTAATTCTAAAAGGATTCTTAAATATAATCTGACTTCTAAAAACTGTGCAGGGAGCAAGAAATTCTTGCACATGATTTTCTAGAACCAGTTTAGGAAAACTGTTTTTCTGTCTAAAAACACTGTTTTGAACATGGAAACTGTTCCAAAGGCAGTTTCCAACCCTCAAACATTTTATA
This sequence comes from Ficus microcarpa, assembly GCA_025413485.1. NCBI lineage: Eukaryota > Viridiplantae > Streptophyta > Magnoliopsida > Rosales > Moraceae > Ficus > Ficus microcarpa. Next base: position 13,226,873 of record CM046380.1, on the reverse strand, counting down.
AAACCATGTTTCAAGAATTAAGGATTTTTAAGGAAAATTAAAGGAGTTTTAGGCTTATGTGCCAAAACCTTTTCAATGATAAAGAAAAATGGTAATTTTCTTAACTAAGTTGTAAGACAAGCAATGACGAACGGTGATCGGGAAATTATACCCGAATCACAGGGCTTAGCCCCAAAGCCCGAAGTTGACCCAAAGGGAGGGTTGACTTTAGTAACCTTAGAGGTTAACTTCGGTTAACTCAGTATGGGTTAGGATAACGGTAAGTCTAAGGTTAGGTGTTAGCCTAACCATTTACACTCGCGCATGTGATTAGTATGAAAGATTATCCAACATAACCTCACATAAAATGTTTTAAGATAGGGGGGACATATAACCAAGTCATTGCATGAATGTTGGTGGATAACCAACATATTATGGTCATAGGCTAGAAATCTTACCTAGTCCTTCGATTAAGCAGGAGGTAACCTGCAGCTGAGCCCCGAGGTGGAACAGCGTAACGTCAGGCATAGACAAGGTAAGTACAACGTCGCCTACAGTATAGGCTAATAGTTGTATACTTACCTAGATAAAATTGGTATGCTATGTGCTATGTGTTATGATTAGATGCTATGTTCTATGTATATAGTAAGTCTATGTTATGAAATGTGTTAAGTAAGCAATGTATGCTTACAGAAAAAATGAAATGGTTATGAAGTATGATTATGTGACATCGAATATTATGTTCACGAAATGGGATCATGTATGACACGTTTAAGAATGACAAGATGGAAAATAGGAAAAAGCGATAAGTCGCCTGTGTCGTACCACCCGCACCAGGTTGGGTTGGACTGTGGATTGAGTTGGACATGCACTGGCCGCCCCAACCAATCCATAGTTGCGCGCCAGGTACGAGCACTCATGTTAAGGGCCCCTAAGTAGAATAAGCAATAATGAAATAAGGAAGCATAATACGAACATAATTAGTTCATGCATGCTATATGTATCCATGTGTTATGTAATGAAATGAAGCGATAAGTCGCCTGTGTCATACCACCCGCACCAGGTCGGGTTGGACTGTGGATTGAGTTGGACATGGACTGGCCGCCCCAACCAATCCATAATTGCGCGCCAGGTACGAGCACTCATGTTAAGGGCCCCTAAGTAGAATAAGCAATAATGAAATAAGGAAGCATAATACGAACATAATTAGTTCATGCATGCTATATGTATCCATGTGTTATGTAATGAAATGAAGCGATAAGTCGCCTGTGTCGTACCACCCGCACCAGGTCGGGTTGGACTGTGGATTGAGTTGGACATGGACTGGCCGCCCCAACCAATCCATAGTTGCGCGCCAGGTACGAGCACTCATGTTAAGGGCCCCTAAATAGAATAAGCAATAATGAAATAAGGAAGCATAATACGAACATAATTAGTTCATGCATGCTATATGTATCCATGTGTTATGCAATGAAATGAAGTGTATGCTATGGATAGTATAAGATGTAAAGTTATGTGTCGCGGATTAGGAGTTGTACTTGCTGAGCGAAAGCTCATTATTTTAAGTTTGTGCTATAGGTAAACAACCTGCCAGCAGTTGATGATGCAAGGTGGAGTCGCGTGGCCGGGCACTGTGAATAGTGGGAAATGGAAACCGCTACGCGTTCCGAAGTTATATGAATATTTTGAGATGTTTAATGACTGCTATTTAGTAGTATGCTAGTTTGCACAATTAATACTATTGTTCATATTTTATGTTTCATATTTGTATATACGTCTTATAAAAAAAAAAAATTTCCGCTGTGTTTCACGTATTAGGTAAGTAAGTTCGTATAAGTTATTCATGATTGTATGTACGTATATATGGTAACGGCCTGTGCTAGGCGGGTCGTTACAGAGTTGGTATCAGAGCGGTTTCCCTGCGACATGATTTCACAGTTGCCTGCCATCGCATCCATTCTTGTAAGTAAGTATTAGATTTATTTTGTTTTATGTATATGCAAGATACTTATGTTTAAAGTTATGTATGTTAGACGCGATATTATGGACCCGATCCAAGTTGAGGAGGATCGCAATGCTGTCGCCGCATTCTATAGGTCGCAGCCGTTGTACTTCGATAGCACGAGACGGTCGGTGTCTATTGGCGCCTGGCTTTACGACATGGAGCAGATCTTCAAGATTTGCCACATCGAGGCACACCTACTGTAACGACCCGCCTAGCCAGGCCGTTACCGTACTTACATATCTATTGACTTAGCAAAATTTAGCAGAAATTTTTTTTTTCCACAAGCATATGAATATACATACTTAAACTGACTTAAGATGTTTTGCGTACGCATATACAATAACTACACAACTTTGTTTTGCTTGAAATTAAATACTTAATAATACAAAACGCGTAGCGGTCATGTTCCCACTTTTTCACAGTCGCTTCGCCGCGCTCCTCCATCATTACATCAGCCGTTGCTCATAGGTTGCTTACTTACAGCATAGACGTAAGACGTGAGCTTTCGCTCAGCAAGTACAACTTGTTAATCCGCGACACAACAAAATAACTCATAATAGAACTTGGTACCTCTTAACATGTCATATCATAATAGCATAACCTACTTAAATATGCATGAGCCATTTATGCTTCGTTATGCTTTCCTTATACTTTCATAGCATACTTCCTATCTTATCTTGACTTGTCTTGCTTATGGGCCCCTTATATATGTGTACGTACCTGGTGCACAACTATGGAGTGATTGGGGCGGCTAGACCATTTCCAACTCAAACCATAGTACAACCCGACCTCGGACGGGTGGTACGACACCGGCAAGCTCGCTTGCCATTCTACTTGTTTTTCATGATTTTTTCTTGATCTTGGTCTTATCTTAATCATGGGTGAACATGTTTCATGATGTTACACATACTTGATCCTATTCTAACATACCTCGTATTATATCCATGTTCTCAACATAAACATACTTCAACCTAACATATCACATAGCATGCATCGTATTAAACATTAATTACATGCTTGGCATATCACATGACAAACAACATAGTATACATCGAATACTATATTAACATGCTTAGGTAAGCATCACAACAAATGCCTATGCTGTAGGCGGAGTCGTACTTACCTTGATGGTTACGTCCTATGTAAGGCTGCTCCTCATTAGGATGCCTGTGCAGGTAATCTCCTGCTTCATTGAAGGACAAGATATAAGTTCCTAATCTTAGGATATTGGTAACCTAACCAACGTTCATTCATATAGTCCTAGTTGTATGTCCCCTTCATAACTTATAGTAGCTTGTGGGGTTACTACAAGTAACCCTTATGGTTTATCATCACCCTTGGATCTTACCTTATTAGGTTACCTAAGGTACTCTTGTAGGCTAAGTTCATACATAGATACTTAGGATTAGATCATTATTCCATCCTTAAACTTTGTTGTAACCCATAACCTACTTGGTTATTATTGGTTACCTTAAGTATTACTATCTTGATACAATATTGGGTTACATTGGGTAATCCTTGGTCTTATTAATTTGATACCATGTTGGGTTACATTGGGTAACCCTTAGTCTTACTAACCTTGGTATCACGTTGGGTTACATTGGGTAACCCTTGAGGTGACTTATCTTAAATTAACCCTTATTGGGTTACTAAGGTCCAACTAAGGGGTAACCTATTAGGTGACTATAGGTAACCCTGGGCTTTGAACCCATTGCTATAGTTCGGGTGTAATATTTAGTCATTGGTGGTAAACTTCTTGCTTACCTCAATTTCAAGAAAACCTAAGTCTATAGTTCCACTTGTTTCCTTTAGAAATTGTAGGTGTTTTCACCACCTTTTTACAAAAATCATTTTTATTTTCCTTATAAAAATTTGGGTTTTCTTATCAAAATATTTGAAAAATGTTATTAAGGATTGGAACTGCCTTTGGAGCAGTTCCTGTAGCCAAATTATCAGTTTTGGTTCAAAAATACTAAATCCTTACATTTTTCTAGAAAATCTTGTACAGAATTCTACTATTTCCTGTACAATCTTTGTAAATTCAATTATACTTTAAAATCTAGGAAGAATCTGAAAAAGTTGTCTTCATGAAACTTTTAGATCTTGAAAAATTCTAGAACTTTCATGTTTACTAAAAAACCCAGTTCTGACTGTAACATTTTCGTTTTGCCCTTGGAACAAAACTAGACGTGCTTACAGGTCTGGGCACGTCACTCTCGGATCATTGTGAAAACAGAGGCCATTGGAGCCTTATTTTGGAAAAATGTCCACGTTTTCCTTTAGTAAAAACTGTTCTGAACAACTTTCATGTTTTGAGTTTTTCCAAATTCGGCCTCTAAAGGCCTCAAAATTTACTTTTTCAAAAACTGGTCAGGATTGATCCGAACCTGTCCGTTTTTCGGTTTAGAGTTTGGTTTACGTCTTAAATGTGAAATCTAGCTCAACCAGCCACCGCGGGAGCCCTAATACACACATGTAGCGGTTTTCTAACGTAAATTTTGTTTAAACACATTTTCTAACTTTGCCATGCAAGCCTATCAACATTAGATAATTTCTAGTTGCAAGATTTAAGTTATAGCAAGCATATCAAGCATTGTCATGAGATTCTAGCAACCTAGCATAAAATTTTCATCCACAACCATCCTAGGGCAGCTTAGGGGACATACCATAGATCATCATTTAGCATGCAAATCACAAATGTAAAGCAAGCATGCACACAAAAAATCAAACCACCCTTAAACTAAATCAAGCATACCTTAGGTTCCTAGTTTTGGGCATAAAATAAATTGAGCTTATGCTCTTATAAAATTGACTTGAAATACATGTAAATCTCAATTTAAAAGCTTAATTGAAAGAATTAGAGGTTTAGAAAATTTTACCTTGATTAAAAACACAAGTGAGAGCTAAAGTTGGTTCACCAAAAATTCTCCCTTGTTGGCCTCCTTCTATGGCCGGTTTTTGTGCTCCTTATGCACCAAGATTGTGGCTGATTTTGGGGTGGTTGTTAGCACTCAAACTAAGCCCTCCTTGACACAAAATTTGGTCACTCTCTTACCCACACACACACGGTTTTTGGCCCTCAAAACAGAGCCTAAAATCTGCCCAAAAAAACTGTTTTGCACCTTGGAAGAAAACTCACACTCCAAGCACCAAAACCCCTAAGTTTCTTGAAAATTTTCTTCACCAAATCTCTCCCTTGAATATCCGGATTTTTGAAGGGGAAATGGGCAATAGTTTGGCTGCTTTTTCTTGTTTTTTTTTTTTCAGCCCAAAATCTGATCACAAAGGGGGTTATTTATAGGCAAAATTTGGGGTCAAAATGTGATCATTTTTTGTTCTCCTTTTTGAAACAACCTCATAAGTTTTTCTATTTGTAAAATTGCCCCAAAGTGGCTGGCCAACATAGCTCTAGACTCTTCCAAGATTATCCAAAAATTTTCTTAATTTTTCTTAAATAAAAAAATGATGTAAAAATTAGGATCCTTGATGACATAAGCCTATTTAAGGCTTGTTTGGGCTTTTTCTCTTAAAAGCAGTCCAATTTTCATTCATCACAGATATTTTTGGTACTGAGGTCACTAATACACCATACTGTGGTATTGTGACACAGTCCAAAATTTATCTGTGTGAAAATGGACAGTACGAAAAATTTTCTTTTTGCTTAAAACTTTTTCGCCCAAAAATTCCTATCTATTGTGCTTGATTTTTCTAGGGTGATTTTATTTCTTATTTACGTTGTCTTGACCATAATTTTGGTTTTTACAGTATATTTTCCATACTGCTTGTCATTTATCTGCGTGATCAACTCTTTGACCACTTTTGGTTAACTTTTGACTTTCTTGACCAAACTTGACCTATTTGGTCAACTTTTGACTCCTTTGGTCAAAATTTGACTTTCTTTAACTTTCTTGGTCAAAGTTTGGCTTTCTTGGTCAAAGTTTGACTTTTAGTGTCGATTTTGACTTTCTTTGACCAACTTTGACCAATCATAAAATCATGGGTTTTCTTCCCCTTTTTACCTGAAAGGTCATTTTCTTGGCTAAACCATTCATATTCGAGTCTTATAAACTAATAAGATCTCATAAAATCATTCAAAAATCCTAATCAGGATTTTGCATAACTACCTTCATGGTTTAACTTGAATTTCTTTACAAGAAATTATATCGACGAGAAATTCTAGTTATTACACCTACAGGTTACCCTCGCCAGTAGGTACCTGATTGGAGACTAGAGATTATGGTGGGCCACATTGGGTGAGAGACAGATGCCCGATCGTACTTGGGCACATTTTCGGACCGCCGTGATGAGACGTTATGGACCGCTACCCGCTCGAGGGATCGACGAGCCTGTCCATGATCACGCGATATACCGAGATATGCGATATTCGCGATATCAGAGGCTCTCGCAGGATTGGCACACGTATCTCGGGGAGACTATGAGCCACTACTGTTGGAGATTTCAGGAGGCTATGCTTCCATATGTTCCCCAGGACGGTCCAGACCCGGAGCTAGAGGCATTAGTACTTCTACGGAACGGAGTGCCGACCCACATCCGTCAGTTTGTCCCATCGACTACTCGAGAGATGACCGTCGGCAGTTATATCGATGACGTATTAGAGGCCGGGACTATCACCCAGATAGTACATACCGATGATCACGCCAGCGGTTCCCAGGCTCCTGCGGATGATGCCGGGCAGAGGGAGCCACAGTACGAGGTAGGGCCTTTGTTTCCGGAGGACCCGATACTAGCTGTACCGGTACAGGAGGTCCTAACCCAAGAGGCTGTGGATCCGATGGACGCTGATGAGGCCTCGGACGACGACGTGGTGCCTATTGATCCACCGAAGGACCCCCCAGTCATCGTTATCTCTAACGATGAGGAGGACGATGAGGATGAGGAGCCTGAGCCTGAGCCGGAGCAGGGTGACTGAGTAGAGGATTGGGATGACCCCGACGACCCAAAGGAGTTTCCTTTGGAGGATGAGCCTGATGAGATTGTGTTGGACGACGGAGATGAGGCCGCAGATCAGGATTCCGACTCCGACGCATCGTGATTACGATTGAGATCATAGTCTAGATCTAGGACCGTTTTGTACATTTCTTTTTGAACGATAAGACTGACTATATTAGTTTGTTATTTCGGACGTTAGGTTGTATATTATGTAGAATGAGAAAGTGTTAGACACTTCCATCCAGAATTTTGGCCATGTATATATGTTTGTACAATATGATGTATTTTTTAAAATATGTAAATATGGATATAAACGGTATGTATTTTTGAAACCGTGAAAAGTATGTACTTTTGAAGCAAGGAAAGTAATGTACTTTTGATGATGTACTTTTGACCAAGTAATGTACTTTTGAAATTGTACAAAGAGACCGTGTAGACACGGGATATATGACAAAAGTTATGTTATGGTTTTGAAAGTGATGAGAAGTATCTAGTATGATACGAATATGCCACTAAGTTATGGCATGATATGGGTATGATATGATGCTATGTACGATATGAATGCTTTATAGAATGATATGATAAGATTTGCATGAAAGAAAAGATATTAATAATATGATAATATTTTTTCTTATATAGGAAGTTAGAAGATGGTACGTACGCGCCGTAATGCACCTGCAAATCCGCCCCAGCCGGATTTAGCAACCTTAGTAACTAACTTACAACAGCAGTTGCTGGCACAGCAACAAGAGATGACTAGGCTTCGCGAGCAATTAGCTCAAGTGAACCAAGGACCGCAGGTCCATGAGGTGCCCCAGCAAGCACCACAAATTCCCCCAGTGGTACCTCAGGTGCCCGATGTTCAACCTGAACTGCAACCGGAAGTCCCTCGGAATGCTGAGATTCTGATGGCACCAGCCGGAGCACAAGTTAACCCGCCGGTAGTACGAGAGGATCTACTATACGAGTGCTTTAGACAAATGAAGGTGCCCGAGTTCGAGGGACCCACAGACCCAATTGCAGCCGACAACTGGCTTATCGATATCCAAGTCATCTTGGATTTCATGCGACTCACAGAACAGGAGAAGGTACTTTGTACTTCCTTCGTTCTTAAGAAAGATGCGCGGCACTGGTGGATGACAGTGCAGTTGCGCCGGCATATTATGGCTATGACCTGGCAGGACTTTGTGAACGAATTTCGCACCATGTACTACAACCGAGAGGTCCTTGCAGTACAGCAAGATGAATTTACCAACTTCCATCAAGGGACAATGACGGTAATGGAAGCTATCAAGAGATTTGAGCAACTTACTCGATTGTGTCCAAACTCGGTACCGAATGAGGCAGAAAAGGTGCGCTTGATGATGAAAATGTTTAGGACAGACATTGCCAAGCAAATCAATGCTGGCAGTAGTCCACCAAGGACGGTGTCAGATTGCATCAGCCGAGCCATAAGAGCCGAATACTGGATCAATCGAGACAAGGAAGCCAGGGCTCAGATCTTCAAAGTGAAGAAGGAGGAAAAGACCACTGCTAAGCCAACGCAACCTCGCCAAGGTTCGGAGGCGAATTCGAAAGGTCAAACCAGTAACTCCGCCCAAAGTCCCAAACAGTTTGGGAAAAATAAGCGGAAGGGAAATTTTAATGGACAGGGTCAGCAACAAAACTTCCTCCAGAAAAGGAATAATTGGGGAAATGAGGGGACCAATGCCAGTTACCCCACGTGCGAAAGCTGTGGGAAAAAGCACCCTGGAGTCTATAGAAGGGGGACAAATACTTACTACGTGTGTGGCAAAGAGGGGCATTATGCGAAGAGCTGTCCCTAGAATAATTAGAGTCAGCAACTTCCGTATCAGAACCGGAACCCCAACCAACGTCAACTGCACGCAGTCCAAGCCAGGCTTGAGGGACCTCCAGTAGCACAAAGAAGATTGGAGGCGCCTGAACCTCAAGCCAGAATCTACACCTTCACAAGAGGAGATGCCGAGGCAGGAACATCACATGTGGTGACAGGTCAGATCTCTATCACCACCTATGATGTCATTGCATTGTTTGATTCTAGCACTACCCATTCGTTCATATCGATGAAGTTCGCTCAGAAATTAGGAAGCAGTGTGAATAGAATAGAACAACCTTGCAACGCTTCTTTGCCATCCGGAGAAATTTTGTGGTCCAACTTCTGGATCCAAAATGTCCCCGTTATTATTTGTGGCAGAGAATTACTTGCAGATCTCATCGCAATCAAACTCCATGATTTCGATGTGATCTTAGGGATGGATTTCTTAGGGAGATACAACGCTAGGATTGACTGTAGAAAGCGTTGTGTGACGATTAACCCGAACGACAAGGATGAGTTTAACTTTTACGGACAACCCCGAAATTCCTCCGCCAAGTTTGTTTCGGCAGTAAGAGCATGGAAGATGCTAGTGAATGGATGTCAGGGGTATTTAACGAGTATGGTGGATAAGGACCAGGAAAAAGAGCTAACACCGGAAGATGTTCCCATTATAAGGGAATATGTGGATGTCTTTTCACAAGAGTTACCCAGACTTCCGCCGGAACGTGAAATTTCATTCGAAATCGAGCTGTTACCCGGAGTTGCACCGGTATCGAAAGCACCGTATAGGATGGCACCCGCAGAACTGAGAGAAATTTAAGTACAGCTACAGGAGCTGTTGGACAAGGGGTTCATCAAACAGAGTCACTCCCCATGGGGAGCACCCGTCCTATTCGTAAAGAAGAAGGATGGATCTCTACGTATGTGCATAGATTACCGAGAGCTCAACAAGATTACGATCAAGAACAAGTGCCCTCTTTTGAGGATTGACGATCTCTTCGATCAACTCCGAGGAGCGGTTGTATTTTCGAAGATCGATTCACGTTCAGGCTACCATCAGCTTCGGATCAAGGAGTCAGACATCTCCAAGATAGTTTTCCGAACGCGATATGGGCACTATGAGTTCCTAGTTATGCCATTTGGATTGACCAATGTCCCAGCCGCTTTTATGGACCTCATGAACCGTGTGTTCAATGAGTATTTGGATAAGTTCGTAATCGTCTTTATTGATGATATTTTAATCTATTCAAGATCCAAAGAGGAGCATGAACATCACCTTAAGTTGGTGATGGAGATGTTAAGGCAACATCAGTTGTACGCTAAATTCACTAAGTGTGAATTTTGGCTGGCAAATGTTCATTTCTTGGGGCATGTGGTGTCCAAAAATAGAATTTCTATAGATCCAGCAAAGGTGGAAGCGGTTAATCTATGGCCAGCACCCAGGAACGTCACGGAGATAAGAAGTTTCCTGAGATTAGCGGGATACTACAGGAGGTTCGTAGAGGGATTTTTGAAGATCGCAGCACCACTCACTACCCTCACCAGAAAGGAAAAGAAGTTTGAATGGACTCCTAAATGCGAGGAGAATTTCCAGGAGCTTAAAAGGAAGCTGACAAGCGCGCCCGTACTAATAATTCCTGATGTGGATGCAGGAAACTTCGTGATTATAGCGA
>CM046380.1:13130329-13216329 GCA_025413485.1 Ficus microcarpa | reverse complement strand
AAAGATAAAATATTTGCATTTTCACCCCCATAGGTGGCCGGCCCCTAGCTTGTCTTGCAAGGTAAATTATTGCCTCATTGTGACATCATCTTGATGACATTACCATGCTTACATCATCAAATTTTCAAAATTTACACTTTTACCCCAAAAGTGAAAATTTTGACATTTTTGCCCCTGCATATGGCCAGCCCTAATGGGTTACTTGATGACCAAGTTTTCCATATTTTCAAGTCCTTTTTGTCCTTGACCTCTACTAGGTGTGCTTGATTTTCTAGGGTGGTTTTAAAGCCTACTTGAGCTATCTCGCCCATACTGACATGTTTTGCAATATTTTCCCATACTGCATCATACAATACTGTCAAGTCAACCCATTGACCACTTTTGGTCAAACTTTGACTTTCTTGATCAAATTTGACTTTTTCGGTCAAACTTTGACTTTTCCGAAATTACGTCATTTTCCGTCCTTTTCGACTTGAAAGGGCGTTTGCTAATCTTAACAACCTATTTAGAGTCTTATTGAGCCATAAGATCTCATAAAAAGTATGAAAAACTCTTAACCAAGCTTTTCCATAAATACCTCAATGTATACACATAATTCCTTCGAAAAGAAAATGATAACATGAAATTTCTAGGTATTACATTAGTACTCCTAAGGAACGGAGTGCCGACCCCCATTCGCAAATTCGTCCTGTCAACTACCCAAGAGATGACCGTCGCAGTTATATCGATGATGTATTAGAGGCCGAGACTATCGCTCAGATAGTACGCCCGGAGGATCAGGCCAGCGGTTCCTAGGCTCCTACAGACGATGCCGGGCAGAGGGAGCCACAGTACGAGGTAGGGCCCTTGTTTCCGGAGGACCCAATACCAGCCGTACCGGTACAGGAGGTCCCAGCCCAAGAGGCTGCGGATCCGATGGATGCTGATGAGGCCTCAGACGACGAGTAGTACCGATTGATCCACCGGAGGACCCTCCAGTCATCATTATCTCTAACGATGAGGACGAGGAGCCTGAGCCTGAGCCGGAGCAGGGTGACTGGGTAGAGGATTGGGATGACCTCGACGACCCAGAGGAGTTTCCTTTGGAGGATGAGCCTGATGAGATTTTATTGGACGACAGAGAGGAGGCCGCAGTTCAGGATTCTGACTCTGACGCATCCGTGATTACGATCGAGATCATAGTCTAGATCTAGGGCCGTTTTGTACATTTCTTTTTGGGATAGTAGGACTGACTATAGTAGTTTGTTATTCGGACGTTAGGATGTACGTATGTACGATAAGAAAGTGTTAGACAGTTCCATCAAATTTTGGCCGTGTATATATATGTTTGTATAGTATTATTTATTTTTGAAAATATGTAAATATGGATATCAACGGTATGTATTTTTGAAACCGTGAAAAGTATGTACTTTTGAAGCCAGGAAAGTAATGTACTTTTGACAATGTACTTTTGACCAAGTAATGTACTTTTGAAATTGTACAAAGAGACCATGGAGACACGGGATGTATGATAAAAGTTATGTTATGGTTTTGGAAAGTTGTGAAGAGTATTTAGTATGATACGGATATACCACTAAGTTATGGTATGATATATAAAATGATATGATGTTATGTACGATATGAATGATTATGGCAAGATGTGATGTTATATAGTACGATATATTAAGATCTGCATGAAAGAAAAGATATTGATAGTATGATAATATCTTTTCTTATATAGGAAGTTAGAAGATGGTACGTACACGCCGGAATGCACCTGCAAATCCACCTCAACCGGATTTAGCAACCTTAGTAGCTAACTTACAACAGCAGTTGTTGGCATAGCAACAAGAGATGACTAAGCTTTGCGAGCAATTAGCTCAAGTGAACCAAGGACCGCGGGTCCAAGAGGTTCCACAGCAAGTGCCACAAGTTCCCCTAGTGATACCTCAGGTGCCCAATGTTCAACCTGAAGTCCCACCGAAAATCCTTCGGAATGTTGAAATTCCGATGGCACCAGTCGGAGTACAAGTTAACCCGCCGGTAGTACGAGAGGATCTACTATACGAGCACTTTAGGTGAATGAAGGCGCCCGAGTTCGAGGGACCCACAGACCCGATTGCAGCCGACAACTGGCTGATCGACATCCAAGTTATCTCGGATTTTATATGACTTACTGAGCAAGAAAAAGTACTTTGTGCTTCCTTTGCTCTCAAGAAAGATGCGCGGTACTGGTGGATGATAGTGCAGATGCGCCGGAACATTATGGCTATGACATGATAGGATTTTGTAAACGAGTTTCACGGCATGTACTACAACCGAGAGGTCCTTATTATACAGCAGGATGAATTCACCAACTTCAAACAAGGGATGATGACAGTGATGGAGGCCATCAAGAGATTTGAGCAACTTGCTCGATTGTGTCCAAACTTGGTACCAGACGAGGCAGAAAAAGTACGACTGATGATGAAAATGTTCAGGACAGATATTGCCAAGCAAGTCAGTGCTGGCAGTAGTCCACCAAGGACGGTGTCTGATTGCATCAGTCGAGCCATAAGAGCTGAATACTGGATCAATCAAAACAAGGAAGCCAGGGCTCAAATATTCAAAGCTAAGAAGGAGGAAAAGACCGCCGTTAAGTCAACGCAACCTCGACAAGGTTCGGAGGCAAATTCAAAGGGTCAAGTTAGCAACTCCGCCCAAAGTCCCAAATAGTTTGGGAAGAATAAGCGGAAGGGAAATTTCAGCGGTCAGGGCCAACAGCGAAACTTTCCCCAGAAAAGAAATAATCGGGGAAATGAGGGGACTAACGTCAGCTACCCCACATGCGAAAGTTGTGGGAAGAAGCACCCCGAAGTCTGTAGAAGAGGAACAAATACTTGGTACGTGTGTGGCAAAGAGGGACATTATGCGAGGAGCTGTCCCCAGAATAATTAGAATCAGCAACCCCCGTATTAGAATCGGAACCCCAACCAACGTCAACTGCACGCAGTTCAAGCCAAGCTTGAGGGACCTCCAGTAGCACAAGGAAGATTGGAGGTGCCTGAACCTCAACCCAGAATCTACACCTACATGAGAGGAGATGCCGAGGCAAGAACATCACATGTGTTGACAGGTCAGATCTCTATCACCACCTATGACGTGATTGCGTTGTCTGATTCTAGCGCTACCCATTCGTTCATATCAATGGAGTTCGCTCAGAAATTAGGAAGCAGTGTGAATAGAATAGAACAAACTTTCAACGCTTCTTTGCCATCCGGAGAAATTTTGTGGTCCAACTTTTGGATCCAAAATGTCCTCGTCACTATCTGTGGCAGAGAATTACTTGCAGATCTCATCGCAATCAAACTCCATGATTTCGATGTGTTATTGGGGATGGATTTCTTAGGGAGATACAACACTAGGATTGACTGTAGAAAGCGCTGTGTGACGTTTAGCCTGAATGACAAAGATGAGTTTAATTTCCACGGACAATCTCGAGATTCCGCCACTAAGTTTGTTTCGGCAGTAAGAGCATGGAAGATGCTAGCAAATGGATATCAGGGGTATTTAGCGAACATGGTGGATAGAGACCAGGAGAACGAGCTAACACCGGAAGATGTTCCCATTATAAGGGAATACGTGGATGTCTTTCCACAGGAGTTACCTGGACTTCCGCCAGAACGTGAAATTTCATTCGAGATCGAACTGCTACCCGGAGTCGCACCGGTATCGAAAGCGCCGTATAGGATGGCACCGGCAGAACTGCGGGAACTGCAAGTACAGCTACAGGAACTGCTAGACAAAGGGTTCATCAAATAGAGCCACTCTCCATGGGGAGCACTTGTCCTGTTCGTAAAGAAGAAGGATGGATTTTTACGCATGTGCATCGACTACCGAAAGCTGAATAAGATTACGATTAAGAACAAGTACCCTTTTCCGAGGATTGACGATCTCTTCGATTAACTCAGGGGAGCGGTTGTATTTTTGAAGATCGACTTACGTTCAGGCTACCATCAGCTTCGGATCAAGGAGTCAGACATCTCCAAAACAGCTTTCAGAACGCGCTATGGGCACTACGAGTTCTTAGTCATGCCATTTGGATTGACCAATGCTCCAGCCGCTTTTATGGATCTTATGAACCGAGTATTCAAGGAGTACTTGGATAAGTTTGTAATCGTCTTTATTGACGATATTTTAATCTATTCAAAGTCCAAGGAGGAGCATGAACATCACCTTAGGTTGGTGATGGAGATGCTAAGGCAACATCAGTTGTACGCTAAATTCACTAAGTGTGAATTCTGGCTGGAAAATGTTCATTTCTTGGGGCATGTGGTGTCTAGAGAGGGAATTTCCATAGATCCAGCAAAGGTGGAAGCGGTTAGCCTATGGCCAGTACCCAGGAACGTCACGGAGATAAGAAGCTTCCTGGGATTAGCAGGATACTATCGGAGGTTCGTAGTGTAATACCTAGAAATTTCATGTTAGCATTTCCTCTTCGAAGGAATTATGTGTATACGTTGAGATATTTACGGAAAAACTCGATAAAGAGTTTTTCATACTTTTAGGAGATCTTATGGCTCGATAAGACTCAAAATAGGTTTTTAAGGTTAGAAAACGCCCTTTCAAGTCGAAAAGGACGAAAAAGGATGTAATTTCGGAAAAGTCAAAGTTTGACCGAAAAAGTCAAATTTGACCAAGAAAGTCAAAGTTTGACTAAGAGTGGTCAACGGTTGACTTGACAGTGTTAAATGATGCAGTATGAGAAAATACTGTAAAATATGTCAGTATGGGCGAGATAGCTCAAGTAGGCTTTAAAACCACCCTAGAAAATCAAGCACACCTAGTTAAGGTCAAGGGCAAAAGGACATGAAAATATGAAAAATTTGGTCACCAAGTAACCCATTAGGGCCGGCCATATGCAGGGGCAAAAATGTCAAAATTTTAACTTTTGGGGCAAAAGTGTAAATTTTGAAAAATATGTGAAGTAAGCTTAGTGATGTCATTAGATGATGTCACAATAAGGCAATGACTTGCCTTGCAAGCAAAGATAAGGACCAGCTACTTTTGGGGGTAAAATTGTAAGGATTTTGTCTTTCGGGGTAAAAATGTAATTTTAGAAAATATGTGATTTAAGTATGAGAAAATCACATAATATCATGAAGAGAGTGTCAATTGCTTGAAAAGCAAGCAAAATGACCGGTTATGACATTTTAGGGGCATAAATGCAAGAATTTTCACTTTTGGGGTCAAAGTGTAAATTTTGGAAAATTGATGATGTAAGCACATGATGTCATCATGATGAGATAAGCTTGGCTTGTTCACCAAGGAACCAACCGGCCACCTAGAGGGCATTTTTGCAAGAATTTTCACTTTTGGGGGCAAAAGTGTAATTTTAGAAAATTGTGAGGTAAGCGATGATGTAAGCAGGTGATGTAAGCCATGATGTCACTCCTTACTTGCTCTCCAAGCAATGGCCGGCCAACTCACACCTTGTGAAACAAGGGTTGAAATTTTCAAAGTTTAGGGACTAAAATGCAATTTTGGAAAGTTTGCATTTGCCTATAAATAGAGGTCAGTTTTGGGCTGAAAAAAATGCTGAAAACCAGCCAAACTCTGGCCAATCTTCATCAGAAAAATCCGAGAGGGAGAGGAAGTGAGAGAACCAAGAGAAAAAGTTGAAAAACCTATGGGAAGCTAGCCTAGGGGTTACACGGGTTTCAAGCATGAAACCAAGAGAAAATCTGGAAAATTTTGGGGCCAATTTCTGTGCAGTGGCCGTGGGTTAGAGGAAGAAGAAAAGGAGAGAAATTTCAGTAGAAAAAATGGAGAGAGTGGCCGAGTGGGTGAGAAAACCCCAACCAAGAAACCAAAAAGATTTTTGGTGTCCTATGTGTGTGCATGGTCGACCTTGGTATGCAGAAAATTAGGAAAGGAAAAATTGATGGAATTGGGCTGTAGAGTGCTCGGTCTTGGCTGCAAGGAATCACCAAGGTTGGTGAAAAATTTTGGTACCATTTAGAGGTCCAAAGCCGAGTGGTTGATAGCCAAAGGGAGGGAGATGATTTTCGGTTCATCAACCCTAACCCATGCCTAGGGTAAGTCAAGGTAAAATCCCTTAAACTTTAGTGATTTTTCCATGCAAGTTTGATGGATATTTATGGGTATGTTTGTATGTGCATGGCTGAAAATTTGGAACCCATTTGGAGGGGGAAAATCCGGTTGGAAGGCAGCCAAGAAAGCAAGGAAGTTTGGATCCAAAAGTGTTAACCAACTTCCGAAATTCATGAGGTAAATTCCCTAAACCCTAAGCTTTTGGTTCAAGCTTAATTTGGGAAATTTATAATGTATTTCAAGCATGGATTGTAAGAGCTTAAACTCAAACTAGAGTGGTTTGATTCCTTTATGCTCATTAATATGCTCATGCTTGATGAATATGGTAGGATTGCATGCTAGAGCTTACATGAGGTTATATATCCCCTAGATGTGTGATTTATTATGTGATTATATGTTAGGATGTGCTAGAATGGAATGGTGCATGAATGAGAATGTATGGAATGAATGGTTTGAACAAGCTAGACTATGCAACCCTAGGTTAGGGTTCGGTTTCTATGGGCTGCATGAACATGTTAGGGCTGCATGTTGGGACATGCAGGACGTTAGAAACGCTGCATGATTTGTCAGTAGGCTCCCGAAATGATCGGTTGAGCTAGAACTCGCGAATTAGGACGTAAACCAATTTAACTAGTCAAGGCTGCCAGTTTGGGTTCCAAACTGGTCAGTCTCAGGAAACTGGTAATTGCAGGTTCTTAGAGGCTGAATGGGCAAAAATGTAAAACACAAAAGTTGTAGAACAGGGTATTTCCTAGGGGGTACCATGGCCCGTTTCGCAAAATGAGGTTCCAAAGGCCTCCGTTTTTACGAAAAACCGAAGATGATCCATCTGGACGTAGTTTTTATGATCAACCGAATTCAAATTAAAACTGGTACTGATCTAGGTGGAATCAAAATTTTTGTAAAACACGAAAGTTTTAGATTTCTTCGAGAGCTAGAACTTTCGTGAAGACAACTTTTTCTAATTCCAAAAGGATTTTTAGTTATGATCTGTTTTCTAAAAACTGTACAGGGAGCAAAACATTCCTGCACATAATTTTATAGAACCAATAGAGAAAAATTGTTTTTCTGTCTAAACACTCTGTTTTGAATACAGAAACTGTTCTAAAGGCAGTTTCTAACCTTCAAACGTTTTATAAACCATGTTTTAAGGCTCAAGGATTTTAAGGGGAATTATAGCAGTTTTTCGGCTTTTATGCCAAAAACTTTTTCAAGGATAAAGAAAAGAAATTAAAATGTTCAAGTTCAAGGTTTGCAAGGTAAATAATTAAGACGAACGGTGATCGGGAATTTATACCCGACTCACAGGGCTTAGCCCCAAAGTCCGAAGTTGGCCCAAAGGAGGGTTGACTTTAGTAACCTTAGAGGTTAACTTGGGTTAACCTGGTTTTGATTAGAATAACGATAAGTTTGAGGTTAGGAGATAGCCTAACCCTTTACGCGCACACATGTAATTAATATAGGAGGTTATCCAACGTAACCTCACCTAAAATGTTTTATGATAGGGGGACATATAACCAAGCATTTCATGAATGTTGGTGGATAACCAACATTATTATGGTCATAGGCTATAATATTAACTAGTCATTCGATTAAGCAGGATATAATCTGCAGCTGAGCCCCGAGGTGGAACAGCATATCGCCAGACATAGACAAGGTAAGTACAACGCTGCCTACAGCATAGGCTATTAGTTGTATACTTGCCTAGATATTATTGTTGTGCTATGTGCTATGATGTGATGCTATGTTATATGTATGTAATAAGTCTATGCTATGAAATGTGTTAAGTAAGTAATGTATGCTTACGAGATATATGAAATGCATATAAATAATGATAAAATGACATCGAACGGTATGTTCATGAAATAGGATCATATATGACACGATTAAGAATGATAAGACGAAAAGTAGGTAAAGGCGATACGTCGCCTGTGTCGTGCCACCCGCACCAGGTCGGGTTGGACTGTGGGTTGAGTTGGATTTGGTTTGGCCGCCCCAACCAATTCATAGTTGCGCGCCAGGTACGAACACACATGTTAAGGGCCCCTAAGTAGAATAAGAGATGCAGAAATAAGTAAGCATAATATGAACATAATTGGTTCATGCATGCTATATGTCTTGAAGTATATACAACATAATGATGTTATGTTATGATATAAGTTATGAGTCGCGGTATAGGAGTTGTACTTGCTGAGCGAAAGCTCATTGTGTTAAGTTTGTGCTGTAGGTAAACAACCTGCTGGCAATTGATGATGCAAGGTGGAATCGCGTGGCTGGGCACTGTGAATGGTGGGAAATGGAAATCGTTACGCGTTTTGATAAATTATGGGATATGTAATGTTTAATTATAACTACTCAGTAGTATGCACAATTAGTACTCTTGATTATGTTTTATGTTTCATATTGTATATACGCCTTATAAAAAAAAAAAAAATTCCGCTGTGTATCACGTATTAAGTAAGTAAGATTGTATGCATGTATGTATGGTAACAGTCTGCACTAGGCGGGTCGTTACAGAATTGGTATCAGAGTGGTTTCCCTAAAACATGATTTCACAGTTGCCTGCCATCGCATCCATCCTTACAAGTAAGTACTAGATTTATTATGTTTTAGGTATATACAAGATACTTACGTTTAAAGTTATGTATGATAGACACGATATTATGGACCCGATCCAAGTATAGGAGGATCGAGACGCCGTCGCTGCATTCTTCCGGTCGCAGCCTTTATACTTTGACAGTACGAGACGATCGGTGTCGATTGGAGCATGGTTACACGACATGGAGCAGATTTTTGAGATCTGCCACATCGAGGCACATCTACAGGTCACCCTCGCTAGTAGGTGCCTAGTTGGAGATTCTAGGATGTGGTGGGTTACTTTGGGAGAGATTCAGATGCCCAGTCGTACGTGGGCATATTTTCGGACTGTTGTACTCACCCGATATGGACCGCTACCTGCCTGGAGGATCGACGAGCAGGTCCGGGATCCTGCGATCTACAGAGACATGCGACATTCTCGCTTCCAGAGGCTATCACAGGACTGGCACACGTACCCGGGGGAGACGATGAGTCATTATTGTTGAAGGTTCCAGGAGACGATGCTCCCAAACGTTCTCTCAGATATTCCGATGCCCAAGATGGAGGCGTTAGTACTCCTACGGAACGGAGTGTCGGCTCATATTCGCACATTCGTTCCATCACCTACATCGGAGATGACGATCGGTAGTTTTATTGATGACATCCTTGAGGCCGAGACTATCGCCCAGATAATCCGCCCTGATGGTCAGGCCAGCAGTTCACAGGCTCCAGCAGATGACGCCGGCCAGGGTGAGCCACAGCACGAGGTCGGGCCCATGTTCCCTGAGGACCCGATACCGGCTGTACCCGTACAGGTGGTCCCAGCCCAAGAGGCTATGGATCCGATGGACGCCGATGAGGCTTCGGACGACGACGTCATACCGATCGATCCACCGGAGCCGGAGGACCCCCCAGTCATCGTTATCTCCAGCGATGACGAGGACGATGATGAGGAATTAGAGCCGGAGCTTGATCAGGGTGGCTGGGACTGGGTAGAGGATCACGATGACCTCGACGACCCTAAGGAGTTTCCGTTGGAGGAGGAGCATCATGTGATTGATTTGGATGACGGAGATGAGGATGTGGACCATGATTCTGATTCTGATGCGTCTGTTATTACGCTCGAGATTATCGTTTAGATCTAGGGCCGTTGTATTTTCTTTTTGGGACAGTAGGACTGATTATAATATTTTGTTATTCGGACGTTAGGCTGTATATTATGTAAGATGGTAAAGTGTTAGACACTTCCATCCAAAATTTTTGGCCGTGTATATATATGTTTGTACAGTATGATGTATTTTGAAAATATGTAAATATGGTTATCAACAGTATGTATTTATGAAAGTATGACACTATGGTGTACTTTTGAAATTATACAAAAAGACCGTGGAGACACGGGATATATGACAAGAGCCATGGTATGATTTTGAAAGCTATAAAAGTGTATGGTATGATGCGAATATGCCACCAAGTTATGGCATGACATGTGTATGATATGATGTTATGTACGAAATGAATGACTATGGCAAGATATGATGTTATATAGTACGGTATAGTAAGATTTGTACGAAGGAAAAGATATTGATAGGATAATAATATCTTTTCTTATATAGGGAATTAGAAGATGGTACGTACGCGCCGTAACGCACCTGCAAATCCACTCCAGCCGGATTTAGCAACCTTAGTAGCTAACCTATAACAGTAGTTGCTGGCACAGCAACAAGAGATGACCAAGCTTCGCGAGCAATTAGCTCAAGTAAACCAAGGACCGCGAGTTCAAGAGGTTCCACAGCAAGCACCTCCAATTCCTCCAGTGGTACCTCAGGTGCCCAATGTCCAACCTGAAGTTCCGCCGGAAATCCCTCGGAATGTTGAGATTCCGATGGCACCCGCTTGAATATAAGTTAACCCGCCAGAAATATGGGAGGATCTGCTATACGAGCGGTTTAGACGAATGAAGGCGCCCGAGTTTGAGGGGCCTACAGATTCAGTTGCTGCTGACAATTGGCTTATTGATATTCAAGTCATCTTGGATTTTATGCGACTCACAGAGCAAGAGAAAGTACTTTGTGCTTCTTTCGCTCTCAAGAAAGATGCAAGGCACTGGTGGAGGACAGTGCAACTGCGCCGGGATGTTATGGCTATGACCTGGCAGGATTTTGTAAACGAGTTTCGTGCCATGTACTACAACCGAGATGTACTTACAGTACAACAAGACGAATTCACCAATTTCAAGCAAGGGACGTTGACGGTGATGGAAGCCATCAGGAGGTTCGAGCAACTTGCACGATTATGTCCAAACCTAGTGCCGAATGAGGCAGAAAAGGTGCGCCTGATGATGAAAATGTTTAGGACAGACATTGCCAAGCAAGTCAATGCTGGCAGTAGTCCGCCAAGAACAGTATCGGACTGCGTAAGTCGAGCCATACGAGCCGAGTATTGGATCAACCAAGACAAAGAAGCCAGGGCTCAGATCTTTAAAGCCAAGAAGGAGGAAAAGACTGCCACTAGGTCAACGCAACCCCGTCAAGGTTCAGAGGTGAATTCGAAGGGCCAAGCTAGCAACTCCGGCCAAAGTCCCAAACAATCTGGGAAGAATAAGCGGAAGGGAAATTTCAATGGTCAAGGGCAACAGCAAAATTTCCCCCAGAAAAGGAATAATCGGGGAAATGAGGGGAATAATGCCAGTTATCCCACATGTGAAAGCTGTGGGAAGAAGCACCCCGGAGTCTATAGGAAGGGAACAAATACTTGCTACGTATGTGGCAGGGAGGGGCATTACACGAGAAGCTGTCCCCAGAATAACCCAAACCAGCAACCTCAGTACCAGAATCGGAACCCCAACCAACGACAACTACACATTGTGCAAGCTAAGCTTGAGGTACCTCCAGTGGCACAAGGAAGATTGGAGGCGCCTGAACCTCAAGCCAGGATCTACGCCTATACAAGAGGAGACGCCAAGGCAGGAACATCACATGTGGTGACAGGTCAGATCTCTATCACCACCTATGATGTAATTGCGTTGTTCGATTCTGGCGCTACTCACTTGTTCATATCGATGGAGTTCGCTCAGAAATTAGGAAATAGTGTGTATAGGGTAGAATAACCTTTCAGCGCTTCTTTGCCATCCGGAGAAATTTTGTGGTCCAACTTCTGGATCCAAAATGGTCTCATTTTTATTTGTGGCAGAGAATTACGTGCAGATCTCATCGCAATCAAACTCCGTGATTTCGATGTGATCTTGGGGATGGATTTCTTAGGGATATACAACGCTAGGATCAACTGTAGAAAGCGTTGTGTGACAATTAACCCGAACGATAAAGATGAGTTTAACTTTTACGGACAACCCCGAAATTCCGTCACCAAGTTTGTGTCAGCAATAAGAGCATGGAAGATGCTAGCAAATGGATGTCAGGGGTATTTAGCGAGCATGGTGGATAAGGACCAGGAGAAAGAATTAACACCAGAGGACGTTCCCATTATAAGGCAATATGTGGATGTTTTTCCACAACAGTTACCCGGACTTCCGCCAGAACGTGAAATTTCATTCGAAATCGAGCTGTTACTCGGAGTCGCGCCGGTATCAAAAGCCCCGTATAGGATGGCACCGGCAGAACTGTGAGAACTACAAGTACAGCTACAGGAGCTGTTGGACAAAGGGTTCATCAGACAGAGTCACTCCCCATGCGGAGCACCTGTCGTGTTCGTGAAAAAGAATGATGGATCTCTACGTATGTGCATAGATTACCGAGAGCTCAATAAGATCACGATTAAGAATAAGTAACTTCTTCCGAGGATTGACGATCTCTTCGATCAACTCCGAGGGGCGATGGTATTTTCGAAGATCGATTTACGTTCGGGCTACCATCAGCTACGGATTAAAGAGTCAGATATCTCCAAAACAGCTTTCCGAATGCGCTATGGACATTACGAGTTTCTAATCATGCCGTTTAGATTGACCAATGCCCCCACCGCTTTTATGGATCTCATGAACCGTGTGTTCAAGGAGTACCTGGATAAGTTCGTGATCGTCTTTATTGATGACATTTTGATCTATTCAAAGTCCAAGGAGGAGCATGAACGTCACCTTAGGTTGGTGATGGGAATGCTAAGGCAACATCAGTTGTACGCTAAATTCACTAAGTGTGAATTTTGGCTGGAAAAGGTTCATTTCTTGGGGCATGTGGTGTCCAAGGAGGAAATTTCTGTAGATCCAGCTAAAGTGGAAGCGGTTAGCTTATGGCCAGCACCCAGGAACGTCACGGAGATAAGAAGTTTCCTGGGATTAGCAGGATACTACAGGAGGTTCGTAGAGGGATTTTCGAAGATCGCAGCACATCTTACTACCCTCACTAGGAAGGAGAAGAAGTTCGAATGGACTCCGAAATGCGAGGAGAATTTCCAGGAACTTAAAAGGAGGCTGACGAGCGCGCCCGTACTAATAATTCCTGATGTGGACACGGGAAATTTCGTGATCTATAGTGATGCTTCTAAGAATGGATTAGGAGCCGTCTTGATGCAAAATGGGAACGTAGTAGCATATGCGTCAAGAAAACTAAAGAATCACGAAAGGAATTATCCGACACACGACCTGGAACTCGCAGCAGTAGTCTCCGCACTTAAGATTTGGAGGCACTACCTGTACGGAAACAGATGTGAAATCTACACAGATCACCAGAGTCTCAAATATATTTTTACTCAAAATGAGTTAAATATGAGGCAACGCAGATGGCTGGAGCTAGTAAAGGATTACGATTGTGAAATCCTTTACCACCTTGGAAAGGCAAACAAGGTAGCCGACGCGCTAAGTAGGAAATCAGTAGGCATGCTGATGTCTATTGAAGCTTTTCCTAAGCCGTTGCAATGGGAAATTGCCGATTTCAACCTAGAAATGATCACGGGAAGACTATCTTCATTAACTCTTAAGTAGGACTTGCTATACTCCATTAAGGCGCATCAAGGAAAGGATTCCTCGCTGCTCAGAGCGCAACTGTTCGACGAAGAGAAAACGAAATTCAAGACTTCCGAGGATGGAGTTATTTACTTCCAAGGGAGAATTTGTGTACCAGATGTGGAGGATTTGAAGAATCAAATCATGACAGAGGCACATAAGACGCCGTATTCTGTGCATCCAGGAGCTTCTAAGATGTACAAAGACCTCCGAGAGACCTATTGGTGGCCCAACATGAAGAACGAAATAGCAGAATTTGTGTCGAAATGCTTAACTTGTCAGAAGGTTAAGGCTGAACATCGACATCCGGGAGGCGAATTACAGAAAATTGAGCTTCCTGAATGGAAATGGGAGCAGATTACGATGGATTTCGTAGTAGGACTGCCTAGGACTGCAAGTGGGAACGACGCGATTTGGGTCATTGTCAACAGATTGACCAAATCGGCACACTTTATTGTGATTAAAACGACTTTTTCAGTGGAAAAGTTGGCAGGAATCTACGTAGCTCAGATTGTTAAGTTGCACGGAGTGCCTGGGTCGATCATCTCAGATAGGGATGGACGCTTCACTTCGCGATTTTGGATGAGTGTTCACGCCGCCGTGGGATCGAAACTGAAGTTTAGCACGGCGTTTTACCCTCAGACAGATGGGCAATCGGAGAGAACTATACAGACACTCGAGGATATGTTAAGATCCTGCGTCTTGGATTTCAAAGGAAATTGGGACGAGAAACTACCATTGATCTAATTTTCCTACAACAACAGTTACCATGCATCAATTGGGATGGCCCCATTTGAAGCATTGTATGGACAAAAATGTCGATCACCTCTACATTGGCAAGAAGTTGGGCAGAAACAGCTACAAACCACAGACTTCATCGAAAAGACGTCTGAAGATATCAGAAAGATCAAGCAAAGACTCGATGTAGCCTTTAGCCGACAGAAGAGCTATGCCGACCGACGTCGAAGACCGTTAGAGTTTCAAATCGGGGATGCTGTTTTCATCAAAATTGCCCCGATGAATGGGGTAATGAGATTCAGCAAGAAAGGAAAGCTCAGTCCACGTTATACAGGAACGTTTGAAATCCTAGAAAGAATTGGGAAGGTGGCGTATAAGCTTGCCCTGCCGCTGTAGTTGGCGTCAATGCATAACGTTTTCCACGTTTCGATGCTCAAGAAGTATGTTTCAGACCTTTCCCACGTACTCAGTCAGGAACCGGTAGAGGTTCAGACTGATTTAACTTACGAGGAGAGGCCCGTTAGAATTCTCGATAGGGAGGAAATGGTTTTAAAAAATCAAACTATTCCCATGGTTAAGGTCTTATGGGGAAATCATAAGGTCGAGGAAGCAACCAGGGAACTAGAAGATGAGATGAGGAAAAACTACCCCGAGTTGTTTTGATTTTCGAGGACGAAAATTTTTAAGGGGGGGTAGATTGTAATACCTAATTTTTTCTATGTTACTATTTCCTTTTTAAAGAAATTAAATGCATGCCGTATCGGCATTTATGAAAAAGTTTGCTTTAGAACTCTATTTGGTATTATGAGCTCTTATAACTTTATAAGACTCAAATATGCTTGTTTTGATTGAAAAATGGTCTTTTCGGACGAAAAGAGATGAAATTTACATCATTTTAGGAAAGTCAAAGGGTTGACCAAAAAAGTCAACTTTGATTTGAAAAAGTTAAAGTTTGACCAAAATGGTCAAAACCATCACTGTACAATTTTGTGAGATGCAGTATAGGAAAAATACTGCGAAAACTCATTTTTTCGGATAAGATGACATAAATGAGAACTAAAACCACTATAGAAAAATCAAGCACGCAAAATTAGGGTACAGGGCAAAAGGGTTCGAAAAAAATAAAAAAAAAATTTTTCAACCCGATTTTTCACAGATAAAATTTTTATGACAGTATAAAATATTAATACTGTGTATTAGTACAACACAGTATTAGATTTATTTATGTTAAGTTTAAATTATACTATTTATTGAAAAAAAGGAAACAAACAAGCCCCTTTTATTTATGACATCATAATTTTTCTAATTATGACATCATCACTTTTTGGAGAGCCAACCCACACAAGACAAGTGTCTTGTTCTAGTTTTTTCTTGCTTGTTTCCTACTCAATGACAGTCGGCCAAGGGGGGGCTTTTGTGAAAAAAATTCAAAAGTTTTGGGTCAAAATGAGAAGAAAAAAGAGTCCCACATTGCCTATAAATAGGGCTGCCCTCCACCTCCTTTAAATCAGAAAATGCAACTAATTTCTGCCCATTTTCTTTCATGAAAAACCGAGTAAGAGATAGGAAGAAATCTGAAAAATTTTCTTGAACCAACTTATGTGTGTGTTGTTCGGTTTGTGTGAGGAAGCAAGAGGAAGTGAGGAAAAAATTTTTTCAGCCACTATGTAGGGCTGTAGTCGTGGGCTGAGAGCAGGGGAAAGAGAGGAAAAAAGTTCAAAAATTTGAAGGAAAACTCTAGGGTAGAGTCGGGTTCCATCCGAGCAAGCTTGGGGTAAGTTTTCGAAACCATTTTTTCCTTCCTAGCAAGCTCACGGGTTTGTATAAGAAACCAAGAGAAAAATTTTCAGTTTTGGGTCCAATTTAGGGCTGTAGCCTTGCATAAAAGGGTGCCAAAATTTGAGTCCAAAAACAGCCAAGTTGGTGTCCATTTGGTGAGCCAAAACCGGTTGTGCAAGCCTACAGCCAAGGGTGTGAGAATTGGTTCAAGTCCTAAAGCCAAACCCCACCTATTTAAGATGATTTTTCAAAAAGCTCAAATCCTATTTCAATTGAGTTTTTAAGTCAAGATTTAAATGTATTTGTTTAAGTTAAGGTTTGTAAGAGCATAAGCTCACTAATTTAGTTTTCATGCCCTTAAAGTGCTTGATTAGGTTGCTAGAGTGGTTTGATTCCTTTATGCTCATTAATATGCTCATGCTTGATGAATATGCTAGGATTGCATGCTAGAGCTTACATGAGGTTATATGTCCCCTAGATGTGTGATTTATTATGTGATTGTATGTTAGGATGTGCTAGAATGGAATGGTGCATGAATGAGAATGTATGGAAATGGTTTGAACATGTTAGACCATGCAACCCTAGGTTAGGGTTCGGTTTCTATGGGCTGCATGAACATGTTGGGGCTGTATGTTGGGACATGCAGGACATTAGAAACGCTGCATGATTTGTTAGTAGGCTCCCGAAGTGATCGGTCGAGCTAGAACCCGCGAATTAGGACGTAAACCAATTTAACTAGTCAAGGCAGCCAGTTCGGGTTCCAAACTGGTCAGTCTCAGAAAACTGGTAATTGCAGGTCCTTAGAGGCCGAATGGGCAAAAATATAAAACATGAAAGTTGTAGAACAGGGTATTTCCTAGGGGGCAGCGTGTGCCGTTTCGCAAAATGAGGTTCCAAAGGCCTCCGTTTTTACGAAAAACCGAAGATGGTCCATCTGGATGTAGTTTTTATGATCAACCGGATTCAAATTAAAACTGGTACTGATCTAGGCAGAATTAGAATTTTTGTAAAACACAAAAGTTTTAGATCTCTTCGAGAGCTAGAACTTTCATGGAGACAACTTTTTCTAATTCCAAAAGGATTTTTAGTTATGATCTGTTTTCTAAAAACTGTGCAGGGAGCAAAACATTCATGCACAGAATTTTATAGAACCATTAAAGAAAAATTGTTTTTCTGTCTAAACACTCTGTTTTGAACACAGAAACTGTTCCAAAGGCAGTTTCTAACCTTCAAACGTTTTATAAACCATGTTTTAAGGCTCAAGGATTTTAAGGAAAATTATAGCAGTTTTTCGGCTTTTATGCCAAAAACTTTTTCAAGGATAAAGAAAAGAAATTAAAATGTTCAAGTTCAAGGTTTGCAAGGTAAATAGTTAAGACGAACGGTGATCGGGAATTTATACCCGACTCACAGGGCTTAGCCCCAAAGCCCGAAGTTGGCCCAAAGGAGGGTTGACTTTAGTAACCTTAGAGGTTAACTTGGGTTAACTTGGTTTTGATTAGAATAACGATAAGTTTGAGGTTAGGAGATAGCCTAACCCTTTACGCGCACACATGTAATTAATATGGGAGGTTATCCAACGTAACCTCACCTAAAATGTTTTATGATAGGGGGGACATATAACCAAGCATTTCATGAATGTTGGTGGATAACCAACATTATTATGGTCATAGGCTATAATATTAACTAGTCATTCGATTAAGCAGGATATAACCTGCAGCTGAGCCCCGAGGTAGAACAGTATATCGCCAGACATAGACAAGGTAAGTACAACGCCGCCTACAGCATAGGCTATTAGTTGTATACTTGCCTAGATATTATTGTTGTGCTATGTGCTATGATGTGATGCTATGTTATATGTATGTAATAAGTCTATGCTATGAAATGTGTTAAGTAAGTAATGTATGCTTACGAGATATATGAAATGCATATAAATAATGATAAAATGACATCGAACGGTATGTTCATGAAATAGGATCATGTATGATACGATTAAGAATGATAAGACGAAAAGTAGGTAAAGGCGATACGTCGCCTGTGTTGTGCCACTCGCACCAGGTCGGGTTGGATTGTGGGTTGAGTTGGATTTGGTTTGGCCGCCCCAACCAATTCATAGTTGCGCGCCAGGTACGAACACACATGTTAAGGGCCCCTAAGTAGAATAAGAGATGCAGAAATAAGTAAGCATAATATGAACATAATTGGTTCATGCATGTTATATGTCTTGAAGTATATGCAATATAATGATGTTATGTTATGATATAAGTTATGAGTCGTGGTATAGGAGTTGTACTTGCTGAGCGAAAGCTCATTGTGTTAAGTTTGTGCTGTAGGTAAACAACCTGCTGGCAATTGATGATGCAAGGTGGAATCGCGTGGCTGGGCACTGTGAATGGTGGGAAATGGAAATCGCTACGCGTTTTGATAAATTATGGGATATGTCATGTTTAATTATGACTACTCAGTAGTATGCACAATTAGTACTCTTGATTATGTTTTATGTTTCGTATTGTATATACGCCTTATAAAAAAAAATTTTCCGCTGTATATCACGTATTAAGTAAGTAAGATTGTATGCATGTATGTATGGTAACGGTCTGCACTAGGCGGGTCGTTACACATTCGGCCTCTATAGACCTGCAATGACCACTTTCCTGAGGCTGTCCAGTTTGGAACCCGAACTGGCAGCCTTGTCTAGTTAAACTGGTTTACGTCCTAATTCACGGGTTCTACCTCGACCGATCACATCGGGAGCTTAATGACAAATCATGCAGCGTTTCTAACGTCTTGTATGTCCCAACATGCAGCCCCAACGTATCCATGCAGCCCATACAATCCGAACCCTATCCTAGGGTTGCATGGTCTAGCATATCACATACCATTCCAAGCATTCCATAACATACCAAAATAAATTCCTAGCATACAATCACATGCTTAATCATGCTATAGGGGACATATATCCTCATGTAAAATTCTAGCATGCAATTCTAGCATATCAATCAAGCATAAGCATATTAATGACATAAATAAACCAAACCACCATTAAGCTGCCTAATCAAGCCCTAAAGCAACTAATGGGCATAAAATAAATTAATGAGCTTATGCTCTTACAAACATTAGCTTGAACAAATATATTTAAATCTTAACTTAAAAACTTAAATGAAATAAGATTAGAGCTTTTTGAAAAATTACCTTGAATTGGTAAGGTTTGGCTTATGGATTAGGACCTCTAACTCACACCGTTGGTCCCTAGCTCCTAGAGCCGGTTCCACTCACCAAAAAACTCCAAAACTTGGCTGTTTTGGACTCAAAATCAGCCTCCCCCTAAAGCACGGCCACACCACAAGTTTGGACCCAAAATCTGAAAATTTTCCACTGCTTTTCCCTGCACAAACAGTGGCTGCTCCTAGACCCAAAATTGGTCTCAAATCTTGATTTCGGTTGCTCGGATCACACCCGAACTCTTCCCTAGAGTCTCCCCTAACTTTCCAAAATTTTTTTCTCTCTTGTTCCCTGCTCCTTGCCCACGGCAACAGCCCAGCAGTGGCTGGAAAAATTTTTTCCACTCTTCCTCTTACTTCCTCACACAAAACCGAACACACCTACACCAAGGTTCAAGAAAATTTTTTTGTTTCTTTCTCTCCCTCACTCTCTCGGTTTTTCTTGGCTGAAAATGGGCATAATAAGACTGTATTTTCTGATTTAAAAAGGGTGGAAGACACCCATATTTATAGGCAATGTGGGACTCTTCAACTTTGCACTTTGACCCCTAAATTTTTTAAAATTTTTCACAAAAACCCACATAGGTGGCCGGCCATGGGGCTTGGAGAAGAAGCAAGAAAACTCTAGAACAAGACACTTATCTTGTGTGGATTTGCTCTCAAAAAGTTAGTGATGTCATAAATAAAAAAATTATGATATCATAAATCATAGAGGCTTGTTTGTCTACTTTTTCCAATAAGCAGTATAATTTAAACTTACTACAGATAAATCTAATACTGTGTTGTACTAATACACAGTATTAATATTTTATACTGTCATAAAAATTTTATCTGTGAAAAATCGGGTTGAAAATTTTTTTCTTTATTTTCTCAAACCCTTTTGCCCTGTGTCCTAACTTTGCATGCTTGATTTTTCTACGGTAGTTTTAGTTCTCATTTACGTCATCTTATCCGAAAAAATGGGTTTTTGCAGTATTTTTCCCATACTGCATGTCACAAAATTGTACTGTTAAGGTTTTGACCATTTTGGTCAAACTTTGACTTTTCCAGGTCAAAGTTGACTTTTTGGGTCAACCCTTTGACTTTCCTAGAATCATGTAAATTTCATCTCTTTTCATCCGAAAAGACCATTTATCAATCAAAACAAGCATATTTGAGTCTTATAAAGCTATAAGAACTCATAACACATAATGAAGTCCTAAAGCGAACTTTTTCATAAATGCCGATACGGCATGCATTTAATTCTTGTAAAAAGGAAATAGTAACATAGAAAAATCGAGTATTACATAAACCTAAACCCAAATAGAAAGATTAAGGGTTTAGCACCAAATAGAGGTTATCCAACGTGACCTTTTAAGGAATAATCAAAGTTTGATTGTTCTTAAAAAGTAGAATGACCGACGATGACCAAGTAAGGTACCAAGTATCGGGAACATACAACTAAGATTAGGTATGAGTGTTGGTTAGGTCACAACATTCTATGATAGGATCCTGATCCTATGCTCTTTGAAATAGCAGGAAGTGACCTGCTATTGCAACCTGAAGTAAGGACGTAACACCCAGGATACAGCACAAGAGATAAGTACAAATCTCACCTGCAGTATGAAAGATAGTATTATGCTATTACAGGTTTTGTGCTATGTTTTATGTGATGCCATGGTTGCGAAAATGTTATGTCTTTAAAAGTGCTATATTTACAAAATGTCATGTTTTCAAAAGTGCTATATTTGCAAAATGTCATATTTGCAAAAATGCTATGTTTACAAAATGTCATGTTTACAAAAGTGCTATATTTACAAAATGTTATGTTTGCAAAAGTGCTATGGTTGTATAAATACCATGCCAAGTTATGAATGAAGTATAAGATATGATATGATCTAGTGACATCATAAGGCATGTTCACTAATGATAAACAACATGGTAAGAAAACACAAGTAAAGTGTCGTACCAACCTCCCAAAGGTGGAGGATCAACCTCCCAAAGGTGGAGGATTTTTCATGTTCAAGTTTAATGATTCCCAAAATTGTTAGGGGCCTTGCAAACCCCTAACTCTATCTGAAGAGCGCGCATCTGATACGTACACAAGGGGCCCACATGTTAAAGAAAGATAATAAGTTCAAGTTAAAAATTGATGCATAAATGAACATAAATGGTTCATGCACATATTTATGATAATTGATATGTTTTCAAGATGTTTTAATAATAAGAAAATATTTTGTGAGATAAAGTTTGTGCTTACTGGGCGAAAGCTCATTATTTATATTTCATACTGTAGGTAAGAAACCTGCAGCCTAAATGATGAGCTATATGCGGACGGTACGGCGGATGAAGGGCGGTATGGATACCACTACGCATATTTTCCGCACCCTTTTTTGAGTTAAGAAGTTTTTGTATATATGTATATATTATGAAAACAAATTATGTTATATAGTATATTTGGTACTAAAGACTTCAAAAAATCTTTTACGTTTGTATGTATGTATGTAAATATTGCTAAGGGCAAATCTAATATATATATATATAATTACGTTGAAAAAAAAAATATTATCAAATTTTCAAGTAAAGTATAGTTAAGTATGAGAGGTGACGGCCCTACGTAGGATGAGGGCGTCACAGTATGTAAACAGGAGTTCAGTTTCAGACTTTTAGTAGAATAGTCTAAAGTTGATAATTGATGAATAATTAATCCGGGATTAATTTTTCACAATTATAGGAGTCTCTTTACATATTTCCATCGGGTCCTTCTATTAACTCATATGGTTCCAAGAAGCGTCTCGGGATTTGTTCCTAATGAGATCGGTAAATTAAATGGGAATTTAATAATGTCTATTAAGACATGGTACTCTCTAACATGCAATCCCGAAAAAATTGGACATTTGAAATTAATGTAGACAAATAATGTGATTTGTTAACATATGATTGGTTGCAAATAAAATAATTATTTGTTAATTATTTTGGTTAATTTAATTTTGGAAATAAGATTATGTTTGAATTATTTAGTTTTTGAAAACAAAATATTTCTCTCCTAATCTATGGTGCACGAATTTTAGTGATTGGAGGGAAGAAAATTTTGTTTCAAAATTGTTTAAACATATTACAAACATTAAATAATTAATTGATTTAAATAATGGAACTTATTTGATAGATTTTCCTTTCTTAAAGAATGATGCACATTTTTTTGGTGGAAAGAGAATCTAAAATATTCCATTTATTTAAATTAATTAAATATGGATAATGTTTGTGGAAAATATTTATTTAAATTCAAATAAGAAAATGTTATTTAAATTCAAAGGTTTAAAAAGAATTTGAATTTAGATAGGATTAGGACTTTTTGACTAGTCTAGATTCTTGATTTAAATTTGAACCACCAATCAATCTACACATAAAGGGGAGCACGAATTTTTTGAGATTCTCCAAGCAAAAAACAGTCCATAAGATTTAAAGAACCTAGCCCGAAATTCTTATGATCCTTTGGTTCAAAATATTATCCGGAAAAATAATTATTAATTATTTTTTAAGTAGGAGATATTTTTGAAAAAAGGATTGGAGTATTATATAAAGGTTAGGGGTTCTTGAAAAAAACCAACTATCATCATACACTCAAAGAAAGGGGACGTTTTTTTGGGAGAGAGAAAACATAAAAAACTAGGTTTTTGTGCTTGAGAAAATTCATCCTTCTTGGGTGTGAGAAAAAGAGAGAAATTTTCATTCAATCAAAACTGTGAGGAAGGTTAAACCAAGTGATATTTTTCATAGAAGGTTAATCAGTTCCTGTTTTGTAGTTTTGAAGAACGAACCCAGATCGAATTCTCAATGAGGTACATCGGGATTGAGAAAATGAGATCTAGACTTTGGAAGAATTACCAGTCGTTTGAATTCATAGCACGTGTGCCCACACGCACTTGAGACGTGGAGACTCGAGAATAGTATAGAAGACACGTTGGTCGATGTTCTAGCAATTCTGGAATCCGAGAAACAAGGTATATTTGATCATGTATTTAATTTATTGTTATATACATCATGAGCTTCTTTTCTAAATTGGCATAAAAATTTTAAAACTTCTGCTGCGCCGTAACTCTGATATCGGATCTGTTTTTCCAGCATTCTTGTCATTGCGGATGCAAAGACAAATCATGGAAAATAAAAATCAAAGGTGAAGTTGATGTATGTGTCTCTTTAGTATTCGTCATTTCACTTGATTATTTAATCATGATCCTTTGAATATTTTTGGAAATCTTTATATATTATTCTAATTCTCTCTTCTTATTTTCGCTATGACGATCCTTCCCACTGGAAACAGAGATCCTAGAAGGAAATTTTTTTTTTTTCAACTATTTCGTAATTTTATTAATTTTTTAGTAAATTAACATATATATATATATATTCACTTCATTCTCTTTTAATTAATAAGTCTAACCAATTCATAACTTAATTTTAAAGTGGTAACACAATTAAGTTTTTTATTATTATTTTTTTGTATGATTTGAAGATATATAATTTTTATTTAGGGAAGACTTTAGTTAGGTAAAAGTTGACTTCGACGATAGTTTCATTATCATATAAAATTTGAAGAATCTACTATGGCGGTGGAGGGCATTCTGAAAGAATAACACTTTTTTCTTTTGGTGGAGATTAATTTCATCAAAATGTGAATATACGTGTGCATGTCAATTGCTAAGAGTGCGCAATGAAATCCTTCCATACTTTAATAAAAACTAGTTGGCGAGCACGTACGGATAGACAGAAAGCAAAACAAGAGCAAAAGAGAGAACAAAAAAAAATGTGGAGGTGACTAGACCATCAAGTAGTGATGATTGGACCATCACGTGGTAGTCCAAAAGAAAAAACAAAGCACCATCGATAGTGCATTCATCCTTTAAAGGTAGGTAATTGACTAGAACCAAGTGTTTGGCTATTGCTTTAGTATATTAAATTTTTGGAAAAATTAGCTAACAGGTGATAACTCTACGAAGATATAGTTATTTTAACTTTTCGTGCATTTAATTGAGCTACGTTCTTGAAAATTATTTTATTTAATTTGTCCCTCTAAATAAAATTTTTTTGTTTGGTCATTTGTGTAGGTTAATTAGGTGAAAAGAGGCAGAAAGGGCTTTATATACTCAAGCTGAGGGAAAAACTGTAATCCAAAAGCTTAATAAAAGATCAAATTTTGAATTGAAATTCGGATTAAGATGAAACGCACGTGCAAAAAGAGTCATGCACGCCACATGGGGGAAATTAGCCGTTTGATGCACTCCTGATCATCCCTTCTCTGATCAGCATTTGCATCACTAGAATCCACATTGGAGCTTTGCCTTTGAAACCTCCATTGAACGCCACCGAAGGCTCTTCCAAAGCACTGATACCAAGTTGAAAGATCAATTATAAGTTGAATGGATTATGAGGGAACGAGGAAAAAATTTCTTTGCTTCATTAATTAGATACTTATGTACAACTGAGATTTCAAATCTAACCTCTACCAATTCTGACAGTTTGCTATAACAGAATCTGTAACTAACTAGGGTCCACCTTATCACCCTTCAATACATAATTTTTTTTTTTAATTCTTCTTAAAAATACAGGAGATGCATTTTTAAATTTGCAAGATTGAAGGGACAACGGTAAATTTTCAATGAACACATGGGAAATTCTAACTTTTTACCGCAAAAATTTTCTTTTCCTTTCTTATATTTTAATTAAAGGCAATTAATTATGTAGTTGGCCGGTCCTAACATTTTTTTGATGCATCTAATTTTCTGCTATTTATATTGGTCCAAGTCACTATAGCTTAGTAATTATATTGAATACTAAAAAGGCTCTGAACTCCAAAAATGTTAGGCGAGAAGTGAAAATCGATAATTATACACTTGCTTAGAAAGCAATGAAGGTTGAGTTGTTTAAGGGTCATGGGATTAATTGATGAAACCTAATAATTTACAAAAACATTGATTTTGGTAAGAAAAGTGCTTTATAAACTTCGTGTTCATAAGGAAAAGGGGCTTCAAGATATAAAAAAGAAATCAATTTTCGGTTGGTGTCATTTGCCTTCTTTCAAAGGTCGCTTCTAATTTTCTTTTATTTTTTTATTTTTATGTAGTTTATCATTGAGGTAGGATTTACATTCTTTTTCTTTTCTTTTCTTTTTTTAAATCTTTTTAATAAATTGAAATGAGGGATTTACAGTTTTCAGTTATGGTTATATATATACATATATATTTTTTGTGTAATCGTCGGTGGTTACATACAAAATTATTAAAATAAATACACGACTTACTTATATTTGATGGCATGATATTTTATATGACTTATAATTAAGCAACTGGTTTACTCCAAACATTGATTAAATATAAATATTTTTGAAGCGAACAATACATACCTCAAATTAAAATCCATATTCAGGAGAAAGGGAATATCTTTTTTTTTTTTTATTGTATTTTTTTGTTTTGTTACATTTATTTACAAATTTATTTCGAAACTTGCCGACTATATTACTCTTTTTTTTTTTTTTTTCCTTCTATGAAAATGAAAAATCTTCATCTATCCTCAGCCTCTTCATGGCACTCCAAACAAAAGAAACTTGCGAGAAAGCGTTATCAGTTAATTCTATAAAAGAAATAATATAGAAATGCATCATCTATTAGCATTCAATGGAATTTTTATCTTGTCAAATTCATAAGTTTTTTTTTTTTTTTTTTCTGGGTATTATCATGGACTACTTCTAAACTGGGGGGTTTTTTTTTTTTTTTTTTGGTTTTTCATTAAAAAAAAAAACTTTTATTTGTTGATAAATCAGTCAAATTTTTTTCCTTGTCCAAAAGCTTCTAAAAACTTGGTGGGTATTCAGAACTTAAAAAAATTGATTAAAGTGTTTGGGAAAAAAAAATGTTTATTGAAAGTGGAAGAGAAATACCATCAAGCCAAAATGTTGTATCTGATGAAACTTTTTTTTTTTAATATTTATTTTTAACAAGATTGATTAACAATGGTTGTGATCTTTTGCACAATTTTCTTTTGTTGACAATATAAATGTAGCTTAAGGAATTTTTTTTAATCAATGTAAACCGAAGGTTAAAAATTTTGTTAAAAGCATATAAATAGCATTACAGGTGATGAATTTTTGTTTGGGTGACAGTTCTGACTAAATAGAAAAACAAAAATGAAAAAACCATATCAACAAGTCAAAATAAGTTGTCAATCCAAAATCACATTTAATAAACACTCTAAATACTCAATATTTATTTATTAAAACAATCAATACTTATTAATGGGTGTAATTTTTTTTTTTTTTTGGCCAACTACCAAATTTGTTACAATCATCTGATATATATTATATAGTCAAAGTCGATGGGTAAATATTAAAGTAACCATTATAACCATACACCCTTATTTAATTTTCTCCATTATTTAAAAGAAAAAAGTCAATAAAGCTTAACACACACAAAAAAAAAAAAAAAAATGCTCAAAGACATCTTAGCTAAAAAATATTATAAATTATTTCTAGATAAACATACTAGTTTGTGCATATAATTAAACCGATCGCAATATAGCACATACAAAGAAGAGGTTATTTTGATGCTGCAAAAAAAAAATTTTTTTTTTTTCAACTCTCATAACTACTAGGAATTGATATGCTTATAAAGGTTCAGGAGTAGGTGCCGGAGATGCAGTAGGAGCTGCTGAAGGAGGCATATCTTGGCGACGGAGTTCCGATGATGTTGGAGGAGGTGGAGGACTTGGCTTCTTTCTAACTTTCCAGGTCATGAAATCTGCACAAGTTCCACGGCGATGACAACAATTAGCAAAGCAATTCCATTGGTTAGTTTAAAAAAAAAAAAAAATTTGGGCTATGGATGTTTGATTTGTCATGATCCACACCTGAATTTTGCCAAGGCAAAAGAACAATTAGAATCTAGCTAAGAAAATGCTCCGTTTTAATTGTTCAGTCAAGAGATTTTTTTTTTTTTTTTCTTTTGTAAGTAGAATCTGTTATTATAAACAAGGAACGTATGATACAACAAGAAACTGATCACAAACGGATGAACGTACGAATTAATTATCGGTTTCAGCATATGTTAGATGATGTTGCAACGCAAAAACAGCCGTGATGAGGATAATTAGCATAATGCCTAATGAACTGCAGATTAGAGTCATCACTTCTGAGTAAAAATATAAACTATTGAACGATCGTAAGATTTTTGTATCCAAATCGTTTATTATTGCTCGTTCGTCGCCTTCATGCATCAAACATTATATAGGAGCAAATCGACTTGGAGAAGGTGGAGGACTTGGCTTCTTTCTAAATTTCCAAGTCATGAAATCTGCACAACCACCGATGGTGATGACAGCCAAAAAAATAGCAATTCCATTGATTTAGAAAAAATTAAAACGTTAGGGCTATGTTTGATTTCTCATGATCCAAACCTGAATTTTGCAAAGGAAAAGGACAATTAAAATCTAGCAAAGAAAATGTTCCTAAATTAATTTTCAGCTTAGAGAAAAATTAAGAGAAGTAAACAATAATGGCGTTAATTTTCTTTTATCAAGTAAACTAGAATTAACCAGCCAAAAAAAAGTAAGAAATATAGTATGAAGATAAGAAATTACTAAAAATGAGCTTTCCTTCTTTGATTTCCTTCATAACTACTTTGATTTCGTTAAAGTAATGTTTAAATCGGCTTAACATCTGCCTCAGAAAGCATATAGACACATATATAGCTATATATCTTTATATCATACGCACCTGCATTGGCCAAATGATTCTGCGTTCCAAAAACGTTGGCCGCCAACAGTACAATCAGCATTATAAAACGAATGGCAGAGGAAATCTTCATGACTTCTATGGCGCTACAGCTTGAGAAATATTTCATCTATAAATATGTACATGTAGTGTGTGTGTGTGTGTGTGTATGAGGACCTACACCAATATCCTTATGTTCACCGGATTTAACTTGAGAATTCAAACATGAAAACGCGTACATGGTTTGAAAATGCAGTCATCTAAGTTAACGTAATGTCGTTCCGCTTGTGTTTGACAATAATTTCCTAGAAATTGACATTTAAACTCAGCACAAATTACAAGCCAAAAGTCAACTGTCAAAGGAACAAACTAGTGTAGAGCTAGCTTTTGCAACGACTTCTAGTCCTTGCCGACGTAAAGACAAATAATGGAAAATAAAAATCAAAGGTGAAGTTGATGTATGTGTCTCTTTAGTATTCGTCATTTCACTTGATTAATTATTTAATCATGATCTTTTGAATATTTTTGGAAATCTTTGTACATTATTCTAATTCCCTCTTCTTATTTTCGCTATGACGATCCTTCCTACTGGAAGCGGAGATCCTAGCAGGAAATTGTTTTTTTTTCTACAACTATTTCGTAATTTTATTAATTTTATAATAAATTAACATATATATATATATATATATATATATTCACTTAAATCTCTTTTAATTAATAAGTTTGACCAATTCATAACTTAATTTTAAATTGGTAACACAATTAAGTTTATTATATTATTATTATTATTATTTTGTTTGATTTTGAGATCTATAATTTTTATTAAGGGAAGACTTTAGTTAGGTAAAAGTTGACTTCGACGATAGTTTCATTATCATATCAAATTTGAAGAATCTACTATGGCAGTGGAGGGCATTCTGAAAGAATAACATTTTTTTTTTGGTGGAGATTAATTTCATCAAAATGTGAATATACGTGTGCATGTCAATTGCTAAGAGTGCGCAAAGAAATCCTTCTATACTTTAATAAAAACTAGTTGGCGAGCATGCACGGATAGATAAAGAAAGCAAAACAAAAGCAAAAGAGAGAGAAAAAAAAGAAAACATGTGACAATGACTGGACCATCACATGACAATAATTGGACCACCACTTGGCAGTCTAGAAGAAAAAACAAAGCACTATCGATAGTGCATTCATCCCTTTAAAGGTAGGTAATTGATTAGAACCAAGTGTTTGCTATTGCTTTAGTATACTAAATTTTAGGAAAAATTAGCTAACAGGTGATAACTCTACGAAGATATAGTTATTTCACTTTTTTTTGTGCATTTAATTGAGCTACGATCTTGAAAATTATTTTATTTAATTTGTCCCTCTAAATAAAATTTTTTTGTTTGGTCATTTGTGTAGGTTAATTAGGTGAAAAGAGGCAGAAAGGGCTTTATATACTCAAGCTGAGGGAAAAACTGTAATCCAAAAGCTTAATAAAAGATCAAATTTTGAATTGAAATTCGGATTAAGATGAAACGCACGTGCAAAAAGAGTCATGCACGCCACATGGGGGAAATTAGCCGTTTGATGCACTCCTGATCATCCCTTCTCTGATCAGCATTTGCATCACTAGAATCCACATTGGAGCTTTGCCTTTGAAACCTCCATTGAACGCCACCGAAGGCTCTTCCAAAGCACTGATACCAAGTTGAAAGATCAATTATAAGTTGAATGGATTATGAGGGAACGAGGAAAAAATTTCTTTGCTTCATTAATTAGATACTTATGTACAACTGAGATTTCAAATCTAACCTCTACCAATTCTGACAGTTTGCTATAACAGAATCTTTTGCCAATCCAAATCACGTTTAATAAACACTCTAAATGTTCAATATTTATTAATTAAAAAAAATCAATACTCATTAATGGGTGTAATTTTTTTTTTTTGCCAACTACCAAATTTATTACAATCATCTGATCTATATCACACAGCCAAACTTGATGGGTAAATATTAAAGTAACCATTATAACCATGCACCCTTATTTCATTTTTTCCATTATTTAAAAAAAAAAAAGTCTGTAAAGCTTAACACACAAAGAAAAAAAAAATCTGCTCAAAGACATCTTAGCTAAAATATATTATAAATTGTTTCTAGATAAACATACTAGTTTGTGCATATAATTAAACCGATCACAATATAGCACATACAAAGAAGTGGTTATTTTGATACTACAAAAAAAAAAAAAAAAACAAACAAACAAACAAACAAACCAAAAACCAAAAACCAAAAACTAAAAACAAGAACAAGAACAAGAACAAAAACAAAACAAAACAAAAAAAATCAAAAACAACTTAGAGGTTTTTTTTTGAGGTTTTTGGTTTTTTTTTTTCTGTCTTTTTCCTTTATTTATCTATTTATTTCAACTCTCTTTCATAACTACTAGGAATTGATATGCTTATAAAGGTTCAGGAGGAGGTGCCCGAAGATGCGCTAGGAGATGCTGAAGAAGGCATTTCTTGGCGATGGAGTTCCGATGATGTTGGAGGAGGTGGAGGACTTGGCTTCTCTCTAACTTTCCGGGTCATGAAATCTGCACAAGTTCCAATGGCGATGACAACTATTAGGAAAGCAATTCCATTGGTTAGTTAAAACAAAAAAATAAAATAAAAAAAAATGTTTGGGCCATGTAAGCTTGATTTGTCATGATCGACACGTGAATTTTGCCAAGGCAAAAGGACAATTACAATCTAGATAAGAAAATGCTCCGTCTTAATTGTTCAGTCCAGAGATTTTTTTTTTGTTTTTTGTTTTTTGTTTTTGTAAGTAGAATCTGTTATTCTAATCAAGGAACGTATGATACAACAATAGTTTCTATAGGTGAAGGTGAAACCTTCAACCAAACAAGCTTATCATCTATATTGTTGAGAGCATAAAATGTCAAGAAACGGACAGCTCTTTTAGCTTTCCGATATACATGATATCTACTGAAAAATAATAATAATAATAATAATAATAATAATAATAGTTTAGACAAACATGATAATAAAAGTTCAAAATTGTTGCAGTAGGAAGAAGAATTCTTCAAAACTTGGATAATTGTCAAATTAGAGTTTTCCTTTACTAATTAAGGGAATTTTCCTTTAAAATGTAAGAACGCAAAAAGTGGCATTAATTTTCTTTTACCATGTAAATTAGAATTCCTCCATATATATATATATATATATATATGTATTTATGAAATAGAATTATATGAAGTTAAGAAATTGCTAATGAGCTTTCCTTCATAAACTACACCAGCCAACTGCTTTAATTTTTCATTTCTTCCCTCTCCTCATTGCTCTTTCTTCTTCTTTCGTAAAGTAATGTTTAAATATAGGCTTAACATCTGCCTAAGAAAGCATATATATATATATATATATATATATATATGTATATATGTGTATATATATATCTGATCATACCTGTAATGACCTGTCCTACGTAGGCCGTTACCATGCTTATCTTACATAATTACTTATCTTATTTAACAAGCAGAAGTACAGAATATATATATTTTTTTAAAACAACTCGAACTCACACGACCAAGTACTTACTTATTAACATTTACTTAATTAAGTACTTGAGTATCATAATAAATACAAATACTATAATCTGAAATGCGTAGCGGCCACCATCCCAAATTTCACAACTAGCCGTGCCAAGCCCCACCATCTTGTATCAAACATTGCCGATAGGTTGCTTGCCTACAGCATAGACATAAGTTGTGAGCTTCCGCTCAGCAAATACAACTATAAAACCCGCAAAACAATTCTATATAATGCATGAACCAATTATGCTTCATTATGCTTTCTTAAATTAGCATATTTTTTGGGCCCTTACGTAACATAAGTGTATGTATCGTGGTGCGCAGTCATGGAGTGATTAGGGCGGCCAGCCCTGTCCAACTCAAACCATATACCAAACCTAACCTAGTGTGAGTCGGTATGAGACAAGGCAACTTGCTTGCCAACGTACTTGAAAACTTACTTTAAATTCTTAAGACTTATTCTTGTCTTAAAACATATTTAATAACTCATTTCATACTTGAAACTTGGTCCTAGTCTTACCATATGAATTAGTGAATATGCTTCATGATATCACAAAATAAATCATATGCATCACAACATACAAGTAGCAAAACAAATAGCCTATGTTGTAGGCAGAGTTGTACTTAACTGTTATGCTATGTCCTAGGTTTTGTTGCTCCAAATTAGGTCGCAACAACAGGTTACTTCCTGCTTTTCAAAAAGGATGTAAGGTAAGGATTGTCCTTGTAACGCCCCGACCTACGTAGGGCCATTACTATACATACTTAAACTTCATCTTGG
Organism: Ficus microcarpa; assembly: GCA_025413485.1. NCBI lineage: Eukaryota > Viridiplantae > Streptophyta > Magnoliopsida > Rosales > Moraceae > Ficus > Ficus microcarpa. The sequence continues at coordinate 13,183,897 of CM046380.1, read as the reverse complement.
TTTTAATAGCTTAAACTTACTTGAAAATTTGAGAATAATTTTTTTTTTCTTTAAAAAATATATAAATAGACTAGTCCATATAAGTAAACTTTCCGTGCATATACACTGAAATAAAAAGACATACATACTCCTTACAATTCACTCAAGTCTTCAAACTCCATATATACTGTATAACACAATTTATTTAATATATATAAATTTCTGGTTCAGAAGAGCTTGCGGAAAAACTTACGTAGTGGTATCCAACACCGCCCTTCACTTGCCGCATCATCCACATGGCCCACCAATTAAGCTGCAGGCTTTTTACCTACAGTATGAAATATACTGATGAGCTAATGCTCAGCAAGTATAAACTTAATCTCACAAAAACATGTCAAGCATCATGTAACTTGTGCATGAACCATTTATGATCAATTATGAATCTCTTATGCTCCATTAGGAACTTGTTATGAACTTATTATCTTGTTTAACATGTGGGCCCCTTGTGTACGTACCAAATGCACGCAATCCATAGAAAGTTAGGGTTTGCAACGTCCTTAACAATTCTGGGAATCATGAAAGCCTTCACGATCTGGCGGAAGGTCTTAGTAACTTGAAATATGTATAATCCTCCACGATCTGGCGGGAGATTAGTATGATATCTTACTTGTCTTGGTTTAGTCCTAGTCTTATTGCTTTTTCAAGACTAATATTCTTTACTTGTGATCTTATTAGTCATGATGCATATGATGCATAGATATAGTATGACATAAAGATCATTAACATAGAATGACTTGTGGCATTATCATAAAACATGGCATGAACGTAAACATGACATGAACTTAAACATGGCATCATCATAAAACATGGCATGAACGTAAACATTGCATGAACTTAAACATGGCATCATTAAGTCATACTTGAAAATAGTTTACTACTTTTCATACTGTAAGTGCAGTTTGTACTTACCTGGTATACTATGTCCTAGGTTTTGTTGCTCCAAATCAGGTCGTAATAACAGGTTATTTCCTGCTATTAAAAGGACATAAGGTAAGGATCTTATAAATCTTAATCATAAAATGTTGGTAACTTTACCAACATCCACGAGTAACCTTAGTTATATGTCCTCCATACATACTTTACCATAACTTACTTGGTTACTAAATGTAACCCTAGGGTTTATGGTCTATCATGCTTAAATAATATCTCGTTCGGTTACTTAAAGTAACCTTGGGTACTAAGCCCAATCATACTTGAATAGTATTAGGTTACTATTCATAATTTCGGGGCCTAAGCCTCATTACTTTCAATCCATATCCCATTAGGTTACTATGTGTAACCCTAGGTTTTAGGCCCAATTAACATAATTAGTATCTTATTAGGTTACTTTGGAAAACCCTTGGTGTGAGCTTAAGTTATATTTGGATTAACCCTATTGGGTTACTAAAGCCCAAACTTTAAAAGTTATATCCTATTAGGTTACTATAGGTAACCTTGGGCTTTAGGCCCAACCCAGTTACTTGGGTATTCTACCTGGTTACCGTTGGTTATTATACTATTACCAAGTTAAAATAACTTTTTGGGCTATCTACTTATTTCAACTTTATTCTTGAAAAGTCTTAGTTTTCATTGTCCATTTATTTTTCTTATAAAAATCCTTGTATGATTTTCCAATCTTTTGTCAAAACTGTAATTCTTTGAGTAGGGATAATAAAAACTCAAGTGTTGGAAACTACCTTTGAAATAGTTTCATGTTACCAATTATCAGTGTATGAGTAGGAATTTCTTTTTCCGGCACTGCTTTTAAAAATCTTGTACAGGAATTTCCTGTTTTCTTGCACAGTTTTTGAAATCCAATTTATTTAAAAATATTTTTTGAATCTGAAAAAGTTTTCTTCATAAAAGTTTTATACCTTGAAAAACCCTACATCTTTTGTGTTTTACTCAAAACCCAGTTCGGCCTCTAACCCACTCATTTTTCTTGTTGAACCTGCCTGGCCGTGCATGAAGTCTGGGCATGACTAGGTTCGGATTTTTTTGTAAAAACAAAGGCCATTGGAGCCTTATTTTTGAAAACTATTTGCGCCATCCCCTAGGAATTTCCATTTTCTACAACTTTCATGTTTTAAGTTTCTCCAAATTTGGCCTCTAAGGGCCTCAAAATTGCTTTTTCAGTGAGCTGCCCAGTTTTACCCGAAACTGGTAGTTTTGGCTTAAGTCCATTTTTATGTAAAATTTACGCTCACATTACCTCAAACGGTTGCAACCATGAGCCTACGATAAATATGCAGTGCTTCTAACGTAAATTTTCCATCAATATACATTCATTCATACACATGCAACCCATGTGGTGTTCTAGCACCAAACTAGGGTTTAGGGTTGGTTTGCATATCCAAAACATCATACAAGCTCATAACTAACTTATTCTATCATTCATGCATAACCTACAACTTCTTAAACACATGGGGACATAAAACAAACATCTTAAAGACATGCATGCAAACCCTAATATCATACAAACATACCATAAAAAACATGCATAAAAACATAAATCAAAACCACTTAATTCTAATCAAGCACAAACTTAACTAATCTAGGCTATTGAATAAGAAAATAAATTGAGCTTATGCTCTTACATACCCACATGAAATACACAATAAATCTTGAATCAAAACTTAATTGGATAGCTCAAAGGTTTTAGAAGATTACCTTTAAGCTTGGAGATAGGTTCTAGGCTTTGGATCAACTTTTGTTCTTGCTTTGGGTTCCTCCAAAAATCCGACCACCCTAATCCTTTCTTTCTTCTCTTTTTTTTTTTTTTTTTCTCTTCTCTTTGGGGTTCAGCTTTCTAAGGGAGAGAGAGAGTGAGAAGAGAATTTGGCATAGTTTTAGGGAGGTTACACATAAAGTAAACCAAAATGCACCTCCCATCACTTATTTATAGGTAATAATTATTTTCTTTTTTGATTTATTTTTAATTCTAGAATTGCATACTAGTCTTTAAGAGAAAAATATTTGCTCAACACCCCCTTAAGGTGGCCGGCCATTGGACTGCCTTGGAGGCCAAGTAAACCTCTCATGTTCATCCATTCAATCATCTAATCAAATGCTACCACAAATTTCCTTATTTTTCAAAAATCCCAAAATTATGGAGTTATCTTTTCTTACTTGGTCTCCAAGTAATGCCTTGCTTATCTCACAAAGCTTACCTCACCAAGCTTACCTCACTTTTTCTTAAAATTGCACTTTATCCTCTAAGGACAAAATATTTGCACTTTAATCCCTTTGAGGTGACCAGCTAGGGTAGAGCCACTTGGCTTTCAATTCATGCATAATTATTCACTTAATTTCAAAAATCCTTTATGGTCCTAAATAATGTGCTTGATTTTTCTACAGTGGTTTTGACCCTTATTCTTACTGTTTTATCTGTGATAACGGTTTTTCGTAATATAATTCCTATACTGCTTGCTATACTGTAATACCGTCATATTCATACCTTTGACTTTTCTTGATCAAACTTTGACCAACATAAAATCATAAATTTTTATTATGCCTTTTTCCTTAAAAGGCTTCCTGCATGACTAAGCAAACTACTATTGGGTCTCGTAGCTAATTAATTGAGAACTCAAACATATTGTAACGCCCCCAAATCCACGTAGGGCCAATTACGCAAACTTGGGTCGCTACTTTACTTGCTTAACTTAAACCTTGAAGAAAATTGCGGAATTTTTTTTTCTTTTCTTTTAAAACTTCTTTTGAAACTTCAAAAGACTTAACTTCATTTTAAAAATCATGACTGGAAAACTGCTCATGCCTAAAACATAAAACTTTAAGCTTATCTTAAGCATAACTTAAAACTGATTCTCATTCATAAAAACTTAACATCTCACTATGTACTCACTCGAGTACCGAGCTTTTACCCCTTGGGGAAGCTACCATACTTAAACATAACATAAACCGTGGACCAGACCCGACCTAATGCGGATCGGTACAACAAGAGGCAACTCGTTGCCATATCTACTGAAATTGTACCATACATACTTAAAACATAATGTAAACACATTTTTCATTTCAAACATATTTTGGAAACCCGTAACCGTGTCCATTCCCACGTTTCACAGTCCGCAGCACCATCTCTCCACAGCTTTGCATCAGGTATTGCCGGTAGGTTGCTTACCTATAGCATGAACGTAAGTAGTGAGCTAAAAAGCTTAGTAAACACAATATTCAATCCGCATGCAATGAAAATGCAAGCATACGTATGAACCAATTATGATTTCTTATTAATCAGATTATGGTTCCCTACTTAATTATCTCTATACCATGTGTACACGTACTGAGGTACATAACCATGGAGTGGTTGAAGGCGGTCCATCCAATCCAACTCAAACCATGAAACAAAACGTTTAACATGGAGTAGTGGAGACAGCCCATCCAATTCAAGTCAAACCATGGAACATACCATTTGAACTTACTACGGAGGCAAGCCAGTACAACACAACAATCCTTACTTAACTTATCTCATGTCTTAAGAACTTGTTCTTACCATATAGTTCATTATCAGTGAGCATACTTCGTGATACCATGATATCGAACATAAAACATAACTTACTACACCTTAACATAAACATGACATACTGTATCTTAACATAAACATGACATACTGCATCCTAACATGAAACATGGACATACTGCATCTTAACATGGAACATGGACATACTGCATCTTAACATAGCATCATGTCATATCTCATTAAAACATAGACATACTGCATCCTAACATAAACATACTACTTTTTAACATAACACATAACATACTACTTCATAACATCACATCATAAATCATGAAATGCCATTCATGATTTCTTAAAAACAACTTATACAACAAACATGTGTTCATGCTGTAGGCGGAGTTGTACTTACCTTCCGTCCTACGCTCTTGATTTATTGTCCCAACTAATGCTGTTCCTCTCCCGGGTACAGCTGCAGGTTCTACCTGCTCGATAAAGGACATGCTCTAATTTAAACTTGTGAAATGCTGGTGACTTAACCAACATGCTTATCCTACATGGTCTTGGTTGTATGTCCCTTTATGCAAAACATCTTACTTGGTTACAATAGTAACCCTATGTACTAGGCCCATAACATACCATTAAGGTTAGATCATCTTCCAACCCTGGCTACATCCTTAATCCACAAATTATCGGGTTAAATCCATTAACCCTTTAGCTTAGCTTAATCGGTGTCCTTTAGGGTTACATTGGATAACCCTTAAGGATAAACTAAATCAATGTCATTAGTCAACCAAAGTCAACTATGGTTAACTCCGGTCAACTACGGTCAACTATGGTCAACCCCCCCTATGGGTCAACTTTGGGCTTCGGGCTTGACCCGGTAACTTGGGTATAACTCCCGGTTACCATTCGTAAACTAAACGCTTGCTATACTCTAGCTTGAAAAATTCATTTTCCTTAACTTGGAATATTTAGGGAAATTAATTCCAAAACTTCTTTCTTAACTTGTAAAAATTCTTCACTTAAATCATAAAAATCCAAACTCTTGGATTAATGCTTTATAAAATCATTTGGGGTTGAAAACTGTCCTTGGAACAGTTTTCCATAATCAAAACAGTAGTTTGAAGAAGAAAAACAGTTTTCTAGAAACATTTGTAAAACTAGTGGTGCAGGAATTTTCGGATTCCCTGCGCACCCTTCGTAAAACGATCCCAATTTAAAAATTGGTTCGTAATCTAAAAAATTTTTCTTCACGAAAGTTCTAGCTCTCGAAAAATTCTAAAACTTTTGTGTTTTACAAAAATTCCAATTCGGCCTAGATTCATACCAGTTTTTATTTGAAACCGGCTGACCCCTGAAAACTGGGTCTAGAGGATCAGCCACGGGTTTTGGGGAAAACGGAGGCCATTAGAGTCTCATTTCAAGAATCCGTCTGTGCTGCCCCCTCGAAAACGTCGTTCTGGACAACTTTCATGTTTTATGTTTTTCCCAATTCGGCTTCTAAACACCTCAAATTTCACTTTTCCAAAAACTGGGCAGATTTGATCCGAATCTGCCAGTTTTTGTGCTTACTCGGTTTTACGCGTCCTACTTCGTGGAACTAACTCAACCGATCATGCGGGAGCCTAAGTAACCAACATGCAGTGGTATCTAACGTCTCACATGAATCAACTCGTGATTCTAATGCAGCCATGCAACCCAAACCAAATCTGCACTATCCTAGGGTTGCATGGACTAGAGGTTGCATCACCATACATTGAACCATTCATGACAAACCATAGCTAGCTCTAACCATCTAGCAAACCAGCCATAACCGGCTGCACACAAGCAGGGAACATACCAACCAATAAGCCATGCAATCCTAGCATGCAAACAAGCACAAATATAATGCACACAAGCATAAACAAAACCATAAGCAAACCACCCTTAACGCACCCTAATCAAGCACCACACCTAGTCTAGGGCATCAACCATAAAACTTGAGCTTATGCTCTTATAAACCATACTTGGAAATACACATAAATTTCCAACTTAAAGCTCAAACCAAAAGCTTAGGATAGTAGGGCTTACCTCTAGAATTTTGGAAGTTGGTTCACAAGCTTGGATTCCAACTTTTTCCTTACTTCCTTTGGTTGCCATCACCACCGGTCTCCCCCCTCCAAACGGGGTTCCAAAAATCCGGCCATATACATACAAACATACACATAAATTTCCATTCAAATCTAATGGAAAAAGTTTAGGGTTTGAGGGATTTTTACCTTAGCTAACCCTAGGATTGGGTTAGGGTTGTTGAACCGAAATTCTCCCTCCCTTGGCTCATCCTTTCCTCTCGGCTTTAGCTCTCCAAATGGCACCAAAATTTTTCACCAATCTTGGTAAATGCTTGCAGCCAAAGCCGAAGCCTCTCCATACCCAAATCCTTCAAATTTTCCTTTCCTTTCTCTTGCTCACCCATGGCCGAACCTAAGCCCACCTAGAGCACCAAAAATCACTTTGGTTTCTTGGTTGGAGTTTCTTCTCCATACTCGGCCACTCCACCATTTTTTCCCAAAAATTTTCTCTCCTTTTCTTCTTCCTCTATCCCACGGCCATAACCCAAAAAAATGACCCCAAGTTTCCAGATTTGCCCCCATGGTCTCTAGCTTTAAAACCGAGCACCCTAGTTAGCCTCCCATGGGTTTTTACAACTTTTTTTCTTGGTTCTCTCTCTCCCTCTCTCTCTCGGTTTTGGGCTGCAGAAAAATGGCAAGAACTTGGCCCAATTTTCTGATTTAAATGATTAAATGCCACCCCTATTTATAGGCAAATGCAAACTTTCCAAAAATTACATTTTAGCCCCTAAACTTTGAAAATTTCCACTTTTTGGTGGTGAGGTGGCCGGCCATTACTTGGAGAGCAAGGGATGACATCATTGCTGACCTCATGACTTACATCATCAAATTTCTAAAATTTACACTTTTGCCCCAAAAACTAGAATTCTTGCAAAAATGCCCCCTAGGTGGCCGGTTAGTTCCTTGGTGAACAAGCCAAGCTTATCTTATCATGATGACATCATCTTGATGACATCATGTGCTTACATCATCAATTTTCTAAAATTTACACTTTGACCCCAAAAGTGAAAATTCTTGCATTTATGCCCCTTAGGTGTCACTTGGCCGGTTCTTTGCTTGCCTTCCAAGCAAATGATATCATCTTGATGACATCATGTGATTACCTCATGCTTACATCACATATTTTTCAAAATTACACTTTTGCCCCTAAAGACAAAATATTTACAATTTTGCCCCCATAGGTGGCCGGCCCTTACTTGTCTTGCAAGGAAAGTCATTGTCTCATTGTGACATCATCTTGATGACATCACTATGCTTACATCATCAAATTTTCAAAATTTACACTTTTGCCCCAAAAGTGAAAATTTTGACATTTTTGCCCCTGCATGTGGCCGGCCCCAATGGGTTACTTGGTGACCAAGTTTTCTATATTTTCATGTTTTTTTTGCCCTTGACCTCAACTAGGTGTGCTTGATTTTCTAGGATGGTTTTAAAGCCTATTTGAGCTGTCACGCCCATACTGACATATTTTACAGTATTTTCTCATACTGCATCATACAATACAGTCAAGTCAACCCGTTGACCACTCTTGGTCAAAATTTGACTTTCTTGGTCAAATTTGACTTTTTCGGTCAAACTTTGACTTTTTCGAAATTACGTCATTTTTCATCCTTTTCGACTTGAAAGGGCGTTTTCTAACCTTAAAAATCTATTTTGAGTCTTATCGAGTCATAAGATCTCCTAAAAGTATGAAAAACTCTTAACCGAGTTTTTCCGTAAATACCTCAACGTATACACATAATTCCTTCGAAGAGGAAATGATAACATGAAATTTCTAGGTATTACACATATGCTGATAAAATTATGAATTTTGCATTGATATCATGAAACATCACATAAACACAAAGTACGGACTTAAATTTCTTTACATACAAGGAAATCATGAGTCCGTAAAAATTTTGGTTATTACAATCCACCCTCTTTAAAAAAATTATCGTCATCGAAAATTAGAATAATTCCGGGTAGCTTTTCTTCATATCCTCTTCACGTTCCCATGTTGCTTATTCAATCTCATGATTTCGCCACAGAACCTTAACTAAAGGTATAACCTTGTTTCTTAGCACCTTTTCTTCTCGTGCCAAAATTCGAACCGGTTTTTCCTCATAAGTCAGATCCTCGTAAACCTCAATTGATTCATGGTTCAATACATGTGATGGATCCGATATATATTTCTTTAGCATTGACACATGAAATACATTGTGCACATATGCTAATTCTTGGGGCAAATCTAATTTACAGGCCACATTACCTATTCTTTCAAGTACTTCGAATGGCCCTATATATCTTAGACTTAATTTCCCTTTCTTCCCAAATCTCATAACTCCTTTAAATGGAGCAACCTTGAGGAATACCGAGTCCCTTACTTGGAATTCCAAAGGCCTTCTACGTTTGTCGGCATAACTCTTTTGTCGACTAAATGCAGTTTCCATCCGTTGACGTATAAGTTTTACGGCCTCAGTGGTTCTCCGAATAAAGTCCGTAGACACAAGTTCTTTCTTTATTGTCTCGTACCAATGGACTAGAGATCTACACCTTCTCCCATAAAGAGCTTCATAAGGAGCCATTCCAATCGAAGCTTGGAAACTGTTGTTGTATGAGAACTCAATCAAAGGAAGCTTTTTATCCCAAGTTCCCTTGAAGTCCGTCACACATGCTCGTAACATATCTTTTAGAGTCTTAATGGTCCTTTCTGATTGTCCATCCGTCTGAGGGTGAAAAGCTGTACTAAATGTAAATTTTGTATCCATTGCTTGATGTACACTTCTCTAAAATTTGGAAGTGAAACGACCATCACGATCTGAGATAATCGATTTTGGAATCCCATGGTAGCGAACAATCTGCGCAACATACAGTTCCACTAGCAAGTCTACTGAAAAGCTAAGTTTAATAGCTTAAAAGTGCACGGATTTCGTCAATTGATCAACAATCACCCAAATAGTATCGTTGCAGCTGGGAGTTCAGGGTAGACCAACCACGATGTAACGACCCGCCTAATGCAGGCCGCTACCGTACATACATAACTTGACTTACATACTTACTTACTTAGTGTAAATAGAGGAAATTTTTTTTATACGGTGCGAACTCACACGATTACGTACTTACTTATAAACGTTCACTAAATAAAAACGTTTAAACATAAAATGAACAAAACGCGTAGCGGCCACCATCCCATATTTCACAGCTAGCAGTGCCATGCTCCACCATCTTGCATTACAGATTGCTGCTAGATTGCTTACCTACAGCATAGACATAAGACGTGAGCTTTCACTCAATAAGTACAACTTTAACATCCGTGACACAAAACAAAACATAACATAACATAACATAACCATGCATGAACCGTTTATGCTTTCTTATGCTTTCTTATTCTTTTTTAACTTAACATACTATGAGCCCCTTAACATAAGTGTCTGTACTGTGGCACGCAGCTATGGAGTGGTTGGGGCGGCCAGCCTAGTGCAACTCAAACTACAGACCTAACGCGGATCGGTACGACACAGGCAAGCTTGCTTGCCATCATACTTTCATTTTCTTAAAACTTGTTCTTGTCTTAAAACATACTTACTAAGCCATTTCATACTTGGTCTTAGTCTTATCATGTGAATTGGTGAACATGCTTCATGATGTCACACATAGTAAAATCATAATCCTATCATAACAATCTCATAAACTTTAAACACATCATATATCATATCATTGCATGCAACACATCAGGCAAGTAACACAACAAAAAGCCTATGCTGTAGGCGGAGTTGTACTTACCTCGGATGTTATGTCCTATGCTGTGTTGCTCCAAGTCAGGGTGCAACAACAAGCTACCTCCTGTTATAAAAAAAGACATAGGTAAGGATTCTATAAATTATAACCATAAAATGTTAGTAACCTAACCAACATTCATACATGACCTTAGTTATATGTCCCCCACAAAATTCTTTGATAACTTATTTGGTTACTTCAAGTAACCCTAGGGTTCATAGCCTACCATATGTAGATCATAACTTATTAAGTTACTTAGAGTAACCTTGGGTACTAAGCCCAAGCATACATGAATAGTGTTAGGTTACTATTCCTAACTTTGGGCCTAAGCCTTATCATATGCAATCCATAATCCATTGGGTTACTAGGAGTAACCCTAGGTTTTAGGCCGACTAACAAACTTAGTATCTTGTTGGGTTACATTGGGTAACCCTTGGTGTGAACCTAAGTCAACTTAGGTCAAACTTGGGCCAACTCTTATTGGGTTGCTAAAATCCAAACTCCTAAGTTGTATCTTATTGGTTACTATAAGTAACCTTAGGCTTTGGGCCCAGTCCAATAACTCGGGTATCCTTCCCAGTTACCGTTGGTCATCATTTTGTTACCAAGTTTTTAAGATAACTTGTGGTCCAATACTCATTTTTCTTTACTTTGGAAAAACTTAGTTTTCTTTATCCAATTCAAAAATCCTTGTTCAACTTATCAAAAAATTGTAACTCTTTGAGTAGGGCTTGTAAAAATTATTAAGTGTTGGGAACTGCCTTTGGAACAGTTCCCACAGCCAATTTATCAGTGTATGTGCAGGAATGTCCTTTTCCTGCACTGTCTTAGAAAATCATGTGCAGGAATTTCCTGTTTCCTGCACAGTTTTTGGAAATCTAATTTATTTAAAAATATGGGTTGAATCCGAAAAAGTTTTCTTCATGAAAGTTTTAGACCTCAAAAAAGCCTACAACTTTTTTGTTTTACTCAAGACCCAGTTCGGTCTCTAGCCTACTCATTTCCCCTATTGAACCTGCCTGGCCGTGCATGAAGTTTGGGCATGACCAGGTTCGGATTTTTGTAAAAACCAAGGCCATTGGAGCCTTATTTTTGAAAACTTTTCTCACTGCCCCCTAGGAATTTACCTTCTCTACAACTTTCATGTTTTAAGTTTTTCTAAATTCGGCCTCTAAGGGCCTCAAAACCAGCTTTCCAGAAAACTAGTCAGTTTTACCCGAACTAGCAGTTTCTTGCTTAAGTCCATTTTTACGTCCAATTTACGCGTACACTAACTCAACCGGTCTCACCGGGAGCCTACAATAGTCATGCAGCACTTTCTAACATAAAACATACATCCATATATTCTCATGCAAACTCTTGGGTGTTCTTACACCGAGCTAGGATTTGTAAAAATTTTGGGTTTGCATATCGATCCATTCATCACAAGCTAACAACCTAACATGCATAACCTACAACTTCCTTAAGCATATTGGGGACATACAACTACATTATAAAGCATGCATACAAATCCTAGAATCATGAAATCATAAGCTCATAATCATGCATACCACATAAATCAAAACCACTCAATCATCTAATCAAGCACAAATCTAAAGAAACTAAACTAGGGCATAGGAAATAAAATGAGCTTAAGCTCTTACAAACCAACTTGAAAATGGATTTCGTGAGTTTTTTAATTCAATGAAACTCCCAGAATAAGTCAAACACCTCAAGATGTGTGAATATAAGAGATTTGCAGAATTTCTGGGTTTAAAGAGTCACGACCGTCATGTGCTTATGAAACAATTGCTTAGCAATACGTCGATATTTACATAAGGTTGTGTGCAAGGAATTAATTGAGTTAAGCATCTTCTTTAAAGAATTATGTTCAAAGACATTAAAAGTAGCAGCATTAGAGCAACTAGAGCAAGATATCGCAATTACACTTTGCGAGTTGGAAAATATATTTCCTGCTTTTTTTTCCCACTATGTCAAGGTTCATTTGCCGATTCATCTTGATCTAGAAGCGATAGAAGCTGGACCTGTATCGATGGAGGCATTATTTTGAAATGTTGTACAAATTGAAAAACTAGTATACTTATCTTTTTTTTTTTTGTTTTTATGGACGCGTTCTTTACTTAAAAAAAAAAAAAAAATTGTTTGTTTCTTCTTTGAACTTAGATATACTTGCACAATCTAAAACTTTATGTCCGAACTAAGGCTTGTCCAGACGGCTTGATTGCCTAATGTGTTAGAATAGGCTGCTTGTAAAGCAACTATGTTTTGACAAGATATTATATATGAAGTACTTTCGGTATTTTACTTAATAATTAGATGTTATTATTTATTATTTTTTTTTTAGAGTAAGACACATGATGATCCATTGTTTTTAGAAATATTATCGATTATGTATTTATTCCGACAGTATACAAACAGATATATTCTTAGGAATTAAAATCATAAATATTTATTCATCAGCCGGTGAATAAAATTAAGCACTTTGTTTCGTCAAGGTTGTGATGTTGTCTACGTCAAATTGGTAGAATGACTTATCTAAGTTGTTGTGTTGCAAAGTTAAGACAAATGTATTGGAAAAATACATCGAATTACAATTTCAAAATAAATAAATAAATAAATAAATTGGACCATGATAGAATATATTCTTTATCAAGTGTCATTCTCATAAAGGAACTATTGTATTGTAATAACCCAAAATTTTGATAAACTTGTGATTTCCTTAGATACAAGGAAAATCTAAGTCTGAATCATGCATGTCAACCTAAAACTCATGATCTGATTTGATTATCAGAGTATGTTTAAGTTATTATAAGTATGATAAGACTCAATGATAATTTATTAAGTCAAGTATGAGGTTTTATTTTTTATTTTTTTAATGAAAAAGGCAGAATAAGGATTTATGATATGATTCCGATCAAAGTTTGATCAAAATGATTTAGGATATAATTCAAACGGTACTGCAGCATAATAAGCAGTATGGAAATTATACTGTGATAAACCATCATTACGGATGAGGAAGTAAGAATAGGGATTGGGATCACTCTAGAAAAATCAAGAATAATATTTGGAGCAAGGAGGACTAAGTAGTTTTAAGTCCTAAGAAAATCCTATACGCGGTTCAGTTAAGTGCAGATAAATTCTAGACTGCAGTGTACTATTGCAGTCTTGTTAATAGTTGAAAATAGTATTTGTAATATCTACATTAGTAAGAAAATGGACTGCACATTAAGAGGAAAGGCCAAACATGACCTTACTTGTAGGCCAAGTAATCATGGATATATGTGTGAATTTTGGGATTTTTGGAAATTGGAAAGAAGTGTATGGAAGATTTTGATTGGATGATTTAGTGGATAACTTTGAAGAGATTATTGATCCCAAAATTAGCCACATGGCCAGCCACCTAAGGGGGTCTTAGCAAATATTTTGCTTTTAAACCCTAATATGCAATTTTAAGAATAAAAATAATTGGTGAAAAATCAAGAATTTTCACCTATAAATAGGTGATGTGAGATTGAGTTTGGACCATTTAGTTGAGCCTCAAAGTTTCTAGTTCTCTCTCAACTTCCCTCTAAGGAACCGAAAAAGAGAGATAGAGAGAAAGATAGTGAGTGGCCGGCTGGTGTTGGCGGAGCAAAGAAGGAAATATTTTTCAACCCAAAGCCTAGATCAACCTTTCAAAGCTTTAAAGGTATTTCTCTAAACCCTCTAAGATTTCCATTGAGTTTGATCAAAGGTTTATATGTATTTTAAGCTTGGGTTATAAGAACATAAGCTCATAATTTGTATTTTTCCCTATGTTATGATTTTATGTGGTTGGTTATGCCTAGATCTATGCTTAGGGTGATTTGATTCCTAGATCTAAGCATGGGTTTGAATTTTTGCTCTTGATTGAGTGTGATGGTTATGGTTGCTCACCAAGTGTTTGTAAAAATGTTTTTCACATGTTTGAATATGATTATTTGGTGAATGATGGTTATGTGAATGACCTAAGTATGATGGTTATGGAATTAACCTAAAAACACAATTTGGTAAAACTTGTAAGTTATCCAATGTTGTGTTTTCATAAAGATGAAGCAAGTGTATGAATGCATGATAAGAACGAATCCAAAGCACTGCATGTTGGTTTAGGCTCACGGCTTAGTCCGTTTGAGGTAGTGTGTGCGGATTTTAAGCAAAAACCAACCAATTTCAAAACTATCGATTTTCGGTTTCAAACTGAACAGTTTTCTGGAAACTGAAATTTAAGCCCATTAGAGGCTAAATTTGGAAAAAGTCAAAACTGTAAAGTTATAGAAAATTGAAAATCCTAGAGCGCTGCATAGATAGTTTTTGAAAATAAAGCTCCAAAGACCTCTGTTTTTAACAAAATCCGAGACTGGCCTGTACAGACAGTGTACATGGCCAGAATTTTTCAAAAGGAGAAATGAGCAAGTTAAAGGCAGATTCAGGTTTTTGATAAAAAAAAAAAAACAAAAACAAAAAAACAAAAGTTGTCGGTTTCGATGATATCTATAACTTTCATGAAGAAAACTTTTTCAAATTCCAAATCGATTTAAAGATAAAACTAGATTTTCAAAACTGTACATGGTATAGGAAATTCGTGTACATGCACCTTCAGTTAAACTACAAGGCTGTTTTCAAAAGTAGTTTCCAAAGTTTTATGATTTTATAATCCCGATTACAAAGAAATCACGGTTTTACAGAGAAAACAGTTTTAAAAGTGTCTTAAATTTTACCAGTAGTTTTAAAAGGTAATTCTAAGTATTAAATCAAGATAATACTTAAAATTATGAAAACAAGGTATTTTTTTAGAAAATAAGAAAATGCCCAAGATTTCTTAAATAGTAACAATTTTATGACGGATAGTAATTGGATAGAATACCCAAGTTATTATGTTGAGCTTTGTACCCAAGGTTGTAATATTCGTAATTTTTAATGTACACTTTTCCTTTTAAGGGATTATTTTCACCTTATGAAAATATTTATGAAAAAGCTCGGTTTAGGGCTTTTGAAAGATTTTGTGAGTTTTAATGGGTCGAGAAGACTCAAAATTGATTTTTAAGATTGAAAACGGACCTTTCAAGTCGAAAGGGCCACAACAGTGCATGTTTTTACGAAAGTCAACTTTGATCGAAAAAGTCAAAGTTTGACCGACAAAAAGTCAAAGGGTTGACTTCACGAGATTTTAAAAGTACAGTCCGAAAAAAGTTCAGAGAATAATATTTTGTGAATTAGATAGCAAGAATAGGCCGTAAAATATCCCTAGAAAATCAAGCACACCAAGTTAAGATCTAAGGGAAAAAAGGGGTTCAGAAAAATTAAGGAAAATATTTTTCGATCCAAAATTCACACAGATAAATTTTGTACGTCGGTACGATATAAAAATATTGTGTTTTGGGAAAATCACAATATTAGAATTATCTGTGTAACACAAAGGAAAAGAAAAACGAGTTTTGGAGAGCTAAATGGCCAAACAAGGCCTAACTAAGGAGGACATCTTGCCCATACCTCATGATCTCACCTTCCATTAACTCAAGCTTGCATATGTGGAGCTTCCCCCTCCACACACAAAGTTCGGTAGCCATAGGAAGGAAAGGGAAAAAGCCACAATTTAGGGCCGAATCACCAACCACCCGAAAGCTCCCCATTTGTCTATAAATACCCCTCCCATTTCCCTATTCCTTCTATTGAGAAATTGTAGCCAAACTCTAGCAAAATTTCTCTAGAAAATCCGGCAGCCAACAGGGAGAGAAGAAGAGGAGAGATCCAAAAATTTTCTTGGGGTTTTCACTTCTTGGGTGTTCGGTTTGCAAGGGGGAGAGCTAGAGGAAGTTTGAGAAAAATTTGGTGGGTATTTGTGGGTGAGGCCGACCAAGAGAGGGAGGAGAAAGGGTGAGTGAAACTTGAAATTTTTTTAGGGCTTTTGATCTAGGAGTACTCGGCTTTGGGTAGCTCAACCAAGGAAAGCAAAACAAAAATTTTGGTGCTCATCCCCCTAGTGTGGCCGTTGGTCTTGGTAAGCAAGGGAAGAGGAAGAAGAGTTTTTTATCAAACTTGGCTTTGATCTAGGTAAATCCTTGAAACCCTAATCCTCCTTATTTTGAGCTTAATTTCAAGTTTAATTTAAGGATTCAATTGAGTTGTAAGGACTTAAGTCCATTTTCATTTTTATACCCTAATTTTGGTGTGTGCTTGATTTGCTAGATCTAGGGTTGATTGACTTGAAATCTTGCTTGTTTTATGTTGATTGATGATTGATTTTCATGCTAGAAGACTTAGGTTGTATGTCCCCCATATTGTGGCCGAAATCTGCCCTAGGCAGCAAAGTGGATGCAAGTTAGCTTAGGGTTGAAATTGTGATGCTTGTATGTGATGTATGTAAGATTAGAACCAAAGCAACCCTAGGATTATGATTTTGGATTTGGGTTGCATGGATTGTATGAAATGGATTATGGGATCAAATGGGATGTTAGAAACGCTGTGTGTTTGACTCGTAAGCTCCCGAAGTGGTCGGTTGAGATAGATTCGCGAAATAGGACGTAAACCGGACATAAACCTAAAACTGCCAAATTCGGATTCGAATCTGGCCAGTTTCGGAAAAGTGAAATTTCAAGACCTCTAGAGGCCGAACGGGGTAAAACTTAAAACACGAAAGTTGCTCAGAACAATTTTTACTAGAGAGCAGCGTGGGTAGAATCTCAAAATGAGGCTCTAACGGCCTCCGTTTTCACCAAAACCCGTGGCTGATCCCCAGACCCAGTTTTCACCCAGTTTTTCAGGGTCAGCTGTTTTCAAATGAAAATCGGTACTGATACAGGCAGAAATAGATTTTTTACAAAACACAAAGTTTTAGCATTCTTCAAGAGCTACAACTTTTGTGAAGACAAGTTTTTCAGATTCCCAATGGATTTTTAAACTGGGCGCGTTTTATGAAAGGTGCGTAGGGAATCCGAAAATTCCTGCACCTTAGTTTCTACAAATATTTTCTAAAAACTGTAAAGTGTTTTTAAATCGTTGTTTTAACTATGAAAACTGTTCCAAGGGCAGTTTTCGACCCTAAACGACATTTACAAAGGGTTATTTCAAATATCGAAATTTTATAAAGAGTTTTAAGGATTTTTAAGTAAAATCTTTTAAAAGTGCAAAAGATTAAGGTATATGCTAAGTTAAGATAAGAAATGGAGTTTTGAGATAAGAGATGAATTTTCAAGATAAAAATGGTAATCAAGCCGATTACGGGCAGTAGTCGGGAATAGGACCCGAGCTATCGAGCTTAGCCCAAAAGCCCAGAATTGACGAGGGTTGACCAGTAGTTGACCAAATGTCAACTTTGGTTAACCCAACAATTAGTAAGAGGTAATCTTAAGGGTTATCTAACGTAACCCTTAGGTAGACCAATAACATAGTAGTGGGCCAAGGAAAGTGGGTTAAGGAAATTAACCCGATAAGCTATAGTAAGAAGTTAAGCCCAAAGTTTAAAGAAGCCCAATAATAGATCAAGATCTAACCAAGAGGTTATCCAACGTAGCCTCTGGAAGGGATAATCAAGTTCAAATTATTCCCAAACAATAGAAGGCCTAATTGGACAAGTCAGATGGTAGTAGGGGACATACAACTAGGTTTTAGTAGGTATGTTGGTTAGGGCACCAACATTCTACAACAAGAAGCAGAATCTCACCTATGTCCTTTCTCAAGCAGGAGAAGGCTTGTAGCTGTACTCCAAGACAGGACAGCGATAGTGAGGATATAGCAAAAGAGGTAAGTACAACTCCGCCTACAGCATAGGCTTTAGTTGATACTTGCTAAAGTAAGATTAGATGTACGCTAAGGGTGTATGCAATTGTGTGCTATGTGATGCTGTGTTATATGCTAATTGCCATGCTATGAGTATTAGTATGTCATGTGAAATGTTAATTTATAGAAAGTATGATCAAGTATGATTTCCATGTTAAGCATAATGATGTTGCTAGTATGAATTAGGATTGTGAGACATCACGTTGCATGTTCACCAATCCCTATGAGACTAATGAACTCAAGATAAAGTTAAAGAAAAAGAAAAGAAAGAAAGGAGGCAAGCGAGCTTGCCGGTGTAGTACCACCCGTCCGAGGTCGGGTAGGACTATGGTTTAAGTTGGACTGGGCTGGCCGCCCTAACCACTCCATAGTTGCGCGTCGGGTACGAACACCAAGGTAAGGGCCCTTAAAGAAAGATAAGCAAAGAAAGTAAAAATGAGCATAACTGGACCATGCATATGATAGGCATTGTTAGGTAATGCTGTTATGTATGATTTTATGAATGGTTATGTGTTGTATGTTAAGATAGAATTGTGTACGATACGGTTATATGTATGTCGCGGACGAAATAGTTGTACTTGCTGGGCGAAAGCTCACTGTCTTACGTCTATGCTGTAGGTAAGCAGCCTGTCAGCAATGCTTGATGCAAGGTGGCGGAGCGTGGCGAGGCGCACTGTGAAATCGTGGGATATTAATGCCGCTACGCGTTTTGGAAAAATTTAAGTACTCAGTATTATGCAAATATGTTTATTTAAAGACATCTTTTGAAGTGGCATGTTCTTAATTATGTATAAAAAAAAATAATTTCCGCTGTGTTTTGGCCCTATAAGTAAGTATGTAAGCAAGGTAACGGCCTGTACTAGGCGGGTCGTTACAAAGGTTACTTATAATAACCAAATGGGATACCAATTTACTATGTTGGACTTTATGTTTATGGTTACCCATGGTATTTAGATGGGATATTGATTTGCTATGTTAGGGCCTGTATCCATGATTACCAATGGTAACCAGATTGAATACCGGTTTACTATGTCAAGGTATCAATGGTAATCGGATAAGATACCGGTTTACTAAGATAGGATTTGTATCTATGATTAAAGGTAATCGGATTGGATATCAATCTAGTATGTTATAGTTTGTAATATGGGAGATGACTCTTATCTTACGCCCTATTTGAAACAGGAATATGACTTGTTGTCGTGCCTTGATGGAACGATAGACCAAGAGCATATGACAGTTTGTAAGTACAACTCCATCTACAGCATGGGTAAAATATTTTTGTTGCTTTGCATGTTTTTCAAAAGTTCATGTATTAATTTACATGATGTTTTATGTTTTATTATTGTGACATTATGAAGCATGTTCACTATGATTTATGTTTTATTATCGTGGCATCAGGTAAGCATGCTCACTGATAATAAATCACATGATAAGATTAAGACTAAAGCAAGATAGTAAGGTGTCGTACCAACCTCCCGTTGATGCATGGAGGATTATGTATGTTTAAAAAAATTTTCTAGACCTTCCGTTGATATAGGAAGGGTTATGTTTATGATTCCTAGAATTGTTAGGGACCTTGCAAATCCTAACTTTCTGTGGATTGCGCGCATGTGATACGTACACAAAGGCCCATATGTTAAGCAAGATAATAAGTTCATAATGGAAGCATAATTGATTCATAAGGAAGCATAATTGGTTCGTGCATTATCAATTCATGCATTGTTACATAATGTTTTTACGGAATAGACAGTTGTACTTACTGAGCATAAGCTCATAACTTACGTTCATGCTGTAGGTAAGTAACCTACCAGCAATGCTTAATGCAAGACTGTGGAGAGATGGCGCTGTGGACTGTGAAATTTGGGTTGGACACCGCCACATGTTTGGAAAATATGTTGTGTAAAATGTGCTGGTATTATGTTATGCTAAGTCAATGGTACTAGTATATGATAACTAGTATGATTTGTTTAAAAAAAAAAAGATTTTAAAACTCAGTACTTAGTTAAGTACATATATATAAGTATGGTTTTAAATTTAAAGAAAAGTGTTTCCGTATTTCTTTTTTACAAAGTACGAGAGTATGTTTAAGTATGTTAAGTATGAAGTAGCGGCCACGTAAGGTGGGTTGCCATAAGTTTTGGTATGTAAGCACGGTAACGGCCCTACGTAGGTCGGGGTGTTACATGTATTATGTCAATAGATGGTTAATTGCTGATGAGATATAGCAAGTCATGGAATCTTAATAATTTAGTTGAATGCTCTGAATAGAAGAACGCCATGCAAAAGAGAATATTGATAATACACTTGTTCATAAAGAAATGGAGATGGTGGTTTTAAGATCTTGAAATAAATTGACAGAACTTCAAAATTTGTAAAGAGACATAATAGCTGATACTAAAAGAAAGAAAGAAAGAAAGAAATTAGCCTATAAACTTTGAATTCAAAAGAGAAACAATTTCAATTTGCATAAATGAAACTTATAATTTTCGGTTGGGCTTGCTTTCCTTTTCTGTGTGAGAAATACTTACCAAATGCAAAACAGAAAAAGGGAGAGAGAAAAGAACGAAATAGAGGTTAGGGTTTTACATTTTGCAATTGCTTAATGAAAAAACATAAAACAGAAGGTGTATATAGACTCTAAAAAAATAATAATGGACTAAACTACTCAATATTTGTTGGGAATGCCCTAAAATTTTAGTTGTATTTCATTTATTTTGAACTGATTAATAATATATTTGAAGCTTTTTTATTACATCTTTGTTATACTGTCTTCATTTAGATTTACATGTTAAAGTAAATGTAAGCAAATATGGCTCATTGATTACTTGGTGTTTAAACTATTAGAATGCTGCATGCAATGGATTTTTCTTTGCGAGAAGACAGCGTTCTAAAGTAAGTGGTCTAAATCTATAGTCCGTAGTCTGTAGGGTTAGAGTGATCATCTAACTCATATGAAGACTATTATGTTGTCTAAAGCCAACTGGGGAAATGGTTTGTCTTGACTATCTGGAGCGAGCCAACTCCTAAGTAGAAACATAGATATATTGCCTAATGGTGGTAATATATTGGGCTGGACCAAAGTGTAATTAATCTACAAGTCCACTAGATTAGATTAATTCACCACTACTAAAAACTACAGTTTACACGACGGTTTTTGACCGTCGTGCAAAGTTTACACGACGGTTATAGAACCGTCATGTAATCCACCGTCGTGGAAGATACCACGACGGTTATATGAACCGTCGTGTTATCTCAAATTTACACGACGGTTAATAACTGTCGTGCTATCATGTATTTAAATACAAAAATCGTGGTGTAAAGCGGACTTTACACGACGGACATATAGAGGACCGTGGTGTAAAGCAGACTTTATACGATGGACATATCGAAGACCGTGGTGTAAAGCGGACTTTACACGATGGACATATAGAAGATCGTGGTGTAAAGTCCACTTTACACGACGGACATAACGAGGACCGTAGTGTCAAGCGGATTTTACACGACGGACATATGGAGGACCGTGGTGTAAAGCGGACTTTACACGACGGACATATAGAAGACCGTGGTGTAAAGTCCACTTTACACGATGGACATAACGAGGACCGTGGTGTAAAGCGGACTTTACATGACGGACATATAGAAGACCGTGGTGTAAAGTCCACTTTACACGACGGTCCGGAGTGAACCGTCGTGTAAAGTTTTGGAGTCTCTTGTGAAATGGCAAAAATCAAGAGACAATTCAAGATATTAACAACATTGATCAAGGTAAAAACATACCAATTATTATATATTACAAAGATTACATGTCATAATTAACGAATTCCATTACATAACCACACCATTCACTCCTAATCAAATCCAAATCATCAGAAGTAAAAAATTCTTTACTTTCAAGTGCGTTAATTCCATTCAACATTATTTCCCTCATAAAACCTAAAATGAAATAATCACATTCAACACTTCTTTCTTGGAGAGGACAAGGCCGGTTCGAGATTTTCGTTTTACAATCTCGTCTCTTTTTAATTCCTTCACCGACCATAATCTTCCAATCCGTTAGGGCCCTAGCAAAGTAGTAAAGTTCAAACTAATTAAGATGCATATATTTAAGATTAACAAAAAAAAATTAACATACTAAACTTGACTTACATGTAAATGAGTTCAGTAAAGTCGTCTCGTTTCTTCTCTCGAAGAGGATCAAAATAAAGGACGAGGTCCTCCCATGGGTCAATGACTCCCAAAACCCAATGTCTGCCTCTGTTATGAGGCACAAGAAAAAGCCGTCCTTTTGGTGCGTCCTGCAAAAAGGTTAGAAGATTATCGGCTCGCTCTCTCATGCCAGCATCTTCAGTATCTACACGCACCGGTGAGATCAAGGTTGGAGACACAAAAACAAACTTCTCTGCTTGCCCGTTCTTCCTACATAGTTCCTCCAAATAACTGCATAAGTGTGACAAATTTGTTATTATACCTAATAACAAATGGAAGAATGTCCAGAAATAATAAATTTAGAGATAGAATGTCGTACCTCATGTAGACCAATATACAATTCGTACTGATTTCTTGTAAATTAATGAACTCATAAATATCGTCGAAGCTCAAATAGACAGGCATCTGAAAACCCATAATCGTATACGGTATTGGGACCTCTATCTGATTTCCTTGACGCATGGAATTATGTGCATAATAAGCCAAAGGCTTCATCGCCCTGTTTATTTTAATAAATTCGAACAAAGTTTGTTGTTGTTGCACATCCTGTTGTACCTCAGTTCGATAGTCGATCGTTCTCTTTTCAACTTGTTTTTGGCGTTTTTTCCTCGCAATTGCTGGGTCAGGAACGTGACTAGGCCCTCGACTTGCCTTGTTCATACTTGTGTCGATCTCGACCAATGTTATAGGCCAAGCAACAAACCCATTAACAGCATCCTCCACAGTGGCTGCCTCGTCCGTCGGTATAGGTAATGCTGCTTTTTTTAATTTTGGCACAACGATTGACACTTGCACGTTCCCTTCCCCCAACGGAATCCCATGCACTGTATCAGTTGGAAGGCTCCCTAGCCATGCTCTTCCAAACGCAACAAGCAACTGTCCACCCTGAACTTTATCGAAGATATATAGCTTATACTCTTGACTGTCGACCGGCACGGTTGTCGGATCAGTCACTCCATGTTGTTTTTCTTGGACAGAGCAACTAGCCTTAAAGCTGTTGTGTCGGTCCACCGTTGGCACATTATTGTTGCATCAAACGCCGGCTCCGCATTTTTGCTCGCACATAGACCACGAACCAACGCCTTTAGTTCTTCAATTTCACGTCTCATTGATAGTACTTCATTATCTTTGCTCGAACTTCGACCCACGTTGAAGTACTGAGAAGCCTTCACGAACTTTGATTGGCCACGAATACGTCCTCTGTGTTCGGGTCTAGATAATGCGTGCGACAATACATCATTAATGCCAACTAATTCGAAAGTTCCTTGGCTCTCCTATGTGTTGTACTCCATCTACAAGATAATTAACATAACTCATTCCAGCTTAAGGGTACGTTGTAAGTATAGTAGTGCTAAATAAGTCAATGTTAGTTAGTAAACTTACGATCAAGTCGCTTATATTTTTACATGTTGGATCTTTCAACTCTCCATCTATGCCTATCTGTTGCTCCAACCACAAAGCATCTCTTTTTTCCCATTGTCCCGTCTTCTTATGCTGTAATATAATATCGTAACTATACATGAGAATATAATGTTCTAAAATCGGCATACGATTTAGAAGAAACAAAACTTCTTGACATGCCTTTTCCTGGTCGAGCTTTCTATATCCGTCTCGGCCTCCTCTCGATGAGTATTCCTGGTTCGCTCTTATTTCACTACCACGATCCGAAAGTTGTTGGAATTGTGTGGTTGTTCTATACTGAACGAATTTCACCCAATCCTCTTCTTCTATACTCGGGTAGTTGTCAATAACTTTTTGAGGCCGTTTCCACACACTCACCTCGGATACATGTTCCTCCACAAATGTCTTGTAAAGATCATATCGAAAATTCCTTGCAGCTTCACCACATGATTTTAAACAAGCCGTACGAAAGCTTTCATCCACGGTGAAAGAAGTAACAGTTTCTTTCCAAATTATATCTTTCAATCTGTCTAAATCACGGGATCTCCAATCTTGTATCCATATTGGAACGTGCTCTCGAGCGAGCACACCAATCCAGCTCATCAATTCATCCCCGTGCTTCCCTTCCGGTTATCCTTCCTCGTCAAATGTGACTTCAATTCATTCGCCTTTCTTCCTTGCTATATGAACACGTTTCATTAGAGTTGCCCTTCGCTTTCCATCACCCGTTGGATCAAACGAGTTTCTCCTTCGTGCTCGTCCCTTTTTGGATTTTTTTCATTGTATTTTATTCCAAAAAATCACCTATTTATTGCAACACGAACAAAAAAATTTGAACCCGTCATGTAAGTTATAATTAAAATAAATTTTCTTTCACTACGAAGCACACATTTCATTAAATTATGTAGAGTAACGAAAAATTTACACAAAAAAATCAAACAAATTCTAACAAATTTCTTGTAATTTTTGTAAAAAAAAAAAAAAAAATTTAAAGAAAGTTTTTAAACGGACTTTACAGAATTTTTTTTAATTATGAACAAAAAAATTTTTTTGTTCATGGGTGGGGGCGCCACCAGCAGGCGCCCCCACCCCAGGGGCGCCTGGCGCCCCCAAGCGCCCACGGGAGCCAGCATGGGGCGCCAGCCCAGGGCGCCACTTGCTAGCTGGCCCCCCCCCGGCCGCCAGTAAGGGGCGCCACTGGGCGTGTAATATCTGGTTTTCATGCTAGCAATTCTTTGTAAAGAATTAAACATGTGCAGATTATGCAATTATATGAAAAAGTTCAGTTCAGAACTTTCATGTGTGTATTATGGGTTTTTTAAAGCTTAAGAAGGCTCAAAACTGATTTTTCGAACAATAAGAGGTGAAAACTGATCATTTGATGGAAACTCAAAATTTTGACCGAAAAGTCAACCGTTGACCCGAAAAGTCAACGTTTGACCAAAATGGTCGAAATTAAGAATCATGAATTTTAAGATCAGTTTTTCACGAAAAAGACTACCGAAACTCATCTTTTTTAACAAATAATGAAAATGAGACTTCGGATATTCTATTTTAAAATCAGGCGATTTTTCTAAGCTCATAGGGCAAAAAGGGTTTGAGAAAACAAGAAAAAGATTTTTCGACCCGATTTTCCGACAGCACGTCAAAAATCCAAAAACTGTAAAATAATATTTACAGTGTTGGAATTTAAATTTTTGAACTCAACGTTTCAAGATTTTCAGTCAAAAACTCAAGCTTTTTGTTCAAAAAAACTCTAGAACACTTTGATTCTTATCCACTTTGGTGTGGTGGCCCAATGATTTCTTGACACATGTCCAAGACAACTCATGTCTTGTTGTTCTCCACCCTTGGTCGACCAACCCATGGAAACAAGGCCAAAGTTTCAAAACTTTGGGGGCCAAAATAGGATTTTTGAAAGTCTTTTTGAGCTCTATAAATAGCTCACTCTCCTATTCATTTTATTCAAGAAAACAAGCCAAACTCTTGCACTTTTTCTTCTCAAAAATCCGAGAGAGAGAGAGAGACCAAAGGGTTCGAAAATTTTGTGAGCCAAATCACTCCATCAAGCTTCGGATAGCTTAGGGAGACCGAGAGAAAGAGGAAAAAAAAATTTTCGGGTGGCTTGTTCAGTCCTTGCCGTGAGTTTGAGAGCAGGGAAACCGAGAGAGAGAGAGACCAAGTGAGAGCTAAAATTTTCGAGGAAAAAATTTGGGGCTAAGCTTCGGGTGGCCTAGCCGAGCAAAGGGGTGAGCTTGGGTGAGTGTTTAGTGAGCTTTTGAAGCTTGATTCTAGCCTTTAGCAAGCTTCGGGTGGCTTGAGAGGAAAGGAGAAAAATTTTTCTCAACCTTGGTTCAAGTGGCCTAGTGGCCGAGCAAGCCAAGGAAATCAGCCAAAGGGACCATCGGCTTGGTGTTGGTGCACCACAAGGACCAGCCGTGAGCTAGGAACCAAGGGGCAGCCATAGGACCATTCGGTTTGTCCAAAACCTAAGGGCCGAAATCCACCAAATTGAGGTAAAACCCTAAACGTTTTCTCAAGTTTTAAATTGATTTTTAAAGCTTTGATTTATGTGTATTTGAGTGCCAAAAAGTTGTAAGGGCATAAGCCCATGTGTGATTTTATTTGCTGCCCTATGTGCTTATGGTTGCCGTGTGTATGTGCTAGTGAGGCCGAGTGACTTGGCTAGCCCAGCCATGGGCTGTTTTGTGTGCATGTGTGTGACCGAGTGGGCCGGTGAGGCTAGCCGAGAGCTTGGCTAGTGCAGCCGAGTGTGTGTGGCTGTGTGTGTGTGCTTGTGGCCGTGTATGCTTGTGGCCGAGTGGCCTAGTGAGGCTAGCCGAGTGGTTAGGTGGACCACTAGGCTGTTTTGGCCGGTTTACTTGCAATTTTAAATTCGGTTTTGTGCTTAATGGTGCTAGAATGCTTGCTAGGGTGAAGTAGGCTTATTGTCCCCAATAGGTCAAATTTTTTATGTTGCATGAATGGCTCGGATTTATGATGCTAGGTTGCTAGAAAATTTTATGTTGCATGCTTGGTTGTAGACCGTGCAACCCTAGGCAATTTAGTCTCGGTTTGACGGGTTGCACGAGCTCGTGGGTTGGCTTAGTTAGCCGTAAGGGAACGTTAGACGCGCTGCCTGCCATGAACCTAACTCCCGCAGTGGGCGGTCGAGCTAGAACCAACGTCTTAGGCCGTAACAATTAATGTAAAAACCGAAACTGTCTCTCGGGTTCCCAGGAGCCAGCCTCGGTAAAACATCCCAGTTGGTTGATAGAGGCCGAATTGGCCAAAACGTAAAACACAAAAGTTGTAGATTAGGGTGTTTACTAGGGGGTAACGCGAGCACTTTGCCAAAATAAGGCTCCAAAGGCCTACTTTTACACGAAAAACCGTAGGTGGGTCAGAAGACCCAGTTTTCAAGTTAAGCTCGGTTTTGATTTAAAACTGACTCCAAACGGTAAGGAATTTGAAAATGTGTAAAACACAAAAGTTTTAGACCTCCTCGAGGACTAGAACTTTCGTGAAGAAAACTTTTTCCGAATCAAAACGGATTTTTAACTACAACCTAAAATCTGAAAACGGTACAGGGTTCAACATAATCCTGTACACGAATTTTGTAGAACCAACTTAGGAAAATTTATTTTCGGACATAACACGTTATTTTAAGCATGGAAACTGTCCCAAAAGCAGTTTCCGACCCCCAACCATTTTATGAAAATATAGGCCAGAGTTCACGAAATTTTTACGAAGAAAGTTATGAAATTTAAGCTAAGTATTATGAAAAGATTTTAAGTAAAGTTTTCAAAGACAAAGAGTTTTTAAGCTAAGTTTTGAAAGAAAAATATAGAACGCAAGGTAGCCGGGATTCAGACCCCGAGCTACCGGGCTTCGCCCCAAAGCCCAGAGTTGACCCGACAGGGTTGACTTTAGCTCACAAAAAGGTTGACTTCGGTTGACCGACAAGATAACGAGTTCTTATACAAGCCCAAGGGTAGGTGATCGACCTAACCCAATGTTTTTCTAAATGGGCTAAGTATACTGAACATTTTCCGACAAAACCCTATAGGTTACAAGAGGTTTTAATTAGGGGGACATATAGCCGAAAACCCGTAAAAATGTTGGTTAGTACCAACATACGATAGAAATGGAATTGAAGACTGATGTGCAACCTTCCATCAAGCAGGAGGAATTCTGCAGCAGCAACCGGAACAAGGATCTGCGTAACAACTAAGAGAATAGACGGTAAGTAAAACACCGTCTACAGCACAAGCTAATAGGATTGAACTATTAGACTCGATGATGTGCTTTGTGTGGAATGTTGTGTATTCATGTATGTAACATGAAAATGATAAGCATGCTAAGACAAGATAAGTAAGAAGATAAGTTAGAAAGATGACATCAAGAATGTATGTTCACACGTAAGCAAGAATAAGTAAGAAAAGAAGAGCCGTGTCGATCCACCCGCGCCAGGTCGGGTTGGACTGTGGATTGATCTGGATTTGGTTTGGCCGCCCCAGACAATTCATAGTCGCGCGCCGGATACGAACACGTAGACTAAGGGCCCATAAGTTATAATGAAAGATAATGAAGCATAAAATGACCTATGCCTGCTAAGTGTTATATGTATGCTAAGTATAAGTATGCTATGTATGCCAAGTATGCTAAGTATGTTATGTATGCTATATGTATGCCATGTACATGTTAGGTTGTGCTAAGTTATTGTTTGTTAGATATTATTTTGTTGCTATTTGTTTCACGGCCTAGGAGTTGTACTTACTGGGCCTTAAACTCATTGTTTTAAGTTTGTGCTGTAGGTAAGTCGCCTGCCAGCTGATCTGATGCAATGGGGAGTAGCGGTCAAGCAAATGTAAAATCGTGGTATATGGAGCCGTTACGCGTTTTGTGTGGTAGACACGTACAAAAGACAAGAACAGTTTTCTAAGTAATAGTTTATATGTTTTTGCTTAAAAACAATGTTTTAAATTTGTGTGCATAGTTTTGTGTATAAAAAAAAAATCCGCTGTGTTTTCAAGCTAAGTATGCAAGCAAGTTATAAGTATGTATGTATGTATGTAAGTAAGGGTAACGGCCTACGCTAGGTGGGGCGTTACAGGGCGTCTGGCCGTGGCGCCCCCACGGGCGCCAGCAAGGGGCGCCACTGGGCGCCTGGCCGTGGCGCCCCCACTTAGGCGCCAGCAAGTGGCGCCCGTGGGCGCCAGGCGCCCACAGGAACCAGCAAGGGGCGCCTGATGCCCACCCATGGCCCCAGACGCCCCTACGGGCGTTGAGCAAGTTATGTATGATTTTTCAAAAAAAAAATTACTCATTTCGGCATTTGATCGAGCATGTGGTGGGCGGACAAAATCCGGGTTCATAAATGTGGGTATATTTGGCATCAATCCCATTCACAAAACAACATATACAAAAATGTGTGATTGTTGTCATCAATCCCATTCAAAACATAAAATCTCATTCACAAAGCAAATAAGAATACAAATATAACCATGGGATTGAGGTTGGAGAAATGTCACCTTGGATTTGTTTAAGAAGATACATGTGATGTTGAGCTTTGAGAAAAAATGGAGTTCGGCCCCCACTGAGGTAACGGCGACAGCGGCGGCGGCTTTACCGGACTTGGCGGAGGGTGGCCAAAGTTTGGAAAGTTTTGGAGATGTTGGAGAATGAGAAGATAAGAGGGGCGGTTTTTGTGTGGGGAATGGAGAGTTTGTGTATAAATAATGTGTTTTCGCGCGGATTTCGAACACGAAATTTGAAATTTTAAACATAAATTTGACTAAAAATTCAAAATTTCGGGTTATTACACGACGGTCTTTAAATGACCGTCGTGTAAAGTCTAGATTACACGACGGTCAAATGACCGTCGTTTAATCCATTTGACCGTCGTGTAATCCGTAAACGACGGTTGTTTGACTGTCGTTGTACCAGAAAATTTTTTCTTCTCTAACACCATGCTAAAAAATCTACGGTAAAAATCTCCTAAAAAATTTGAAACTTTTGTGGAAATTTATTATGTCACAAATTTCCTCGTTAAATTTTTAATTGACTGATTTTAGAATATTAAAAAAAATTTTGTCAATTATTCCTGCTTATCACTGACCCATCATATAGTACTATTGTGCCCTGTTCAATATATATGTTGAGAGCAAATAATCTAATGATGTATACATAACGCATGCTTCATGTTTAATTAAAATAAATAGTAAGTAATGTTGTACAAATTAAATGAATGACATCATGTCCAAGTTTTTTTCTTTTTCCTCTTTGCTTGCTCAACACGTGTCCATTCTATATCTGGGCGAAGCAAGTGGGAAACATCGTCATCGAAATCGTCAATTTCCTCAACAGGTGGCAATCCCTGTGTGAATGCTGGAATGTCGGAGGAATCTTCCTCATCATCTTCATGACCATCACGGAAAAATTTTGGCTTCATCGGCACAACTAAGGACAACTCTTCATTGCTAGGATCCGATGTGTAAAATACTTGGATTGCTTGTGATGCCATAATGAATGGATCATTTTTGTAACCCAATCGTCAAAAGTCCACCACTGTGATGTAATACCTACTTTTTCCATGATTATTATTTCCTTTTTAGAGGAATTGAATGCATGCCGTATCGGCATTTTAGAGAAAAGTTCGCTTTATAACTTTAATATGTGTTACGAGCTCTTATAGTTTTATAAGACTCGAATATGCTTGTTTTGATTAATGAATGGTCTTTTCGGAAGAAAAGAGATGAAATTTACATCATTCTAGGAAAGTCAAAGGGTTGACCAAAAAAGTCAACTTTGACCCGGGAAAGTCAAAGTTTGACCAAAATGGTCAAAACACTCACTGTACAATTTTATGAGATGTAGTATAGGAAAAATACTGAGAGAAACTCATTTTTCGGATAAGATGACATAATTGAGAACTAAAACCACTATAGAAAAATCAAGCACGCAAAAATAAGGTACAGGGCAAAAGGGTTCGGAAAAATAAAGAAAAAATTTTTCAGCCCGATTTTTCACAGATAAAATTTTTATGATAGTATAAAATATTAATACTGTGTACTAGTACAACACAGTATTAGATTTATCTATGTTAAGTTTAAATTATACTATTTATTGGAAAAGGAGACAAACAAGGCCTTTATGATTTATGACATTATAAAGTTTTGAATTATGACATCACCCACTTTTTGGAGAACAAATCCATGCAAGACATGTGTCCCCTTCTAGCTTTTTCTTACTTGGCTTCCACTCCATGACAGCCGGCCAAAGGGAGGGATTTTTGTGCAAGATTTCAAAAATTTTGGGGGCCAAATTGCAAAGAATTTTGTGTCCCACATTGCCTATAAATAGGGCTGCCTCCACCCCTTTTTAAATCAGAAAATGTAACCTCATTATGCCCAAATTTCAGCAAGAAAACCAAGAGCAAGAGTGTGAGGAAATCTGAAAAATTTTCTTGAGCCAAGTTGGTGTGTTGTTCGGTTTAGTGTGAGAAAGCATTAGGGAAGTGAGAAAAAAATTTTTCCGGCCTTTGTTCTTGGCTGTAACCGTGTCCAGCAAGCAGGAAAAAGTGAGAAAAAAATCAAAATTTTTAGGGGAGAACTTGAGGGAGAGTTCGGGTTTCATTAAGCAAATTAGGGGTAAGTTTTCGGAACTTTTTTTCTCTTCCTAGCAGCCCACGGTTTGTGCAAGAAAATAAGAGAAAAATTTTCAGTTTTGGGTTTATTATAGGGCTGTAGCCGAGCATAGGAAGGAGCCAAAATTTGAGGTCCCAAATCAGCCAAGTTTGGTGCACATTGGTGAGCCAAAACCGGGTCTAGGGAGCTAGAGTCAAGAGTGTGAGATTTGGTTCAAGTCCTAGAGCCACTCTCTATCCACTTCAAGGTAAAAATTTTCAAAAGCTTTAATCCTTTTCCAATCAAGTTTTTAAGTTCAAATTTAAATGTATTTGTTCAAGCTAATGGTTGTAAGAGCATAAGCTCACTAATTTAGTTTATGCCCTTAAATGTGCTTGATTAGGTTGCTAGATGTGGTTTAGTTTCTTTATTTTCATTAATATGCTTATGGTTGTTTGGTATGATAGGATTGCCTGTTAGAAAGATTACATGAGGATATATGTCCCCTAGAAGTATGTTTGAGCATGTGATAGTATGCTAGGAATTTATTTTGGTATGTGATGAATGTATGGAATGAATGGTTGAACATGCTAGCCATGCAACCCTAGGTTAGGAGCCGGTTTCTATGGGCTGCATGAACGGGTTAGGGCTGCATGTTGGGACATGCAAGACATTAGGAACGCTGCATGATGTGTCTTTAAGCTCCCGATGTGATCGGTTGAGGTAGAAACTGAAAATTAGGACGTAAACCAAATTTAGTAAGTAGGGCTGCCAGTTCGGGTTTCAAACTGGTCAGTCGCAGGAAATGGGTAATTGCAGGCCTTTAGAGGCCGAATGGGCAAAAATGTAAAACACAAAAGTTGTAGAACAGGATCTTTCCTAGGGGACAGCGTGGACCGTTTCTCAAAATGAGGTTCCAAAGGCTTCCGTTTTCACGAAAAACCGAAGGTGGTCCATCAGGACCCAGTTTTTAGAATCACCGAGATTCAAATAAAAAACTGGTACTAAATGATGCAGAACCAGATTTTGCTTAAAACACGAAAGCTTTAGAACTCTTTGAGGGCTAGAACTTTTGTGAAGGAAATTTTTTCTAATTCCCAAAGGATTTTAAACTATACTTTGAAATCTGAAAACTGTGCAGGGAGCAAAATGTTCTTGCACAGAATTTTATAGAACCCATAGAGAAAAATTGTTTTTCTGTTTAAACACCCTGTTTTGAACACGAAAACTGTTCCAAAGACAGTTTCAAACCCTCAAATGTTTTAAAAGCCATGTTTTAAGACTCAAGGATTTTTAAGGGGAATTATAGCAGTTTTTCGGCTCTTATGCCAAAAGCTTTTTCAAAGATAAAGATAAGGGATTAAAAGGTTCAAGTTCAAGATTTGCAAGGTAAAGAGGTAAGACGAAAGGTGATCGAGAATTTATACTCGACTCACAGGGCTTAGCCCCAAAGCCCGAAGTTGGCCCAACGGAGGGTTGACTTTAGTAATCAAGAGGTTGACTTCGGTTAACCTAATTAGGATAATGATAAGTTTAAGGTTAGGTGTTAGCCTAACCTTTATACGCTCTCACACGTGATAGATAAGAAAGGTTATCCAACGTAACCGCACATAAAATGTTTTAAGATAGGGGGGACATATAGCCAATGTATTGTATGAATGTTGGTGGATAACCAACATTATTATGGTCATAGGCTAGAGTATTAACTAGTCCTTCGATTAAGCAGGATATAACCTGCAGCTGAGCCCCGAGGTGGAACAGCATATCACCAGGCATAGACAAGGTAAGTACAACGCCGCCTACAGCATGGGCTAGTAGTTGTATACTTGCCTAGATATTATTGTTGTGCTATGTATTATGATGAGATGCTATGTTATATGTATGTAATAAGTTTATGCTATGAAATGTGTTAAGTAAGCAACGTATGCTTACGAAATATATTAAGTGCATATGAATCATGATAAATTGACATCAAACGAGATGTTCATGAAATGGGATCATGTATGACACGATTAAGAATGACAAGGTGAACAGTAGGTAAAGGCGATACGTCGCCTGTGTCGTGCCACCGGCACCAGGTCGGGTTGGACTGTGGATTGAGTTGGATTTGGTTTGGCCACCCCAACCAATTCATGGTCGCGCGCCAGGTACGAACACATATGTTAAGGGCCCCTATGTAGAATAATAGATGCAGAAATAATTAAGCATAATATGAACATAATTGGTTCATGCATGCTATATGTCTTGAAGTATATGCATTAGAATGATGATATGTTTTGTTATAAGTCACGAGTCGCGGTATAGGAGTTGTACTTGCTGAGCGAAAGCTCATTGTGTTAAGTTTGTGCTGTAGGTAAACAACCTGCTGGCATTTGATGATGCAAGGTGGAATCGCGTGGCCGGGCACTGTGAATGGTGGAAAATGGAGACTACTACGCGTTTTGTTAATTATGTTTTATGTTTCGTATATGTATATACGCCTTATATAAAATAAAAAAAAAATTTCCTCTGTGTTTCATGTAATAAGTAAGTAAGTTGTATAAGCTATGTATGATAAGTCATGTATGTATGTACGGTAACGGCCTGTGCTAGGCGGGTCGTTACATGTGATTCCGTCTCTGTCAATCCGTACAAAATTATTGTCAGCCCACTTGCATTTAAAAAGTGCTACATGAAAACCACAGTAATCAATTTCCCAGATATCTTCAATGAAACCGAAGTAGTTCATGGCTGCATAGACTGGATTCTTGTCCTTTACAGATGAAATATGCATGGACTTAGCACGGATACTAACACCACTATTTTGAACAGGATGCTTTTCATCTCTTTTGCGAGTGTAGAATGTATAACCGTTGACAAAATATGATATATACCGAGTAACAACAGTCGACGGTCCTCTAGCGAGGTTCATTAAGTCTTGCGAAAAGCCGTCCTTCTCAAAGACATGTCTTCGAATCCACGTACGAAACGTCCGATTGTGTTCATCTTGTAACAATTTTTCATTTCTGCCTCTTCTTGGATTTCTATCTCTTAATTCCTGCAGGTGAACCTCAATAAATGGCTCCACTTCAACCCTATTATGTAAGGTATAGAGACAAGCTTTCTCTCATTCACCTCGATTTACCGAAGATGGAATGCCGACAGATAGTCCTTTCGATTCAATGTGTGTAGTCTTTGGCAACCCAATCGCTTTCGCGGTGGACAAATACTAGGAGCAAAACTCGACCGATTCCTCCGCTATGTAGCTTTCTACTATACATCCTTCCGCCCTATTTCGGTTCTTGACATAACTGTAATGACCCCGCCTAACACAGGCCGTTACCTTACTTACTTATTGCATGAAACATAGCGGAAATTTTTTTTTTTATAAGGTATATGTACAAATACGAAATATAAAGTACGAACTAAAGTATAGTTGTGCGTACGAGCATACTACTAAATAACAGTCACTGAACATTATATAAATTCTCATAATTATTCAAAACGCATAGCGGTTTCCATTTCCTACTATTCACAGTGTCCGGCCACGCGACTCCACCTTGCATCATCATCAGCTGGCAGGTTGCTTACCTACAGCACAAACTTAAAACAATGAGCTTTTGCTCAGCAAGTACAACTCCTATACCGTGACATATAAACTACTAACATCTCAATTTAATCACATCAACACGTCACTTCAACACTTAACATAACCATACATATGCATGAATCCATTATGTTCATGTTATGCTTTCTTATTCCATCTTAGCTTACTTTCTTAACTTAACTGATCTATGGGCCCTTACTGGAGTGTACGTACCTGGCGCGCAACTATGAATTGGTTGGGGCGGCCAAACCAAGTCAACTCAATTCACAGTCCAACCCGATCTGGTGCGGATGGTAAAACACAGGCGACTTATCGCCTTTTCCTATTTTCCATCTTGTCATTCTTAGACGTGTCATTCACAAATCCATGTCGTGAACATACAAACCGATGTCACTTAATCATACAGCACAATCATGTCATAATCTTACTTAAGCATACTTTGCTTATTTAGCACATTTCATAACATAAACTTACCATATATACAACATAGCATACAATCATACACATAGCACTTAGCATACCAAACATATCTAGGTAAGTATACAACTAATAGCCTATGATGTAGGCGGCGTTGTACTTACCTCGTCTATTCCTGACGTGAAGCTGTTCCACCTCGGGGCTCAGCTGCAGGTTACTTCCTGCTTAATCGAAATACTAGATAAGGTTCTAATCTAAGACCATAATATATTGGTTTTCCACAAACATTCATGCATGGCTTTGGTTATATGTCCCCCTATAGTAAAACATATTATGAGTGGTTACACTAGGTAACCTCACCTACTTGAGTTACTACATTGCTCTTACGAGCTCATACAATAACCTACTAGGTTACGTTGGATAACCTTCCATACTAATCTTACTTGTAAGCGAGTAGGTTTAGGCTAGCACCTAACCTCGGCTTAACATTTATCTTACTCACTAGGTTAACCAAAGTTAATCTCTAAGGTTACTAAAGTCAACCCTCTTCGGGTCAACCTCGGGCTTTGGGGCTAAGCCCTGTAACTCGGGTGAAATTCCCCGTTACTCATCGTAACTACTAACCTTGCAAACCTTGAACTTGAACATCTTAATTTCATTTCTTTATCCTTGAAAAAGTTTTGGGCTTAAAAGCCTAAAAACTGCTATACTTCCTCTTAAAAATCCTTAGATCTTAAAACATGTTTTTATAAAATGTTTGAAGGCTAGAAACTGCCTTTGGAACAGTTTCTGTGTTCAAAACAGTGTTTAAGACAGGAAAAACTATTTTTCCTAACTGGTTCTAGAAAATCCTGTGCAGGAATTTCTTGCTCCCTGCACAGTTTTCAGATTTCAAGTTATAGTTTAAAATCCTTTTAGAATTAGAAAAAGTTTTCGTCACAAAAGTTCTAGCTCTCGAAGAGTTCTAAAACTTTTGTGTTTTAAGCAAAGTCTGGTTCTGCACCGTTTAATACCAGCTTTAATTTGAAATTCACTGATCATAAAAACTGGGTCCAGTCAGACCACCTTCGGTTTTTTGTAAAAACGAAGGCCATTGGAGCCTTATTTTGAGAAACGGTCCGCAATGCCCCCTAGGAAAGACCCTGTTCTACAACTTTCATGTTTTACATTTTTGCCCATTCAGCCTCTAAAGGCCTGCAATTACCAGTTTCCTGAGACTGACCAGTTTGGAACCCGAACTGGCAGCCTTGCTTACTAGAATTGGTTTATGTCCTAATTTGCGGTTTCTACCTCAACCGATCACATTGAGAGCTTAATGACAAATCATGCAGCATTTCTAACATCTTGCATGTCCCAACATGCAGCCCCAACATGTCCATGCAGCCCATGAAATCCGAACCCTAACCTAGGGTTGCATGGTCTAGCATGTTCATACCATTCAACCATTCTCATTCATGCATACCATTCCATTCTAGCACATCCTAACATACAATCACATAATTAATCATACATCTAAGGGACATATAACCTCATGTAAGCTCCAGCATGCAATCCTAGCATACAAAACCAATCATAAAAATATTAATGACATAATTAAACCAAACCACCCTAAAGGAACTAATCAAGCACTTAAGGGCATGAAATAAATAGGTGAGCTTATGCTCTTACAAACATTAGCTTGAACAAATACATTTAAATCTTAACTTAAAAACTTAATTGAAATAGAATTAAGACTTTTGAAAATTTACCTTGAATTGGTAGGGTTTGGCTTATGGATTAGGACCACTAACTCACACCCTTGGTTCCTAGCTCCTAAAGCCGGTTCCACTCACCAAAACGACACCAAACTTGGTTGTTTTGGACCTCAAATTTGTCTCCCTCTAGTGCACGGCCATAACACTTAATTGCACCCAAAAACTGAAAATTTTTCCACTGTTTTACTGCTCAAATCAGTGGCTGCCTACAGGGAAGAAATGGCTCCCAAATCTTGCTTAAATCTTGTTTTCGGTTGGTTGGATCACACCCGAACTCTCCCCTAGTGTTTCCCTTATCTTTCCAGAATTTTTTTCTCTTGTTGCCCTGCTCTCCCACACACGGCAGCAGCCAAGAATGATGGCTGGAAATTTTTTCTAACTTCCATCTTGCTTCCTCATACAAACCGAACTCACCCCTAAGCTTGGTTCAAGAAATTTTTCTGATTTCTTTCTCACTCTCACTTTCGGTTTTCATGGAAGAAAATGGGCAGAATTTGGCTTCATTTTCTGATTTAAAATAGGTGGAGAGCAGCCCTATTTATAGGCAATGTTACACTCTTTTTACTTTTCATTTTGACCCCCAAAATTTTTAAAATTTTGCACAAAAGTCCCTAGGGTGGCCGGCTGTTTTTAAGTGGGAAACAAGCAAGATAACTCTAGAACAAGACACTTGTCTTGTGTGGATTTGCTCTCAAAAAGTGATGATGTCATAATTAAAAAAAATTATAATGTCATAAATCAATAAAGCTTGTTTGGCTACTTTTTCAATAAAGCAGTCTAATTTTAACTTAACACAGATAAATTTAATACTGTGTTGTACTAATACACAGTATTAATATTTTATACTGTCATAAAAATTTTATCTGTGAAAAACCGGGCTGAAAAATTTTTTCTTTATTTTTTCGAACCCTTTTGCCCTGTACCCTAATTTTGCATGCCTGATTTTTCTATAGTGGTTTTAGTTCTCATTTACGTCATCTTATCCGAAAAATAAGTTTTCGCAGTATTTTTCCTATACTGCATCTCACAAAATTGTACAGTGAGGGTTGTGACCATTTTGGTCAAACTTTGACTTTTTCGGGTCAAAGTTGACTTTTTTGGTCAACCCTTTGACTTTCTTAGAATCATGTAAAATTCATCTCTTTTCATCCGAAAAGACCATTCATCAATCAAAACAAGCATATTCGAGTCTTATAAAACTATAAGAGCTCGTAGCACATAATGGAGTTCTAAAGTGAACTTTTTCCTAAAATGCCGGTACGGCATACATTCAATTCCTCCTAGAAGGAAAGATATTCACGTAGAAAAGCAGGTATTACAATAACCCTTCAAAACCTTCATGTACCTTTCAAAAGGATACATCCATCTCAAGTACACCAGTCCACATAACTTCACTTCCCGGACTAAGTGCACCGTTGGATGAATCATTATGTCAAAAAATGAGGGAGGAAAGTACTTCTCAAGCAAGCACAATGTCTTGACTAACTCTGATTGTAGCAAATCTAGTGTCAATGGATCAATAACCTTGGAGCAAATTGAATTGAAAAATGAGCATATCTTGATAATTGCGAATCTAACATCACTCGTTAACACTCCTCGCAAGGCAAGAGGTAAAAACTGTTGCATCAAGATATGACAATCATGTGTTTTTATTCCAACCAACCTCAGATCCTTCATTGACACCAGCCTTTTGAAGTTGGAAGAATACCCGTTCGGCACTTTTACAGCAGCAAGTCACTCACAAAACTTTATTTTTTCTTGTCGTGACAATGTGTACTTTGCCGGTGGTAAGTAAGTGGCATTCCCTCTTTTCGTAGGGATCAAGTTAAGTCTAATCTTCAAATCCTGGAGATCCAGTCGTGCCTTTTCACCATCTTTGCTCTTATTAGGAATGTCAAGCAACATGCCCACTATTGATTCACAAACATTTTTCTCAATATGCATCACATCCAAGCAATGACGAACATAAAACGTCCTCCAATATGGAAGTTCGTAGAAGATTGACCGTTTTTTCCAAGGTCCATCAACCACCGGATCCTTATAACTCCGTTTTCGTTTCCCGAGCACTACTTTCAAATCCTTAACCATCTCGAAAACGTCTTCACCCGTCAAAACCCGGGGAGGGATTCTTTTATCCGTATTACCATCGAAAGCCTTTTTTTGTTTGCGGTATCGATGATTTTTTGGTAAGAATCTCCTATGACTGAGGAAAACAGTTTTCTTATCATTCTTCAAGCGGATAGAAGATGTTTCTTTCATACAAACGGGACAACCGATAGAACTCTTTACTGAATAACCAGATAGGTTTCCATAAGCGGAAAAGTCATTAATTGTCCACATCAACATTGCACGGAGTGTGAATGTCTCTTGACGGTAAGCATCTCTAACTTCGAGCCCCTTTTCCCATAAGATCTTTAGATCATCGATCAGCGGTGCCAAGTACACATCAATGTCATTCTCTGGTTGTTGAGGACCCGATATCAATAAAGTCAACATCAAGAACTTCCGCTTCATGCTCAATTTCGGTGGGAGATTGTAGTTGACAAGTATGACGGGCCAAGTACTATGCCTACTACTCATATTACCATGTGGGTTCATTTCGTCCGCTGACAAACCAAGACGTAGATTCAGTGGTTCCACACTAAAGTCAGGATGGTCGACATCGAAGGTCTTCCATTGTAATGCATCGGCTGGATGTCTAAGCATGCCATCTTCAACACGTTTATCATGGTGCCAAGTCAAATTCTTAGCATGATCGGCATTACGGAATAAACGCCGCAAACGCGGCGCTGGAGGAATGTACCGTAACACCTTTGCCGGCACTCCTTTGCTATCATTCGTTGGCTTCTTGCCCTTCTTCTATCTTGACTCCTTACAAACCGTGCATTTATCCAAATCCTCATACTCTTTTCGGTAAATGGCGCAATCATTTGGACAAGCATGAATTTTTTCATATTCCATTCCTAGAGTGCTCAACGTCTTCTTAGCTTCGTACATACTAGCCGGTATTTTATTATCAATCGGTAGAACCTCTCTTAGAAATTCTAAAAGAGTCGTGAAACTAGAATTTGCCCACCCTCCCGAAGCCTTCATGTTCCATAGTTTGACTAATGCGGACAATTTCGTATATTTACTACACCCGTCGTACAAGGGTAACTCGCCATCATTCATCATTGTATCAAATAACTCCGGCCGATGCACAAATTGTTCTTCCAAATCATTAACCATATCAAATAAATTATCTCCTACTTCTTCATCAACAAGAGGTTCTTTTCCTTTCTTCTTCGTAGTTCGAATATTCAAACACTCCTCACCATGTAAATACCATGTTTGGTACGAACAAATAATCCCACGGGCAAGCAAATGTCTTCTAACTTCATCAACTGAATGAGATCTATGATTTCCACAATCCACACAAGGACATCGAATCTTATCATTCTTCATGTCAGTTTTGGCAAAGGACAAAAATTCTTCAACACCATCTCGATATTTTCTAGTCAATCAATTTGCCCACATCCATTTTCGATCCATTTCCAAGAACCCGACCTAAATCGAAATTGAAGATCATACAATTTATTCAACAATAAAGATTTCTCCACTTAAATAACATACAACATATTAATTAAGCTTTCCAAATAATTTAACAAATCAAACTGTAAAAAATAAAAGAAAAAAACAAGAATTCGGTTTTGAGTAGGAAAGCAAGAGGGAGAGTTGAAAAATTTTTTCCAGCCACTTCCTAGCTGCTGCCGTGGGTGGTGAGCAGAGGAAACCAAGAAGAAAAATAAAAAATTTGAGGGAAAACTTTAGGGGACAATTTCGGGTGTGATTCTACCAACCGAAAACAAGATTTAAGCAAGTTTGACACCATTTTGAGTCTAGGAACAGCCACGGTTTTTGGTGCAGAAAAACAGTGGGGAAAATTCAAAATTTTGGGTGCAAGGTGTGGTATGGCCGAGCATTAGGTGGAGGGTGAAATTGAGGTCAAAAAGCCAAGTTTTTGGAGCCATTTGGTGAGTGGAAAATCGGTTCTAGGAGCTAGGGGCCAAGGGAGAAGTTTAGTGCAACCTTAAAGCCAAACCTTACCTATTCAAGGTAAATTTTCGAAAACCCTAGCTCTATTTCCATTCAAGTATTCAAATTGAGATTTAAATGTATTTTTTTAAGCCAAGTTTGTAAGAGCATAAGCTCAAAAATTTATTTTATGCCCTTAGTTTAGTTTAGTGCTTGATTAGATTGCTTAAGGGTGGTTTGGTTTATTTATGTCAATTAATATGCCTATGTTTGATTTGTATGCTAGGATTGCATGCTAGAATTTTTACATGAGGTTACATGTCCCATGAAGTGTGAATGAGCATGTGAGTATATGTTAGAATTTATTTTGGAATGATGTTGTATGCATGGAATGTTATATGCTAGGCTTAGACCATGCAACCCTAGGTTAGGGTATTCGGATTTTATGGGCTGCATGGATACGTTGGGTTAGCATGTTGGAATATGCGAGACGTTAAAAACACTGCATGCTTTGTAAGTAAGCTCCCGAAGTGGTCGGTCGAGATAGAATCCGCAAATTAGGACGTAAACCGATTTTAGTAAACAAAGCTGCCAGTTCGAGTTCCAAACTGGACAGCTTCAGAAAAGTGGTAATTGGAGGCCTTTAGAGGCTGAATGGGGTAAAACGTAAAATATGGAAGTTGTAGAATAGGGTTTTTCCTTGGGGGCGACATGGACCGTTTCTCAAAATGAGGTTCCAACGGCCTCCGGTTTTACAAAAAACCGAGACTGGTCTGTCTAGGCCCAGTTTTCACGACCAGCCATATTCAAATTAAAACTGGTACGAATCTAGGCAGAATCAGACTTTTTGTAAAACATGAAAGTTTTAGCTCTCTTAGATCTCTTCGAGAGCTAAAACTTTCGTGAAGAAAACTTTTTCTAATTCTAAAAGGATTCTTAAATATAATCTGACTTCTAAAAACTGTGCAGGGAGCAAGAAATTCTTGCACATGATTTTCTAGAACCAGTTTAGGAAAACTGTTTTTCTGTCTAAAAACACTGTTTTGAACATGGAAACTGTTCCAAAGGCAGTTTCCAACCCTCAAACATTTTATAAAACCATGTTTCAAGAATTAAGGATTTTTAAGGAAAATTAAAGGAGTTTTAGGCTTATGTGCCAAAACCTTTTCAATGATAAAGAAAAATGGTAATTTTCTTAACTAAGTTGTAAGACAAGCAATGACGAACGGTGATCGGGAAATTATACCCGAATCACAGGGCTTAGCCCCAAAGCCCGAAGTTGACCCAAAGGGAGGGTTGACTTTAGTAACCTTAGAGGTTAACTTCGGTTAACTCAGTATGGGTTAGGATAACGGTAAGTCTAAGGTTAGGTGTTAGCCTAACCATTTACACTCGCGCATGTGATTAGTATGAAAGATTATCCAACATAACCTCACATAAAATGTTTTAAGATAGGGGGGACATATAACCAAGTCATTGCATGAATGTTGGTGGATAACCAACATATTATGGTCATAGGCTAGAAATCTTACCTAGTCCTTCGATTAAGCAGGAGGTAACCTGCAGCTGAGCCCCGAGGTGGAACAGCGTAACGTCAGGCATAGACAAGGTAAGTACAACGTCGCCTACAGTATAGGCTAATAGTTGTATACTTACCTAGATAAAATTGGTATGCTATGTGCTATGTGTTATGATTAGATGCTATGTTCTATGTATATAGTAAGTCTATGTTATGAAATGTGTTAAGTAAGCAATGTATGCTTACAGAAAAAATGAAATGGTTATGAAGTATGATTATGTGACATCGAATATTATGTTCACGAAATGGGATCATGTATGACACGTTTAAGAATGACAAGATGGAAAATAGGAAAAAGCGATAAGTCGCCTGTGTCGTACCACCCGCACCAGGTTGGGTTGGACTGTGGATTGAGTTGGACATGCACTGGCCGCCCCAACCAATCCATAGTTGCGCGCCAGGTACGAGCACTCATGTTAAGGGCCCCTAAGTAGAATAAGCAATAATGAAATAAGGAAGCATAATACGAACATAATTAGTTCATGCATGCTATATGTATCCATGTGTTATGTAATGAAATGAAGCGATAAGTCGCCTGTGTCATACCACCCGCACCAGGTCGGGTTGGACTGTGGATTGAGTTGGACATGGACTGGCCGCCCCAACCAATCCATAATTGCGCGCCAGGTACGAGCACTCATGTTAAGGGCCCCTAAGTAGAATAAGCAATAATGAAATAAGGAAGCATAATACGAACATAATTAGTTCATGCATGCTATATGTATCCATGTGTTATGTAATGAAATGAAGCGATAAGTCGCCTGTGTCGTACCACCCGCACCAGGTCGGGTTGGACTGTGGATTGAGTTGGACATGGACTGGCCGCCCCAACCAATCCATAGTTGCGCGCCAGGTACGAGCACTCATGTTAAGGGCCCCTAAATAGAATAAGCAATAATGAAATAAGGAAGCATAATACGAACATAATTAGTTCATGCATGCTATATGTATCCATGTGTTATGCAATGAAATGAAGTGTATGCTATGGATAGTATAAGATGTAAAGTTATGTGTCGCGGATTAGGAGTTGTACTTGCTGAGCGAAAGCTCATTATTTTAAGTTTGTGCTATAGGTAAACAACCTGCCAGCAGTTGATGATGCAAGGTGGAGTCGCGTGGCCGGGCACTGTGAATAGTGGGAAATGGAAACCGCTACGCGTTCCGAAGTTATATGAATATTTTGAGATGTTTAATGACTGCTATTTAGTAGTATGCTAGTTTGCACAATTAATACTATTGTTCATATTTTATGTTTCATATTTGTATATACGTCTTATAAAAAAAAAAAATTTCCGCTGTGTTTCACGTATTAGGTAAGTAAGTTCGTATAAGTTATTCATGATTGTATGTACGTATATATGGTAACGGCCTGTGCTAGGCGGGTCGTTACAGAGTTGGTATCAGAGCGGTTTCCCTGCGACATGATTTCACAGTTGCCTGCCATCGCATCCATTCTTGTAAGTAAGTATTAGATTTATTTTGTTTTATGTATATGCAAGATACTTATGTTTAAAGTTATGTATGTTAGACGCGATATTATGGACCCGATCCAAGTTGAGGAGGATCGCAATGCTGTCGCCGCATTCTATAGGTCGCAGCCGTTGTACTTCGATAGCACGAGACGGTCGGTGTCTATTGGCGCCTGGCTTTACGACATGGAGCAGATCTTCAAGATTTGCCACATCGAGGCACACCTACTGTAACGACCCGCCTAGCCAGGCCGTTACCGTACTTACATATCTATTGACTTAGCAAAATTTAGCAGAAATTTTTTTTTTCCACAAGCATATGAATATACATACTTAAACTGACTTAAGATGTTTTGCGTACGCATATACAATAACTACACAACTTTGTTTTGCTTGA
The DNA here is from genome assembly GCA_025413485.1 of Ficus microcarpa. NCBI lineage: Eukaryota > Viridiplantae > Streptophyta > Magnoliopsida > Rosales > Moraceae > Ficus > Ficus microcarpa. The sequence goes on along the minus strand of CM046380.1, from coordinate 13,139,293 downwards.
AATTAAATACTTAATAATACAAAACGCGTAGCGGTCATGTTCCCACTTTTTCACAGTCGCTTCGCCGCGCTCCTCCATCATTACATCAGCCGTTGCTCATAGGTTGCTTACTTACAGCATAGACGTAAGACGTGAGCTTTCGCTCAGCAAGTACAACTTGTTAATCCGCGACACAACAAAATAACTCATAATAGAACTTGGTACCTCTTAACATGTCATATCATAATAGCATAACCTACTTAAATATGCATGAGCCATTTATGCTTCGTTATGCTTTCCTTATACTTTCATAGCATACTTCCTATCTTATCTTGACTTGTCTTGCTTATGGGCCCCTTATATATGTGTACGTACCTGGTGCACAACTATGGAGTGATTGGGGCGGCTAGACCATTTCCAACTCAAACCATAGTACAACCCGACCTCGGACGGGTGGTACGACACCGGCAAGCTCGCTTGCCATTCTACTTGTTTTTCATGATTTTTTCTTGATCTTGGTCTTATCTTAATCATGGGTGAACATGTTTCATGATGTTACACATACTTGATCCTATTCTAACATACCTCGTATTATATCCATGTTCTCAACATAAACATACTTCAACCTAACATATCACATAGCATGCATCGTATTAAACATTAATTACATGCTTGGCATATCACATGACAAACAACATAGTATACATCGAATACTATATTAACATGCTTAGGTAAGCATCACAACAAATGCCTATGCTGTAGGCGGAGTCGTACTTACCTTGATGGTTACGTCCTATGTAAGGCTGCTCCTCATTAGGATGCCTGTGCAGGTAATCTCCTGCTTCATTGAAGGACAAGATATAAGTTCCTAATCTTAGGATATTGGTAACCTAACCAACGTTCATTCATATAGTCCTAGTTGTATGTCCCCTTCATAACTTATAGTAGCTTGTGGGGTTACTACAAGTAACCCTTATGGTTTATCATCACCCTTGGATCTTACCTTATTAGGTTACCTAAGGTACTCTTGTAGGCTAAGTTCATACATAGATACTTAGGATTAGATCATTATTCCATCCTTAAACTTTGTTGTAACCCATAACCTACTTGGTTATTATTGGTTACCTTAAGTATTACTATCTTGATACAATATTGGGTTACATTGGGTAATCCTTGGTCTTATTAATTTGATACCATGTTGGGTTACATTGGGTAACCCTTAGTCTTACTAACCTTGGTATCACGTTGGGTTACATTGGGTAACCCTTGAGGTGACTTATCTTAAATTAACCCTTATTGGGTTACTAAGGTCCAACTAAGGGGTAACCTATTAGGTGACTATAGGTAACCCTGGGCTTTGAACCCATTGCTATAGTTCGGGTGTAATATTTAGTCATTGGTGGTAAACTTCTTGCTTACCTCAATTTCAAGAAAACCTAAGTCTATAGTTCCACTTGTTTCCTTTAGAAATTGTAGGTGTTTTCACCACCTTTTTACAAAAATCATTTTTATTTTCCTTATAAAAATTTGGGTTTTCTTATCAAAATATTTGAAAAATGTTATTAAGGATTGGAACTGCCTTTGGAGCAGTTCCTGTAGCCAAATTATCAGTTTTGGTTCAAAAATACTAAATCCTTACATTTTTCTAGAAAATCTTGTACAGAATTCTACTATTTCCTGTACAATCTTTGTAAATTCAATTATACTTTAAAATCTAGGAAGAATCTGAAAAAGTTGTCTTCATGAAACTTTTAGATCTTGAAAAATTCTAGAACTTTCATGTTTACTAAAAAACCCAGTTCTGACTGTAACATTTTCGTTTTGCCCTTGGAACAAAACTAGACGTGCTTACAGGTCTGGGCACGTCACTCTCGGATCATTGTGAAAACAGAGGCCATTGGAGCCTTATTTTGGAAAAATGTCCACGTTTTCCTTTAGTAAAAACTGTTCTGAACAACTTTCATGTTTTGAGTTTTTCCAAATTCGGCCTCTAAAGGCCTCAAAATTTACTTTTTCAAAAACTGGTCAGGATTGATCCGAACCTGTCCGTTTTTCGGTTTAGAGTTTGGTTTACGTCTTAAATGTGAAATCTAGCTCAACCAGCCACCGCGGGAGCCCTAATACACACATGTAGCGGTTTTCTAACGTAAATTTTGTTTAAACACATTTTCTAACTTTGCCATGCAAGCCTATCAACATTAGATAATTTCTAGTTGCAAGATTTAAGTTATAGCAAGCATATCAAGCATTGTCATGAGATTCTAGCAACCTAGCATAAAATTTTCATCCACAACCATCCTAGGGCAGCTTAGGGGACATACCATAGATCATCATTTAGCATGCAAATCACAAATGTAAAGCAAGCATGCACACAAAAAATCAAACCACCCTTAAACTAAATCAAGCATACCTTAGGTTCCTAGTTTTGGGCATAAAATAAATTGAGCTTATGCTCTTATAAAATTGACTTGAAATACATGTAAATCTCAATTTAAAAGCTTAATTGAAAGAATTAGAGGTTTAGAAAATTTTACCTTGATTAAAAACACAAGTGAGAGCTAAAGTTGGTTCACCAAAAATTCTCCCTTGTTGGCCTCCTTCTATGGCCGGTTTTTGTGCTCCTTATGCACCAAGATTGTGGCTGATTTTGGGGTGGTTGTTAGCACTCAAACTAAGCCCTCCTTGACACAAAATTTGGTCACTCTCTTACCCACACACACACGGTTTTTGGCCCTCAAAACAGAGCCTAAAATCTGCCCAAAAAAACTGTTTTGCACCTTGGAAGAAAACTCACACTCCAAGCACCAAAACCCCTAAGTTTCTTGAAAATTTTCTTCACCAAATCTCTCCCTTGAATATCCGGATTTTTGAAGGGGAAATGGGCAATAGTTTGGCTGCTTTTTCTTGTTTTTTTTTTTTTCAGCCCAAAATCTGATCACAAAGGGGGTTATTTATAGGCAAAATTTGGGGTCAAAATGTGATCATTTTTTGTTCTCCTTTTTGAAACAACCTCATAAGTTTTTCTATTTGTAAAATTGCCCCAAAGTGGCTGGCCAACATAGCTCTAGACTCTTCCAAGATTATCCAAAAATTTTCTTAATTTTTCTTAAATAAAAAAATGATGTAAAAATTAGGATCCTTGATGACATAAGCCTATTTAAGGCTTGTTTGGGCTTTTTCTCTTAAAAGCAGTCCAATTTTCATTCATCACAGATATTTTTGGTACTGAGGTCACTAATACACCATACTGTGGTATTGTGACACAGTCCAAAATTTATCTGTGTGAAAATGGACAGTACGAAAAATTTTCTTTTTGCTTAAAACTTTTTCGCCCAAAAATTCCTATCTATTGTGCTTGATTTTTCTAGGGTGATTTTATTTCTTATTTACGTTGTCTTGACCATAATTTTGGTTTTTACAGTATATTTTCCATACTGCTTGTCATTTATCTGCGTGATCAACTCTTTGACCACTTTTGGTTAACTTTTGACTTTCTTGACCAAACTTGACCTATTTGGTCAACTTTTGACTCCTTTGGTCAAAATTTGACTTTCTTTAACTTTCTTGGTCAAAGTTTGGCTTTCTTGGTCAAAGTTTGACTTTTAGTGTCGATTTTGACTTTCTTTGACCAACTTTGACCAATCATAAAATCATGGGTTTTCTTCCCCTTTTTACCTGAAAGGTCATTTTCTTGGCTAAACCATTCATATTCGAGTCTTATAAACTAATAAGATCTCATAAAATCATTCAAAAATCCTAATCAGGATTTTGCATAACTACCTTCATGGTTTAACTTGAATTTCTTTACAAGAAATTATATCGACGAGAAATTCTAGTTATTACACCTACAGGTTACCCTCGCCAGTAGGTACCTGATTGGAGACTAGAGATTATGGTGGGCCACATTGGGTGAGAGACAGATGCCCGATCGTACTTGGGCACATTTTCGGACCGCCGTGATGAGACGTTATGGACCGCTACCCGCTCGAGGGATCGACGAGCCTGTCCATGATCACGCGATATACCGAGATATGCGATATTCGCGATATCAGAGGCTCTCGCAGGATTGGCACACGTATCTCGGGGAGACTATGAGCCACTACTGTTGGAGATTTCAGGAGGCTATGCTTCCATATGTTCCCCAGGACGGTCCAGACCCGGAGCTAGAGGCATTAGTACTTCTACGGAACGGAGTGCCGACCCACATCCGTCAGTTTGTCCCATCGACTACTCGAGAGATGACCGTCGGCAGTTATATCGATGACGTATTAGAGGCCGGGACTATCACCCAGATAGTACATACCGATGATCACGCCAGCGGTTCCCAGGCTCCTGCGGATGATGCCGGGCAGAGGGAGCCACAGTACGAGGTAGGGCCTTTGTTTCCGGAGGACCCGATACTAGCTGTACCGGTACAGGAGGTCCTAACCCAAGAGGCTGTGGATCCGATGGACGCTGATGAGGCCTCGGACGACGACGTGGTGCCTATTGATCCACCGAAGGACCCCCCAGTCATCGTTATCTCTAACGATGAGGAGGACGATGAGGATGAGGAGCCTGAGCCTGAGCCGGAGCAGGGTGACTGAGTAGAGGATTGGGATGACCCCGACGACCCAAAGGAGTTTCCTTTGGAGGATGAGCCTGATGAGATTGTGTTGGACGACGGAGATGAGGCCGCAGATCAGGATTCCGACTCCGACGCATCGTGATTACGATTGAGATCATAGTCTAGATCTAGGACCGTTTTGTACATTTCTTTTTGAACGATAAGACTGACTATATTAGTTTGTTATTTCGGACGTTAGGTTGTATATTATGTAGAATGAGAAAGTGTTAGACACTTCCATCCAGAATTTTGGCCATGTATATATGTTTGTACAATATGATGTATTTTTTAAAATATGTAAATATGGATATAAACGGTATGTATTTTTGAAACCGTGAAAAGTATGTACTTTTGAAGCAAGGAAAGTAATGTACTTTTGATGATGTACTTTTGACCAAGTAATGTACTTTTGAAATTGTACAAAGAGACCGTGTAGACACGGGATATATGACAAAAGTTATGTTATGGTTTTGAAAGTGATGAGAAGTATCTAGTATGATACGAATATGCCACTAAGTTATGGCATGATATGGGTATGATATGATGCTATGTACGATATGAATGCTTTATAGAATGATATGATAAGATTTGCATGAAAGAAAAGATATTAATAATATGATAATATTTTTTCTTATATAGGAAGTTAGAAGATGGTACGTACGCGCCGTAATGCACCTGCAAATCCGCCCCAGCCGGATTTAGCAACCTTAGTAACTAACTTACAACAGCAGTTGCTGGCACAGCAACAAGAGATGACTAGGCTTCGCGAGCAATTAGCTCAAGTGAACCAAGGACCGCAGGTCCATGAGGTGCCCCAGCAAGCACCACAAATTCCCCCAGTGGTACCTCAGGTGCCCGATGTTCAACCTGAACTGCAACCGGAAGTCCCTCGGAATGCTGAGATTCTGATGGCACCAGCCGGAGCACAAGTTAACCCGCCGGTAGTACGAGAGGATCTACTATACGAGTGCTTTAGACAAATGAAGGTGCCCGAGTTCGAGGGACCCACAGACCCAATTGCAGCCGACAACTGGCTTATCGATATCCAAGTCATCTTGGATTTCATGCGACTCACAGAACAGGAGAAGGTACTTTGTACTTCCTTCGTTCTTAAGAAAGATGCGCGGCACTGGTGGATGACAGTGCAGTTGCGCCGGCATATTATGGCTATGACCTGGCAGGACTTTGTGAACGAATTTCGCACCATGTACTACAACCGAGAGGTCCTTGCAGTACAGCAAGATGAATTTACCAACTTCCATCAAGGGACAATGACGGTAATGGAAGCTATCAAGAGATTTGAGCAACTTACTCGATTGTGTCCAAACTCGGTACCGAATGAGGCAGAAAAGGTGCGCTTGATGATGAAAATGTTTAGGACAGACATTGCCAAGCAAATCAATGCTGGCAGTAGTCCACCAAGGACGGTGTCAGATTGCATCAGCCGAGCCATAAGAGCCGAATACTGGATCAATCGAGACAAGGAAGCCAGGGCTCAGATCTTCAAAGTGAAGAAGGAGGAAAAGACCACTGCTAAGCCAACGCAACCTCGCCAAGGTTCGGAGGCGAATTCGAAAGGTCAAACCAGTAACTCCGCCCAAAGTCCCAAACAGTTTGGGAAAAATAAGCGGAAGGGAAATTTTAATGGACAGGGTCAGCAACAAAACTTCCTCCAGAAAAGGAATAATTGGGGAAATGAGGGGACCAATGCCAGTTACCCCACGTGCGAAAGCTGTGGGAAAAAGCACCCTGGAGTCTATAGAAGGGGGACAAATACTTACTACGTGTGTGGCAAAGAGGGGCATTATGCGAAGAGCTGTCCCTAGAATAATTAGAGTCAGCAACTTCCGTATCAGAACCGGAACCCCAACCAACGTCAACTGCACGCAGTCCAAGCCAGGCTTGAGGGACCTCCAGTAGCACAAAGAAGATTGGAGGCGCCTGAACCTCAAGCCAGAATCTACACCTTCACAAGAGGAGATGCCGAGGCAGGAACATCACATGTGGTGACAGGTCAGATCTCTATCACCACCTATGATGTCATTGCATTGTTTGATTCTAGCACTACCCATTCGTTCATATCGATGAAGTTCGCTCAGAAATTAGGAAGCAGTGTGAATAGAATAGAACAACCTTGCAACGCTTCTTTGCCATCCGGAGAAATTTTGTGGTCCAACTTCTGGATCCAAAATGTCCCCGTTATTATTTGTGGCAGAGAATTACTTGCAGATCTCATCGCAATCAAACTCCATGATTTCGATGTGATCTTAGGGATGGATTTCTTAGGGAGATACAACGCTAGGATTGACTGTAGAAAGCGTTGTGTGACGATTAACCCGAACGACAAGGATGAGTTTAACTTTTACGGACAACCCCGAAATTCCTCCGCCAAGTTTGTTTCGGCAGTAAGAGCATGGAAGATGCTAGTGAATGGATGTCAGGGGTATTTAACGAGTATGGTGGATAAGGACCAGGAAAAAGAGCTAACACCGGAAGATGTTCCCATTATAAGGGAATATGTGGATGTCTTTTCACAAGAGTTACCCAGACTTCCGCCGGAACGTGAAATTTCATTCGAAATCGAGCTGTTACCCGGAGTTGCACCGGTATCGAAAGCACCGTATAGGATGGCACCCGCAGAACTGAGAGAAATTTAAGTACAGCTACAGGAGCTGTTGGACAAGGGGTTCATCAAACAGAGTCACTCCCCATGGGGAGCACCCGTCCTATTCGTAAAGAAGAAGGATGGATCTCTACGTATGTGCATAGATTACCGAGAGCTCAACAAGATTACGATCAAGAACAAGTGCCCTCTTTTGAGGATTGACGATCTCTTCGATCAACTCCGAGGAGCGGTTGTATTTTCGAAGATCGATTCACGTTCAGGCTACCATCAGCTTCGGATCAAGGAGTCAGACATCTCCAAGATAGTTTTCCGAACGCGATATGGGCACTATGAGTTCCTAGTTATGCCATTTGGATTGACCAATGTCCCAGCCGCTTTTATGGACCTCATGAACCGTGTGTTCAATGAGTATTTGGATAAGTTCGTAATCGTCTTTATTGATGATATTTTAATCTATTCAAGATCCAAAGAGGAGCATGAACATCACCTTAAGTTGGTGATGGAGATGTTAAGGCAACATCAGTTGTACGCTAAATTCACTAAGTGTGAATTTTGGCTGGCAAATGTTCATTTCTTGGGGCATGTGGTGTCCAAAAATAGAATTTCTATAGATCCAGCAAAGGTGGAAGCGGTTAATCTATGGCCAGCACCCAGGAACGTCACGGAGATAAGAAGTTTCCTGAGATTAGCGGGATACTACAGGAGGTTCGTAGAGGGATTTTTGAAGATCGCAGCACCACTCACTACCCTCACCAGAAAGGAAAAGAAGTTTGAATGGACTCCTAAATGCGAGGAGAATTTCCAGGAGCTTAAAAGGAAGCTGACAAGCGCGCCCGTACTAATAATTCCTGATGTGGATGCAGGAAACTTCGTGATTTATAGCGATGCTTCTAAGAATGGATTAGGAGCCGTCTTGATGCAAAATGAGAAGGTAGTAGCTTATGTGTCAAAACAACTAAAGAATCATGAAAGGAATTATCCGACACACGACCTGGAACTAGCAGCAGTAGTCTTCGCACTTAAGATTTGGAGGCACTACCTGTACGGGAACAGATGTGAAATCTACATCGATCATCAGAGCCTCAAGTATATTTTTACTTAAAAGGAGTTAAATATGAGGCAACGCAGATGGCTAGAGCTAGTAAAGGATTACGATTGTGAAATCTTTTACCACCCTGGAAAGGCAAACAGGGTAGCCGACGCACTAAGTAGGAAGTCAGTAGGCATGCTGATGTCTATTGAAGCTTTTCCTAAGCCGCTGCAATGGGAAATTGCCGATTTCAACCTAGAAATGATCACAGGAAGACTATCTTCGCTAACTCTTAAGTCAGACTTGCTAGACTTCATTAAGGCACATCAAGGAAGGGATTCCTCGCTATTCAATGCACAACTGTTCGACGAAAAGAAAACGAAATTCAAGACTTCCGAAGATAGAGTTATTTACTTCTAAGGGAGAATTTGTGTACCAGACGTGGAAGATTTGAAGGGTCAAAATCATGTCAGAGGCACATAAGACGCCATATTCTGTAAATCCAGGAGCTTCTAAGATGTACAAAGATCTCTGAGCGACCTATTGGTGGCCTAACATGAAGAACGAAATAGCGGATTTCGTGTCGAAATGTTTGACTTGTCAAAAAGTTAAGGCTGAACATCGACATCCGGGAGGCGAATTGCATAAAATCGAGCTTCCTGAATGGAAATGGGAGCAAATTACGATGGATTTCGGGGTAGGACTGCCTAGGACTACAAGTGG
>CM046380.1:12927134-13130229 GCA_025413485.1 Ficus microcarpa | reverse complement strand
GAATGACACGATTTGGGTCATTGTCGATAGATTGACCAAATCGGCCCACTTTATCGCGATTAAAGCCACTTTTTTGGTAGAAAAATTGGCAGGAATCTAAGTAGCTCAGGTCGTTAAGCTGCATGGAGTGCCAAGGTTGATCATTTCGGATCATGATGGACGCTTTACCTCGCGATTTTGGACGAGTGTTCACGCTGCCATAGAGTCGAAACTGAAGTTTAGCACAGCATTTCACCCCCAGAAGGATGGTCAATCGGAGAGAACTATCCAGACACTAGAGGATATGTTAAGATCCTGTGTCTTGGATTTCAAGGGAAATTGGGATGAGAAGCTACCATTGATTGAGTTTTCCTACAACAACAGTTACAATGCGTCAATTGGGATGGCCCCCTTTGAAGCGTTGTATGGACGAAAATGTCGATCACCCCTCCATTGGCAAGAAGTGGGACAGAAGCAGCTACAAACCACGGACTTCATCGAAAAGACGTCCGAGGATATCAAGAAGATCAAGCAAAGGCTCGACGTAGCTTTTAGCCGACAGAAGAGCTATGCCGACCGACGTCGAAGACCGTTAGAGTTTCAAGTCGGGAATGCTGTCTTCATCAAAATTGCCCCTATGAAGGGGGTAATGCGATTCGGCAAGAAAGGAAAGCTCAGTCCACGATACACGGGACCGTTTGAAATCCTCAAAAGAATTGGGAAGGTTGCGTATAAGCGCTCCCTACCGCCGGAGTTAGCATCAATGCATAACGTTTTCCACGTTTCAATGCTCAAGAAGTATGTTCCAGACCCTTCCCACGTACTCAGTCAGGAACCGGTAGAGGTTCAGACTGATCTAACTTATGAGGAGAGGCCCGTTAGAATTCTTGATAGGGAGGAAAGGGTTTTAAGAAATAGAACTATTCCCATGGTTAAGGTCTTATGGCGAAATCAAAAGGTCGAGGAAGCAACCTGAGAACTAGAGGATGAGATGAGGAAGAACTACCCCGAGTTGTTTTGATTTTCGAGGACGAAAATTTTTAAGGGGGGTAGATTGTAATATCCGATTTTTCTATGTTACTATTTCTTTTTTTTTTTTAAGGAATTAAATGCATGTCGTACCGGCATTTATGAAAAAGTTCGCTTAAAGACTTTATTATGTGTTATGAGTTCCTATAGTTTTATAAGACTCAAATATGCTTGTTTTGATTGATAAATAGTCTTTTCGGATGACAAGAGATGAAATTTACATGATTCTAGGAAAGTCAAAGGGTTGACCGAAAAAGTCAACTTTGACCCGAAAAAGTCAAAGTTTGACCAAAATGGTCAAAACCCTAACTGTACAATTTTGTGACATGCAGTATGGGAAAAATACTGCGAAAACCCATTTTTTCGGATAAGATGACGTAAATGAGAACTAAAACCACCGTAGAAAAATCAAGCACACAAAATTAGGGCACAGGGCAAAAGGGTTTGAGAAAATAAAGAAAAAAAATTTTCAGCCCGATTTTTCACAGATAAAATTTTTACGGCAGTATAAAATATCAGTACTGTGTATTAGTAAAGCACAGCATTGAATTTATCTGTGTTAAGTTTAAATTATACTGCTTTTTGAAAAAGTAGCCAAACAAGCTTTAATATTTATGACATCATCAACTTTTTGAGAACAAATCCACACAAGACAAGTGTCTTGTTCTAGCATATTCTTGCTTCTCCACTAAGCAAAAACTTCGGCCACCTTGCATGCCATTCATGGGATTTTTTAAAAATTTTGAGGTCAAAACCTAAAATTCAAAAGTCCCACATTGTCTATAAATAGGAGTGACCTCTATTCATTTTAAATGGAAAAGCTAGCAAAATTCTGGCCATTTTTCTGCCACAAAGCCGAAAGTGAGAGTGAAGAGAGAAACCAAAAAAATTTTCTTGAGCCAAGGCTAGGGTTGTGTTCGGTTTTGAGTAGGAAAGCAAGAGGGAGAGTTGAAAAATTTTTTCCAGCCACTTCCTAGCTGCTGCCGTGGGTGGTGAGCAGAGGAAACTAAGAAGAAAAATCAGAAATTTGAGGGAAAACTTTAGGGGACAATTTCGGGTGTGATTCTACCAACCGAAAACAAGATTTAAGCAAGTTCGACACCATTTTGAGTCTAGGAGCAGCCACGGTTTTTGGTGCAGAAAAACAGTGGGGAAAATTCAAAATTTTGGGTGCAAAGTGTGGTATGGCCGAGCATTAGGTGGAGGGTGAAATTGAGGTCAAAAAGCCAAGTTTTGGGAGCCATTTGGTGAGTGGAAAATCGGTTCTAGGAGCTAGGGGCCAAGGGAGAAGTTTAGTGCAATCCTAAAGCCAAACCCTACATATTCAATGTAAATTTTCGAAAACCCTAGCTCTATTTCCATTCAAGTTTTCAAATTGAGATTTAAATGTATTTTTTTAAGCCAAGTTTGTAAGAGCATAAGCTCACAAATTTATTTTATGCCCTTAGTTTAGTTTAGTGCTTGATTAGATTGCTTAAGGGTGGTTTGGTTTATTATGTCAATTAATATGCCTATGTTTGATTTGTATGCTAGGATTGCATGCTAGAATTTTTACATGAGGTTACATGTCCCCTATAGTGTGAATGAGCATGTGAGTGTATGTTAGAATTTATTTTGGAATGATATTGTATGCATGGAATGTTATATGCTAGGTTTAGACCATGCAACCCTAGGTTAGGGTGTTCGGATTTTATGGGCTACATGGATACGTTGGGTTAGCATGTTGGAACATGCGGGACGTTAGAAACACTGTATGCTTTGTAAGTAAGCTCCTGAAGTGGTCGGTTGAGATAGAACCCGCGAATTAGGACGTAAACCGGTTTTAGTAAACAAAGCTACCAGTTCGGGTTCCAAACTGGACAGTTTCAGAAAAGTGGTAATTGCAGGCCTTTAGAGGCCTAATGGGATAAAATGTAAAATACGGAAGTTGTAGAACAGGGGTTTTTCCTCGAGGATAACGTGGACCGTTTCTCAAAATGAGGTTCCAATGGCCTCCGTTTTTATGAAAAACCGAGGCTGGTCTGTCTAGGCCCAGTTTTCATGACCAGCCATATTCAAATTAAAACTAGTATGAATCTAGGCAGAATCAGACTTTTTGTAAAATACAAAAGTTTTAGATCTCTTCGAGAGCTAAAACTTTCGTGAAGAAAACTTTTTCTAATTCTGAAAGGATTCTTAAATATAATCTGACTTCTAAAAACTATGCAGGGAGCAAGAAATTCCTGTATAGGATTTTCTAGAACCAGTTTTGGAAAACTGTTTTTCTGTCTAAAAACACTTTTTGAACATGGAAATTGTTCCAAAGGCAGTTTCCAGCCATCAAACATTTTATAAAACTATGTTTCAAGAATTAAGGATTTTTAAGGAAAATTAAAGGAGTTTTAGGCTTATGTGCCAAAATCTTTTCAAGGATAAAGAAAAATGGTAATTTTTTTAACTAAGTTGTAAGACAATCAATGATGAACGGTGATCGGGAAATTATACCTGAATCACAGGGCTTAGCCCTAAAACCCGAAGTTGACCCAAAGGGAGGGTTGACTTTAGTAACCTTAGAGGTTAACTTCGGTTAACCTAGTATGGGCTAGGATAACGGTAAGTCTAAGGTTAGGTGTCAACCTAACCATTTACACTCGCGCATGTGATTAGTATGAAAGATTATCCAACGTAACCTCACATAAAATGTTTTAAGATAGGGGGGACATATAACCAAGTCATTGCATAAATGTTGGTGGATAACCAACATATTATGGTCATAGGCTAGAAATCTTACCTAGTCCTTTGATTAAGCAGGAGGTAACCTGCAGCTGAGCCCCGAGGTGGAATAGCGTAACGTCAGGCATAGACAATGTAAGTACAACGCCGCCTACAGCATAGGCTAATAATTGTATACTTACCTAGATATAATTGGTATGCTATGTGCTATGTGTTATGATTAGATGCTATGTTCTATGTATATAGTAACTCTATGTTATGAAATGTGTTAAGTAAGCAATGTATACTTACGGGAAATATGAAATGGTTATGAAGTATGATTAAGTGACATCGAATATCATGTTCACGAAATGGGATCATGTATGACACGTTTAAGAATGACAAGATGGAAAATAGGAAAAGGCGATAAGTCGCCTGTGTTGTACCACCCGCACCAGGTCGAGTTGGACTGTGAATTGAGTTGGACATGGACTGGCCGTCCCAACCAATCCATAGTTGCGCGCCAGGTACGAACACTCATGTTAAGGGCCCCTAAGTAGAATAAGCAATAATAAAATAAGGAAGCATAATACGAATATAATTGATTCATGCATGCTATATGTACCCATGTGTTATGTAATGAAATAAAGTGTATGTTATGGATAGTATAAGATGTAAAGTTATATGTCGCGGATTAGGAGTTGTACTTGCTGAGCGAAAGCTCATTGTTTTAAGTTTGTGGTGTAAGTAAACAACCTGCCAGCAGTTGATGATGCAAGGTGGAGTCGCGTGGCCGGGCACTGTAATAGTGGGAAACGGAAACCGCCACGCGTTTCAAAGTTATATGAATATTTTGAGATGTTTAATGACTACTATTTAGTAGTATGCTAGTATGCACAATTAATACTATTGTTCATATTTTATGTTTCGTATTTGTATATACGTCTTATGAAAAAAAAAAATTTCTGCTGTGTTTCACGTATTAGGTAAGTAAATTCGTATAAGTTATTCATGATTGTATGTACGTATGTATGGTAACGGCCTGTGCTTGGTGGATCGTTACAAAAGGCTGGTGGGAAATGTTCTCAAGCAGGCACAATGTCATAACCAATTCTGATTGTAGCGAATCTAGCATCATTGTAACAATTACCTTCGAGCATATTGAATTGAAAAATGAGCATAACTTCGTAATTGAGTATCTCACATCTTTTGTTAAAACTCCCCGCAAAGCAAGAGGTAATAATTATTGCATCAAGATATGACAATCATGTGTTTTCATTCCAATGAGTCGCAAATCTTTCATCGACACCAACCTTTTAAAGTTGGAAGAGTACTGTAACACCCGGAATTTTCATGGACTCATGTTTAGAAGAAATTGAAGTCCACATTAAGTGTTCACGTAATATTTTCTGAAAATTATGAATAGCAATGGGAAATTCATAATTTTACTAGCAAATGTTTGAGTTCTCATTAAATTGGCTATGAGACTCAATGGATGATTGATTAACTATGTATAAAGCTTTTTATGGAAAAAGGCTTAACAAAATTCATGATTTTATGTTGGTCAAAAAGTCAAAGGTTGATCCGAGAGGTCGAAGACAGGACAGTATAGTTATTTGATAAGCAGTATGAAAAATATACTGCGAAAAACTGTCATTATAGACAAAATAGCAAGACTAAGCTATGAGACCACTGTAGAAAAATCAAGCGCACCAAGTTAGGGCCAAGGGCAAAAAGGGTTCGAAGAAATAAGGAAAAATTTTTATAGTTCGTTTTTACACAGATAAATTTTGGACTGCAGTGCAGTATAAAAATACTGTTATTAAGTGGATAACAGTATTAAAAATATCTGTGTAGCATAAAAGTGGACTGCGTTTTAAAGAAAAAGCCAAACGAGGCCTTAGGTGATGATATCACCTCACCATAGATTTATGATATCATATTTGATTTAAATTAGCATGGAAAGAATTATGGAATATTCTAGAAAATGGGAGAGGTGGCCGGCCAAACAAGGGGCAAAAATGCAAAGATTTTGTCATTTAGGGCAAAAGTGTAATTTTTGGAAATTTGATGATGTAAGCAAGTGATGTCACTTGGATGATGTCACCTTGATGAGGTAAGCAAGCCTTGGAGAGCAAGGTGAGTGGCTGGCCAAGTGACACTTATGGGGGTGTTTTTGCTAATATTTTCATTTTTAGGGTCAAAATGTAAATTTTGGAATAAAAATAAATAAAAAAATTATGAAATTTCAACTATAAATAGGGGCTGAAGGGGGCGGTTTTTTTGCAGCAGAAAAATGGGAAAATCTACCCAAACCATGCCAAAATGAAATCCCACACATTTTTCTCTAGAAACCCAAAACCCAAGGACCAAAAAGAAAAAAAAAATGGATACCCATTTTTGGGTAAGAAGCCGACTGTAGGAGAGGAAGAAAAGAAGAGAAAATTGAGAAAGATTTAGGGGAAAACCCAAGGGAGAATTTGGTTTTGAGCTAGGAGAAAGCAAGAATAAAGTTTGGAAAATTTTGGGTCACTTTTGGGATGTGTGGCCGAGTGGGAAAGGAAGGAGAAAGGTAAAGGAAAACCGAAAATTTTTTAGGGCAATTCTTGTTGTGAAGCTTGGGTTTGAGTGGATCAACCAAGGAGCCAACCAAATATTTTTGGTACCCATTTTGGAGGAGGAGCCGTGAGCCAAGGAGGGCTAGGGGAAG
This sequence comes from Ficus microcarpa, assembly GCA_025413485.1. Taxonomy (NCBI): domain Eukaryota; kingdom Viridiplantae; phylum Streptophyta; class Magnoliopsida; order Rosales; family Moraceae; genus Ficus; species Ficus microcarpa. The sequence goes on along the minus strand of CM046380.1, from coordinate 13,123,820 downwards.
AAAGGGATTTTATGACCAAAACCTAACTTTGGTCTAAGATAAAATTCTAGAGCCCTAACTCTTCAATTTGAGTTTAATTTGAAGTTTATTTATGGTTCAATTTGGGTTGTAAGGACATAAGTCCACTTTCCATTTCATGCCCTAGTTTGGTTATATGTGCTTGATTAGTAGATCTAAGGGTGTATGGCTTAATTTCTTGATTGTTTATGCTTGTGATGGATTGACTTCATGCTAGATGGTTAGGGTTGTGTGTCCCTTAATTTTGGTCCAAAAATCTGCCCTAGGCAATGCTTGATGGTATGCTAGTCTAAGGGTGAATGAATGATGCTTGTGTGAATGGAATGCAAAAAGTTAGAACCATGCAAACCTAGGCTTATGGCTTTCGGGTTTGGTTTGCATGGATCCGTTGGAGCTGCTCATGGGTCCATGTGGGATGGTAGAAACACTGTGTGTTTGTTATGTAGGATTCCGAAGTAGTCAGTCGAGATAGAATCCACGAATTAGGACGTAAACCGGAATTAATAACCGAAACTGCCAATTCGGACTCGAAACTGGCCAGTTTCAGGAAAATGAAAATTTAAGGCCTTTAGAGGCCGAACTGGGTAAAACTAAAAACATAAAAGTTGTTCGGAAGGGTTTTTCCTAGGGCGTAGCATGAACAAATTTCCAAAACGACGCTCCAATGGCCTCCGTTTTTACAAAAAGCCGTTGCTGGTCTGCCCAGACCCAGTTAACAGGATTAGCCAGTTTCAAATAAAAACTGACAAAAATATAAGCGGAACTGGATTTTTCACCAAACATGGAAGTTTTAGTATTTTTCGAGAGCTACAACTTTTATGAAGACAAGTTTTTTAAATTTTGAATGGATTTTTAAACTGATACTGTTTTTTGAGGAGTGTGCAGGGAACTGAAAATTTCTGCACATGAATTTTTACAAACGTTTCCGAAAAACTGTATTTTTCCTCAAAACTACTATTTTGACTATGGAAACTGTTCCAATGGCAGTTTTCAGTCCTTAATGATTTTAAGAAGCCCTGTTTTAAGAAAATGAATTTTTACAAGTTAAGAAAAGAGTTTTGAGATTTATTCACCCAAAACTTTCCAAGTTAAGGAAAAATGAGATTTCTAAAGCTAAGATTTAGCAAGCAAGTCGATTACGAATGATAACCGGAAGTTACATCCGAGTTACTGTGCTAAGCCCAAAGCCCAAAGTTTGACCCAAGGAGGGTTGACCTTAGTTGACCAAATGTTGACTTTGGTTGACTGAAAATTTGACTAAGTTTGACCTTTAAAGTTACCCAATATAGCCCTAAAGGATACCAAGGTTAATGAATTAGGCAAAGACTTAGGGTTATTGATAAGATAATAACCCAATAGATTACGGACCAAATAAAAGTAAGACATAAGCCCAAGAAGAAGGAAGTAACCAATCAAGTTAACAAGAGGTATTAGAGGGAACATACGACTAGGGTTATTCATGGAAGTTGGTTAAGATACCAACATTAAATATAATGATTTATGGTAAGATAAGATAACCTTATCTTATACCTTGATTGAAACGGGAATAGGAACCTATTGATATATCACGATGAACGATAAGTCAAGAGCTTAGGACTTCAGGTAAGTACAAACCTCACCTGTGGTATGGAAATAGTAAAATATTTTCAAATATGCTATGTTTCATGCTATGTTATGTGTAATGCCACGTTCTCAAGATATCATGTTTTAAAGATGCCATGTTTTCAAGTATGCTATGTTTTTAAAGATGTCATGTCTTAAAGATGTTTTAAAAATGTTTTAAGGATGTCAAGTTTTAAAGAATGCCATGTATTCGAAGGTGCCATGTTTTCAAAAAGTGACATGTTTTAAGAAGATCATGTTGCAAAAAATGCCATGATTTATGTTATGTAAAGTATGCCATGTGTATGATTTTGTGACACCATGAGGTATGTTCACTAATGATAAACCACTTGGTAAAAATACACAAGTAAAGTGTCATACCAACCTCCCATCAGGTGGAGGGTTATTCATGTTCAAGTTCTGATTATCAAGCTCTCGTTGATGTGTGAGGGTATAATCAGTTATGTTTCCCAGAACTGTTAGGGACCTTGCAACCCCTAACTTTATCTGGAGAGCGCGTGTCTGGTACGTACACAAGGGGCCCACATGTTAAAAAAAGATAATAAGTTCAAGTTAAAAATGGATGCATAAATGAACATAAACGGTTCATGCATATGTTATATGATGATTGGTATGTTTTCAAGATGTTTAAAATAAAAATGTTTCTGTGAGATTAAAGTTTGTACTTGCTGAGCGAAAGCTCATCAGATATATTCTATACTACAGGTAAAGATAAAAAGCCTGTAGCTTTACTTGATGGGCTTGGAAACGATGCAGCAAGTGAAGGGCGGTGTGGGATACCACTACGCATATTTTCCACAAATCTTTGATTATGAAGTTTCTCAAGTATGTTTAAGTATCAAGTTACATTATGTATGTATGTAATGTTTTTCAAGTCACGATTTCAAAACGAAGTTCCAGTTTTTAAGTTTTAAAAAGAAAAAAAAGAAAAAAAAATTTATTCTAAAATTTTCTTGAAGTTTAAATATTTAAGATCAAGGATTAAGTCAAGCAAGTAACGCAACGGCCCCCTACGTGGGTGGTCGGGGCGTTACAAGTACCCACTTGGCACTTTCATGGAAGCAAGCCATTCACAAAGCTTTCTCTTTTCGTGTCTACTTAATGTGTGCTTTGCTGGCAGTAAGTAAGTGCCGTTCTTCATTTTCTCGAGAAGCAAATTCGTTCTAATCTTCATCTCTTAAAGGTCCAACCGTGCCTTTTCACCATCTTTAGTCTTATTCGGAATGTCAAGCAACGTGTCCACTATCGATTCACATACATTTTTCTCAATATGTATAACATCTAAGCAATGACGCACGTAAAGTGACTTCCAATATGGAAGTTCATAGAAGATTGACTTCTTCTTCCAGGGTCCATCGACAACTTGATCCTTACGTTTCCTCTTTCCCAAAACTACCTTCACATCTTTAACCATCTCAAATACATCCTCGCCAGTGAAAATCCGAGAAGCGGATCTTTCTTCGATATTGCCATCAAAAGCCTTCTTCTGTTTGCGATATCGATGATTTTTCGGCAAGAACCTCCTGTGATCAAGGTAAACGGTTTTCCTACCGTTTTTCAACCGGATGGAAGATGTTTCCTTCATACAAATGGGGCATCCTATAGCACCCTTCACAGGATAACCAGATAGGTTGCCAAGTGCACGAAAGTCGTTAATTGACCAAATCAACATTGCGCGAAGATTGAACGTATCTCCTCGGTAAGAATCTCTTACTTGTAAACCATCATCCCACAACCTTTTTAGGTCATCGATTAATGGTGCCAAGTAAACATCAATGTCATTCCCCGGTTGTTGAGGGCCTGAGATCAATAATGTCAACATCAAGAACTTCCGCTTCATGCAAACGTCTGGAGGGAGATTGTAGTTGACAAATATGACTGGCCAGGTACTATGCCGACTACTCATGTTATTATGCGGGTTCATTTCATCCATCGACAAACCGAGACGTAAATTCCTTGGTTCTGTACTAAAATCTGGATGATTGTCATCAAAGGTCTTCCATTGCGGTGCGTCGGCTGGATGCCTAAGCTTGCCATCGTCAACACGTTTATCATGATGCCATGTCAAACTCTTAGCATGCTATGCATTACAGAATAAACGGCGGAAACGTGGAGCTGGTGGAATGTACCATAACACTTTCACCGGCACTCCTTTACTACCATTCGATGGCACCTTGCCCTTCTTCCATCTTGACTCATTACAAATCGGACATTCATCTAACTCTTCATATTCTCTCCGGTAAAGCACGCAATCATTTGGACAAGCATGTATCTTCTCGTATTCCATTCCCAACGTGCTCAACGTCTTCTTCGCCTCGTACATACTAGGTAGCACTTTGTTATCCTCCAGTAAAACATCTTATAGAAAAGCTAAAAGAGTTTTGAAACTAGAATTCGTCCACCCTCCCGACGCTTTCATATTCCATAATTTAACTAATGCCCCTAATTTTGTGTATTTTGTACACCCGACATACAAGGGCGTTTCGGCATCATTAATCATTTCCTCAAATAACTCCGGATGGTGCACAAAGTTTTCTTCCAAATCATTAACCATATTGTACATATTATCATCAACGTTTTCCTCAACAATAGGCTCTTTATCTTTAGTATTAGTCGATGTATAATTAATATGGACAAAATCTTCGCCATGTAAATACCACATTTGGTAAGAACAAATAATCCCATAAGCGCGCAAATGCCCTCTAACATCATCAATGGAATGGGATCTATAATTACCACGAACTTGATACGGACACCGAATCTTATCATCTTGTGTATAAGATTTGGCAAATGACAAAAATTCTTCAACACCATCTTCATATGCTTTAGTCAATCTATCAAACCACATTCATTTCCTATCCATGATTTGCAGGTAATCCTAAACCAATAAATCAAATTAGTTCTCGAAGTCAAGGTGTGCATACGTTTAAATTGCATGCATGAATATCATTTGCATTTAATTAGTTACGTAATATATAAATACTCCCGGCACATGCATTAATTAAATCAACAATATATTTAATAAAAAAATCCAAAAAACATAACAAAACTAAAAATACAATTAAAAAACCGGCCTGGGTTATTTAACTAAAAAATCCAAAATAAAAATACATCGTAATTTTAAAAATACATTGATTTACGATTTAACTAAAAAATCCAAACTAAAAATCCAAACTACAAAAAAAACCAATCTAAAAATACATTGATTGTGATAACTCAAATTAAATACTTTGCAGTATTTAACGTATCAAAAGCAATCCAAAAAAATACAAAACAAAATTAATATTCAGGATTCGTAAATAAAAAATTAATACAGAGGAAAACATCAAAGGATGAGTTAATTTCTGTCATCATGACCTACAAGAATGATGATCGACCAGTAGATGGTGGTGGGTGGTGTCTAACAGCGGCGTATGGAACTGTTGTCGGAGTGATCTGATCTGATTTTTGTTCACGGCAGCTGGTGCATCGATGTGGGAAAAACATGGCTACTTGATCTGATATGTCTGAACAAAAGGACGATGATTCCACGACGGTTTCATGGAAACGGTCATGTAAGTCTTAAATTCAACGACGGTTTTATTTAACCATCGTGGAATCCTCGAGACTTCCACCATGGTTCTATAAAACCGTTGTGGAATTCAAGACTTACACGACGGTTTCAGAGAACCGTCATGGAAATTCATACTTCCACGACAGTTTTAAACACCTGTAGTGGAAGTCTCGACTTTCCCGACGGTTTTCGGAGACCGCTATTTGTTCCGTATTTTTGCCTCAGATCCCACGACGGTTTTTAAATAATGGTCGTGGAATCACCGTCGTGGTATTCACATTCTGTAGTAGTAAGTGTTGCACCCAATTCACAGTAGTCCTGGATCATAGATTCAGGAGCCACTGATCATATGACCAGTTGTTCCCAATTGTTTTCATCATATCATCCATGTGCAGGGAATAGGAAAATCAAAGTTGCCAATGGCTCTTTTTCAGTCATTGTCGGAATAGGCTCCATCAAAATTTCTTCTTTTTTAACCCTGCATAATGTTCTCCATGTTCCAAATTTATCTTGTAATCTTTTGTCAATTAGCAAAATTACTCTTGACCTTCACTTTTGTGTTAACTTTTATCCATCCCGTTGTGAGTTTCAGGAACTAGTCTCGGGGAGGACGATTGGCAGTGCTAGAGCAATTGGAGGACTCTACGTATTTGAGGATGGATGTCGTTCTAGTAATGTAGTTCAAAGTTTGTTTTCTAACACTTTATCTAATAAATGTAGCCAATAGATTATGTTGTGGCATTATAGGTTACGACATCCTAGTTTTCAGTATTTGAAACACTTATTTCCTAATCTATTTCTCAATAAAGATCCATCTTCATTCCAATGTGAGATTTGTGTCTTGGCTAAACATAAACGTGCTTTTTATCCTCCTACTCCATATAAGCCCACAAAACCTTTTTCTATGATTCACAGTGATGTGTGGGGACCTTCAAGGATTCCCACTCTTTCTCGAAAAAAAATGGTTTGTTTCTTTCATCGATGACCATATCAGAGTTAGTTGGGTCTATTTGTTAAAGGAAAAATTTGAGGTAGAACATGTTTTCAAAACTTTTTACACCATGGTACAAATACAATTTTCTGAAAAAATTCAAGTCTTTCGAAGCGATAACGGGAAAGAATTTTTTAATAACATCTTGGGGACCTTCTTTTTAGAAAAAGGAATTTTTCACCAAAGTTCTTGCATTGACACTCCCCAACAAAATGGGATAGCCGAGCGGAAGAATAAACACCTCCTAGAGGTATCAAGGGCATTGTTATTTACGAATAATGTTCCAAAGTACCTTTGGGGGGATGCAGTTCTTACGGCTACCTATCTCATTAATAGAATGCCATAAAAAATCCTCACTTTTCAAACCCCGTTAAATGTTTTTCGAAAACTATTTCCCCACACGAGGATTTCAAATGACTTACCACTCAAGATCTTTGGATGTAAAGCTTTTGTTCATAACAATAACAAAAATCGTGGTAAGTTAGATCCTAGGGCAATTAAAAGTGTTTTTTTAGGTTATTCTCCAACAAAAAAAGGTTACAAGTGTTTTGATCCAGTTACACGAAAAACCTTTATCACCATGGATGTCACATTTTTTGAAACACAACCTTTTTTCCAATCTCATCTTCAGGGGGAGAGACAAAATGAAGATTCGGATTTAAATGAGGATTCGGATTTAAATGAATTGCTTCAAATTCAATCTTCAAACAATTCAAATTTTTTGAAAAAACAAGATCCTCAGTTAGGAGAAAATATGATATTCCTAGAATTTTTACAACTTGGAAAACCGGATTTACCTCAATCACAAGATCCACATATTTCAAATAATTTGCTTCCAAACCACCAAAATCCGGATTCAGGTGAGTTAAATGCTAAAAATATCTCTAGTCCACCTATAATGCCACCACAAAATCAGGATCCTACCATAAGGAGAGGAGGTGCAAATCTGAAAAAAAAAAAATTGGATTAACTTACTTGAGACGACATACAAATCAAAAGGAAGAGTATGAAAGTTCTCTACAAGGCCAATCGTCCAATCCACAATCTCCTCCTCTAGGTAATTCTCAGTTAAGTCTTCCTTCAGAAAATCCATCCCAAGAAACCGATCTCCCCATTGCCATTCGTAAGGGAGTTAGGTCTTGTACCTTTCATCCCATGTCAAACTTTGTATCATATAAAAATTTGTCACCATCTTTTTCTGCATTCACCACTCATCTTTCCCTTGTGGAGATTCCAAAGACTGTGCAAGAAGCTTTACAGGTTCCGGAGTGGAAGGAGGCTGTTCTTGAGGAGATGCCGGCACTTGAGAAGAATAGGACTTGGGATTTGGTGGAGCTGCCGAGGGAAAAGAGAACTGTTGGGTGTAAATAGGTGTTCACGGTGAAATACAAGTCAGATGGAAGTCTCGAAAGGTACAAAGCTCGATTGGTGGCCAAAGGATTCACACAAATGTATGGTATCGATTATACAGAGACGTTTGCTCCAGTAGCTAAATTAAATACTGTGAGAGTCCTATTATCAATTGCTGCTAACCTTGACTGGCATCTTCAACAACTTGATGTGAAGAATGCCTTCCTCAATGGGGACTTGGCAGAAGAAGTCTATATGGATCCTCCGCCAGGTTTTCAAGAAAGGTTTGGATCGAAAGTATGATGATTGAAAAAATCTCTCTATGGTCTCAAACAATCACCCAGAGCATGGTTTGAGAAATTTACTCAATCAGTGAAGAATCAAGGCTACCGTCAGACTCAAACCGACCACACTATGTTCGTAAAGCATTCAGAAGGTGGAAAGATGGCGATCTTATTAGTCTACATAGATGATATCATCCTAACAGGTGATGATATAACTGAGATGAACCGGTTGAAGATGAGTTTGGCCAATGAATTTGAGATCAAAGACCTGGGAGCTCTTAAATACTTTCTTGGCACAGAAGTTGCAAGATCAAAGAAGGGGATTATGGTGAATCAGTGGAAGTATATCCTAGACCTCCTTAAGGAGACTGGGATGAGTGGATGTAGACCGGTGGACACCCCAATGGATCCCAATGTGAAGTTCAAAGAAGAAACAGGGAGTGAGTCAGTTGATACAACAAGGTACCAAAAATTAGTGGGAAAATTAATTTATTTGTCCCACACACATCATGATATAGCTTTTGCAGTAAGTCTCGTAAGCCAGTTCATGGACTCTTCGAAGAAGGAGCACCGAGAGGCTACATACCATATACTAAGGTACCTAAAGGGCTGTCCAGGAAAGGGGTTATTCTTTCAAAAAAACTCTGCAGCGAGATGTTGAAGCCTTCACGGACGCTGACTGGGCAGGTTTTGTTACCGACCGGAGATCAACAACAGGGTATTGTACCTATGTGTGGGGTAACCTTGTTACTTAGAGAAGTAAGAAGCAAACGGTGGTGGCTCGAAGCAGTGCAAAGGCAGAATTCAGAGCAATGGCCAATGGAATTTGTGAGCTATTATGGCTGCAAAGAGTCCTAGAAGAACTGAAGAAGCCGATGAATCTCCCAATGAAGCTGTATTGTGATAATAAGGCAGCAATAAGCATCGCCCAAAATCCTGTGCAACATGATAAAACTAAACATGTGGAAATAGATCGCCATTTCATAAAGGAGAAGCTTGAGACAGGAATCATATGCATGCCTTTCATTCCAACAACACAGCAAACAGCGGATATTCTCACAAAAGGGTTGTTTAAACCTATATTCGAGAATCTTGTTAGCAAGTTGGGATTGATCGACATCTGCTCTCCAACTTGAGGGGGAGTGTCGGAAATTTAGGGATTGTCATTTACTATGTTTTATTTTATTTGTTAGGATTCGTTCCTATAGTTTAGGAACAGATTGTTATCTCATCATTAACTGTCAATATCCTATTATTTAGTTGCTGAAATCTTGCTGATTAGTTGGCTGATATTTCCTTAATCAGTTGGCTAATTAGTAGGGATCTCCTAGGTAGGATCTCTCCTATATAATGATGTAATTCTGATCTTATTCTATGAGATAGAAAAGACGTTTTTCCTTCTATCAAAACTTTCAATAGCCCATTTGTAATTTTGTCTCAACTTTTCCACACATGAAAAAAAAATCTGCCCATCACCTCTAAGCCCCACCGATATTTTTATTTTTATTTTTTTGTAACATACCTTGCACTATTCACTTGTCCATCATGTTACACCTCTTTACCCACGCAAGGCCTTAAATTAAATTGAGGAGACCTTGTCTCCTAGCCTGGTCGGCCAATTACTAGCTAGTTCTGTATGGCAGTGCAAGAGGGGCTCAAATTGCAGTCCAATTTTGTTATGCAGTTTAAATTCAATCCGGAAAGTATTTTAAAATATTTTTGGACAGTTTTGAATGTTCTGTTTTGATCCAATTTTTAGACAACTGATACACGTCATCTAAATGTGCCAGATTACTAGTAATTGTACTTGAGTTCTTACATATAGTCATAAAACTTTGTCTGGTTTTCTGGAATTATAGTCCGAGTCAATATCCCACATTACAAAGAAAAAAATTTCAAACAATATTATAATTAACTTGGAATGCTTATCTAGGGTTTCCTACATCAAACTGAATCAAGTTATGGCCTTGATTTGTTAAATCCCTATTTTCCCCAATATCGTGCTGAAATTGACGGCCAAGAATTACACCGCTTGAGCGAGAGTTTTTTCATTTTTTGATTGCTTTGGTTGTTTTTGTACTTAGTTCTTGTGCTTAGGAGCTTGTTTATATGTTCATATGATCAATTCTAATAAATGTACAGTTTCTGCAATGTACATTAATTTCACCCTCGGTACAGTTTTAAATTCACAGTACGTATTTTTGAACTGTTCTGGATCTCTCTATGAATTATTAGGTGTCCAGCTAAGGTCCGAGTGGAAACTTTTTATACTTATTTTGCAATTAAAGTTTTCTGAATGTAACTTAGACTCTGTAAAATTACTACAGTGTTCATTTACACTGTCTGTGTTGACACCAACATAAAAATATTGAAATGAAGAAATTTCGTATTTATTTCTATAAAATTCATGTTTCCATAGAACATGGTGTTACCAAGAAAATTTGGGACTTAAATCACTTTTTAACCGAGCCGATGAAGTCTAGAATTTTTCCGAACATTACAAATATACCATTTCGGTTTACAAAAATTCTTGGAAAACTAAATCAATCTATGCAGTGATTATTGACCGCTTCCTTTACATGACAAACTAGATACATTATTCTAACCTCTAAGGAACCATAACCGGAAAAAATAAAATTTATATAAAATAATTAATAGTCGTTCATTCATCATACACATAGATGATAACAACATGATAGAAACCCTTGTTAGAATAGAGTGCTTGTAAAGCAACTATTTTCTTGCAAAGAAAAGTTTATGTAAACTTCTTGTTTGAAAGGGAAATGATTTAAAGAGGTATAAACGAAACCAATTTTTGGTTGAACTCGTTTGCCTTCTCTAAAGGGTTGTTTCTTTCTTTTTATTTTTTGTTTAATTTGTCGTTGATGTTGGTTTTGAAAACCATAAATGTGGAAATTTTGTGGAACAATCATAGACAATCGGATCGTGTACAACAAAAATTTTCATGAAACGTTTGCTGGTACGTACTCTATAGATTTATTAATTTCATATATAAATTATGCATAAGAATAAGAATTAGGTCAATAACTTCACAAATAATTCAATTCCAAGACACCTTAGGTCTTCTACGCCTAATCTCGATACTATCAAACAGACATGTAGGCATCTTTAGTAATTGGGTAATTACTATCTCACCTTTGTGTTTTTTAATTGCTTTTAATTCTCAGCACATGAGAAAAGTAAAGAGTGCTATGAATAACTTTTCTCTCTAGGTTTTTCTCTTTCAGAAACGAGGGAAAGGTTATGATCCAATTTTAATAAATTATCTACTTAAAGTGCCTTGAGAAAAATCTTAATTGGACAATCCTTCTAATTAATCTATTTAGAGGAGGTGGTATGTGCCATCTACACCCAGGCAACTTGGAGCTAGGAGATATGTTTTCCATCTTTATCCGGCTCTTGGATAATTGTTTCCTAATATAAAATCTGATTTTAAATCAAGATATTTTAATTTTAAATTAGCAAACTTACCATGGTAAAAATCACACAGCACACGGATTATCCCTATGGTGTAGGCACAAATTCCAATGTGGGTGACCACACTAGATCATCTAATTAAGGTTTATTTAAATAATCGATCACATATAATTTATATAATTAATTATAAATTAATTGACATACATTTGAAGTAAGTATATACTAATTTAGAATTCATCGGTTTTAAATTAATCAATTCGATTAAACACAAAAGGTTCAAGTAATATTATGGGGACGGCATGAGAAACTATAATTTCAAGGTATAATAATTAATTAAACTCTATAATTAATATGTCAATTTAATTCATTCCAAAGTAATTCAACTAAAAACTTACAATTGCATTCTTGAAAATATTAATATAATTAATCCAAAGAATTTGAATTGTCTAATCAATCATCCATAAATAGTTCACAATTATAGCTAGGTTTGAATTATCCGTTAACCTCTCTAATAGTATCTTTCTCCTAAAGTATCATTGATTTTCTAATGAATAATATATTTATTTATTAAGCATTCTTATTATTCAAATGCCAAATCAATACTTAAGTGAACCATCTGTCTACTTCATAATGAAGGAAATGGACTTCATCTTTTTATATTAAAATTCCAAACTATTTAGTTTGTTATGTCTCCAAGATACCAGGAATGAGATTCGACAACTTGTGAATGTGTACCTAAGAAGTTAAAAGGCATAACACCATAAACAAGAGGTTGTTAACAACTTAAAATTAAGATTGTTTCGTATATGATGATCGTCGTTGATTAAGTTTAAATACTCTATATTCTAAGGGAGATTATCAGAGATTCAAATTAATTGTGTTCTGATCCTATGTAATTACATGATATAAAGCACTTTCAGCACGTTGACACTTCAACAATAATCCGATAGGATTGTCCCATTTATAATGGAGTGAATTGTGCTAGTAATAATTAATTAAAATTTTCAACTTTAATTGTTTATTACGGATAGTTTTATATTGTTATCCTTAAATATGTCATCTTGTATTTAACACTTATTTACAATAAGTATCAACATACATGCGTACAAGAGTAATATGAAAATAAACCGATAATTTAAATAGTAATAAAGTCTCAAACATCATATACTTTCTGGACATCAATCCCAACAATTGAGGCAATAAACCGATAGGATTTTTTTTTTCTTTTTATTCTTTGTAATCAAATTGGAGTGAGCGATCTATTTCCTTCTCTCGATTTTTGTTTTTAAAACTAGTCACCAAGCTTTCATACACTGAAAAAAAAATAATAATCATAATCATAATAGTTCGGGCATACAATTAAACCTATCACAACATAACACGCAACAACTGAGGAGGTTTATTGGCTAAAGGAGATGATGATGATGATGATGATGATGATGATAATAAAACAACGGAGAGTTTTTTTGTTTTCTTTGTCTTTTCTTTTATTTATCTATTTTATTTCAACTCTCTTACTCCTAACAACTAGGAGTTGATGCTTAAGATTCTTGAGGGGGTGGCCAATGGAATTCGTAAGTTCAATAGTGGTCAAAGTGGTCCGCTTTGTTTGGAGGAGGTGGAGGACTTGGCGTCTCTACAAGTTTACGGATCGTGAGATCTGCATAAGTTCAATGGTGACAACTATTAGGATGGTAATTCCATTAGTTAGTGTAAAAATGAAAAATAAAAATGAAAAGTATTGGTCTGTATTTTTTTGATTTTGTCACGATCGAAACCTGAATTTTGCCAAAAGGATAATTACAATCTAGCTAAGAAAGTGTTCCTCACTAATTGTTCCGCTCAGAGAAAAATTTAAGAAAATTAATTATAAAAAAATGGCGTTAACTTTCCTTTACCAAGTAAATTTGAATTCCTCCATATGTATTTAGGGTAATTTGTTCGTTAAGTTCTTGAATAATGTGCACTATGTCACTTTAGTCACTAAACTTTTAGTTTTGATAAATTAATTCCTGAACTTTTAATTTTTGATAATTTTGATCCCTGACATTGAAATTGATGAAAGACTATTTTAATTTAGTATATATAATCGTGTTTCAATTCTATGTTAATATGAAAATTTACAAAAATAATTACACTCAACATAAAATTTTCTCCTTATTCTTATTAAAAACCCGTAAAAACAAAAACCTTTACTTTAAATTTTTCTGTTATTATATGATAGGGATACAATTATCTATGTTAAATTTTAAAAATCGTCTGTCAATATTAGTGTAAGGGACCAAAACTGCAAAAAAAAAAAATAAAAAAAATAAATTAAATTAAATTAAAATAAAATAAAATAAATAAGGGATTAATTTACCAAAATTAATAATGCTCATAGCGCTGTTGGCGGCCAACATCTTTGGAACGCAGTATCATTTGGCCGATGCCGCAGGCGCGTTATATATATACACATATATATATATATTTGAGACTGTTAAGGAGTTGGAATTTTATTTTAAAAGGTTAATCTATTTAGTATAGCATCCCAACCTTATACACCATTATAAGTTTGTTATGGTTTGTTAAACGTATACGATGTGGAATTTGAGTTTCTTTTTAATTATTAACATGCTCCCGCAATATGGTACTCTTTTTGAAGTCACCAATCTTGCATTGTGAAATTTCAGAAAAGTTCAGAACTTTTACGCAGTTTTGAAATTTCACCAATCTTTCATAAATGTATGGGTAATTTGTCCGTTTAGTTCATGAACTATAAATATCCTGTCACTTTAGTCCTTACTAAAACTTTTTAAGGTGAACTAATTGACTTAAAAGTGCATCTAATTTGGGAGTTTAAAGTGCAAAAAGAACTACTCTAATGCATAACACTTGAATTCCAAAGTGTAAAGTTCAAGTCAGATGCATTGTACATTGAATTTGTAACCTCTCTCAAGCGATCTTAAGTGAGTTGGTAACTCAAGTAGAATTACAAAGAGAAGTTATAGATGTTAATGAGAGTCTTTGATGGGAAGACTAAACTTTAACGTATTACTCTTCCTATAAATAGATCAAGGTTCAACTCATATTTTCACACCCTCCATCTTTTGACATACACCACAAATAGTTACCCATTAAAAATTGAGTTGAAGAATCTTGATTTTTATTATCTATTACAAAGATTTTAATTTTTGGGGTATTATCATTTTCTAACTATGGATCAAGGTATGTTTTAGAATATCTTATTATGCTATTTTGTCTCATGTATTCAAAATTATTATCTTGACAAATATGTTTTGGTTATTATTAATGATAATTTTTCTAACACAATATATTTATGAGGACCTATACATGCACCAATATCCTTACGTTCAAACATGAAAACACATGTACATTGAAAACGTAGTCATTACGTTGGGTTTTGTGTCGTGCAATTTGTGTTTGACGATGATGCCTGAAAATTGACAGTTAAACTTTGCGTTGATTATAAAACAAAAGTTATTAATGCTTATGGAAGTTTTGCAACGACTCCTAATCCTTGCCGATTTAAAGCTTCCCCTAAACTTCCCAACACTTTCTAAACTCACACTCATAAATAATAGAGAAGAATAAATAAACAAAACATCAAATCTGAAGTTGACGTATCTACGTGTCTCGTCTATATTCGTCATTTCAACTGGAGAAACGAGCGCCCATTACTAAGCTTGTAATACAATATTTTCATTCCTCCAAATCCAAGTGAAACAAACGCGGGCAGAAGTCTAGACCCAACGCCAAAGCTTTCACACAAATATTCGGATCAAATTCCAAGGGGACAACCAACAACCCTGCATGGATGTTTGAAAAATCGCGGTAAACGCACAAGAATATTGACTTCTAAAATTTCTGAAATTTTTAGATCGAAAACTCGTATTGTGATATTACAATATATATATATATATATACGTTACGTATTTAACAATATAAACTCCGGCAGTGTTCGAAAATAATTTCAATAAGTACTTTGACTGTCACATGTTCATGTTTATTTGGAAAATGACAGAATGTAGCAAAATATAATGTTTTTATATAAAATTCAGAACTATGAGGATCTATCTCATGTTGCTGTATAAATAGTCTTTTATGAATATTATTTGTTCATTAATATTTAGCAAAACAGGTCCGGATGATCTGCTTTTTCTTTACCACTCAATATTTCTCTACATTCTCCTATTTATGAATTAACACTAAAAATAAATAAATTTTTAGTCGCAACATTTACTTCACTCACATATCTCTCTCTCTCTTAACTTGTGGTTTGTCGGAGCTCGGCCTTCGGAGGTAGGCTATCGGCGGTAGGGGTTGGTGAAGGAAGAATGATATTTTTAGTCTGCAAATTAAAAACTTTGAGCGGCCAAGAGCCTCCTTCGGCTAGATTCGAGCGAACCAAAGCCCCCTCCGGCTAGATCCGAGCAAACCAGAGGCCCCTCCGCGAGATCAGCGGGACCTAGAGCCCCCTCCAACCAAATCCGAGTGAACTAAAGCCCCTTCCAGCCAGATCCATGTATCCCAGAGCCCCCTCCGGCCAGATCCAGGTGAACCAATGCCCCCTCCTGCCAAATCCAAGCAAACCAAAGCCCTCACCAGCCAGATCGTCGCCGACCGAGGGGTGAGGGGGCATGAGCTCGCCGTCGGCAAGGGAGGGGGGCTCAACGATAGAGAAAACGAATGGGGGGATTGGGTCTCTCTCTCTCCCTTTTTTTTTTGATGTATATTGGGTATTGTTTAAAAAAAAAAAGTACTGTTCTTTAACAAGTAATCCAAATTATAGGAGGGGTCATATGACCTTTTTCATTAAAAACTTAACGTAATTAGATGGAAAGGACTAGATTACCACCATTTAGAGAGTTTAGTGTCTTTGTAGTCAAAATTAAAAAGTATGGACTAAACTGTTACCTTTTTAATAGATTAGGGACTATTTAGGCCAATTATTGAGATTGCGAGGCTAAGATCCTGACATCGGTGAAGTTCATGAGGCCGAGAGAGGAGATCATAGGTTGAGAAAGGAGAGAGGAGAGAGAAACGTTTTTTTTTCCCTTATTTTTGTTTTTGAGTATTTTTGTGAAATTAAATTCGTTAACAAATTACTAAAATGCCCTTCCACATTAGGTCACATGTCTTACACATGATTCATTCCAGCAGAAATTTAACAGATGGAAAGGATAAGATTGTCAGCATTTAAAGAATTTAGAATCTTTTCAGCCAAAATTAAAAAATATGGACCAAACAATCACCTTCTAAAGAGTTCACGGACTATTTAGACCAATTACTCTTAGATGAAATTAAAAAAAAATTTAAATGATAACATGAAAAAATGAAGACAATTTCATGATAAATTAAGGATTAAAAATAACACTTTATTAGAGAGTATTATTTTTTCTCTATCTACTAAAATTTACCATTCATACAGTAATTTAATTATTACTGTAACGACCCGTTTAGCACAGGCCGTTACCATACATATATGCTTACTTAACTTATCGTACTTATACGAATCATACTTACTTAATTAGCGAAAAACGGCAGAAATTTTTTTCCTTTTTTTATACGGGGCATATAAACGTGCAAGCGTATAAACGTATCTTAAATAAAGATGTTCACACACAAAATAAATACGTAATAAGACGAAACGCGTAACGGCTTGATTTCCCCACATTTTACAATTTGCCCCGCCACGCTCCTCCATCTTGTATCAACAATTGTTGGCAGGTTGCTTACCTACAGCATAGACGTAAGACAGTGAACTTTCGCTCCAAGCTTACCTACAATTGTTGGTAGGTTGCTTACCTCGTCTGCTATAGTTATGTCCTATTGGGCGCTGCTCCAAGCTTGGATGTAACAGCAGGCTATCTCCTGTTATTCCACGGTCATAGTGTAAGAATTCATACTCATAAGATATTGGTAACCTAACCAACATTCATGCATATCCTTGGTTATATGTCCCCCTAAAAACAGCATGTCTTACTAATCTTGGTCCATGACCCATTGGGTTATTATCAATAACCCTAAGTCTTAGCCCATTTCCAAATCTTGGTATCCTATAGGGTTATATTGGGTAACCCTTAAGGTAGTCAACCTAAGTCAATCTTGGTCAACTATGGTCAAACTCGATCAAAGTCAACATTTCAGTCAACTATGGTCAAAGTCAACATTTCGGTCAACTAGGGTCAAAGTCAACATTTCGGTCAACTATGGTCAACTAGGGTCAACCCTCTATGGGTCAACCTTGGACTTTGGGCTTGGCCCAGTAATTCGGATATCACTTCCAGTTACTATCAGTAATCGGCTTGCTTACCAAATTTTTGGTTTAAAAACCCATTTTCCATTTCTTTGGAACTTTGGTAGTTTAACTTCAAAAATTCTTTATTTAACTTATCAAAATTTATTGTTCTTAGAGTAAGACTTTATAAAATCAATAAGGGCTGAAAACTATTGAAAACTGCCATTGGAACAGTTTTCATAGTTAAAAACATTGAAATACTATTTTTCTATGTTTGTTTTAGAAAATCCTGTGCAGGAATTTCCTGTTCCCTGCACATTTTTTAGAAATCAGATTATATTTAAAAATCTAGATTGAATTTAGAAAATTTGTCTTCACGAAAGTTTTAGCTCTCGAAAAATCCTAAAACTTTTATGTTTTGAGAAAAACCCAGTTCGGACTTTAACACGTTCATATCACCGTTTGAACTCACCTGGCCGTGCATAAATCCTGGGCATAGTCAGGCTCGGGTTTTTGTGAAAACGGAGGTCATTGGAGCCTTATTTTGGAAATCCGTTCATGATGCCCCCTAGGAAAAACCGTTCTCTACAACTTTTATGTTTTACGTTTTTCCCAATTCGGCCTCTAAAGGCCTCAATTCCATTTTCCAGAAAACTGGCCAGTTTGAATCCGAACTGGCAGTTTCAATTCTTGAATTCGTTTTACGTCCTATTGCGCAAAATCTAACTCAACCGAACATGCGGGAGCCTAGATCGCAAGCATGCAGCGTTTTCTAACATCCCACTTTCTTATTCATGCAGTCCCATCATGTCCATGCAGCCCATTAACCAATTTGCCCTAACCTAGGATTGCATGGTTCTAGTTTGCATCACACCAATCCATACATTCAAGCTTTATCCTAGCAACCTATCATACTATTCTAGAACATGCTTAAACATTTTTAGGGGACATACAACACATTCATGCATGAAACTTGTAAACCCTAAGTTCAAGTATCTAAAGCATAAAACCATGCATATAGAGCAAAATAAACCACCCTACCCTAAATCAAGCATCACACCAATCCAATTTCTAAACTAGGGCAATAGAAATGAAATTTGAGCTTATGCTCTTACACTTTTCAACTTGAAATACAAATAAATTTCAAATTGAAAGCTTAATTGAAAAGGTTAGGGCTAAAGGAAAATATCTTGGTTCAAGGCAAGGGTTTGGCTAGGGTTTGGGCACAAAAGTTATTCCTTCCTCCTAGGCCACCACAACCGGCCTCACCACTCACCTAGGGGCACCAAAATTTCTTTTGGTCACTTAGTTGGTCCTAGCAATATTCGGCCACTCCCTAAGCACCTCCCACTTCAATTTTTCTCTTCCTTTTCTCCTTCCCCCACAACCAGCCACTTAGGCCAAAAGGGTTCCAAAATTTTTTTCAAACTTTTTCTTGGTTCAAGATGAAATCCGAAGCTCTCCCCTTAAATTCCCCTTTGAAATTTTTGATTTTCTCTTCTCCCTTTTCTCTCCTTAATGGTCGGTTTTTGTGAAGAAAAATGGGCATAGTTTAGGTAGATTTTCCAATTTTTGTGAATAAAAATGGCACCACCACTCACCTATTTATAGTGGTGAGGAAACTTTGTATAAATTGCATAAAAGCCTATGAAGAATCAAAATTTGCACAAAAAGGGGGTGAGATGGCCGGCCATGAAGGGTCTAGAACACTCCACATTTCTTTCCAAGCTTTGATTAAATAATTATGATGTCATAATTCAAGATAAGGTGATGTCACCCACCCTAAGCCTTGTTTGGCTCTTTTTTGAATATGCAGTCCATTTTTGAGCTATACAGATATTTCCAATACTGTGTTCACTTATACATAGTATTTTTATACTGTACTACAGTCCAAAATTTATCTGTGTAAAAATGGACAGTATAAAATTTTTCTTATTTTTCCGAGCCCTTTTTGCCCTTAATTCCTACTTGGTGTGCTTGATTTTCTAAGGTGGTTTTAAAGCTTATTCATGCTATCTCAACCGTAAAGACGGTTTTTGCAGTATACTTTTCATACTGCTCTCTCACATAACTGTACGGTCATCACTTTGACCATTTTAGTCAAACTTTGACTTTCTCGGTCAAAGTTGACTTTTTCAGTCAAATTTTGACCAACATGAAATCATGTACTTTTTCGTCCCTTTTGGCTCAAAAGGTCCATTGCTAATCTAAACAATCCATTTTGAATCTTATTGAACCATAAGAACTCACGAAATATAAGAAAAACTCTTAACCGGGCTTTTTCATAAATACCTCTATGGTATATATTTAATTCCTTTGAAAGGAAATAGTAACATTAAAAAAAATCTAGGTATTACAATTACATTGAGGATGTTCTCAAGGGAGGGACAAAAGAAATGCCATATGCATATAAATATAGGATAAGCTTCAATCTGGCATCGCATGCAAACCGATGATGACGTGGGGAAGTAGAGACGTCCGAGCCAACTGCATGAGGACACACATGTAGAAAGGCTAAAGACTAGCAGGCCATTTGGATCTCATAGAAAGGTTAAAGAAGTCAAACTTGACAATTGATGAAAGCTAAAAAATAATCGGCAAAGGGACAAGGAAGTAATTTCAGTGTTGCTGAAAGAAATCTGGACGTGGGATTGTGTAATGTATGAGGTAGAGTTGTGGAAGAAATTTTATCTGTGAAAAAGGGCATGTAAGATGAATTTTTTAAACGAGGACTTGTATCATGTTGTTAAAGAATGACATGTTAGACTTGTATTTTTTGACTTTTTTTTTTTTCACTTTTTTCTAAGTTTGGTATTTCATGATCCATAATTAATCTATTTTCTCAGCTCTCTCGTTTTCTCTCCCCAAAATTAGGTGTGCTGTTTATCTTGATTGTCTAGGAGATTCCTTAGTGTGTGTATCAATAAACTAAACTGCATTTTATGCTTTGTTTGGTAATAAAGTTTAACTCCAATTAAACTGTATTTTTCATATCAATTTTTGTCTTTTTCTAAAAAGTCAACAAAGTTTATAACTACTTTTTAAAAAGTCCACTTAACTCAAAATTAAAATTTCATCTCAATTCAAACTCAACTCATTTACAAAACGAATCCTTATATTTAGTACTGCTCCTTTTTTATGAAATGTTTTCTAAAATCAAATGTAAAATTCTTCACTCTATAGAAAAATCAACGTAAGAGTTTAGATGATTTAAGGAGTCTGTAATAAATAGAGAAAACAATAAAGGAGAGGAGTTAGATCTTGACGAATAAAAAAGAAACTCTCTTTGTTATACGTGTCTAAGCAAGCAATAGGAGAAGATTTTGTGACCGTCCATCTCTATTCCAATGGTTCATATTGATTTATCGGATTTGTCAGTCCACCGTACCCAATAACTTTCCACATATATATAAATATATATATTAGGAGCGGCTGTGATATATATAATACGCTTCTCGTAAGATACTTATAAAATAATTTGTGTTATGTGATATTAATCTGATAGTCTAAATATAATATTTTTTTAATAATATTTATTTTTTATATTAATTTTTAAATAATATCATCTGATAAATCTTAAATATAAAATTACATATAAATCAATTGTTTGTTACAAATTATTAAATAAAAAACTTCAATGTTGCATGTTATGTTGTACCCCATGGAACACATCTCATATATATCCATGTATGAATTAGGATATGATTGATGGTTAAAAATGTTGAGGAGGTGGCGGTCTTCTTGGAGGACGTGGTGGCTTTTGTCTCGTAGATGGCGTTCTTCTAGGAGATGGTTGGAAAGGCCTATGTTTAACAGTTGGCGCTCTATGAGGAGGAGGTGAGGAACGAGGCTTGTCTCTCAAATTTCGTGCCACCAGATCTGCTTAATTTTGAAAAAACGTTTTTTTTTTATTGAAAAAAAAAAAAAAAAAACCAACAACAACTACGTTTAGGCTATGTTTCATTTCGAATGGTAATGAGCATGTAACACTAGCATAGGGAGTTTTAAACTTCTTTTTTTGGTTTAAATTTCTTTCTACCAAAAAATAATAATAATAAACTACTAAAATAAGCCGGAGAAGTATAAAAATATATTTATATATAGTGAAAGAAAAATATATTTAACACATCTCAATAAGTTGGTACACATTAAAATCTTGCAAAATGTAATGAAAGCATATCTTCTTCTTCTTCTTCTTCTTCTTTTTTTCAAGTGAAGAAGGCCTTTCAGCCATCGAACGGCTGACAACGATCCTCTATAGCTGAGATGGGCCAGGAGACCATTAGGCCGTTAATCACGTTCTGATCACACAGTCATGATTCATCCACCAGGTTGAGATTCTTGTCTTCTAATTATGACTCAAGGATACAGAGATACTCCCCTATAGAACAGATCTTGTTCAAGTAAATATATACACACACACATATTAAATATATATTAAAAAGCTCATTGCTCTTCACTTCTTCTTTCGTAGAGTAATGTTTAAATAGGCTTAACATCTACCTAAGAAAGCATGTATATTATTTTTACGTGTGTATATATACGGGTTTGTACTACGGTGCCGTAATTGTGAATACGGACACCATGTCGTGAACTATGATGGCGACATGTGGTGCATAAAGCAAAAGTAAAAAAAGACAACCAACCTAATAAATAGGTAAAGACAGCTAAAAATCAAATAAATAAGCGGACCCATATAATAAGTTTTAAAACATTAATAAAATAAGAATAAAGCTTGAAGCACCATGAAGAGACCTCCTAATCTAACAGTCAAAAAATAAATTTTGGCATTATGCCAAAAAAAAGTAATTACGACACTCTAAGAGGCCCCATATATATATATATATATATATATATATATCATACGCACCTACAGCATTGGCCGAATGATTTTGCTTTCCAAAAATGTTGGCTGCTAACAGCACTATCAGCATTATTAAACGAATGGCAGAAGAAATCTTCATGACTTCTGTGGCGCTGCTAATTGAGTTGTAATCTTATGTGCCTATAAACATATATGTGGGTGTGTGTGTGTGTGTGTGTGTGACGACCTACACTAATGTTTATCCTTATGTTCACTAGATTTACCTGAAAACGCGTGCATGGCTTGAAAATGTCTTGATTACGACGCATGTGCCATTTGAACAATTTATTATACGAATTATAAGCCAAAATTTCAACGTCAAAGGAAAAAACTAATGGTATTTTGCAACAACTTTAAAGCTTCCCATAAACTTCCCAACAGTACTTTCCAAACTCATATTGTCATAGAGAAAAACAAATGAAATTAATAGAAACCAAAGGTTAAGTTGATGTACATGTCAATTCAATATTCATCGTTCCACTTAATTATTTAATCATGATCCTTTGAATATTGTGGAAAATCGTTACATATTATTCTCATTCTATCTTCTTATTTACACTATGAGGATCCTTCCCACTGGAAAAGAAGATCCCAACAGGATTTCTTATTTTTGACTTCAACGATAGTACTTTCATATTAGTATTAAATTAGATGTAATGACCCGACTTGCATGGTCGTTATTGAACCATACTTAATATTAGAAATTCTTAAATCAAAATACTTGAAAATTTAGGAATAAATTTTTTTTTTTTTTTTTTGCATAGCCTAATATAATATAAACTAAATGGTATAAGTAAACTTTATCTTGACTGAAACTTTTTCACATTAATTTACCATGCATATATACAATTTAACTTACTTGCATACTTTATACATATATTACTTGTCTTGCAAAATTGTTAAATCCCATTTTACCCTTATTTATAACATAGGTCTTGAATCAACATAAATTTAATATAACTCAAATTGCAAATTAATAAACCAAAATATATAGTTACGGAAAAGGTTTCCGTAGTGGAATCCTTAAACTTTTAAGGTGAACTAATTGACTCAAAAGTACACCCAATTTGGGAGTTTAAAGTGCAATAAGAACTCTAACGCATAACATTTGAATTCCAAAGTGCTAAAGTTCATATCGGATGCATTGTACAGTGAATTTGTAACTTCTCTCAAGCTTCTTAAGTGAGTGGGTAATTCAAGTTGAATTAAGAAGAAAAGTTATAGATGTTAATGCGAGTCTTTGATGAGAAGACTAAACTTAACGTATTGCTCTTCCTTATAAATAGATCAAGGTCCCAAGTCATATTTTCACACCCTCCTTCTTTTGACATACACCACAAATAGTTACCCATCAACTATTGAATTGAAGAATCTTGATTTTTATTATCTAATACAAAGATTTTAATTTTTTTGGTGTTATCATTTTCTAACTATGGTTGAAGGTATATTTTAGAATATCTTATTATGCTATTTTGTCTCATGTATTCAAAATTAGTACCCTGACAAATATGTTTTTGGTTATTATTATTAGTATAATTTTTCTAACACAATATATATATATATATATACACACATACACATATGAGGACCTACATGCACCAATATCCTTACGTTCAAGCATGAAAACACAAATGTACACTGAAAACGTAGTCATTACGTTGGGTTTTGTGTCGTGCAATTTGTGTTTGACGATGATGCGTGGAAATTGACAGTAAAACTTTGCGTTAATTATAAACCAAAAGTTATTAATGCTCTTGGAAGTTTTGCAACGACTCCTAATCCTTGCAGATTTAAAGCTTCCCCTAAACTTCCCAACACTTTCCAAACTTATAAATAACAGAAAAGAAAAAATAAACAAAAAATCAAAGCTGAAGTTGACGTACCTACGTGTCTCGTCAATATTCGTCACTTCAACTGGAGAAACGAGTGCCCATTACTATGCTTGTAATAAAATATTTTCATTCCGCCAAATCCAAGTGAAACAAACGCGCGCAGAAGCCTAGACCCAACGCCAAAGCTTTCACACAAATATTCGGGTCAAATTCCAAAGGGACAACCAACAACCCTGCATGGATGTTTGAAAAATCGCGGTAAACGCACAAGATCATTGACTTCTAAAATTTTTTTTTGAAATTTTCGATATTATGATGTTGATTTCACCCTTTTTTTTTTTTTTTTAAATTAACTTAATTTAAAATTTATGAAAGAAGCTCGACACCTTGAACTTACTGTGTTAACTGCATATATAAGCCAATTTAGGTCTGCTAAATATCATAACATACATAAGAGATCTAAGTAACCATTGTTAGCTTCGGAATACCAATTATTTTAAAGAGAGATGCCATCGTGGGATCAAGTTAGGCCTTTTGATATTCTTCGTCTCCAACCTTACTTTTGAAGTTTGATTTCCAAATCTGATTTGGTTACACGTCTCAATTACAAATCTCATTTTCATTAAATCTGAATTTTAAAAAATTTATAACTTTATTATTTTAAGTTGAAATGAATTTATTCTTTTCGTTAAACACTTACAAAAATAAACTGAATAAAAAAGAAACAAAGTCCACATAGCCCATCAAAATGTGAACTTATTTCTAGTTTTTACACAATTCAAATACCAACCTTTCTTTTTAATTCACATTTCAACCAAACAAACATTTCTAAACGTTTACTCATTTTCAATACAAAATGTCTTCAAAAATCCAACTCCAAAATATTATCCAATCAGGCACTTACATTGTGTTGATATTTGTAATCTATAATCTAAATACCTCTTAAATTTACCTGAACAAACTCTTACAGAACCGGAGATTGAATATTAGAGAGGTTAATCACAAGATCAAAGAAGAAATAATAGGAGCCCTTTAAAGTATAGCAATTAGGTACTATATTTATTGATTTTTTTAACATTTCTCTTCGTACAGAACACGTAGCCACTTGCATATATAAAGGATGTCATGTAAATGGAGGGAGGTGGGATTAACTATCCTTGTTTTATTATTTATTTATTTATTCATTGAACTTGATTAACTATCCTTATGAATGCAATGCTATTATCTCAACTGCCAGAGGTGTACATCAACGTATGAACCAGCTAGGGTACGGTTGATGGTTGAAAACGTTGAGGAGGTGAGGCTCGTTTAGGAGGTGATAGGAGCGACCGCACTAGTAGGAGGTGGTGGAGGACTACTCGTCTCTCCCAAATTCCGTGTCACCAGATCTGCATAATTTGGAATAAAAACAACGTTTAAGCTATGTTTCGTTTCGTATGGTCATAAACAAGTAATATTCACATGGGGAATAAATTTAAATTATAAACTATTTTGGAGACTTGTTTTTTACTTTTTATTTTTATAAATGAAAGAGAGATTAAGAAATTTTAATACATCTCAACTAAGTAGGCACACGTCAAGATCTTGACTTAAAATATAATAAAAGGATACTTACATGCAATCACAACTATTTCAGAAGCTTCATATAAAATCTGGAAATTCAAATATATATTCGAAATTATATATGAAGAGTTTTGGTTGAGAAGCTTAGATAATAATGTTCTCTTTATTCATAAAATTTCAATCGGAGACTATAAAATCAAAGTAATCTCAATTAAAGAACTAAACATGTACGTATATATTTAAATATATGTAAATGACTAAATCCAAACTTCAAGAAAAAAAAAATTTCATCACAAGTTTCCGGATTATGAAATCTGCACAGGTTCCAATGGTGACAACTATTAGTATAGCAATTCCATTAGTTAGTGTTAAAAAAAAAAAAAAAAAAAAAAGTGTTCGGCCTATATTGGTTTGATTTTGTCAGGATCCAAAACTGAATTTTGCCAAGGAAAAGGACAAATAGAATCTAGCTAAGAAAATGTTCCTTATTAATTGTTCAGCTCAGAGTAAAATTTGCGAAAGTGGAAAAATGGCTTTCCAAGTAAATTAGGAATCCTTCATATGTACTTATGAAATACAATATGAAGTTGAGCTATTACTAATGAGCTTTCCTACTTTGATTTCCTTCATAAACTACAGAAGCGAACTTCTTTTTCTTTTCATCCCTTTACCTAATTGCTCTTTAATTTTTCTTTCGTTAAAGTAATATATAAGTTGCCTTAGAAAGCATACAGAAAGAAAGTGTGTGAACATTGTTCAAGGTAAAAAGAAATTCAAATCTCACATCGTAATTATGCTTTTAGAAGTGTGTCGGGGCAAAAAAATTTTTAATCAAGATTATACTAACATATATATATGTGTGTGTGTAAAAGTGTTGACTTTTTCATATCTTCATAAGACCATAGTCATATAAGTTTCACAACTTGCAGCACCAAGTCTAATATATCACCTACAAAAATGAAAAGAAAATTTATTTTATACACTTGCAAATAACATTATTTTCTCAATAGAAGAATAGCTTTGTTAAATACATATACTTCAAAATATCATTTTCTTTTCTTAAATATAAATTGTGCTCGACGATCTTTCATAAATGCAAACTAATCTATAATTGATTCACAACTAAATTTTGTAGCAATTTCATTATCAATATAGACAATCAAACAGTCATTGAAACATGCATCAATTGTTAACTTCCCCATGAAAAATAGTAATTTAGACCTGAAAAAAAAAAAAAAAAGATTATGCATGGAAGAAAGAAAAGGAAGTGTTGAGCTCAAATTCCTTCTATATACTACAACAACATCATTACAAACCATAAGCCCAAAATTCTTCACCAAAAAAAAAAAAAAAAAGTGCATGTCTAAGTTTATCACAAACTAAATTGAAATAAAAAAGTAAAAATTATTTAAATTCAGATTATTAAGCAATGCTATTTATAATTTTCTCACCTAAAATCCACAATTAAAACTAAAAATCACTAATTTCTAACGAAATGTTTCTAATTTTCTAATTGGAATTAGCATATTATCATCAATACATAAGAAAAAGCAAAAAAAAAAAAAAAAAAAAAAAAATTCTAGAGAGAGGGAAGTTGGCATCTGTTATTGTGGGAGGTCGAAAGAGTAGCACTATGGCCTGCTAATTCCACATTAAGACAAATAGAAAAATCACAATTAAATTAAAAAGAAAAAAATAAGAAAAGAATTAGAACAAGAAGTGAGAAAATAAAAAACAAAAACCTAAAGCGGGAAACGAGAGGTTGAAGAAAAATGAAATGACAGACCATGACAAAATTGCCTTAAGTTGATAAGAAATCCAATGTTATAAACCGAAGAAAAAATAAAAATCACACCTTGAACAATAGGGCAAATTTCCAAATTTGTTTGGGAATGGTGGAATGAGAAAGTGCAGAGTTGGCTTCCTTTGGAAGCTTATAGTTTATGTGCAAACAAAATATTACTAAGTATAATGGATCAGTCTTTTAAAATACTAAGCTGTTAAAATTGTAGTTTATATTTAAATTTTAAGTCAAACCATTAGGCCTACCAATGTTTATAGATTTAATAAAACTGTTTTATTTTTTAAAATTTAAATTATTTGTCTAATAAAATATAGAGAACTCTTAATTTAAGGGGGGTTAAGACTAATTTATATACATACCTATTTTTTAAATTTAAAAAAAACCACTATATAAAAATTTTAAAAAGAGTTAGAAGGGACCATGCGCCTGTCATTGTGTGTCATACGCACCTGCGCCATCGGCCAAATGATTCTGCATTCCAAAGATGTTGGCCGCTAATAGCACCATGAGCATTATTAAACGAATGGCAGAAGAAAACTTCATGACTTCTGTGGCGCTTCAGCTTGAGAAATATTTCATATCTACATATATAGAGTGCTCGTGTATGTGTTTGCGCGTGTGTGTGTGTGTATAATATTATTTGAGGACCTACGTCCACTAATAACCTTATATTCACAAGATTTAACTTAAGAATTCAAACATGAAAACATGTGCATTGAAAATTAATGCAGTCGTTCTATTATGCTTATGCCGTGTGATTTGTGTTTGACAATGATGCGTGGAAATTGACATTTAAACTTTGCATTAATTATAAACCAAAAGTCAATTGCCAAATGAACAAACTAAAGTATAGTTTTTGGACAGTCTATTAATGCTTATGGAAGTTTTGCAACGACTCTTAATCCTTGCCGATTTAAAGCTTCCCCTAGACTTCCCAACGCTTTCCAAACTCCCATAAATTACATAAGAGACGAATATATATAGACAAAAATCAAAGGTGAAGTTGACATAAATAAGTGTCTCAGTCGACATTCGTCATTTCAATTGAAAAAACGAGTGCCCATTACTAAGCTTGTAGACTATATTTTCATTCCTCCTACTCCAAGCAACAGTCTTGGGCCAACGCCAAAGCTTCCACACAAATTTTCCGATCAAATTCCAAAGGGACACCCAACAACCGGGCATACATGTCGGAAAAATCGTGGTAAACCCATAAGAGTTGACTTTCAAAAATTTTTCTGAAATTTTAAGATCGAAAACTCAAGTAACGATATACAATACATATGTTTAGATAAATTACGTATCAAACAAAATAAATTCCGGCAGTGTTCCAAAATAATTTCAGAAACTTTGATTGTTAGATGTTCATGCTTGTTTGAAAAAGATAGAGAGCAACATAATATATGGTATTTATAAAAAATTGAAATCTATCAGGATATATCTCATGTTGCTGTATAAAATAGATTTTTATGAATAATGTTTGTTCATTAATATTTAGCAAAGCAGTTCTGGATGATTCTTTATACCACTTAATCTTTCTCTCTATTCTCCTCTTTATGAATTAACATGGAGTCAAGTCATATTAAAACCAACACAAATATTATTCCAAAAATTTATACCATTTTTACTTGTTAAATCAAATTTTGATCTGTAACACCCAAAATTTTTATGAATTTAAATTGAAATTTCTGAAGGACCTGAATGTGATGAAATTTCAGAACTGGGTAAAACTTTTGAACTTTTCTGAAACTTGAGGACCAATTTCAGCCTTTGACTGAAATTGGTCAGTTTGACTCTTCCTAGTCAAGTGGACCACAAAGAAGACAAATTTGGCCACTAATAAATTAACACGTCACCTTCTCCCCACCAATCAGATTTCTCCTCTCCATGACTCAACCAATCAGCTCTCACACACTCCCACTCTCTCTTTCTTTCCCTTTCACCATCGCTCCAACACCACTTCCGACCACCGGAACGGTCTCCGTTTTCAACACCTTCCAGCTTCTTGGAAAGATCTCGACAAGCTGATTCCAACGGCGTGCCAAGCCACTGACAACTCCTCCAGATAAGAGTACACTCGCCATTAAAATCCACCGGAAGTCCATTTCTTTCCGACGCCATAACTTTGCCATCCCACCACCAAATGACGTGATTCTTGTTCGTAAAGAAACTGTTTCTCTACGCTCTTGTAATAAGGAAAAGTTTGAATGTTTTACCTTTTAAGATAAAAGCCCCATCCCTTTAGAAGTCTCAAATTCACATAATATCATATCCCAACAAGCTCAAACGAGCAGTTCTTTCCGTCCCATACAAACTTGGTGACTTCAAATAGAGCACCATATTGCAACAGCATGTTAAGAATAAAAGAAACTCAGGTTCTATATCGTAAATATATAACAACACTAACAAACATATAATGATATATAAGGATATTGGGTAATTTACATGTTGATTTTTTAAGATGAAATTCCAACTTCTTAGTAACACACCTGCGGAATTGGCCAAATGATTATTCGTTCCGAAGATGTTGGCCGCTAACAGCACTATGAGCATTATTAAACAAACGGCAGAAGAAAACTTCATGACTTCTGTGGCGCTGCAGCTTGAGAATTATTTCATAAATACATATATTGTGTGTGTTTGTATGTGAACAATATTTCTTGACTTAATTTGGCCTTAGTATTATTATATTAAAGTGACTACTAGCTTTAACATGTGGAATCAATTAAGTAACGTTGAAGTCATTAGGGAGGTGAACTAATTGACTTAAAAGTGCATCTAATTTGGGCATTTAAAGTGCAATAAGACCTCTATTTGTTTAAATATCCTTATATATCATTATATCCAAACTTTTAAGTCAAGTTCTAACGCATAACGCTTGAATTCCAAAGTGTAAAGTTCATGTCAGATGCATTGTACATTGAATTTGTAACCTCTCTCAAGCTTCTTAAGTGAGTTGGTAACCCAAGTTGAATTAAGAAAAGAGAAGTTATAGATGTTAATGAGAGTCTTTGATGAGAAGACTAAACTTAACGAATTACACTTCCTATAAATAGATCAAGGTCCCAACTCATAGTTTCACACCCTAAACCCTCCATCTTTTGACATACACCACAAATAATTACCCATCAACTATAGTAAGAATAGTGAGTTGAAGAATCTTGATTTTTATTATCTAATAGAACGATTTTAATCTATGTAGTATGATCATTTTCTCACTGTTGATCAAGGTATATTTTAGAATATCTTATTATGCTATTTTGTTTCATGTATTCAAAATTAGAATCCTGACAAATATGCTTTTAGTTATTATTATTATAATTTTTCTAACACAATATATATAAATATAGGAGGACCTACATGCACCAATATCCTTACGCTCAAACATGAAAACGCATGTACATTGAAAACGTAGTCATTACGTTGGGTTTTGTGTTGTGCAATTTGTGTTTGACGATGACAGTTAAACTTTGCGTTAATTATAAACCAAAAGTTATTAATGCTTTTGGAAGTTTTGCAACGACTCCTAATCCTTGCCGATATAAAGCTTCCCCTAAACTTCCCAACACTTCCCAAACTCATACTCATAAATAATAGAGAAGAATAAATAAACAAAAAGTCAAAACTGAAGTTGACGTATCTACGTGTCTCGTCAATATTCGTCATTTCAACTGGAGAAACGAGTGCCCATTACTAAGCTTGTAATACATTATTTTCATTCCTCCAAATCCAAGTGAAACAAACGCGGGCAGAAGTCTAGACCCAACGCCAAAGCTTTCACACAAATATTCGGATCAAATTCCAAAGGGATAACCAACAACCCTGCATAGATGTATGAAAAATCGCGGTAAACGCACAAGAATATTGACTTCTAAAAATTTTTCTGAAATTTTTAGATCGAAAACTCGTATTGTAATATTACAATATATATATATATATATATATATATTTCGATAAGTTACGTATTAAACAATATGAACTCCGGCAATGTTCCAAAATAATTTCAATAAGTACTCTGACTGTTAGATGTTTATGTTTATTTGGAACGATAGAACGTAGCAAAATATAATATTAAAAAAAATTCAGAACTATGAGGATCTATCTCATGTTGCTGTATAAAATAATCTTTTATAAATAATATTTGTTCATTAATATTTAGCAAAACAGCTCTGGATAATCTGATTTTTCTTTACAACTCAATATTTGTCTCTATCATCCTCTTTATGAATTTTTAGTCACAACATTTTTATGACACTTTTTGTCACAACATTTTAGTATGACTACATGCCACTTTTAGTTACAAGGTTGTGATGATATGCATTCAGTTACAAATTTTTATTGTGACTAAAACTTTTAGCAATAAGGTTTTTAGTTATGGCATGATTAAAACTTTTTCCTTGAGTAAAAGTTTTAGTTATAATAAAAATTTGTGACTAATTGCATATCAGTCACAAGGTTAGGACTAAAAGTGAAAAGTGTTGTGACTAAAGTGTCATAAGAAAATGTTGTGAATAAGAGTTTATTAATATTCTTCTTCTTTTTTTGAAGTGCAATATGGAGTCGTATTCAGACCAACGTAAATGAGATTCGGAAATTTTATACCATTTTTATTTGTTAAATTAAAATTTTGATCATTAGATATTATGATGTTGAATTCACCCTTGTTTCACTACTAGAAAATGTGGATTCCACGACGGAGCTTCCACGACCGTTTTTAAAAAACCGTCGTGAAAAATACAGCAAAAACACGGGACGGAACTGAGTTTTCGAAAACCGTCATGGAAGCCGAAACTTCCACAACGGTTATAAAAAACCGTCGTGGAAGCATGCTCTTCCACGACGGTTTTTAATAACCGTCGCGGAAGCTTGCAAAGTGCCAAAAAAAAAAAAATTTAACCTTCCACGACAGTTTTTTGACCGTCGTGGAATCCGAAGCTTCCATGACGGTCAAAAAACCGTCGTGGAAGGTCAAAAAATGGTTTTTTTTTCTTATTTTTTTATCTTCCATGACGGTTTTCTGACCATCGTGGAAGCTTCGGATTCCACGACGGTCAAATAACCGTCGTGGAAGGTAAAAAATTTTTTTTTTTTTTTTTTTTTTTTTGCATTTTGCAAGCTTCCACGACGGTTATTAAAAACCACCGTGGAAGCTTCGGCTTCCACGACGGTTTTCAGAAATTCTGTTCCGCTCCGTGTTTTTGTCGCATTTTTCACAACGGTTTTTTAAAAACGGTCGTGGAATGGTCTTTTTTCACAAAATTGTTTTTTTTATTTTTGGACTCTACCACGACGGTTTTTGACGAAAACCGTCGTGGTAGGTGAATATACCACGATGATTTTCTCCAAAAACCGTCGTGGTAGGTACTAAGGCAGGAATTTTTAAAATTTTTGAATTAAATTTAATTTTTTAGAGCGTGTATTAAAACCCAAAAAAATACCATCTTTCCCACCCCATTACATTCCGAGCCTTTTTCACTTTAAAACTCGCTCTATCTCACCGCGCCTCCTCTCTCTATTTTACCTCTCAAATTTTTCTCTTGGCTCCATTCTCCGATGGCCTCCTCCACCACTCACGCGGCCTCCACCATTCTCCAACGGGTCCACCAAGGAACTCACGTAGCTTTCCCTCTCTCTCTCGCCACACTCCGCCCGTACCCACGCTCGACAAGCCGGTAAGTTGTAAGGTATATTGCTTGGGTAATACACGGATTTGAAAATTTTTCATCCAAAATGTTGATTTTGTTGATTGTGGTTATTGATAAAATGTTCTGTCCAAAATGTTAATTTTGTAGATTGTTGAGTTGGGAATATTTCATAAGAAATGGCCAAAATCCGTCCCCTACATTTTCGATGATTGTTCATTGTAGTTGTGTTTTATATTTGAATTAAATTGGTTGGGTAAGACACGGATTTGGGAATTTTCTGGAAAAAAGTATTGATTTTGTGATTTAAATGTTTTTGGGGAAATGAAACGAATTCGTAAATTCTTTTTTTTCATTGTTACCTACCACGACAGTCAAAAAACCGTCGTGGTAGGGGGTCCTACCACGACGGTTTCTCAAGGAAACCGTCGTGGAAGATTTCCTTACCACGACAATTTTTTGCGTAGAACCGTCGTGATATGTTCTTAAATGTCCATATTTAAGCCCTATTTTTTTCAATTTCACGACGGTTTTTTAACCGTCGTGGAATCTGAAAAGATTCCACGACTCTGGATTCCACAACGGTTAGAAAACCGTCATGGAAATATTACCACGACGGTTAAAAACCGTCGTGGTATCCATATTTTGTAGTAGTGTTTTGTTTTTAAACTTGATTTAATATTTATGAAAGAAGCTTGAGACCTTGAACTGACTGTGTTGACTGCATATATATGCCAATTTAGGTCTGCTAAATATCATAACATTACATCAGAGATCTACTAAGTAACCATTGTTAGCGTCGGAATTACTTCGACCAATTATTTTAAAGAGAGATTCCATCGTGGGAATCAAGTTAGGCCTTTTGATATTCTTCGTCTCCAACCTTACTTTTGAAGATTGATTTCCAAATCTGATTTGGTTACACATCTCAATTACAAATCTCATTTTCACTTACTTTTGAAGATTGATTTCCAAATCTGATTTGGTTACACATCTCAATTACAAATCTCATTTTCATTAAACCTGAATTGCAAAAAATTCATTTCTTTCTTATTTTGAAGTTAAAATTAATTTTCTCTCTTTGATAAACACTCACAAAAATAAACTGCATCAAAAAGAAACAAAGTCCACATAGCCCATCAAAATGTGAACTTCTAAAAATTGTTTGGCCTCTATTGGTTTGATTTTGTCGCGATACAAAACTGAATTTTGCCAAGGAAAAAGACAAATAGAATCTAGCTAAGAAAATGTTCCTTATTAATTGTTCAGCTCAGATTGTAACGACCCGCCTTGCACAGGCCGTTACACTGTTGACTTACTTACTTACATAGTTATAAATTAGTTCAAAAACACAGCGGAATTTTTTTTTTTTTTTTACATACTTAACGAAAACGTGTTTCTTAAACAGAAGTCTTGAAATAAAAATATTTACAAAACAAAAGTACTGAGGTTTTCAAAACGCGTAGCGGCATTGATATCCCACGATTTCACAGCTTGCCTCACCACGCCTCGCCACCTTGCATCATGCATTGACGATAGGCTGCTTACCTACAGCATAGACGTAAGACAGTGAGCTTTCGCTCAGCAAGTACAACTGTCTCATCCGTGACTTACATATAACCATATCGAAAATACATTTCTAACTTAACATACATATCCATACATAACCATTCATAATCACATAACATCGTTCATAATAGCATAACTAACAATGTCTACACATGCATGGTCCAGTTATGCTCGTATTTACTTTCTTCGCTTATCTTTCTTTTAGGGCCTTACCTTTGGTGTTCGTACCCGGCGCGCAACTATGGAGTGGTTGGGGCGGCCAGCCCTGTCCAACTCAAACCATAATTCTACCCGACCTCGGACGGGTGGTACTATACCGGCAACCTCGCTTGCCTTTTTATGTTTTATTATATTTTCTTAACTCAATCTTGAGTTTATTTATCTTATAGGAATTTAGTGAACATGCAATTGTGATGTCACATAATCCTAACTCATACTGAACATTAATTCATATTTGATCATGCTTTCTATACATGGCATACTAGCACAATTGACATGGCAATTAACTTATAGCACAACATCGTATAGCATATCATGCATAGCATACAATATTATACACCCTTAGCATGCATCTAATCTTACTTTAGTATGCATCAGCTAGAGCCTATGCTGTAGGCGGAGTTGTACTTACCTCGTTTCCTGCTAGATCCTCACTCTCGCCGTCCGAAATCGGAGTACAGCTACACGTCCTCTCCTGCTTGAGAAAGGACATAGATGAGATTCCGTTTCTAATTGTAGAATGTTGGTACCCTAACCAACATACCCACTATAACCTAGTTGTATGTCCCCGTCAGATTACTGACCTGTCCTGATTGGCCTTTTATTGTTGGGGATAAATTTTGGACTGGATTAATCCCTTAAGAGGCTACGTTGGATAACCTCTTAATTTTCTCCTTTAACTTCTATTGGATTACTCCTTAACACTCTGGGCTTATCCTTCTATTATAGCATATTAGGTCAATAGCCTTGACCCATTTTGTTTGGCCTATTAAACTTATGGTATTCCTTAGGGTTACGTTGGATAACCCGTAAGGTTACCTCTTTCTTATTGTGGGTCAACCAAAGTTGACAATTGGTCAACTACTGGTCAACCCTTGTCAATTCTAGGCCCTGTGGGCCTAAGCCCGGTAACTCGGGTCCAATTCCGGCTACGGCCCGTAATCGGCTTAATTACCATTTTTATTTTGAAAGATACATTTTCTTAAATTTTCTTAACTTAAAATTACATTTTCTTCCTTTTTGCACTTTTACAAGATTTTTCTCAAAAATCCGTAAAACTCTTTATAAAATTCCGACTTTTGAAATAATTACTTATAAATGTCATTTAAGGTCGAAACCCGCCTTTGGAACGGTTTTCGCAGTTAAAATAACGATTTAGAACACTTTACAATTTTTTTGAAAACACTTTGTAAAACTTTGGTGAAAGAATTTTCGGATTCCTTACGCACCTCTCATTAAACACGTCTATTTTAAAAATCCGTCGGGAATTTGAAAAACTTGTCTTCACGAAAGTTGGAGCTATCGAAAAATGCTAAAACTTTTGTGTTTTGCAAAAAATCAAATTCTTTCTAGATTGATACCAGTTTTTTTTTTTAAACCGGCTGACTCCGAAAAATCTGGTGGAACTGCGCCCAGAGGTCAGCCACGGGTTTTGTTGAAAACGAAGGCCTTTGGAGCCTTATTTTGGTATTCCGTCCTCGCTATCCTTTAGAAAAACTTGTTCCGAGAAACTTTCGTGTTTCGAGTTTTAACCCATTCGGCCTCTAGAGGCCTTAAAATCTCACTTTTCCAAAACTGGTCAGGTTGAACCCGAATCTGGACAGTTTCGGTTTCGTTTTCGGTTTGCGTCCTATTTCGCGAATCTAACTCGACCGAACACTTCGGGAGCCTACGATTCAAACACACAATATTTTCTAGCATGAAATTCATACAAAAATTATCACAAACCAAGCAAGAATTTAAAGCCAAACCAACCCTAGAGCTAGAAATCAAGCACATACTACTAATCTAGAGCAAAAACAGAAATTGGACTTATGTCCATACAACCCCATTGAAGACTTAATTTGAACCTAAAATCAAGCTCAAAATAAAGGGTTTTAGGGGTATAAAATTTACCTCAACCAAAGCTAAGTTTGGTTGTGAAAATTTCTCCTTCTCCTCCTCACCACAAAGCTCATGGCCAACCTAGAAAAAAGTGGATCCAAGAAAATTTGTTGGCTCCTTTTTCCATCTTAAAACCGTGCACTTCAAGAAGACAAACCCAAGAAAATTTTTCAAAACCAACTCACCTCTTCTTCTCCTTCTCTTTGGTCGGCTCCCCCCTTAGAAAATTCACAAAAAGTCTCTCAACTCTTTCTTGCTCTCACTCCTTAAAGAACCGGATCTCTAAGACTCAAAACCTCAAAATTTTTCTTTGATTTTCTCTCTTCTCTCTCCTCTCCCTTTGGCTGCCGAAAATGTGAATGAAATGGGCAAGGTTTTGGCTGAAAATTTGAAAGGAAATGATGTGCCAAGGGAAGGTTGGAGTGGTTAGAGGTTACTTGTCCAAAAAAAAAAAGGCTTTACTCTCCTTTCTTTTCTTTTCTTTCTTTTCTTTGGCTTGCCTTCCCAACGCTGCCGAACTTGCAAGAGTGGAAGGCAATAGTTGGCTGTAGTTTTTCAATAAAAAAAATGGGGTAATGAGAGGGTTTTTGATGGGACAAAAGTGGGTGGTTACTTGCCTTAAATCTAGGCTTTATCTCATTCTTTCTTTTCCATCTCTTTTTTTTTTTTTTTTCTTTTCCTTGCTCTCATAGCTGCTGCAGCCGGCTGGACAAAGGGTGGAGGGCAGCTAATAGATTGCTTTGGTTGGTGGAGAAAGGTTGACATGCAACTAGGGTGGTGGTTTAGTTTAGTTAGGTTCTAACCTGGCTAGTTACCTTCCAAAACTCATTTTTTCTTCCCCCTTGTGCTACACAGATAATTTTAATATTGTGATTTTTCAAAACACAATATTTTTATCTCATATTGTAGTACAAGATTTATCTGTGTGAATTTTGGATCGAAAAATATTTTTCTCAAATTTTTTCGAACCCTTTTTGCCCTTAAACTCTAACTCGGTGTGCTTGATTTTCTAGGGACGTTTTACTGCTTATTCTTGCTATCTAGTTCACAAAACTCATTCTCGGAACTCGTTCCGCGCTGAACTCGAAAAATCTCGAAAAGTCAAAGGGTTGACTTTTTGTCGGTCAAACTTTGACTTTTTCGGTCAAAGTTGACTTTCGTAAAATTTTGCATAGTTTCGATCCTTTCGACTTGAAAGGTCCGTTTTCGAACTTAGAAATCAAATTTGAGTCTTCTCGACCCATCAGGATTCATAAAATCGATCAAAAGCTTGAAATTAAGCTTATTCACGAATATGAACATATTGTGAATTTAATTCCTTAAGAGAAAATATGGACATAGAAAATTCGGATATCACAATCTACCCCCCTTAAAAATTTTCGTCCTCGAAAATTAGAACCATTCGGGGTAGTTCTTGTCGATTTGGCCCTTCGATTAGGGTGAAATGCCGCGCTAAACTCCAATTTCAACCCTATAGGAATGTGAACAAATGTATAAAGTCGAGTAGCGAAGCGTCCATTGAAGCCTAAGATGCTCACTTTCGGCACTCCAGGCAGTCTAACGGCCTTAGTTACGTAAATTTCTACCAATTCTCTGTTGAAAAGGTAGCTGTAATCGTAATGTAGTGGACTGTCGAGTTTAGTCTTTCCACGATAGTTCCCAAATTGTGTCATTCTCACTCGTATTCTTAGGCAATCTTATCACCAATTCGGGATAGTTGCTTCCATTTTCCTTCTGGAGACTCTATCCTCTACATATTTCTTTCACGATGTCGGCGCTCAACCTTAACTTTCTAACAAGTTAAGTATTTTGACACATCTTTCGCCATTTCATTCCTCATGTTAGCTATAAAATCATTACCATACTAATTTTGGGGTATTTTAACATTCCATATCTGACCATGAAGTCTCTTTACACAGCAAAAAGAACTGTCTCAGCTGTTCATACTACTTCCAAATTCCTAGGCACACTCCATAAATACACACAAAGGAGTGGCACCAAAATTATACCGTACGATAAAGTCACATATATATATAAATATATAGCGGTAGGAGTCTAGTTCGTCCTTGCGTGCGAAGTTCCTGCTTCGGCGTTTCCATCAGTGTAGGCGTAAATCTGGTCTGGGGTTTCGGAGCCTCCAATCTTCCTTGCGTGATCGATGGTCCTTCGAGTCTTGCCTGAACTGCGTGCAGTTGATGACTGTTGGGGTTCCGGTTTGGATACGGAGGGTTCTGATTCTAGATGTTCTGGGGGCAGCTCCTTGCATAGTGTCCCTCCTTGCCACATAGAAAGCACGTGTTTGTCCCCATCCTGCACACTCCCAGATGTTTCCTCCCGCAAGTTGCGCACTCTGTATAGTCAGTGTTAGTATTCTGGTTCCCGCGATCGTTCTTCTTCTAAGGAAAGTTTCTTTGTTGGCCTTGACCTGAGAAATTTCCCTTTCGCTTGTTCCTCCCAGATTGGTTGGAATCTTGCGCGGGGTTACTCGCTTGGCCTTTCGGTTGCGACTCCGAATCTTGTCGGGGCTGCGTTGTCCTTGTCATCGCTTTCTCTTCCTTCATTGCCTTAAAGATTTGAGCTCTGGCCTCATTGTCTTGGTTGATCCAGTACTCAGCCCTTATTGCCCGACTGATACAGTCGGACACCACTGTAGGTGGGCTGCTGCCAGCACTCACTTGCTTGGCGATATCGGTCCGAAACATCTTCATCAGCATTCGCACCTTTTCTTTTTCACTTGGCACCACATCCGGACATAGCCGAGCCAGTTGTTCAAATTTCTTCACAGCCTCCATGACCGTCATCGACCCCTGTCGGAAGTTGGTAAACTTGTCCTGCTGAGCAGCGAGGATCTCTTGGTTGTAGTACATCGTTCAAAACTCCGTCACGAAATCTTGCCAGTTCATGGCCGCGACGTCTCGGCGTATCTGGACTGTCCTCCACCAGTGCCGTGCGTCCTTCTTAAGGGCAAACGAAACGCAGAGAACCTTTTCCTGCTCCGTCAGTCGCATGAAATCCAAGATAACTTGGATATCGATTAGCCAGTTGTCTGCCGCAATCGAGTCTGTTGGGCCTTCGAACTCCGGCGCCTTCATCCGCCTGGAGCGCTCGTATAGCAGATCTTCTCTAACTAGTGGCAAGTTTGGTTGCACTCCGACTGGTGCTATGGGTACGTTAACATTCGGAGGAATCAGCGGCTGAACCTCCGGTTGGGCTGCTGGTGCTGGCGGTGCTACCGGTGGTACTACTGGCGGTACCGGTTGCACTGGAGGTGGGACCTCGTTGACCCGAGGTCCTTGCTGTATCTGAGCTACTTGAGCTCGAAGTCTCGCTGTTTCCTGCTGCGACTCTTGCAGCTGTCGTTGTAAGTCGGCTACAACGGCGGCCAGGTTTGACTCTGGTGGGTTCAAAGGCATGGTTCTCCTTGGACGAACCATCTTCTATGCTCTATCATAAGAAAAGATATCATTATCTCATCAATACCTTTTCTTTCATGCAAACTTAGCTCATCGTATACTAACACATCAACTCATACATATCTCATCATAAAACAACATACATGTCATATTATAATGAAAAAGAGTACTATAGCATCACACTAGATAAATAGTACATTATAGCTTCATAATCATATCTTAACTTTCATAATAGACATACTCATGTCATGCATATGCCATATCTGCACGGCCTTTTGTACACTTTCAAAAGTACAACATAATACTGATTATAATCACATACACTGTACATTGTAATTTACCATACTGTAATTTCATATAACATTCATCAAACTGTTCATACATCTTTTTATACACCTGGTCAAAAATACAGAATGGAAGTGTCTATCACTTTACCATCAAGCCGTATAAACATGGCTCAAAAATACATGATCAAAAAGAATAGGATGAAAATGTCTATCACTTTCCACCGTACATCATATATCTGCCCTGTCAAAAAGGTAATGGAAGTGTCTGTCACTTTCCATCGTACAATATCAGGGCTGGGATGGAAATGTCTACCACTTTCCATCCTATACATAGGGTCCTAAGTCAACATACATACATGAAATCACAAAACAAAAATGCATAAAGACGCTCTCTAGGCTAGCGAACGGCCTCAAGTGTATAAATCGAGACGCCTGAGTCTGCGTCGGAGTCTGGGTCCCAATCCCCATCGTGGAACAGAACCTCCTCGGGGTCGTCCTCGTACTCCTCGTCATCGTTGACGACTATCATCTCGTCGTCGTCGATCTCGATGACCTCGACATCCAGCCCGGCCGCGGGCTCCGCCTCAACCTCCTACCCCTCATCGTCGCTGAGAAGGATAACGAGTGGAGGGTCTTCTGGTATGTCAATCACTGGCACGACATCATCGTCATCGTCGTCGTCCATCGGGTCCTCTACTCCCTCGGGGACCTCGGCCTCCGGAACGTCGGGAATTGGGTCCTCGGGAATAACTGGATCAGGCTCATATACGGGACTTGCCTGACCGGCGTCATCAGCGGGTACCTCGTGTGGGGCCACATACGTATCAGCCGGCCCCATGTGGGCAATGATCTCCGCCTCCATAATAGACTCTGTCATGTCCTCAATTGTCCGTCCAAGTGTAGGTTCTATGACGTACTGGCGGATCGGAGGGGG
This sequence comes from Ficus microcarpa, assembly GCA_025413485.1. NCBI lineage: Eukaryota > Viridiplantae > Streptophyta > Magnoliopsida > Rosales > Moraceae > Ficus > Ficus microcarpa. Next base: position 13,082,311 of record CM046380.1, on the reverse strand, counting down.
AACTCCGTTCCGTAGTAATACTATGGTCTGGAGCTGCGGTAGTGGTATGTCCTGCGGAATATGAGGCAGCATGGCCTTCCGAAAGCGCTGGCAGTAATGCAGCATCGACTCATGAGGATAGGCATGCCACTCGGCAGCCAAAATCTGGAAGTGGTGATGGTACATATCCCTGTAGATCGCAGGATCTTGATACTGGGCGTCGATATCGTGCCCCTCGGTAGGGACCGGCCCGAACCGCGTCAACACTAACATGCGAAACTGTGCCCATGTCCTGTCGGGCATCTGGCGCTCACCGTCAGTCATCTACCACGTGCGGGCGTCGGCAATCAGGTAGCGACTCGCCAGTAGAACCCGCAGAGGGTTCACGATATGGCAGATGCGAAAAATCGTCTCCATATCATATAGCCAAGCCACTATCGAAGCAGACTGCTCCGTGCCATCGTAAAGTAAAGGCCGTGATCCGTAAAACGCCTTGGCCGCGTCACGGTCGTTGTCGATCAACTCCGGGTCCATCTCACGCGTCTAACATAGCATAACCCCATACATAAATACTGGCGCGAAAAATAAATAAACTGAAAACTTAACTTACAATGATGGCGGCGATGGCTGACAGACTGTGAAATCTTATCGCAGGGAACCGCTCTGATACCAACTCTGTAACGACCCGTCTTGCACAGGCCGTTACACTGTTGACTTACTTACTTACATAGTTATAAATTAGTTCAAAAACACAGCGGAATTTTTTTTTTTTTTTTTTTTACATACTTAACGAAAACGTGTTTCTTAAACAGAAGTCTTGAAATAAACATATTTACAAAACAAAAGTACTGAGGTTTTCAAAACGCGTAGCGGCATTGATATCCCACATTTCACAGCTTGCCTCACCACGCCTCGCCACCTTGCATCATGCATTGACGACAGGCTGCTTACCTACAGCATAGACGTAAGACAGTGAGCTTTCGCTCAACAAGTACAACTGTCTCATCCGCGACTTACATATAACCATATCGAAAATACATTTCTAACTTAACATACATATCCATACATAACCATTCATAAACACATAACATCGTTCATAATAGCATAACTAACAATGTCTACACATGCATGGTCCAGTTATGCTCGTATTACTTTCTTCGCTTATCTTTCTTTTAGGGCCCTTACCTTTGGTGTTCGTACCCGGCGCGCAACTATGGAGTGGTTGGGGCGGCCAGCCCTGTCCAACTCAAACCATAATTTTACCCGACCTCGGACGGGTGGTACTACACCGGCAAGCTCGCTTGCCTTCTTATGTTTTATTATATTTTCTTAACTCAATCTTGAGTTTATTTATCTTGTAGGAATTTAGTGAACATGCAATCGTGATGTTACATAATCCTAACTCATACTGAACATTAATTCATATTTGATCATGCTTTCTATACATGGCATACTAGCACAATTGACATGGCAATTAACTTATAGCACAACGTCGCATAGCATATCATGCATAGCATACAATATCATACACCCTTAGCATGCATCTAATCTTACTTTAGTAAGCATCAACTAGAGCCTATGCTGTAGGCGGAGTTGTACTTACCTCGTTTCCTGCTAGATCCTCACTCTCGCCGTCCGGATTCGGAGTACAGCTACACGTCCTCTCCTGCTCGAGAAAGGACATAGATGAGATTCCGTTTTTAATTGTAGAATGTTGGTACCCTAAATAACATACCCACTATAACCTAGTTGTATGTCCCCGTCAGATTACTGACCTGTCCTAATTTGCCTTTTATTGTTGGGGATAAATTTTGGACTGGATTAATCCCTTAAGAGGCTACGTTGGATAACCTTTTAATTTTCTCTTTTAACTTCTATTGGATTACTCCTTAACACTCTGGGCTTATCCTTCTATTATAGCATATTGGGTCAATGGCCTTGACCCATTTTGCTTGGCCTATTAAACTTATGGTATTTCTTAGGGTTACGTTGGATAACCCTTAAGTTACCTCTTTCTTATTGTGGGTTAACCAAAGTTGACAATTGGTCAACTACTGGTCAACCCTTGTCAATCCTAGGCCCTGTGGGCCTAAGCCCGGTAACTCGGGTCCAATCCCGGCTACGGCCCGTAATCGGCTTAATTACCATTTTTATTTTGAAAGATACATTTTCTTAAATTTTCTTAACTTAAAATTACATTTTCTTCCTTTTTGCACTTTTACAAGATTTTTCTCAAAAATCCGTAAAACTCTTTATAAAATTCCGACTTTTGAAATAATTACTTATAAATGTCATTTAAGGTCGAAACCCGCCTTTGGAACGGTTTTCGCAGTTAAAATAACGGTTTAGAACACTTTACAATTTTTTTGAAAACACTTTGTAAAACTTTGGTGAAAGAATTTTCGGATTCCTTGCGCACCTCTCATTAAACATGTCTATTTTAAAAATCCATCAGGAATTTGAAAAACTTGTCTTCATGAAAGTTGTAGCTATCGAAAAATGCTAAAACTTTCGTGTTTTGCAAAAAATCAAATTCTGTCTAGATTGATACCAGTTTTTTTTTTAAAACCGGCTGACTCCGAAAAATCTGGTGGAACTGCGCCCAGGGGTCAGCCACGGGTTTTGTTGAAAACGAAGGCCTTTGGAGCCTTATTTTGGTATTCCGTCCACGCTGTCCTCTAGAAAAACTTGTTCCGAGAAACTTTCGTGTTTCGAGTTTTAACTCATTCGGCCTCTAGAGGCTTTAAAATCTCACTTTTCCAAAACTAGTCAGGTTCAACCCGAATCTGGACAGTTTCGGTTTCGTTTTTGGTTTGCGTCCTATTTCGTAAATCTAACTCGACCAAACACTTCGGGAGCCTACGATTCAAACACACAACGTTTTCTAGCATGAAATTCGTACAAAAATTATCACAAACCAAGCAAGAATTTAAAGCCAAACCAACCCTAGAGCTAGAAATCAAGCACATACTACTAATCTAGAGCAAAAATAGAAATTGGACTTATGTCCATACAACCCCATTGAAGACTTAATTTGAACCTAAAATCAAGCTCAAAATAAAGGGTTTTAGGGGTATAAAATTTACCTCAACCAAAGCTAAGTTTGGTTGTGAAAATTTCTCCTTCTCCTCCTCACCACAAAGGTCACGGCCAACCTAGAAAAAAGTGGATCCAAGAAAATTTGTTGGCTCCTTTTTCCATCTCAAAACCATGCACTTCAAGAAGACAAACCCAAGAAAAATTTTCAAAACCAACTCACCTCTTCTTCTCCTTCTCTTTGGTCGGCTCCCCCCTTAGAAAATTCACAAAAAGTCTCTCAACTCTTTCTTGCTCTCACTCCTTGAAGAACCGGATCTCTAAGACTCAAAACCTCAAAATTTTTCTTTGATTTTCTCTCTTCTCTCTCCTCTCCCTTTGGCTGCCGAAAATGTGAATGAAATGGGCAAGGTTTTGGCTGAAAATTTGAAAGGAAATGATGTGCCAAGGGAAGGTTGGAGTGGTTAGAGGTTGCTTGTCCAAAAAAAAAAGGCTTTACTCTCCTTTCTTTTCTTTTCTTTCTTTTCTTTGGCTTGCCTTCCCAAGGCTGCCGAACTTGCAAGAATGGAAGGCAATAGTTGGCTGTAGTTTTTCAATAAAAAAAATGGGGTAATGAGAGGGTTTTTGATGGGACAAAAGTGGGTGGTTACTTGCCTTAAATCTAGGCTTTATCTCATTCTTTCTTTTCCATCTCTTTTTTTTTTTTTTTCTTTTCCTTGCTCTCATAGCTGCTGCAGCCGGCTGGACAAAGGGTGGAGGGCAGCTAATAGATTGCTTTGGTTGGTGGAGAAAGGTTGACATACAACTAGAGTGGTGGTTTAGTTTAGTTAGGTTCTAACTTGGCTAATTACCTTCCAAAACTCATTTTTTCTTCCCCCTTGTGCTACATAGATAATTTTAATATTGTGATTTTTCAAAACATAATATTTTTATCTCATATTGTAGTACAAGATTTATCTGTGTGAATTTTGGATCGAAAAATATTTTTCTCAAATTTTTCCGAACCCTTTTTGCCCTTAAACTATAACTCGGTGTGCTTGATTTTCTAGGGACGTTTTACTGCTTATTCTTGCTATCTAGTTCACAAAACTCATTCTCGGAACTCGTTCCGCGCTGAACTCGAAAAATCTCGAAAAGTCAAAGGGTTGACTTTTTGTCGGTCAAACTTTGACTTTTTCGGTCAAAGTTGACTTTCGTAAAATTTTGCATAGTTTCGATCCTTTCGACTTGAAAGGTCCGTTTTCGAACTTAAAAATCAAATTTGAGTCTTCTCGACCCATCAGGATTCATAAAATCGATCAAAAGCTCGAAATTAAGCTTATTCACGAATATGAACATATTGTGAATTTAATTCCTTAAGAGAAAATATGGACATAGAAAATTCGGATATCACACAGATCTAGTATGGATCGTACATGAACGGTAGCTGGAGTCGGCGGCCGTCTTAGGGTACCCTCATCAGAGATCCTTGGGGAAGAGGATCAAGTTGGCCCTTGTGAACAGCTTGATGCACTATCTCCCTTCAACCCCTTGAGCGAAATACGGCAAAAGGAAGGAAAATCCAAGGACCGACCCTATTGGAGTAAAATTTACGAAAAGCAAAAAAATGGTTTCCCAAGTAAATTAGAATTCCTAACACATGTACTTATGAAATATAATATGATGTTGAGATATTACTAATGAGTTTTCCTAGTTTGATCATAAAGTACACAAGCGAACTTCTTTTTCTTTTCTTCCCTTTACCTAATTGCTCTTTAATTTTTCTTTGGTTAAAGTAATGTATAAGTTGCCTTAGAAAGCGTATAGAAAGTGTGTTAATATTGTTTAGGGTAAAAAGAAATTCAAATCTCACATTTGTAAGCATATAGAAGTGTGTGTGTGCCATCAAGGACGGAGCCAGGATTTATTAGTAGGAGATGCTAAAAATTTTTTTAATCCAAATTATACTAACATATATATATATATATATACATATGCAAAAGTGTTGATTTTTTAATATCTTTATAAGACCATAGCTATTCAAGTTTCACAATTTGCAGCTTCAACTCTAATATATCACCTACAAAAATGAAAAGAAAAATTATTTTATATACTTGTAAATAACATTATTTTCTTAATAAAAGAGCAGCTTTGTTAAATTCATATACCTTAAAATATCATTTTCTTTTTTTAAATATAAGTAGTGCTCGACAATCTTTCATAAAAACAAACTCATCTACATTTGATTCACACTAAATTTTTTAGCAATTTCATTCTCAATATAGACAATCAAGCAATCATTCAAAAAAAATGCATCAATTGTTAGCTTCCCATTAAAAATAGTAATTCAGACCTGAAGGGGAAAAAAAAAAAAGATTATAAATGGAAGAAAGAAAAGGAAGCATTGAGCTCAAATTCCTTCTATATACCGCACCAACATCATTACAACCCCTAAGCCCAAAATTCTTCACACAAAAAAAGAGGCATGTCTATGTGTATCACAAACTAAATTAAAATAAAAAAAGTAAAAATTGTATTTAAATCCAGATTATGAAGCAATGCCATTTCTAATTTTCTCACCTAAAATCCACAATAAAAACTAAAAATCACTAATTTCTAGCCAATGTTTCCAATTTTTCTAATTGGAATTAGCATATTATCATCAATACATAAAAACAAACAAAAAGACTATAGAAAAAGCAATAGCACCATGGCCCACCAATTCCACATTAAGATAAATAGAAAAATCACAATCAAATTAAAAAAAAAAAAAAAGAAGAAAAGAAATAGAACAAGAAGTGAGAAAAAAGACATAAAAACCTAAAACGGAAACAAGAAGTTGAAGAAGAATGAAATGACAAATCAAGACAAAGTTGTCTCAAGTTGATAAGAAATAATCCATTATTATAAACAGCAGAAAAAATAAAAATCAAACCTTGAACAATAGAGCAAATTTCCAATTTTGTTTGGGAATGGTGAAATGAGAAAGTGAAGAGTTGGCTTCCTTTGGAAATTTATAGTTTATGTGTAAACAAAATATTACTTATTATAATAGGCCAATCTTTTAAAATATTGAACTACTAAAATTGTAGTTTATATTTATATTTTAGATCAAGTCACTAGGCCCACTAATGTTTATGGATCTAATAAAACTGTTTTATTTTTTAAAATTCAAATTATTTGTCCAATAAAATATAGAGAACTCTTAATTTAAGGGGAGTCAAGACTAATTTATACATGTATCTATTTTTTAAATTTTAAAAAACCACCATATAAAAATTTTAAAAGGAGTTAGAACGGACCATGCCCGTCATTGTGTGTCGTACGCACCTGCTGCATCGGCCAAATGGTTGTGCATCCCAAAGATGTTGGCCGCTAACAGCACCATGAGCATTATTAAACGAATCGCAGAAGAAAACTTCATGACTTCTGTGGCGCTGCAGCTTGAGAAGTATTTCATATATACATATATTCAAAAGCACACACTAATAACCTTACATTCACAAGATTTAACTTAAGAATTCAACCATGAAAAACTTAAGAATTCAAACATGAAAGCATGTGCATTGAAAATTAAGGTAGTCATTAAATTATGCTTATGTCGCGTGATTTGTGTTTGACGCTGATGCGTGAACATTGGCATTTTAACCTTGCCTTAATTATAAGCCAAAAGTTAAGTGCCAAAGGAACAAACCAAAGTAGAGTTTTTGGACAGTATATTAATGCTTATGGAAGTTTGCAACGACTCTTAATCCTTGCCAATTTAAAGCTTCCCCTAAACTTCCCATCGCTTTCCAAACTCCCATAAATTACAAAAGAGACGACTTTATGGACAAAAATTAAAGGTGAACGTAAGTAAGTTTCGCAGTCGACATTCGTCATTTCAACTGAAAAAACGAGTGCCCATTACTGAGCTTGTAAGACTATATTTTTCATTCCTCCTATTCCAAGCAAAAGTCTTGAGCCAACGCCAAAGTTTCCACACAAATATTCTGATCAATTCCCAAGGGACAACCAACGACCGGGCATAGATGTTGGAAAAATCATGGTAACTGCTCAAGAGTTGACTTTCAAAAAATTTTCTGAAATTTTAAGATGGAAAACTCATATAGCGATATACAATACATATGTTTACATAAATTACGTATCTAACAAAATAAATTCCGGCAGTGCTCCAAAATAATTTCAAGAACTTCGACTGTGAGATGTTCATTTTTGTTTGAAAAAAGATAGAGCGCAACATAATATATAGTATTTTAAAAAAATTGAAATCTATCAGGATCAATCTCATATTGCTGTATAAAAATAGATTTTTATGAACAATATTTGTTCACTAATATTTAGCAAAACAGTTCTGAATGATTCTTTTACCACTTAATCTTTCTCTCTATTCTCCTCTTTATGAATTAACATAGAGTCAAGTCATATTCAAACCAACGCAAATATTATTCCGAAATTTACACCATTTTTGTTTGTTAAATTAAATTTTGATATGTAACACCCAAAATTTTTTTGAATTTAAATTTAAATTTCTGGAGGACCTGAATGTGGTGAAATTTCAGAACTGGTAAAACTTTTGAATTTTTCTGAAATTTAAGGACCAATTTCAGCCTTTGACTGAAATTGGTCAGTTTGACTCTGACTAGTTAAGTGGACCACAAAGAAAACAAATTTGGCCATTAATAAATTAAAACGTCACCTTCTCCCCACCAATCAGATTTCTCCTCTCCATGACTCAACCAATCAGCTCTCCTTTCCCATTCACCGTTGCTCCAACACCACTTCCGACCACCGGAACGGTCTCCGTTTTCAACACCTCCCGGCTCTTTGGAAAGAGCTCGACAAGCTCATTCCAACGGCGTGCCCAAGCTACCGACAATTCCGCCGGATAAGAAGACACTCGCTGGAAAAAGCCGCCGGGAAGCTCATTTCTTTCCGACGCCATAACTTTGCCATCCGACCACCAAATGACGAGATTCTTGTTCCCAAAGAAACTGTTTCTCTACGCTTTTGTTGTAAGGAAAAGTTTGAACGTTGATTGAAATTAAAATTAAGAAAAAAAAAAGTAGTTTTAGAAGGGTAAAGCCTAATTTATATATTCTATTGGTAGAACTTATTTATAAACCGTTAAGATGTAATCGAATAACTGAAATATTGTTTATATATAATAATTATAATACATCTTAGCTCATACTAGTATAGACTAATAAACTAAAAAAAACTAAAAAAAAAAAAAAAACTAACATTGTTTATCGTTGATGATGTCTGGTGGGGGTGGGGCCAGGGCTGGGGTGCTCAATACCAATTTTTGGGGAGGCGACTGGTGAGAAGAGAGGGGGTTGTTTTTGTCAGCGTTGATGGGGGAAGGGGGGTTTGGGGGAGGGGGGAGCTTTCGTTGATGTCGGGGAGCAAGGGGGACAGATCTGGTTTTTTGGGGGGTTGCCTTTGTTGACGTCGGCGAGGGAGGGGGGGGTGTCGTCGGTGTCAAGGGGGAGGGATTATCTACGTTAGCATCGGCGGGGGAAGGGGGAGCCTTCATCGGCATCAGGAAGGAGGATCTGGTGCCTGGGGGGGGGGGGGGTCGACGGCGCAGATCTGGTAATATTGATGATTGTTGTCCCTTCTGTACACCCATCCGTCCCACCCTTGAAAAATCGTCCCTTCTTTATATCCCACCCTCGATGATTTCCTTCCCTAATTTTTTATCTTTCTTTTTCAGAAAATCAATGAAAATAAATAAACCATTAAAAAAAAAAAAAAAGAAGAAGAAGAAGAAGAAAGACTACAATAAAAGAGAAAAACTCATCATCCCAACATTCATATCGGTGTTTTTTTTTTAGATTGGAATCTCCTGTTAGAGCTCTATCTTTCAGGAGCATATATATTAAGAAAATTTTACTTTTATAGACAATTATTCTATAGCAAAATTTTGGACTTAATTGTATATATTTTGAATATGATAACCTCTTAAGTTTACGAGATTTGGAAAACGTTCCTGTCTTCATAATTGTAATTTATATTCAAAGGGCGCTTCTTAATAGTGCATTCTTATTAGTAAATTAATTATCTCGATTTCTTAATTCAGACACATTTGTCAAAACACGTTATATGGATTCACTTCTTGCTTTACTAATTTATTTTCATTTTCTTATTTCGTTTTCAATTGAAACGTCAGACAAAGTAAACTATGAGTGATGATAAGACAAGAAGCAAAGATAAAATCAAATAAAATGTTAAAATACTTTTATAGGACCTAGTAGGAGTTGCCACATGCAAATTAAATTTAAAGTATTTAAATCTATCAAGTAGGTTTGGTGATGATAATTTTAGAAAGGTATGTACATGAGGGATATAAATCTTCTGCCCAATCTTTGATGTTGTAAAATGATCTCTAATTAATATTATTATGTCACACCATTTTAAAAAGTTTAAAATATTTTATAATTGATTCTTTATATTTCAAAATCTAACTTCATTTAATGACATATGTGTCAAAATATAATTATTGATTAGACATTATTTGAGATATCAAAATTAAATAGGGAACGTGGATTCGTACATGAGAGAGAGATGGGGAACTACATACGCGGCAAATTATGAAAAAGAAGCATCCATCAAATGGCCAAACCATGAAAATAAAGAAAGTCTACGCATGATTTAAAAAACAAAAAACAAAAAAATCAAGAAAACAAAAAAGAAAGAAAGGCATGGCAAAATAAGAAAATACCACATGGAAATTTATTAAATTAAGCAAAGCCCAGGTGAGTCACGTGCATTGTTTGGCTACAAGAAAACCTCCAAAAAGTTGCCTATATCGAAGTCGTTAGTGTGTTAGGCATAAAAAAGAGACATGACTAGTTTATTAAAACCATAGTAAGAGAAAGTTAAAAAAGGCATTAAAAAGGGGCAGTCAAAAGAGGCAGTTAAAAAAATTTTTTTTTTTTTATTTCCCTTGATTTTTGTTGAAGAACTAGTTTTACACTCCCAACTCCCCTTCGAACCAAATTGATTGTTGCCTCTCCCAAAAAGAAAAAGAAAAAAAAAATGAGAGAAACCATGTGATTAGTGTTAGAAGTCATATTAGTATTAAATAAATGATGACGTGGTGGTGATGATGATGATCATTATTACTATGGTTTAATCCATAATTATTGTTATTGTTACCATTATTATATTGACGTTTTCCAAACACCAATTAACTACATTTGTGTTATTGTCGAAAGCTTTTCTTGTTTTACAATATTGGAGAGGAGTTTCAAAAAGCAGTTCGGTAGCTCTGGCTATAAGAATAGAGGTTAGACACTCATTTTGTTAAGCAAAGAAAACAAAATGGAAATGACTGCCTTCCTTATCTTTCTTTTCCTCCTTTCTCTGATCCTTTTGTTCTTAGGTACTAGGTCTCGTTCCAACCTCAACTTACCACCCTCACCGCCAAGGTTACCGCTAATCGGAAACCTTCATCAGCTAGGCACACATCCACACCACTCTTTCCGAGCACTCTCCCAAAAATATGGCCCTCTCATGCTCCTACAATTGGGCCAAGTTCCAGCTCTTGTTGTTTCATCAGCAGATATGATGAAAGAAATCATCAAAAACCATGACATCGCTTTCTCTAGCAGACCTAAAACCACTGCTGGTGATATCATGCTTTATGGATGCCAAGACGTGGGGTTTGCTCCTTATGGTGAATATTGGAGACAAGCTCGAAAAATCTGTGTTCTTGAGCTTCTGAGCCTTAAAAGAGTGCAACAATTTCAGTTCGTGAGGGATGAAGTGACAGTTGCGTTGATCGAGAGGATTCATAGAACTAGCCAATCTAGTAAGGATTTTACTATAAATCTGAGCGAGATGTTGATTGCAGCTTCCAACAACATATTATCTAGATGCGTCCTTGGGCGAAATTTAGACAAGGAAGGCGATGGGAGCAGGTTTGTTAAGCTGTCCCGAAAGTTGATGGAGAATATGATGGCCTTTAGTGTGGGAGATTTCTTACCTTCTTTGAGATGGGTTGACAATCTCACAGGTCTCACAGGTCGCTTGAAAAAAAATTTCAGAGAAATAGACACTTTTTTGGATGAGGTGGTCGAGGAACACAAGGCAGTACTAGAGGGTGGTGTTGGGGGCTCTAATATGAAAGACTTTGTGAATATTCTCCTTGGACTTCAAAAGAATGGCGTGCTCGACTTTGAGCTCACTCAGGACAACATGAAAGCAATCCTAATGGTATTTTTCTCTCACAACCACGCACAATCCTCTCTCTAGATCTCTCTCTCATTTACTTCCAAGGCTGAGTATGTCTTTGAATGTTCACAAAATTGTAGGACATGTTCGTTGGTGGGAGTGATACTACATCAACTGCATTAGAATGGTTAATGGCGGAGCTAGTGAGACATCCAAAGGTGATGAAGAAAGCCCAAAAAGAGGTGAGGAGAGTGGTCGGAAACAGGCCGAAGATTGACATGAATGATCTCAACAAAATGGATTACTTGAAATGCGTCGTCAAAGAGACTCTAAGACTACATCCTCCTGCCCCTCTTCTAGTTCCTCGGGAAACAATCTCAAGCGTCGACATGGGGGGATTTCATATTCCTGAGAAAACAAGAGTGTTCATCAACTCATGGGCAATCCAAAGGGACCCAAATATCTGGGACAAGCCAGAGGAGTTTCTTCCAGAGAGATTCCAAGAGAGTGCTATTGATTTCAAAGGACAGGACTTCCCATTTGTTCCGTTTGGTTCTGGAAGAAGGGGATGCCCTGGTTTGAGCTTTGGGGTTGCTAGTACTGAGTATCTGACTGCCAACCTTTTGTATTGGTTTGATTGGAAGTTGCCTGGTGGTGATGAGGATGGAACAATGCTGCCAAAAGATTTGGACATGAGTGAAGTTTATGGGCTCACTGTTCATAAGAAAGATCCTTTATATCTTATACCAGTACCTTACTACCCTTAATTCATCTATGAGGGATCTATGGTGCTACCTTCGATGTTGTTGTTATTATTGTTGTTGTTGTTGTTTTTTTTTTTAATCTATGGGATCTATGGTGCACCTTCGATGTTGCTGTTGCTGTTGCTGTTGTGTGTGTGTGTTTTTTTAAATCATTGATGTTGTTTTTGTTATTGTTGCTGTTGTTGTTTTAAAGTATTGTCTAATGCAAATCAAGGATTCTGTATGCTTCCAAGGATGTATGATCATGGCCTCCCCTTTTCCTCCGACAAGAACGAAGCCAGAATTTATTTAGAGAGCTTGAAATCAAGTCAAATCTTAATTAACTAAATTAGTTGTATAATAAATTTCACCCAAAATTTTGGGGCTTCCCTTCAGGAAAAAAAAAAAAAGGAGCTAAAGAAGAAATTAATATTGCGGGGAAATTTATATATTAAAAAAAATTCCATGGGAACGCCCTCTGAGCCAAGCTTTGTCCTTGTCCCGTTAGAACAGTTGACTACCAGTAAATTTAGAGCTAAAAAACCAGCAAAGACTTATTTTGATGGCAACCTTTAACCAGATATAAACTATCTAAAATATTTGGTTTTTGAAGTTGGTAATGACATAACTTTATTCTGGAAGTGTATATACGTATTTAGTTGTATTAATTCCTCTTTTTTTTTTTTTTCCTTTTTTTTTTAATTCATAAAGGGCTTAAATATAGTCACACCCACTGATTTCGCGTAAATTAAAGAGCATACTAATTAGATTTCCATATAATTATTGTGAATATAAATAAGCGTAAAAGATGTTGCTTATTTTTATTCCCAATATTTAATCACGTGGGAATGATCAAGTGAATAATTAAAAATAAAAGAGTCTTTCAGAATAGATATTTCTCAGTTTCGAGTATTTATACAATGTTAAAACGTTATGTCAATGGTAAATTGTGACATTTGGATGAAAAAATTGCTCTCTAATTGAGTGCTATATTTGATGTCAAATTTGTCAAATGTTAAATTTTGTGACAAATTTACCACAAACTAAAGCCAATGTCAAACTTAACATTTGATTTCTATTGGTCGTTGACTCGATTTTTTTCGTGTAAGTATTACAATAATTTCATTTTTAAATTATTTAGATACTAAATGTTCACTTTTACAAGTTGCAAAGCATAATTATAATGACAAAAAGTAGAAATAGCGTTAGAAATGACATTATACATTTGAGCATAAAGTAGAATATTGCTCTTTTTAACACTTTTTTCCAACAAATATAACATTGGCATAAACCAATGCATTGGAGATGTTCTTAGGTGGCTACAAGCATAGTCTAATGGAAATTTCACACTTAACTCTATCATGAGATGTAGAGTTGAAATCCCCCACCTCAAAAAAAAAAAAAAAACATATATATATATATACACACACATTTAAACGTATATATTTCCCAATTTAGCAAGCTTTGGTCATACTCTCGAACTATTTATGCATGTGCACTCCATTTTGGATCACTTTCTTAAAAATGTCTAACCTCCGGAACATGGTCGACAAGGTCCACCCCATTATAGAAGTTCAATGGTACAATCATCTTTTCAGATGGATCGAGGTCAACAGGGATGACAACGATAATGGTGGTCATTGTAGTTAACACGGCACCTCCAATGATAGAAGTTCAATGGTACACTCCTCTTTTCGGATACATCAAAGTCAATAAAGATGTATCCCAATATATATGATAGGATAATGTGGCAATATCTTAAGAAATTAGAGAGGTTTATACAAAGGTTGTTTTTCTAAACCTCTTGGTCTCCGTCATACTTTCGAAGCCAAGCTTATGCGACGTTTTATTGCTATTAAACATGCTGCTTAGTTTAAGGATGACAATATTCCTCGCAGTGTGGCTTTGATCTGAATTGGGCGGGGATGGGAGACGATATTCGAGAATAGGGGACTAAGTCTTTTTCCCGAATTAAAAGTGGGGTAGGGACAGGGCAAGCATCCCCGCCGCCATCCGAACAAATATATATTGCTTATTTATATTCACAAATTATATGGCAATCTAATTAGTGTGCCCTCTCTTTTAATGATAATTATTAACTACGAAAAGCTTCTTCAATGGGAAATCCCTACCCCCAGCCCTTCCCCTTTTAGGCAGGAATGTGCAGAAGGATGAGGATGGTTTTAAGGGTCGTGGATAGGGATGGAGAAGCAATCCCCACTCCTACCCCGTCTTGTTGCCATCCCTATTCCTTGATAAGATCGTGCTATCAACTATCTTTCAAAAATTATTTATAATAGCGGTGAAGCAATCAGGACAAGTGAGTGGTGTTTACTGGACAAGTTCAACAAGTTGATACTAGACAATAGCCATTTAGCCTAGTGGGGTAAGATTTTTCCAAACAGATGTAACAGATACACCTTCAAAGTGTAGTAAAGCCAAGGAGTAGCTTGTGAAAAGTGAAAACCTAAAAGTAGTGCTGGACTTGGGAGCTGGAAAAAATAGAAGTTTGTCGACATTAGGCATATAAGTCAATTCCAACCAAATCAATAATAGAATACTTAAAAGATTACCAATTTTAGAAAATAAAAATTTCGTAAATACAGAAGACAACGGTTCAATGATTAAAGGGTAATAACATTACTAGACTATGGAATTAAGCAAGAGTTTAATTTATTCTCTTACTGTAAAAGATAAAATTATTACTATCATCTCGTCCTCTATTCTTCTTATCTATAAATTGAGCGTTGTGGCCGCCGTTAATAATAAAGAACAATAGTCTAGATTATCGGTAGATTTAACAAATCAGACACGGTTAAAAAATAAGAAGACGATATTCACCCAATATGAACCAAAACTGTTACCTGTCAAAAAATCAAAGACGGTTAACTAATTCTAATTTTTGTAATTAAAAATAATTACAAAAAAAAAAAAAAGAATTATTGGTATTAGTTTGAAGAGTAGTAGAAGTGAAAACACCCCAAGTTAAGAAATCTAAAAATAAAAAACATATGATTATTCATCAATGAAAAAAAAAAAACCATTAATTATGAAGTGTTGGGGGCAGTGAAAATATAATAATAATCATTGTTGTTGTTATCATATCAAAATTATTACATATAATAATTGAGAGGCGGTGAAAATTCATTATTAATATTGTCATTGGAACTCTTTTTTTTTTTTTTTTTTTTTTTTTTTTGATATAATTGTTATTGGACTTAGGCGTAGAGTAGAAGGCAGAGTGGCCAATCTGGTTTGGGGAGGGACTCCTCGTGTGGGGTTCTCAGGTCCCAAACAAAATCAGAAATCACGTTTGGCAGGCTTTCCACGATGCCATTCCAGCCCGAATCCATCTTTCCCGTCGTGGAATTGAAGTTAGTCCACTCCAGCCCTTTTTGGTCTTTTTTTAAGATTTTCCAGGCGGACCTTCAGCTCCCTTTGTATGTTCATTGCAGCTAAAGGCCCTCATGAGCATATTAATGTTTTTTGTACAGTTGCCTGGTGTTTGTGGCAAAGGCGTAATAGACTAATTTTCGAAAATCTCAAACTGACTTCGATTGAGATCGTCACTTGGGCAGGAAAGTTAATGGGAGATTTTATTCTCTGCAATGGACTTGATGAGCCTCGAGTAGTTAAGAACCGTGTGCCCAAGTTGCCTTGCAACCCACCTACTGACGGCATTACTAAGATCAATGTGGATGCGGTGGTTAATTCTTCTTCCGATTTTATTGGTGTTGGTGCGGTTGCAAGAGATGAGTTTGGTATGGTGATTGCTGCACTTTCTAGGAGAATTTTTGGGAAGTTCAGTCCACATGTTGGGGAATGTTTGGCTATGAGGGAGGGTCTGTGCCTAGCCCACCTTTGTGGTTTTCAAAATTTATGCGCCGAATGTTGTTGGTGCCATACAAAGACCAATATGCCGAGCTCTGGAATCAAATGTCGTTGCAGATATACGTGAGATGCTTGCATCCAATTATAGTGGCTGTATCGGCTATGCTTCCCGTGATGGGAGTGCTGGAGCTCACTTCCTTGCTAATTATGTTGTCTCTTGTTTTATTGATTGTGTAACACCCCACCTACGTAGGGCTGTTACGATGCTTACTTTATTCAAATACTTATTTTACTTATCCTTATAAAGTACTTAAATTTTTTTTTTTACTTAAATTCGAAACCTTGTACTTATATATATGTATATACAAGTATATACTTAATTAAGAATTATAGTTCAAACTTTTGTAACATATCTTGCAACTTATACTAATTATTAGATATTAATACCCTCAAATCAACATCACATAACATAATAAATTTGCAAAACGCGTGGTGGTGACCAACCTAAATTTCACAGTCGGCAGTACTATCTCCACAGTCTTGTATCATACATTGCTGACATGCTGCTTACCTACAGCATAAACGTAAATCATGAGCTTTCGCTCAGCAAGTACAACTTATCACTTGCAAAACAATCTTGATAAAGAGCTTCTAATCTCCACTGGGCAATTGATGGGCCCTCAATCTCTACTTTTACCGCATGAAGCTGATTGCTTGAATTCCGGTTCGGGTATTGCTGAGTCTGATTCTGATTATTTGCGGCGCAATTCCTGGCATAATGGCCTTCCTTGGCACAAAAATAGCAGGCATTTGTCCTCATTCTACATACCCCATAATGTTTCTTTCCATATTTTGTGCATAATGGATGGTTGTTGTTGTAACAACCCGCCTAACACAGGCCGTTACCTTACTTACTTAACTTACTTACATATTTATCGTACTTAATTATTTTAACGAAAATGCAGCGGAAAATTTTTTTTTTTTTTATACTAGCTTATATACGTCTAAACGTAATAAGCATGTCGTGAATAAAATATTAACATACGAAAATACATATTGAACGAAACGCGTAGCGGCATCGTATTCCCACAATTTCACAGTGTGCCTCGCCTCGCCCTTCCATCTTGCATCACCCATTGCTGTCAGGTGGCTTACCTACAGCATAGACGTCAAACTATGAGCTAACGCTCAGTAAGTACAACTATCTAAACCGCGACGTCACATACATAACCTAACATACACTTTCTAACTTAACTTAACATAGCGTCACATAACAACTCATATCATCATACATCATAACATATCTCATACTTGCATAACATATCACTTCATGACATAACATAGCATATGCATGGTCCAGTTATGATTGTTTTAACTTTTTTCATTCTTACTTATTTACTTATCTTACTTAGGGCCCTTACATAAGTGTCTGTACCCGGCGCGCGACTTATGGAGTGGTTGGGGCGGCCAGCCCAGCCCAACTCAAACCATAGTCCAACCCGACCTCGGACAAGTGGTACGACACAGGCAAGCTTGCTTGCCATCTTACTTTCTTATTCTTTAATCTTATCTTATTTTTAGTGAACATGCATCGTGATGTCACTCTTGCATAAATCTTAACATACTTGGCATCTTACTTTACATGCTCAGCTTACACAGCATATCATCATATCACATACATAACATAGCATGTCTTCTCATATTATATAACATATCATATAGCATATCCCACATAGCAACATAACATAGCATTCAGCTTAACATACCATAAAGCATATCATAGCAACAATCAGCGTATATTCCTAACATGCATCTAACATACTTTGGCAAGTATCAACTAAAGCCTATGCTGCAGGCGGAGTTGTACTTACCTCTCTTGCTATGTCCTCCTTGGCGCTGTCCTTCCACAGAGTACAGCTGCAGGCCTTCTCCTACTTGAATAAGGACATAGGTGAGAATTCAATTCTCATTGCGAAATGTTGGTGTCCTACCAACATGCCTACTAAACCCTAGTTGTATGTCCCCGATACCTGATATCTCACTTGGTCACAAATTTGTTTTCCTACTACTTAAGAATAATCGAACTTTGATTATTCCTTATGAGACTACGTTGGATAACCTCTTGAACTAGGCCCTTGACATACTGCTTGGTTTCTTAAAAACCTTGGGCTTTATTCTTATATCATACTTAACTGGGTTACATTCCATTAACCCTCATCTTTAAGTTCTAAGTGTTCCTTAGGGTTATATTGGATAACCCTTAAGGTTTCACTTAGTAGTATGTTGTGTCAACCAAAGCCAATTTTTAATCAACTAATGGTCAACTCTCGGTCAACTATGGTCAACCCTTTGGGGTCAACCTTGGGTTTGGGGCTAAGTTCGGTAACTCGAGTATTAATCCCGGTTACAATCTGTAATCGGCTTGATTACCAATTTTTATCATAAAAATTCTATTTTCTTACTCTTTTTGACAATTTGAGTAAGTTGACTTTAAAATCCTATGATCTTTTTTGTAAAAATTCCTACCTTTGAAACAAATCTTTATAAGAGTTGTTTAAGGTCGAAAATTGCCGTTGGAACAGTTTTCATAATTAAAAATAGCGGTTTTAAACAAAATACAGTTTTTCAAAAACTTTTGTAAAAACTCATATGCAGGAATTTTCAGTTCCCTGCACACTCTTCATAAAACCATGTCAGTTTAAAGATCTGTTTGAAATTTGAAAAACTTATATTCACGAAAGTTGTAGCTCTCGAAAAATGATAAAACTTTCTTATTTTACAAAAAATTTGGTTCTACTTGTATTCGTGCCAGTTTTTGTTTGAAACCGGATGATCCTGAAAACTGGGTCTGGACAGACCAGCCACGGGTTTTTGTAAAAACGGAGGCTATTAGAGCCTCATTTTGAGATTCTGTTCACATAGCCCCCTAGAAAAAATCGTTCCGAGCAACTTTCGTGTTTAACATTTTACCTCATTTGGCCTCTAAAGGCCTTAAACTTTCACTTTCCCGAAACTGGCCAGTCTTGGATCCGAACTGGCAGTTTTGGTGTTTACGTCCGGTTTACGTCCTATTTCGCGAATCTATCTCGACCGACCACTTCGGGAGCCTACATGCCAAACACATAGCGTATCTAATGTCCCACATGAACCCATGAGCAGCTCCATTGGATCCATGCAAACCAAACCCGAGAGGTTCAAAACCTAGGTTTGCATGGTTCTACATTTTTACATACAATATCATACAAGCACCAACATACACTCTTAGACTAATATGCCTTCACACACTGCTTAGGGCAGATTTTCAGACCAAAACAGAGGACACACAACCTAAGCATCTAGCATGAAAATCAATCAATCAACAAGCACAAAACTAAGCAAGAAATCAAGCCATATACCTTAGATCTACAAATCAAGCACATACACCAAACTCAGGGCAAGAAAATTGCAAGTGGACTTATGTCCTTACAAACCAATTTAAGCCATAAATAAACTTCAAAATTGAACTCAAAATTGAAGAGTTAGGGTTCGAGGGTTTACCTAGACCAAAGTTAGGTTTTGGTCACAAATCTTCTTCCTCCCCCTAGCTCCCTTACCCACTGCTGCACTTGGATTTGGGGCACCAAAAAATTTTTTGGTTGGCTCCTTGGTTGATCCACTCAAGAGCCGAACTCCACACCAAGGTTTGGCCTCAAAAATTTTTCAACTTTCCTCTCATTTTCTCATTCCTTTCCCACTCAGTCACACACCCAAGAGACCTACAAAATTTTTCAAATTTTTTTCTTGGTTTTTCCTTGCAAATCCGAACACCCCTCAAGCAAAAGCTCTAAAAAAATTTTGGTTTTCCTCTCTTCCTTCTCTTCTCCAATTTCCGGATTTTTCAAGGGGAAATTTTGCAAGAGTTTCACAAGGTTTTTCAATTAAAAGCAATAGGAGTCATGGGTATTTATAGAGGTTTGGAAACTTTTCTTAAATCCCACAAAAACCCCAACATTTTTGCTATTTCCTTGTTGACCCCATGAGGTGGCCGACCAAGTGGGTTTCTAGAGCCTTCTTGACTACTTTCTAAGGCTTAATTAAGGCTTAATGACATCATAATTAAAAAGGTGCATAAGGTCATCACCCTTACCTCACTCTTAAGGCCTTGTTTGGTTGGTTTTCCTTCAAAATTGTCTATTTTTGTGTCACACAGATATTTCTAATACTGTGTTTCACTAATACACAGTATTTTTATACTATACCGAATTACAAAAATTTATCTGTGTAAAATTGGACAGTATAATTTTTTTCTTATTTTTTCCGAGTCCTTTTTGCCCTTAATCTTAACTTAGTGTGCTTGATTTTCTAGGGACACTTTAAGGCCTATTCTTGCTATCTAGCTCATAAAAACATTTTTCACAGTGTACTTTCCATACTGCACTTCAACATATCGTAAAGTCAACCTTTGACTTTTCTTAGTCAAACTTTGACTTTTTCGGTCAAAGTTGACTTTCGTAAAATCATGCACTTTTTCGGCCTTTTTGACTCGAAAGGTCCGTTTTTGAGCTTAACAATCAATTTTGAGTCTAATCGACCCATAAGAACTCACGAAATCTTACAAAAGCTTTAAATCGAGCTTTTTCACGAATATTTTCATAACGTGAAATTAATTCTTTAAAAAGGAATAAGAACATGAAAGTTCTAGGTATTACAATCTACCACCCTTAAAAGTTTTCGTCCTCAAAAATTAGAACCATTCGGGGTAGTTCTTTTCAATTGGCCATTAGTTTGGGGTGAAATGCCGTGTTAAAGTTCATTTTCGACCCCATGGCAGCGTGAACACTCGTACAAAATCGAGTAGTGAAGCGTCCATTGCGGTCTGAGATGCTCAATTTCGGCGCTTCGTGCGGTCTAATGATCTAAGTTACGTAAATTTTCTACCAATTCTCTACCGAAAAGGTAGCTTCAATCGCGATGTAGTGGGCTGTCTTGGTTAGTCTTTCCACGATAGTCCTCAAATCGTCTCATTTCCACTTGTAGTCCTGCGCAATCCTACTATAAATCCATAGTAGTTTGCTTCGTTTTTCCTTCTGGAGGCTCTATTTTCTGCAACTCTCCTCCAAAATTGTCGGTGTTCAATCTTAACTTTCTAACAAGTTAAGTATTTTGACACACATTCCGCTATTTCATTCTTTCTATTGGCTATAAAAATCTTTGCCATAGAAAATTATGGAGTATTTTGCATTCAAAATTGACCACAAAATCTCTCCATACAAAAAAAAAAAAAAAAAAAAAACGGTTTTAAAGAAAACTGTTTTAGCTATCTATACTACTTCTTAATTTCTGGGCACACTCTATACATACAAACAAGCGAGTGGCACCAGAATTATATAATACGATAATATCATAAGTATCGGTAGGAGTCTATTTCGTCCTTGCATGCGAAGTTCCCGCTTTGGCCTCTCCATTGGTGTAGGCATAAATCCGGGTCTGGGGTTCCGGAGCCTCTAATCTTCCTTGCGTAATGGAGGGTCCTTCGAGTCTTGCTTGTACTGCATGCAGTTGATGACTATTGGGGTTCTGGTTTGGATACAGAGGGTTCGGACTTTAGCTGTTCTGGGGACAGCTCCTGGCATAGTGTCCCTCCTTGCCACACAGAAAGCAAATATTGGTCCTCATCCGACACACTCCCAGATGTTTCCTCCCGCAATTTGAGCATACTGGGTAGTCCGAGCTAGTATCCTCATTCCCGCAGTTATTCTTCTTATGGGGAAAATTTCTTTGTTGACTCTGGCCTGAGAAATTTCCCTTCCGCTTGTTCCTTCTCGATTGGTTGGAATCTGGCGCAGGGTTACTTGCTTGGCCCTTTGGGTGTGACTCCGCGTCTTGTCGAGGCTGCATTGTCCTTGTCATAGCCTTTTCCTCTCTCTTAGCCTTGAAGATTTAGGCTCTAGCCTCCCTATCTTGGTTGATCCAATATTCAGCCCTTATTGCCCGACTGATGTAGTCAGACACTAAGGTAGGCAGGCTGCTGCCGGCACTCACCTGTTTAGCAATGTCGGTGCGGAACATTTTCATCATCCTTCGCACCTTTTCCGTTTCGCCTGGGACTAAATCCGGACATAGCCGAGCCAACTGTTCAAACTTCTTCACGGCCTCTATGATCGTCATCGACCCTTGTCGAAAATTGGTGAACTCATCTTGTTGGGCAGCGAGAATCTCTCGGTTGTAGTATATTGTCCGGTACATATCAGGCCTCACATACATACCTAATCGAGATGGAGGTGTCTACCACTTTACCATCATATACATATATACAATATAAAGTCAAAAAGAATCAAAGAACGCAAAACTATGATCAAGACTGACTACTCTATCGTGACGTCAAAAAAGACATCCTACTCCTCGTCATCGTTAAACAGGATCTCCTCAGGATCTTCCTCAAATTCTTCCTCAATTACTTCTTCATCTACTTCCTCAATTTCTTTCTCTATTTCGTCCTCGTCGTCACTGGCGATGATGATTACTGGCGGGTCTTCTGGATCTTCCCCTAGGTCAGCCTGTTGATCAGCCGTATCCATCTCTGCATCATCTGCATTCTCTTCCTGTGGAGGGATCTCCTAAATCGGTACGGCTGGAATGGGCTCCTCCAGCATGAACGGACCTCCGTGGAAAACGGGCTCACCCATGCCGGCATCGTCCATCGGCACAAACGGGTGATCATCCTCAAACATAGGTGCCAGGACCTCTAAAATAGCCCGAACCCAGTTAGCCAAAATCTTTACACCCATAACCGCCTTCATCATCTCATCCAATGTCATCTCAGGTGTGGCGAGTGATGTGAACTGCATAATCTCATGAGGTAAACCACTCTAGAGAATACAGAGAGTCTGTATCATAGGTGTGCCTAGTGGAATGCAAGGTAGCATAGCGTCACGAAACGACTGACAATAATGACCCATAGACTCATTCGGATAGGCACACCAAGCTGCAACGTAACTGGCGTATCACCTCCTATACATATCAGTGTAAATCTCAGGGTCACGATAGGGTGCATTAAATTCTACTCCCAGTAGTGGTCCGTATCATAACGTAATCAAAGATCGGAAGTTCGTCCACACATCCGTAAGAATCCCGTGGTTTCCCAAACTAAGCCACCATAAGCGGGCTTCACCAGTCAGTCGTCAACTAGCTAACATAACTTGGAGGTGTGCTCTAATATGACATAATCTAAAGATAGTCTCCATATTGTGTAGCTACTCGGCTAAAGCTGCAGCTCCTTGGGTTCCATCAATCGTAAGTGGCTCCATCTCCTAGAATGCTAATGAAGCATCATGATTTTCTTCAATCCGTCTCGGGTCTATATCTTTAACTATCATATCATAGTACACATACAATAATGTCAGGAAATTAACTTACAAAAACTGTGGCACTAGCAGCAGAACTGTGAAACCAGATGGCAGGACACCCACTCTGATACCAACTCTGTAACACCCCACCTACGTAGGGCTGTTACTATACTTTACTTTAAATACTTATTTTACTTATCCTTGTAAAGCACTGAATTATTTTTTTTAACTTAAATTCAAAACCTTGTACTTATATGTATATACAAGTATATACTTAATTAAGAATTATAGTTCAAACCTTTGTAACATATCTTACAACTCATACTAATTATTAGATATTAATACCCTCAAACCAACATCACATAACATAATAAATTTTCAAAACGCCTAGCAATGACCAACCCAAATTTCACAGTCCGCAATACCATCTCCACAGTCTTGTATCATACATTGGTGATAAGCTGCTTACCTACAACATAAACGTAAGTCATGAGCTTTTACTCAGCAAGTACAACTTATCATCCGCAAAATAATTTTGATAAAGATATGCATGAACCATTTATGCTTTCTTATCAAATCAGTTATGCTTCCTTATGTTAGCATCTTTTTGGGCCCTTTGCATAATATGAATGTACGTACCGTGGCGCGCATTCATGGAGTAGTTAGGGCGGCCAGTCCAATCCAACTCAAACTATGAACCAAATCCGACCTGGAGCGGGTCGGTACGAAACAAGACAACTTGCTTGCTATCATACTTAAAAAATTGTCCTTGCTTTGAAATATATTTGAAAAATAGTTTCTTACTTGAAACTTGATCTTATTCTTACTATGTGATTTTTCATCAGTGAGTATGTCTCATGATGCCACAATAGTAAAACATAAATCATATACATTACATACATGAATGCATGAGCTTTGGAAAACATGCAAAGTAGTAAAATAATTTGCCTATGCTGTTGGCGGAGTTGTACTTACAGGTTATGCTTGATCCTGAGTTTGTTGTTCCAACAGGTCACAACAACAAGTTACTTTCCTGTTTCCAAAAAAGAAGTAAGATAAGAATCATCTTATCTTACTATAAGTTATAACATTCAATTTTGGTATCCAAACTAACATCTTAAATATAAGCCCATCATATTATAATATATGGGTATCATATTTGGTTACCATAAGTAACCGTGGGTACAACGCACAATAATAATTGGTATCCTTCCCATTTATTATGTCTTACAATTATTACCATATATCTTGGCCCAATTTTATTTTCTTCACAAAACTTTATTTGATATTGTCTTACCATTATTTATAAAATTTTAATCTTTTTAAACTGTTTTTATAAAACTGTAACTTTTGAACAAAGACTGAAAAATTTAAACAGTTTTTGAAAACAATCCCATAAATTTGGTTATCAAGTCATGTGCAAGAATTGTATGTTCGTGCACTATTTTAAAAATCCTATGCAGAAATTTCTGTACCTTACACAGTTTTGAAAATCCAGTTTTTTTCTTAAAATTTGTTTTGAATCTAAAAAAATTTTCTTAATAAAAGTTATAGACCTTGAAGAGTCCAACAACTTTCATTTTTTACTCAAAACTTGGTTCTACGCTTAACCTATCCGTTTTCTTTTTTGAAACCTCCTGGCCGTGCATACAACCTGTTCAGGCTAGTCTCGGATTTTGATAAAAACAGAGGCCTTTGGAGTCTTATTTTTAAAAACTGTTCATGACACCCCCTAGGATTTTCAATTCTCTATAACTTTACAGTTTTAACTTTTTTCAAATTCGACCTCTAAAGGTCTTAAAATTACGTTTCCAGATCACAGTCTCATTTGATCTGAAAGTTGACAGTTTTGCTTTTGATTGGTTTTTACATAAAAATTGGCACACCCTACCTCAAACAGTCGTAACCGTGAGCCTACATCAATTCATGCAACATGTTACGTACATTCTCATCATCCATACATTTAATCATCTTGCTTAAAACCCAGATAGGTAATCCTTACTTGGCTAACTAATTTTGGTTTTTAGGTTAATTCCTTAACCTCCATACTTTAAACATCATAATCATAATCATCATTCATAAAATATCCTTTCTTAAGCATGTGAGGACATATTACAAACACAAGATAGGCATACAAACATTCCACATTCTTTTTAAAGCATAGAATCACATGCATGCATAAACTTATTAATCAAGACCACTTAAGCCTAAATTAAGCACATACTAAGCATATAAGACTATTGCATGAAAAATAGAAATGGTGAACTTATGCTCTTACAAACCCATGCTTAAAATACATTTAAATTCTTAATTAAAACTTAATTGAATACTTAGGGGGTTAAAAGGATTACCTCTAGGTCTTGAAGGGTGAATCTAAACCTTAGATTGAGAAAATTTTCCTTCACCCACTCACAACCGGCCACTTCCTTTCTTTTTCTCTTTTTTTTTTTTCTAAAGACTTTATTTGAATCCTAAACTTTGTATTCTTGACTAGAGAATTAAAATAGAGCTTGTGTCAAATTTTGGTGATAAATAGATAAGAAATGACCAAAACGCCATTTTGGGGTCAAAACGTAAATATAGAAAAATTTATAGTCAAAAATGTAAATAATAAAAACTTGTTAAACATGAGTCCTGATCCTATGAGAAAACTTTATAAAGACATGTAATATAAAAAACGTGAACCAAAGGGTACTGGGAACTAATTGGGGTCAAATAAGGATTAAAATACAAAAATAAATAAATAACAGGTCAAATTATAAAATTTACTCAAACTATAATTAGACAGCATCTCTGTCACCCTTAAAGCAATATATTAAGCTAAATAAATATAAGAAATAATATGATTTATGTCATAGTCAAATGTACGACCTTAAATTACATATAGGGGCTTAAATGTAATACTTTTATTTGATTGTGTTTAGAAATATAATAAGTTATGAAAGCCATTATGAGAGCTTATGGGTACTATAAACATTATTCTAAGACCAGGACAAACTTTTAAAAGCCATTCAATACGTCTATATTAAAAAGGGTATGTCTAATGACAAAATTGTAATTTTGTCAAACTAAGAGGCAAAATGGTAATTTGATGGGGAGAACATTTTGGACCGTAGGTAGAGGTTTTTTGGACCTATAAAACTGTAAGAGAGATTACTAAAAGCTAAGGTCAAAAGATTTAACAAATTTAAACTTAAAAGTGCTTGAATCACCGAAATATGGACAAATTAGTAAATTAGTACCCGATGGCTTGGTAACGAGAAATGAACCTGCCAGTAGACTTGTTGAGGTGACATATAATTGTTGACTAAAACTTGATAAAGACAACAAAATGTAATGGGCCTTAATA
Source organism: Ficus microcarpa (assembly GCA_025413485.1). Taxonomy (NCBI): domain Eukaryota; kingdom Viridiplantae; phylum Streptophyta; class Magnoliopsida; order Rosales; family Moraceae; genus Ficus; species Ficus microcarpa. Next base: position 13,055,888 of record CM046380.1, on the reverse strand, counting down.
GGTTTAAAACAATAATAAGACCCAATTACAAGTAAATGGGTTGTAATAAACCTATAACCTACAAAGATGACCTAATATGATATTGGAAGACCCTGGTTATCTATTATCACCTAGTGGACCCAACTATGAATAAAGGGGAATTAAGTAAAATAATGGATAAGAAATTAAGTATTAAATAATTAACTCACCAATGGATTAATAATTAATTAATTATTAATTTAGAAATTAAGTTATGATAATCATGTAATTAATATTTAAGGATGTTATTCTAAAAAAAAACTTAGAAAAAAATTAATTATTAAATTGAAATTAATTATTAATTAAGAGAACATATGTTCATGATCGAAAATGATTCAAAAACCTTACTCTAACTGTCAGATGTCAAATTTAAAATTAGGACACCACATCAACTTGAGGGTAGAGCAAGAAACAATCAACACGGATACACAATTACATGATTTTCTGTACGTACAAATCTCACCTACAGCATGGAACAAAATGTTTTTCGGTGTTGATGTTTTGCGTTTTCTATGATTTGCCTTGATGAAGTGATGAGCCTATGAGCCATATGTGTTGCGTTAATTAAGTATTTAACGTGCATAATTTCTCTTGTACTGATATGATCGACATACCTTACAGATATGTATGTAGTAATGATAGATGCATAGTGACATGTAAATTTACGCATTATCACAAATAATAAGAATGAGGCTAACGAAAGATAGGATTAAGTGTCGTACCAACCTCCAATTAGTGAGAGAATATTGTAATACCTAGATTCTTCATGTTAATATTTCTTCTTAAGAAATTAATTTTTATGCCATGAAGGTATTTGTGAAAAAGCTTGATGTAGAGCTTTTGTTTGATTTTATGATTTCTTATGGGTCAATAAGACTCAAAATAGGATGCTAAGGTTAGCAAACGACCTTTTGAGTCGAAAATGGCGAAAAAGTGCATGATTTCATGAAGGTCAAAGGTTTGACCAAAAAGTCAACTTTGATCGAGAAAGTCAAAGTTTGACCAAGAACAATCAAAGAGTTGACTTCACAGTATAATGAAGTGTAGTATGGAAAAGATACTATGAAACTCGGCATTTCGAGTAATATAGCAGGAATATGCTGTAAAACCACCTTATAAAATCAAGCACACCTAGTAGAGATTAAAGTCAAAAAGGGCTCGAAAAAATAAGAAAAATTTTATACTGTCCATTTTTACACAGATAAATTTTGGACTGCAGTGCAGTATAAAAATACTGTGTATAAGTGAACACAGTATTGGAAATATCTGTGTAGCTTAAAAATGGACTATATTTTGAATGAAAGAGCCAAACAAGGACTAATGGTGGATGCCATCACCATAGCTCCTAATTATGACATCATAATTATTTATTTTAGCTTGGAAAGAAATATTTTGCTTGTTCAACAAGCACTTGGCCGGCCACCTCACCATCCCATAGTGCAAATATGAGTTTTTGTAGGGTTTTTGTAGAATTTTTGGAAAATTCTCAACCTCTATAAATAGGAGAAGGCATAATTCATTTTATTCAAGAAATCTAGCCAAACTTTTGCCTTTTTTATTCAAAAAATTCGAGAGTTAGGGAGGAGAGAAAGAGAGAAGAAAAACAAAAATTTCCAAGGGGGTTTTGCTAGGGAGAATTCGGATTTGAGCTAGGAGCCAATAGAAAAAAATTTGAAAAAGTTTGGAGCCACTTTGGCCTTGGTGGCCGAGAGTGAAGGGAAGAATAAAAGGGAGAGAAAAAGTTGAAAAATTTTAGGGAAAGGTCTTGTGGTGTGGTCGAATTAGGGGAGGATCAACCAAGAGACCAAAAGAAATTTTTGGTGCCATTTGGAGGATAGGAGCCAAGTGGAAGGAGGACTAAGGGGGAGAAAAAGTTTTGGATTCCAAACCCTAACTTTGATCTAAGGTAACCCTTTGAGCCCTAATCTTTCAATTAAGCTTTCAATTTGAAATTTACTTGTATTTCAAGTTGAAGTTTGTGAGGACATAAGTCTAATTTAAATTCTTGCTCTAGGTGTGATAGGTTGTGCTTGATTTAGAGATAAGGGGTGGATGGCTTATTTATGTTGTTTGATGTTTGGTTTATGCTTGGTTAATTGCTAGGATGCATGTTAGATGGTGAATGATTGGTATGTTCCCTATTTTTGTGCAAATCAGCCCTAAGCAGCCCATGCTAGGTTGTAACTTAAGGGTGTATGCCAAGATGTATGCTTGAATGTGAGGCAAAAAGTAGAACTATGCAAACCTAGGATTAGGGTAGTTCGGGTTTTGGTTTGTATGGGCACATTTGAATTGCATAATGGTTCATGTGGGACGTTAAAAAACGCTGCATGTATGTTATTTAGGCTCCCGCGTGTTCGATTGAGTTAAACTCCATGCAATAGAACGTAAAATGGAACTAATGAGGAAAAATGCCAGTTCAGACTTGGAACTGCCCAGTTTTCTGGTAAGTGAGGCCGAATGGGGTAAAATGTAAAACATGAAAGTTGTTCAGAACGAGTTTTCCTAGAGGACAACGTGAACGGATTTCCAAAATAAGGCTCCAATGGCCTTCTTTTTTGTGAAAACCCAAGCCTGAACTGTGCCCAGTAATTATACACGGCCAGGTGACTTCAAACAGAAAAACGAACCAGTTAGAGTCCGAATTAAATTTTTCATAAAACACAAAAAGTTTTAGGATATTTCGAGAGCTAAAACTTTCATGAAGACAACTTTTTTAGATTTGGAATGGATTTTTAAATTGACACTGTTTTACAAAAAGTGTGCAGGGAGCAGAAAATTCCTACACAGGATTTTCTAAAACTAGTTCGGAAAAAACTGTTTTTCTTCTCAAAACCACTGTTCTGACTATGAAAACTATTCCAAAGGCAGTTTTCAACCTTAAGGGATTTTTATAAAGATCCGTTTCGAAAATATGAATTTTTACAAGTTAAATAAAGAGGTTTGGGAATTTTTCCTCAACTTTTTCAAGGTAAAAAATTTTTGGGATTTTAAGCTAAGATATAGCGAAATGAATGTAACGGATGGTAACCGGGAAGGATGCCCAAGTTACTGGATCAAGCCCAAGGTTGACCATAGAAGGTTGACCATAGTTGACCGAGAGTTGACCTTAGTTGACCAAGAATTGACTTTGGTTGACCCAATGTTTAACTAAGTTTAACCTTAAGAGATAGCCAAAGCCTATAACTGGGCTAAGATATAAGGGTTAATAGAAATAACCCAATGATGTATGATGTAAGAATAAAGCCCAAGGTTGGAAAGAAAACCTAAACCCTAATGGTATGATTGAGGGCTTAGCACAAAAAGGTTATCCAATGTAACCTCTTAAGAGATAGCCTAAAGTTGAACAATAGGGTTACTTATAGTAACCAAGTGGGGTGTTATGCACAAAAGGGACATACAATTAGGATTATGTAAGTATGTTGGTTAGGCTACCAATATTTTTATGATTTCGAATTCTCATACTATGTCCATGGAATAACAGGTGATAACCTGTTGTTGCGTCCAAGTGAGAGCAGCATTCGCTAGGGCATAGCAGACGAGGTAAGTACAACTCCGCTTACAGCATAGGCTTTGTGTTGTTACTTACTAAAGTATGTTAGATGTGTACTAGGGTTATACGTTATATTGTTGTATGTTATGCGTGGTATGATGTATGTTGTGTTTGCTATGTTATTGTATCATGTAGCTCTATGCTACGTGGTTGCCATGTTGTGCCATGTTGTGCTATGTAAGGATGTATGATAAGTCAAGTTTATGAATCATGCTATGATAAGTTATGATATATACTACGTTAAGTTTATGATGTAAAGTATGTTATGGCTTATGTAAGAGTGACATCACGATGCATGTTCACTAAATTATAAGATGAGATTAAAGATCAAGCAAGAAAGAAGGCAAGTAAGTTGCCCTGACGAGCAAATTGCCTGTGTCGTACCGACCCGCTCGTAGGTCGGGTTGGACTATGGTTTGAGTTGGAAATAAACTGGCCGCCCCAACCACTCCATAATCGCACGCTCGGTACGTACACTCAAGTAAGGGGCCCATAAGTAAGGAAAGTAAGAAAGTAAGTTGAGAATGAAAGAAAAGCATAATATGAGCATAACCGGATCATACATCTATTATGCAATGCTATGTTCTGTAATGATGTGAAATTGTATGTTATGAGAATACGATGAGATATGCTATGACGAGCTAAGTTAGAATGTGTATGCTAGGTTATGTTTGTTATGACGCGGTATAGATAGTTGTACTTGCTGAGCGAAATCTCACTGTCTTACGTCTATGCTGTAGGTAAACAACCTGACAGAAATGTGTGATACAAGATGGGAGTGCGAGGTGGGGCATACTGTGAAATGTGGGAGTTCGATACCGCTACGCGTTTTGTTCATTATGCATTTCTTTTACGTTGAATATTTTATTTAAGACATGCTTATTACGTTTAGACGTTTATAAGCTCGGTATAAAAAAAATTTTATGTTACGTTTCGCCAAATAAATAAGTACGATAAGTTAAGTAAGTAAGTATGTATGTATGGCAACGGCCTGTGCTAGGCGGGTCGTTACAAATATGATAAGAACGAAAGTTATAAGACATGACCATGGAAGTTATTGGAGGGTCGCTCCTCTAACTCCCCATTAGTTGCATGCATATGGGTACGACATAAGGGCCCTTATGTAAATAAGATATGTATATAATAAAGCATAATTGAACACACATAGATCACATGCATTTTTGAACATTCAGGATATTATAAGTGATGATATGATTTTATATAAATGATTTGTGAGATATTGTTTGTACTTGCTGAGCGAAAGCTCATACATGTGTGTTCGTACTGTAGGTAACACAGGTAAGCAGCCTGCTACATATATGCTTTATGGACTACCAAAGCTGTGCGGATGCGATGAAGGACGGGATTAGGATACCACCACGAATTAAATTTCCGCATTTAGATTTCTTAAATTAGTTTTTATCGACTATATTTATAACTATATTCTAATGTTTTGGTACTACTAATTAAACTAATATGAGTATTTTACGGGAAAAAGACTTTGGACTCTTTCTTTTTAATTTATCCGAAGTTATAGCTTTTTTAAATATTATCTAAATATGAATTTGCATATGATATTTATTAGTTAGAGGTTTTCAATTTTCTCAGTTAAAAATTTTAATAATTCTAACTTTTGTAGTACAAATATGATTTTTAAAAAATTATGTATTTTTTTGAACCCAACATAAATATGTGTTAAGACTAAATTAAATAAGAATAAGTAAGCTATTTACGGTCAGAATTTGAGTTTTTTAGATCGTGTATTTTTGTTTTTAAAATATTTGTGTAGTTTTTTTTTTAGATTTTTTTTATTTCTTTTATTTATTGATATATTTATTTTGTGTGATTTTGGATCGGGAACGGGATAAAACATATGTACCATACATGAGAAGTTGGTTACAGAACAAATAAATAGACCTGTGGATGCCAATAAGTTGCATGTATTGAGGACCCAGATGCCAGGATTCTCAAAATAGAGAACATGGAGGGAAGGAAGGACCGGGGGTGCGTAAAGTCCCCCCTTGATTTTTCTTTTTTTTTTTTTTTCTCCTCCAAAAATATTCTAAAATTTTGAAAAAAGTTTCGTAGTAGTCACCCTTAACTTTTCTTTCTTCCAAAAAGACCCAATAATTTTGAATAAAATTTCATTATAGCTCCCCACTCAAAAAAACAAAATGGTGAAAACTTTATATGATTGCCCCTAGTGTCGCAAGTTGTGGCTTTGTCACTTCATCCTGGTGTCGAAAGTTAAAAAGTTGGGGACTTGTAGCGTGTATTTCTATTTTTTCTAGGGACTTGTCGCTAATGACATTTTTTATAGAAGTTGAAAATACAAGGATCTATTTAATGTTATCGTTGCCTCTCCAACAAAAGCATCGTAGTTCTACATGAAATCAATTATAACAAATGGGTTAGCCAAGCTTTAACAAAAATAAATAAATAAACAAACACAAAACAAAAAACACAACAAAAGAAAAGAAAACATGTGAAACAAAGAAATGGACTTAAAAGCTAGCTTATTCTACTATTATATTGTTAAATAATACTATTTTTCCTCAAGAAAAACCTGGAGTTTTAGGTCATCGTATGTCCACGCACTATGTCTACTGGCATTTCGAAATGGTATTAATTCGTAATCAATCTATATTCTAAAACATGGACAGCAGCCTTGAACACATCCCTTCAGAAGCCAGTAAAATAAGTTGAATTAGAGTGATTATCATGATCGATGCGAACCAATTCGGTAAATCCTCTCTTTTGTGGAACAAGGATTCTTAGCTTCCTTTGCATCATTGAAGGACCTTTTAAGATTGTTGTTGATCCTCCAGACCAAACAACAGTTTCACGATCATTAAGGGACACCAATCTTTTATGCTTCTTCGATTCAGTACTCTTGTTATCTTTTAGATTAGTCAAAAATCCAACTCTTCTATCCCCTTTGCCAATAAAATTTACATTCTCAAACTCGTGGGGTGATAGTTTACCATTGATGATCTGAAGCTGACCGCTTAAACCAACAAAGTTACTCTGCACTATCTCCTTAAGAAGTAAAGCACTATCTTTGGAGGTTCTAAACTTCACTAAATCAAACTGGTCTAGTTTATTATTCTGATTAAGCTTACTGCAGGAAGGAGCTACTTTCACCCTAGAGCTCTCAGCTGCCTTTGCTAAGGCCCAAGTTGAATCACATGCCCATACAGCTGATGTGCCTAATTCCATAACCTCAAATTTGGGATTCTCAATGTAACTTTGTCCTCTCAATCTTGATGTAAGATTGCGATGATCTTTAGATGCCGGGTTATAAGACTTCAAACCGACTATTCCTTGCATTGATTCAGTTACAGACAAATCAACGTAACGCAAGGCATTCGTTGTAGCTGCGGTCAGAAACCGAACGTAACCTTCGGTCACAATTCCTAGCTTTTTGGCATTTATGATAGGTTGAGACACAAGTCCAAAACGTGACATGTGAACCACAAAGATTGTAGTTTGTAATTTTGAAAATCTATGTAGCACATCAATGATTTATTTCTCTGTGAATGAGGCAGCAATAGCAATCTTATGATTAACATTAATATTTTTCTCTTCGGAGGAATCTATCAAATATATATCGTCTCTCTCGAGATCTGTCTCCTCGTATATAAGAATAACATCCCTCAAGTTGAATGCTTCAACTATAGCAGCCATACCTTTAAATTGGGAGACTTCTTCTTGAGTAATTTGTACCAAGAAAGAAGAGTCGTTGAAAGATGCACAAGTAAAGGCTCAGAAACTGAAATGAAAGGCAATCTAGCCTTGTCTCCTAATTTCGCCAAGAGCCTTGCTTCCATTCTGGTATGAATGCACAAGTAATGAGTTTTTGTGAATAACTGCTACTCGTAGGCGTATGAATGCATCATCATATTATTTTTAAAAAATGAAATCAAACCCATCAGGATCAATCTCATATTACTGTATATAATAAATTTTTATGAATAATATATAGCAAAACAGTTTTGGATGATCAACGTTTTCTTTACCATTCAATCTTTCTCTACCAACGTAAATAATATTCCGAAATTTTATACCAATTTTATTTTGTCAAATTAAATTTTGATCATTAAATATTATGATGTTGATTTCACCCTTGTTTTGCTTTTAAACTTAATTTAATATTTACGAAAGAAGCCCCGAGACCTTGAACTTACTGTGTTGACTGGATATATATGCCAATTTAGGTATATATGCTAAATATCATAACATACATAGGAGATCTAATAAGTAACCATTGATACCTTCGTAATTACTTCAACCAATAAAGAGAGGTTCCATCGTGGCTCAAGTTAGGGCTTGTTTGGTCCTTCATTTTAACCTCACTTTTGAAGATTGATTTCCAAATCTGATTTGGTTTCATAACTCAATTACAAATCTCATTTTCACAAAACTTAGAATTTTAAAAATTCTTAACTTTCTAATTTTCGAAATGAATTTATTCTTTTTGCTAAACAAACAACGATAAGGATCAGAACGAAACAATATCAATATTGTCTATCAAAATGTCAACTAATTTTAAGTTTTTACACTATTCAAATATCACACTTTAATTTAATTCACATTTCTTCCAAAACATGCATTTTTAAGTATTTACTCATTTTCAATACAAATTAACTTCAAAAATCTAACTCCAATCTATTATTCAAATGGACATTACCGGTTGTGTTAATATTTGAAATTTATATTCCTCTTAAATTCACCTGAACAAACTCGTGCAGAACCCGAGATGAAATAATAGGAGCCCTTTAAAGTATATATAAATTAGGCACTATACTTATTTTTTAAGCATTGTTCTTCCTGCTGGACACGTGAGCCTCTGTCACATATGTCATGTAAATGGAAGGGAGGTGGGATTAACTATCCTTATTTTATCTATTTGTTTATTTATTTACTTTTTTGAACTTGATTAACTATCCTTATGAATGTAATGCTATTATCTCGACTGCCAGAATTCATGACTATCCAAAATTAGACCAAGACGTTTAAAAAAATAAATAAAATAATAAAACAATAAAATAATAAAAACATAAAAAAAAAAAAAAAAAAACTCCACTGTTTACTATCAAATGCGAGATGCGACAAATGTATGGCCCAGCAATGCAAAAAAGTTATTCGAGAAACAGAAAATTAGGGAAATAACCATAAATTTGGCACCTTCTTATAATTTTACCTTTTATAAGAGTAAAGTTGATAATTTTTTCATTTCATAACATTTAATTAAATAATTAAATAAAAAATTTGTAAATAAACAAAAATACTCTTATTTCTTTATTTTCTTCTTTTTTAAATTTATTGGAATAGTTTTCATATCTCCGACTTCATTCGCCGACCAATCTCCAGCCATCGGTGGCCAGTAGGTCACTAGTTGCCAGTCGTCGGCCGGTCTCCGATCACCTATCAGAGATCAACGACCTCCGGTATGTCACTAGTCGCCAATCTTTGGTTGCCAGTCGCTGGTCGGTCACCAATAGAATGAAAATGAATTCTGATACAATACAAAATGAATTCCAAAAGAATGCAAAATGAATTCTATCAGAATCCAAAATGATTGTATTAGAATTTGAGAAGGCAAAGTGGATTCTAATATAATACAAAACGGATTCTATCAGAATGCAAAATGAATTCTATCATAATGCAATAAAATGCAAAACGGATTCTATCATAATGTAATAAAATACAAAACAGATTCTGATAGAATGCAAAACTTATGAACAGAGAAAAGTATTTTGAAGTTTCTGCTTTCAAAATTGATATTAATTTCTTTTCTTTTTCACTTTGCTTGCTTGACTCGACAAATTGTGTTCTCTGTTTAGTGCTGTATTTTATATATATTATATGCACACACTCACTCACACCTATACATATGCACAAATATATATATAATTACATATAAAGTCAGAGAGATTTAAAGAGAAAGAAGATCCTATTTTTTAAGAATTCCATTGGAATTATTGGTTACAATTCAATCAAGATGCGACCAGGTGCAAACCATTTCTTTGATACGAACCAAGTGTAACAACAGGCAAAATGAATTTAATGATTTTAGTGTTGTGAACTTTGGAAAACTACTTGAACATTTTGATAGAATCCATTGGAATTATGTGTTATATTTCTTGTGAATGATTTACTTGTTTTTGGTGGTTTGTTTGCCGAGAAAATTTATTTTTGTTGGTTTGGTTTGTTTTTTGGTGATTTGTTTGTCAGTTTTCTTTCTTCCATTCGTTTGTCGGGAAAATTTTTGGTATTTTATGGTGAAAATAAAAGCGTTAACGATTTTGTGTTTCAACCGGATATACGGGAAAAAAAAAACTATGAGAATCCATTTTGAATTCGATCAGAATCCATTTTGGATTCTATTAGATTCTATTTTGCATTCTATCAAAATACATTTTGCATTTTATCAAAATACGTTTTGCCTTTTCAGATTCTGATAGAATCCATTTTGCATTCTGATATAATCCATTATGTATTCTATCAAAATCCGGCCATTTTGCATTCTATCAGAATCCATTTGACCTATTTTGCATTCTAATTCTATCAAAATCCAGCCATTTTTCATTCTATTAGAATCCATTTTACCTGTTTTGCATTCTATCTAAATCCATTTTGCATTCTCGGATTATATGAGAATCAATTTTGGACTCTATCAAAATCCGTTTTCCATTATATCAGAATGCATTTTGCATTCTATCATAAATCGTTTTACATTCTATGAAAATGCATTTTGCCTTGTCGGATTTTGGTATAATCCATTTTGCATTATGATAGAATCCAATTTTCATTCTATCAGAATCTAGCCGTTTTGCATTTTATTGGAATCATCTTGCTTGTTTTGCATTTTATTGGAATCCATTTTGCCTTCTTGGATTCTAGTATAATCTATTTTGGATTCTAACAAAATCTCTTTGACTATCAGAGCCGGATACATTCAACTAACTTTTTTTAACTCCAAAAATATATATATATATATATTCTATCATAATCCATTTTGGATTCTAATAGAATCTCTACAGTGACCAACATCAACACCGATGACCGGAGTCGGATACATCCGGCCATCTTTTATTGAAATATGAAAAAAAAAAAAATATCCCGGCAACCAGCGAGTAGAGCAAGATATATCCAGTCATCTTTGTTGAAATATGAAGAAAAAAAATTTTCTAACGATCAGAGACCAGCGACCGGCCGGTGAACGAAATCAGAGATATATAAAAAAATATTCCAATAAATAATAAGAAAAAAAATAAAGAGATATGAAAATTTTTGTCTATTTACTATTTTGTTCATTTAATTATTTAATTAAATATTATAAAATGGCAAAATTGTCAACTTCAATCTTATGGATGGCAAAATTATAAGGAGATGCTAAATTTAGGGCATTCTTGCAAATCCTCCTTAAAAATTTAATTAAAAAAAAAAAGGTAAAAGAAACGATTTTCAGTTGAAAATTACTAAATGTAGAGTCATAATCTTTCAATTAACCGGTTGGTGGGAGCAGCAATCAGGACGGTTATAAAACAAAAGGAGGAACAATATTGGAGGGTTGTTAAGCGAAAGATAGATGAAATATCATAAAATATAACAATTAACTATTATCCAACACTCGGCATTTGTAATTTATTTTGCAGGATATTATAACAATCAGGTAATTTCTATCATATTATTTTTTTAAGTGATATTTATTTTGTTCCATCAACATCTAAATAATATCATATTATCAAATTTTAAATCCAAAAATTAAATATGAATCAATTAATTATTATAATTTTCAAAATAAAATTTAAACTGTAAGAAGTATTCGTCCAGCAGGTACAAAGACCTTCACATATTTACAGTTGATGGTTAAAATCGTTGACTGAGGTGCCGCTCTTCTTGGAGCTCGTCGGAGCGAAGGCCCATACTGATGAGGTGGCGCTCTAAAAGGAGGAGGTGGCCAGGCGTGTCTCTCAAATTCCATGTCACCAGATCCGCATAATTTTGAATAAAAACAAAGTTTAAGATATGTTTCCTTTCGTATGGTCATAAACAAACAAGTAATAGTTACATAGAGAATTAAATTTAAATGATATACTATTTTGGATATTTGTTTCTTTTTACTTTTTATTTTTAAAATAAAAAGAGAGATTACGAAATTTAACACATCTTAATTAACCTAGTACGTGTCAAGATCTCGATTCAAAATATAATAAAAAGAATAGGACAGCTCCTTGCTATCACAACTATTTCAGAAGCTTCACATAAAAACTGGAAATTCCAATGTAAATATATCCGAAATTAAGAACAGTTTCAATTCACTTGGGATGCTTCATTTTTTTTTATGACGCCCTCTTCTTAATTGAAGAACTAGCATGCATTTGATGTACGGTTTGAATTGAGTTTTTTGAGTTGGATTTGAGTTAAATTGTTATGTATTTAGTGCACGGGTTTATGATTGTAACTAAAAAGTATAAAAACTTTAAACGTGTTTGAAAAACTATTTATTAACATAGAGCATGTTTCATTGGTCTCGAAATCTAATACAATTAAAAAAAAATTATCCCATTTGGACATATATATGCAAAGTTTATGAAATTTTAAAATTTAAGTTTCAAAGTTAAAATAGTAAACAATGAATATTTGAAACTTAAAGGGGGAAAAAAAACAACAATTGTATTTGAATGTAACTGGTACGCCAAATGCTTCCTAAACATGTGTGTGTGTATATATGTAAGTTACTAAATCCACAACTTCATTTTTTTTTTTCTTCGAAAATTTAATCGGAACACCCGTAGTGGTTTGTAATTCAATACAAAAAGGGAGGACAGTTATTTTTACTAAAGTCTTCTTGACTAAAAGGAACTGAAATCATGTTGTTATTCTGAATATAAGTACCATACAGCTATAAATCCAGCGCCATTTGGATGCAACAATTTTGTTATGATTGGATTAAAAAAAATTTAACATATGCCAAGATTTCTTGAGCATGCAAGCGTTGAACACCCATACGAAGAATCCCAAACTTTTAAGCATTTATGTGAAAAGTGTGGGGGTAAAATAATTCTATAACATAAATGGAACCTTTAAAAAAAAAAAAAAGGAATATATAACAATTTAATTGCCCTTGACAGATCGAATGCTTCCATAATTATACCCCTTGTTTTTTGTGACTGGAGTTAGGATTTCTGATGTCAGTTTTTTCTTTTTAATTATTATCTTAATTAAGTTGACATCCATTAATATAACGTTTATGGAAAATAAGTAAAAAATCAAATTGACATTACTATTGGTCTTTTTGTTTGATCAAAGTTGAAGAGTACGTGCGTGCACAAACATCACGCGTTACATATATACATATCTTTAAAATATGTAAATATTATGATCACTCCTAGTTCTTACACTTTTTTCCCTAGCTTGATCCCTCTCCCATTATCATCTGATATGTAAGCAAAAAACATACTATAAATTATATCACGTCCAATGAAAAATCTTTGAAGTATCGGTGATGTTGAACCTCACCAACTAATAAAAAATGAATCTCACTTATGGGCTTCGTATTCTTAGCATATTCTCTATTAGTTTGTGATATGTTTATTGTTTAATTAAGTATTGTTCTTTCTCTTTCTTTTAATATGTGAATGTACTGATATATCTATATATAAAAATAATACTATATAGACACACAAACACACAAGTAGCGAATATCGAATTCAAAACTTCAACAACAAAACCACGTGGGTTTAGAAAATTTCAACAAGTTATTTTCTTGTCATTTCCTTGCTTGACAACATTTATTAGAAATTGATTAGCTAACAAGTGTCTGTAAATGGAATAAGCTAACCTTACGACTTGGTCTATTACCTTATTAGCGGAAGTCTTGAACAAGCCCAAATTGGATATGACTAAAGCCGTGTATCGTAATACAGTAAGGGCGGTCAATCTCACGACAAATGACGAAAACAAACAAGAAAGATTATAGAAAGGTGTACCTTAGAGGGATAAAAAGAAAAAAAAATAAAAATAAAAAGACATATTTTTTGTATTTTTTATAATAAAATGAAGTAAATACAAGGATAAAAATAAAAGAGAGATACACGATGAATCTTAAATGTTTTTATTTCGTTCTTATTTTTAATTGTATTACTCAATTACAATTTTTACATCCCTAACATGAATCAGAAGATATGGATTTGATATATATATATATATATATATATAACGCAAATGGTATTTGATCAAAGAAACCTCTTCTTGTTATTGCAAACAAAATTATTCTTATAAGTCTATCCTAAAGCAAAAATATGTTATTGAGCAATAATACAAGAAGGGATATTCATATAAAAAATAGTTAAAAGAAAACCGCCTATAACTAGTAATTTAAATCATAGAATATGATTGTTAAAACCGCTGCCACTATGAAAAATATATATATCATAAACACTAGATAGTACAAATGAAATTAATTTGAATAACAAAATGAATAAAGATAAAATGAAGAATGCAAGCAAATAAAATTCAATCAAGACTTAGACTTCTATTTGAATGTGTCACTCACAAAAAAATATCTCAAGATCTCACATCTCTAGAAAAACTAAGTAAACAAGAATTTTAAAAAAAAAATTGAAAATTTTTAATTACTGTAATCCCTATAATTTCTAAATGAAAAATATAAGACGCAGAACTCTCTATTTACAAAGTTTTAGAAGCTTAACTAAAAAGATAAACAAACAAACAAACAAAAATATATAGGAAACTAATATCAGAAAATAAAAATCAAGAAACAAAATAAAATTACAATTTAAATGGGGGAAAATTAAATATTTGATTTAGACTTGATTAAAGATGAAATTGGCCGGTCTTGTATTAAAGGGAGAGCGCTTGTTGTACACGTGCCTGCGGGGGGGGGGGGGGGGGGGGCGTTGAAGGAGCTTGGTGTGGCTGGGGCCGACTTGTCTGTTGGGCAGCTAGGATGTGCCGTGTGGCGCACTTTGATTGTTTGGAAATTAGTAGCCGCAGTTCGGCTGGCTCGGCTTGGGCTCGTGTTGGCTGCTTTTGTGACTCAAATGAATGTCTTACATGGTTTAATACCATGTCTTTTGTGTATGATTTATGTACTTCTTTTGAATAAGCAAATAAGTTAAAACTAGATATTTTCTAATAAAAACGTTATAAATGATAATAATAAAAATGTGTAATTAGAACTTAAATAGTTTAGCATTTATTCAATAATACGTAACATGCAAAATGCATTTTTGTGTATTAATCAAGTCTCTACAATTTTTCATCCTACTAATGCTTGCCTTAAACTTCCAATTAGACTCTGTTAAATACATGTATTTATGATTATTCCCACATTTACCAAACTTTTGCAAGTGATGACAATTTAACTATGACTTCAAACTTTGGAAACTTCTTAATCTGCTTCTTATTTTACATGACATGATGAAAATTTGGATGTAAGAATCTCAAATGACCATGTCAAAAAAAAATTTTATTTCACGGTAATCACTATGAACATAAATCGAAACGTCCTAAAACATAAAATCATCAAATTTCTAATATACTCCTAATTCCGAATCACCAAAATCGAAGGATATTCTTTCTCTCCCTTTTAATCTGAAGCAGGTTGCCAGGACATGGACTCGTCAAAAAAGAACAAGCATGATAGCAACAATTCGTATAGATCGTAGCTCAAGTGCGAACAATGATCTAGGTTGAAATAAGGATTGCAATCTTGGCAACATTTCGCCTACAATATTGAAGACCATTGACATGCATGATCAAGATAGTCCCTGTTGTGATTTGGAATCTATACAAAACTGAAAACAACTTAGATTGGGTACAAAATCTCTTGGGTGCCATTAAGTAAGAGATTTTTTTCAAGTTAGTGTTTTTATCATAGGTTGTCTAAAATATTTGAGATCATCTGTAACGACCCGCCTAGCACAGGCCGTTACCCTTGCTTACATACTTACTTATAGGGCCAAAAACACAGCGGAAATTTTTTTTTTTTTTTTTGGTACGTAAATAAAGCGTTGACTTAAAAAATGTCTTGACATAAACATAATTACATAATACTGAGTACTAAATTTTTTGCAAAACGCGTAACGGCATTTCTATCCCACGATTTCACAGTTTGCCTCGCCACGCCTCACTACCTTGCATCACGCATTGCTGACAGGCTGCTTACCTACAGCATAGAAGTAAGACAGTGAGCTTTCGCTCAGCAAGTACAACTGTCTCGTCCGCAACATACATATTACCATATCGAATACATTTCTAACTTAACATACATAACCACACATATCCATTCTTAATCTCATAAAATCATTCATAATTGCATAATCTAACAATGCCTACACATGCATAGTCCAATTATGCTCATCTTTACTTTCTCTGCTTATCTTGCTTTTAGGGCCCTTACCTTGGTGTTCGTACCCGGCGCGCAACTATGGAGTAGTTGGGCGGCCAGCCCTGTCCAACTCAAACCATAGTCCTACCCGACCTCGGACGGGTGGTACTACACCGGCAAGCTCGCTTGCCTTCTTATCTTTTCTTATCTTTTCTTAACTCAATCTTGAGTCCATTAGTCTCATATGGATTAGTGAACATGCAACGTGATGTCTCACTATCCTAATTCATAATAGCATTCACATGATGCTTAACATT
This sequence comes from Ficus microcarpa, assembly GCA_025413485.1. Taxonomy (NCBI): domain Eukaryota; kingdom Viridiplantae; phylum Streptophyta; class Magnoliopsida; order Rosales; family Moraceae; genus Ficus; species Ficus microcarpa. The sequence continues at coordinate 13,039,639 of CM046380.1, read as the reverse complement.
AAAATCATATTTATTCATGCTTTCTATAAATCAACATATAACATGACATACTAACACATATAGCATGGCAATTAACACATTGCATAGCATCACATAGCATACCATTTCATACACCCTTAACATACATCTATTCTTACTTTGGCAAGCATCAACTAAAGCCTATGTTGTAGACGGAGTTGTACTTACTTCTCTTGCTATATCCTCGCGGTCGTCATCCTAACTTGGAGTATCGCTACAAGCCCTCTCCTGCTTAAGAAAGGACATTGGTGAGATTCTGTTTCTAGTTGTAGAATGTTGGTACCCTAACCAACATACCTACTATAACCTAGTTGTATGTCCCCTTCAGATAACTGACTTGTCCAATTTGGCCTTTTATTGATTGGGAATAATTTGAACTTGATTATCCCCTCAAAAGGCTACGTTTGATAACCTCTTGGTTAGATCATTGATCTACTATTGAGTTTCTTTATAACTTTGGGCTCTACTCTCTCTCTCTCTCATAACTTATTGGGTTGATCTCCTTAACCCACTTTTCTTGGCCCATTACAAATTTATGGTAGTTCTTAGGGTTACATTAGATAACCCTTAAGGTTACTCTTATTCGCTTGTGGGTCAACCAAAGTTAACATTTGGTCAACTACTGGTCAACCCTTGTCAATTCTGGACTTTTGGGCTAAGCTCGCTAGCTCGGGTCCTATTCCCGGCAACGGCCCGTAATCGGCTTAATTACTATTTTTATCTTGAAAATCCATCTCTTATCTCTAAACTCCATTTCTTATCTTAATTATCTTACTTAGCATTTTCTTATCTTAAACCTTATTTCTTAACTCAATATTCACTTTTTTTTCCTTTTGCACTTTCAAAAGAATTTTTACTTAAAAATCCTTAAAACTCTTTATAAAATTTCGATCTTTAAAATAACTCTTTATAAATGTCGTTTAAGGTCGAAAACCGCCTTTGGAACAGTTTTCGTAGCTAAAATAACAGTTTAGAAATACTTTACAATTTTTAGAAAACATTTTGTAAAAGCTAAGGTGCAGGAATTTTCGGATTCCCTGCGCAACCTTTGTAAAACACACCCAGTTTAAAAATCCGTTGAGAATCTGAAAAACTTGTCTTTACAAAAGTTGTAGCTCTCGAAAAATGCTAAAACTTTCAGATTTTGTGAAAAATCTAATTCTGCTTGCATTGATACCAGTTTTCGTTTGAAATCGGCTGACCCTGAAAAATCTGGGTGAAAACTGGGTCTGGAATCAGCCACGGGTTTTGCTAAAAACGGAGGCCGTTGGAGCCTCATTTTGATATTCTGTTCAAATTGCCCTCTAGGAAAAATTGTTCTGAGAAACTTTCGTGTTTTGAGTTTTACCCCGTTCGGCCTCTAAAGGCCTTAAAATTTCACTTTTCCAAAACTGGTCAGATTCTAATCTGAATTTGGCAGTTTTTGGATTTACTTTCGTTTTATGTCCTATTTCGCGAATCTAACTCGACCGACCACTTCGGGAGCCTATAATTCAAGCACACAACGTTTTCTAATGTCCCTTTAAAACCCATAAGCCATTCCATACTGTCCATGCAACCAAAAAATTAAAATCATAAACCTAGGGTTGCTTGGTTCTAAGCATTTGTATCACCTCATACAAGCATCACACAAAACCAACCCCAAAACTAACATGCTTCTTGGCTGCCAAAGGGCAGATTTCGGCCACAACTTGGGAGAACATACAACCCTAGTTTCTAACATGAAATTCAATCACAAACAAGCATAAATCAAGCAAGAATTTAGCCAATCAAACCCTAGGTCAATCAAACCAAGTACACACCAAAAAATAGGGCACGAAATTGAAATCGGACTTACGTCCTTACAACCCAATCGAACCTCAATTTAAACTTGAAATTAAGCTTAAAATTAGAGGATTAGGATTTAAGAAATTACCTAGAACCAAAGCTAGTTTGGTCACCCAAGATTTTCTCCTTCTCCCCTTTATACTCTAGACCCACGGTTACACCAACATGGGGGATCCAAGAAAAATTTTTGTTAGTTTTTGCTTGCTCCTTCTAAAGCCGATCTCCACAAGAAAAATCCCTTAAAAAAATTTCAAGTTTCACTCACCTTTTTCTCCTCCTCTCTTGTTCGGCCACAAGCCCTAGAAACCCACAAAGTTTCTAAATCTTGCTCTAGCTTTTTGGCTACCTCCAATTCACTCCTCAACAAGTAAAAGCCCTCAAGAAAAAATTTGATTTTCACTCCTCTCTCTCCCTCTTCCTTGCTGCCGAATTCTTGGAGAGAAAATGCAAGAGTTTGGCTGCACTTTCTCAATAAAATGAATAGGGAAGGATGGGGGGGTACTTATAGACAAAGGGAGCTTTGGGTGGTTGGTTGCTTGTCCCTAATTTGTGGCTTTTCCCCATTCTTTTTCCCTTGTGCTGCCGACCCCTTAGAGTGGAGGAGAAGCTTCCACATGTGCTTACTTAAGCTAGTGGAAAGTGAGATCATGGGTATGGGCATTAGTCCTTGCTTAGTTAGGCTTTGTTTGGCATTTTTGTTCTCCCAAAAACTCATTTTTCTTTTCCTTTGCGCTACACAGATAATTCTAATATTGTGGTTCTCCAAAACATAATATTTTTATATCGTACCGAAGTACAAAATTTATCTGTGTAAATTTTGGATCGAAAAATATTTTCTTTAATTTTTCTGAATCCTTTTTTGCCCTTAAATCTTAACTCAGTGTGCTTGATTTTCTAGGAACGTTTTCAGGCTTATTCTTGCTTTCTAGTTCACAACACATTATTCTCGGAACTCTTTCCGCTCTGGACTTTACAAATCTCGAAAAGTCAACCCTTTGACTTTTTACCGGTCAAACTTTGACTTTTTCGATCAAAGTTGACTTCCGTAAAATCTTGCACTGTTTCGGCCCTTTCGACTTGAAAGGTCCTTTTTCGAGCTTAGAAATCATTTTTGAGTCTTCTCGACCCATTAAAATTTACAAAACCTTTCAAAAGCTCTAAATCGAGCCTTTTCACAAATATTTTTGTTAGATAAAAATAAATTCCTTAAAAGGAAGTTATACATGGAAAAATTCGAATATTACAATCTACCCCCCTTAAAAATTTTCGTCCTCGTAAATTATAATAATTCGGGGTAGTTCTTCCTTATCTCTTCTTCTAATTCCCAGGTTGCTTCTTCAACCTTGTGATTTCGCCATAGAACTTTAACTAGGGGAATGGTTTTATTTCTCAAAACTTTCTCTTACCTATCCAGTATACGAACGGGCTTCTCGTCGTACGTCAAATCAGTTTGGACTTCAATCGGTTCTTAACTAAGGATATGGGAAGGATCTTGCACATACTTCTTCAGCATCGACACGTGGAAGACATTGTGCATCGACGCTAGCTCTGGCGGTAGGGCAAGCTTATAGGCTACTTTGCCAACCCTTTCAAGGATCTCGAATGGTCCGGTATACCTTGGGCTAAGCTTTCCCTTCTTTCCAAAACGCATCACTCCTTTCATCGGAGCAATCTTGATAAACACTGCATCTCCCACTTGGAATTCCAGCGGTCTTCTTCGCTTATCGGCATAACTTTTCTGGCGGCTAAAAGCTATGTCGAGCCTCTGCTTTATCTTCTTAACATCTTCAGAGGTCTTTTTGATGAAGTCGGTGGTGTGAAGCTGCTTCTGTCTAACTTCTTGCCAGTGGATCGGTGATCGACATTTTCTCCCGTACAGTGCTTCAAATGGAGCCATTCCAATCGAAGCGTGGTAACTATTGTTGTACGAAAATTCGATCAGTGACAACTTCTGATCCCAATTTCCACCGAAATCTAGGACACATGATCTGAGCATGTCTTCCAATGTCTGGATGGTTCTTTCCGATTGGCCATCGGTTTGGGGGTGAAATGCTGTACTAAACTTCAGCTTCGACCCCATAGCAGCATGAACACTCATCCAGAATCGAGACGTGAAGCGTCCATCGCGATCTGAGATGATCGATTTCAGCACTCCATGCAGTCTGACGATCTGGGCCACATAGATGTCTGCCAACTTTTCTACTGAAAAAGTGGCTTTTATCGCAATAAAATGGGCTGATTTGGTCAATCTGCCCACAATGACCCAAATTGTGTCGTTTCCGCCTGAAGTCCTGGGTAATCCTACTACGAAATCCATAGTAGTTTGCTCCCATTTCCACTCCGGAAATTCGATTTTTTGTAAATCTCCTCCAGGATGTCGGTGTTCAGCCTTAACTTTCTGACAAGTTAGGCACTTCGACACAAAATTCGCCACTTCATTCTTCATATTTGGCCACCAATAGTTCTCTCGGAGGTCCTGGTACATCTTGGTCGCTCCCGGGTGCACCGAATATGGTGTTTTATGGACTTCCGACATTATCTGCTCCTTCAAGATTTCCACGCTAGGAACATAAATCATGTCCTTGAAGTAGACAATGCCATCAGCAGAAGTCCTAAACTCCTCGCCCTTTGTGCTAAAAAGTTGCATTTTCAGCAGGAATGGGTCTTTTTCTTGGTGCTTCTTGATGGAATCCAGCAGATTAGACTGTAGAGTCAGTGCAGACAATTTTCCGGTCAGCATTTCCAAGTTAAACTCAGAAATCTCCCTTTGTAGAGGTTTAGGAAGCACTTCGATAAACATCAGCATGCCTACCGATTTCCTACTTAGAGCATCTGCCACCCGGTTTGCCTTACTAGGGTGGTAAAGGATCTCACAATCGTAGTCCTTTACGAGCTCTAGCCATCTACGTTACCTCATATTCAGCTCCTTCTGAGTGAAAATATACTTGAGGCTCTGATGGTCGGTGTAGATCGCACATTTGTTTCCATACAAATAGTGCCTCCATATCTTGAGTGCGAACACTACTGCGGCTAACTCCAAATCGTGAGTAGGATAATTCCTTTCGTGATTTTTCAGTTGTCGTGATGCATAAGCCACCACCTTTCCGTTTTGCATTAGAACTGCTCCTAATCCATTTTTAGAAGCATCACTATAGATCACAAAGTCTCCTGCGTCTACGTCAGGAATTATCAACACCGGTGCGCTCGTCAGCTTCCTCTTGAGCTCTTGGAAGTTTTCTTCGCACTTTTGAGTCCACTCGAATTTCTTATCCTTCCGGGTGAGAGCTGTTAGTGGTGCAGCAATCTTGGAGAATCCGTCGACAAATCGTCAATAGTATCCAGCCAAGCCCAGAAAACTTCGTATCTCCGTAACGATCTTGGGTGCTGACCACGAACTAACTGCTTCCACCTTTGCTGGGTCTACTGAAATTCCTTCCTTCGATACCACATGCCCCAAGAAATGTACCTTCTCCAGTCAAAATTCACATTTTGTGAACTTGGCGTACAGCTGATTCTGCCTCAACGTCTCTATGGCTAACATTAAATGCTGTTCATGTTCCTCCTTGGACCTTGAATAAATTAATATGTCGTCAATGAAGACGATAACGAACTTATCTAAATAGTCCCTGAACACTCGGTTTATGAGGTCCATAAAAGCAGCTGGGGCATTGGTCAATCCAAACGGCATCACCAAAAATTCGTAGTGTCCGTAGCGCGTTCGGAACGCTGTCTTGGAGATGTCTGCCTCCTTAATCCTGAGCTGATGATAACCTGAGTGTAGGTCTATCTTTGAAAATACAACTGCTCCTCTGAGTTGATCGAACAGATCATCAATCCTTGGAAGTGGGTACTTGTTCTTGATCGTGATCTTGTTCAGCTCTCGATAGTCGATACACATCCGTAGCGATCCATCCTTCTTCTTTACGAACAAAACAGGCGCTTCCCACGGAGAGTGGCTTTGTCGAATAAATCCCTTATCTAGCAGCTCCTGCAACTGTACTTGGAGCTCTTTTAACTCAGCGGGTGCCATACGGTATGGCGCTTTGGAGATGGGTGCGACTCCTGCCAGTAATTCAATCTCGAACGAAATCTCCCTTTCTGGTGGAAGTCCCGGTAGGTCCTTTGGAAATACATCCACATATTCCCTCACAATGTGGTTGTCTTCCGGTTCTAGCTCCGATTCTTGCTCCTTGTCTACTATGGTAGCTAAATACCCCTGGCAACCATTAGCTAAATCTTCCCAGCTTTCATAGCTGAAACGAATCTGGCGGTCGAACTTCGACGTCGTCCGCAAAAACTGAATTCCTCTTAACCGTAGGGGCTGAATGTCACGCAGCGCTTCTGGCAGTCAATCGTCGCATTGTATTTTCCCAAGAAGTCCATCCTCAAGATCACATCGAAATCGTGGAGCTTGATTGCGATGAGATCTACGGATAATTCTCTGCCGCGTATCATTATGGGAGTATTTCGGATCCAAAAGTCGGACCACAAAATCTCACCAGATGGCAAAGAAGTTTTCAGGGGTTACCCTAATCTAACCACACCTCTTCCTAATTTCTAGGCGAACTCCAACGATATAAACGAATGGGTGGCTCCAGAATCAAACAGCGCAATTGCATTAAGAGTGGAGATAAAGATCTGACCTGTCACCACGTGTGACGTTCCTGCCTCAGCATCTCCTCTGGTGTAGGCGTAAATCCTGGCTTGCGGCTCAGGAGCTTCCAATCTGCCTTGATTGATCAAAGGTCCTTCCAGTCTGGCCTGGACAGCATGCAGTTGGCAGTTGTTGGCGTTCCGGTTGGGGTAGGGCTGGTTCTGGTTCTGAGCGTTCTGTGGGCAGTCTTTAGCGTAATGCCCTTCTTTGCCACGCACATAGCAAGCACTTGAACACATCCGGCACACTCCGGGGTGTTTCCGTCCACACTCCGCACAGGAGGGATAACTAGTGTTATTACCCTCATTTCCCCGATTGTTCTTCTTCTGTGGGAAATTCTTCTGCTGGCCTTGTCCTGAGAAGTTTCCCTTTCTCTTGTTCCGTCCGAATTGTTTGGAACCTTGAGCAGGGTTGCTTGCTTGCCCCTTCTGGGAATTCTTCGAGCCTTGTCGGGGTTGTGCGGGCTTCGCTGCTGCTTTCTCTTCTTTCTTCGCCTTAAAAATCTGGGCTTTCGCTTCCTTGTCCTGGTTGATCTAGTATTCGACCCTTATCGCCCGACTGATAAAGTCAGACACCATGGTAGGCGGGTTGCTACCGGCGCTCACCTGCTTGGCGATGTTGGTACGGAACATCTTCATCAGTCTCCGCACCTTCTCTTTCTTGCTCGGCACCAGGTCTGGACATAACCGAGCCAGCTGCTCAAACTTCTTCACGGCCTCCATGACCGTCATCGATCCTTGCCGGAAGTTAGTGAACTCATCCTGCTGGACTGCAAAGATCTCCAGGTTGTAATACATGGTCTGAAACTCCGTCACGAACTCCTGCCAGTTCATCATCGTGACGTCTCGGCGCATCTGCACCGTCATCCACCAATGCCTTGCATCCTTCTTGAGGGCGAAGGATGCACAGAGGACCTTCTCTTGTTCCGATAGTCTCATGAAGTCTAAGATGACTTGGATGTCAATCAACCAGTTGTCCGCGGCTATCAGGTCTGCCGTGCCTTCGAACTCTGGCACCTTCATCCGCCTGAAATGCTCATAGAGTAAATCCTCCCTCACCGGCGGCAGGTCTGGTTGCACTCCGACGGGTGCCACGGGAACGTTGGCGTTTGGAGGAACTGGTGGTTGGGCCTCCGGTTAGACTGCTGGTTGTGCCGCTGGTTGCACTGCTGGTGCCGGCGGCATCACGGGTGGTATTACTGGCGGTACCAGTTGTGCTGGAGGTGGGACCTCGTTGACACGGGGTCCTTGCTGCATCTGAGCTACTTGACCTCGAAGTCTTGCTGTCTCTTGTTGCGATTCCAGCAGTTGTCATTGTAAGTCGGCTACAACGGCGGCGAGATTTGGCTCTGGCGGGTTTAATGATATCGTTCTCCTCGGACGTACCATCTTCTATGCTCTATCATAAGAAAAGATATCATTATATCATCAATACCTTTTCTTTCATGCATAACTTAGCTCATCGTATACTAACACATCAACCTCATACATATCTCATCATAAAATCAACATACATGTCATGACATACTGAAAAGGTACTATAGCATCACACTAGATAAATAGTACATTATAGCTTCATAATCATAACATAACTTTCATAATATACATACTCATGTCATACATATGCCGTATCTGCACGGCCTCTTGTACACTTTCAAAAGTACAATATAATACTGATTTCTTAAGTACATACTCTGTACACTGTAATTTATCATACTGTAATTACATATAACTTTCATCAAACTGTCCATACATCTTTTTATATACCTGGTCAAAAATACACGATGGAAGTGTCTATCACTTTACGATCAAGCCGTATAAACATGGCTCAAAAAGATGACGGAAGTATCTGTCACTCTACCGTCGTATATACATAGTAAAAAATACATAGTCAAAAAGAATGGGATGGAAGTGTCTATCACTTTCCATCGTACAATATATACGTGCCAGGTCAAAAAGGTGATGGAAGTGTCTGTCACTTTCATCGTACAACATATATCTACCTTGTCAAAAAGGTGATGGAAGTGTCTATCACTTTTCATCGTACAATATCAGGGCTGGGATGGAAGTGTCTAATGTTGGGATCTATAGGTGCCCTAAGGATAGAAAATCTTAGGAATTTTCTGTAAATATGACATTTTGATATTAATAAGAGGAAATTATTCATGTTTAATAAGTTGTGTCCTATTTACTTTCATTTGTTGATTGTATAATTATTTTGAGCAAACATAAAATACTCCTAGGCTGTTGGTAATATATCGAATTACCATATGTATACGGGGTATGCATAGAAGACGTGGTAATTTGATAACAGTCTAAATAAATAGTCCGCAATCAACGGAATAAGATTTGGGGATCTTATTCATGATAAGATTGTAAAGGTTGTCTACTTCCTTGGAGGGATGGTTTGTCTTGACCATCGGATAGGTTCCGAGTAGAAACTTTAATGTATACCAGTATTGAGGTATGACATTGGACTGGACCTAAAGTGTTAATTGATTCGATTTAATAATTCCGTTTATAAGAATCAATGATACTTTGATTATCATCCTGCATTAATCTTAATCCTGAAATGATTACTTGAGTTCGCATCCATGACTTATGTACTTTGATGCACTAAAGGTGAGACACTGTTAATTCATGGTCAACATACTTGTGTTTTGGGTGCATGACTTATGGATGGAGAAATCAAGATTCATAGATACGGAATCCATAGCTATCTTAATGATAGTAAATGTTATCTACTTAAAGGTATTATTCGGGGATTGAAAGATAGTATAACAAGATCTTGGCCATCGGTTTACTTTGTGTTCTCTGGTGGTTTTCCAATTGTATGGTTTTACAATTGGTGGTTCTTTCAATGGAGAATAATTGAACTTTAAGTTAAAATGATTGAAAAGGTAAAACGGAAAAAGTCCTTAATTCAATCATGGATAACATATGGGGATTAAGCAAGCGATGAATAAATCATGGAAGAAGCACTACGTGAGAGAGCTTTCGTAATACGGTATGTAAACAGGAGTTCAGCTTCAAACTTTTAGTGGAATAGTTTTGAAGTTGATAATTGATGGATAATTAATCTGGGATTAATTTTTCACAATTATAGGAGCCTCTTTACATATTTCCATCGGGTCCCTCTATTAGCTCATATAGTTCCACGAAGCGTCTCGGGATTTGTTCCTAATGAGATCGGTAAATTGTAAATGGAATTTTGTAATGTCTATTAAGACATGGTACTCTCTAACATGCAATCCAGAAAGGATTGGACATGTGAAATTTGTAGACAAATGATTTGTCAACATGTGATTGGTTAATTTGAATTTTGAAAATAAGATTGTATTTGAATTTTGGAAAACAAAATCTTTCTCTCCTAATTAAAAGTGGTGCACGTTTTTTAATTGTATGGAGGGAAGAAAATTTTGTTTCAAAATTATTTAAATATATTCCTAACATTTAATTATTAATTGGTTTAAATAATGGAGATTATTTCATGAATTTTTCTTTCCTAATTAAAGAGGTGCATGGTTTTTGTGAGGAAAGAAAATTTGAAATATTTCATTAATTTAAATTAATTAATATGGATAATGTTTATGGAAAATATTTATTCAAATATGTGAATCCTATTTAAATTCGAAAAGGTTTAAAAGAAGTTTGAATCTAGATAGGACTAGGATCTTTTGACTAGTCTAGATTCTTGATTTAAAATTTAAACCACTAATCAAGATTTCTCTCACTTTGTGGCCGAATTTTAAAGGGGATTTCCTCTTAAAATTTGTTTTTAGGTTCAATGAATCTAGCCCTAAAGTTGTATGATCTTTTGGTTCAAGATTTATCCGGAAAATAATTATTAATTATTTTTCAAGTAGGAGATAAATTTTGAAAAGGATTGTAATACTATATAAAGGCTAGGAGTTCTTGAAAAACCAATTTTTGATAATTTTAAAGAAAAAAAACGTTTTTTTAATAATTAAAAAAAGAAAAAAAATTTTTTCCACATCAAAAATTCGGCTTTCTTGTGAGAGAGAAAAAGAAAGAAAATTCCATTGAATCAAAACTGCGAGAAAGGTTAAACCGAGTGATTATTTTCATAGGAGGTTAACCGGTTTCTGTTTTGTAGTTTTGAAGAAAGAAGTTGGATCAAATTCTCAACGAGGATCATCGGAATTGAGAAGGAGGGATCTAGACTTCGGAAAGAAATACCGGTCGCTTGGATTCATAGAACGTGTGCCCACACACACTTTGAGACGTGGAACTCGAGAATAGTAGAGAAGACACGTTGGTCAAACGCTCTAGCAATTCCGGAATCCAAGAAATAAGGTACGCGTGATCATGAATTAATTTATTGTTATATGCATCATGAGCTTCTTTTCCGGAAACGGCATAAAATTTTTAAAACTTCCGCTGCGCCGTAACTCCAATACCGGATCCAATTTTTTCCAACAACTGGTATCAGAGCCAACTCATGATCATGCATATAATATAAATTATTTGATCAAATAAATTTCTCTCCATGCATTAATGAAATATTTTAGAGAGTTGGCACTCTAGGTTTTATTTTGAGTATGTTAAATATATTATGAATGGATGTATGGATGAATGCTTTATATTATTTTGATAATATATGATGCTTGTTCAATTTTGCCGGTCATGATTCCATAGAGGTTAGAATTTGTATCTAGGTTTTTCAAGTGTAATAGATGCGGTCTATAATCACCGCTAGGTCGTTCTTTCAATTCCTAGAAATTTTGTAAGCCGGAAACGGCATAGGAATTTTTTTGTAAAATTCGGGCTACAATGGATTCAAGGAGATTGAAGATGAACGAAGGTATGGAAATTTTCAAAGGATGTGATTTTTTTTATTTTTAGAAATTTTTTTTAATTAAAAAAAAAATTTTTTTTGTATTAAAAAAAAAAATCACAAGAATCTTTTGAAAATTTAATTTCCAATGATATGTGATTTTGATAATTTGGAAATCAAAATTGAAAATTTAAATTTAAATTTAATGGATATTATTATGAATTTTAAAATTTTGTGATTTAAATTTGAAATTTGGAAATTTCAAATTTTAAATTTGGAAATTTCAAATTTTAAATTTTAAAATTTAATAAACCGGATTTTTAATTTAAATTTTGATATTTTGTAATTTTGATTAAAATTAAAAATCACATATAATCTTTTTTGAAATTTAAATTTAATTTTAAATTTAAAAAGATGTGACATTGGAGAAGGAAGACACATTGAAGAAGGATACACGGCATGGATCTACAAATGAAGGCCGATATATGTTTCGGTTAATTTTTGTAAATTTTGCAATTTTCTTTTCTCTAGGATGGAATTATGATCCACGGCTATTTACATATTTTGCAAACCATGGATGATGACTTGCTATATGAATATGTAATACTATTTCATGATGTATTGATAACATGCCATATAGACTAGGGAGTGCCACTCAATAAATATTGTTTATGCATAAAAAAACAAAAACCCTAATTTAAAAGATTGAGTGGGAGAAGGTTTTACACACTAAGACCTACGGCCTCCATCGTTGGTCCAATAGTTACGCATGGTAGTGCCTACTACTCGGTTTCGATCCGAGAATTCCCTTCGGATAGGTATCTTACCTAGAGCGCACACTGATTTGGATTTCCGAAAGGATAACAATTTTGGGCATATTTTATGTTTAGATCACCCCTCGGTGGCGGATGTAAAATATGGATTCAAAATTGGAAACGATAGTTACACACTCATACTACTTTATTTATTAACCCTCCCTCGAGGCTCTGTTATATAAATTAGTGGCCAAATAAACGATAGTTAATATATATTTAATGGAGTTTGTTCCATGGATGAATATGTATTAATCGGAAGGGATCCGTGTTCTTGGCTAGTTATTCTATGACTATCCCTCGGTAGCTTAGAAAGCGGTAGCTAGGAATTGTCGTTGTAAGGTATGTGTTTTAAGGGTTTTACACATGAACATTTAGATTGCATATAGATCTTTTTGTTTCATTACAAAATCATATTTTATAAACTGATAGCATGTTTGCTCATACTTATTACATGTTTTCTTATTATAGATCAAAATGTCAAGCCCTTTATCTGTGATACTTACGCAAAATAAATTAACTGGCGAGAATTTTAATGACTGGAAAAGGAACTTGCTAATCGTCCTAAACTTTGAGAAACACAGTTTTGTCCTAACCCAACCTCGACCACCTACGCCTACGATCGATGCTCCTGATAGGGATTTTGTAGCGCTTGAGCACTGGGACAATTCCAACCTTAGTGCCATGTGCTATATTCGGGCGAGCATGTCTAACGTGCTCCAGAAACAGCATGAGGAACATCAAACTGCTAGGCAGATCATGGATAACCTGGAGGAAATGTTTGGTGAACAAACTATCCAGGCTAAGACCGATGCTATCAAAGGTCTCATGAACTGCAGGCAGAAGGTTGGAACTCCCATCAAGGAGCACATGATGACAGTCATGGCTTATTTGTCTGAAGCTCAGGCAAATGGGGCTGAGATCGATGCTGCAACTCAACTGGTTATGGTTTTTCAAACCTTATCCAAGGATTTCGATTTGTTTCAGGCATCCTACAACCTTAACCGGAAGGAGATGTCTTTAACGGAATTGATGAAAGAGTTGCAAGCCTTTGAGAACATTTTTAAGGGTTCTGGATCTAAGGCTGAGGCAAATTTGGCTGAACCTAGTTCGTCTGTTCCTAATCCCAAAAGGAAGAAGGAAAAAGGGAAGAACAAGGGGAATAAGCCTGCGGTGAATGCACTTGCTTCTAAGAAGTCTACCAAGACTAAGAAGCAAAAGGTGGACCCCAAAAAGGTTAAGTGCTTTCACTGTGGGAAGAAAGGACATTTCAAGAAGGATTGCCGAGATTTCCTGGCTTTGCAAAAGCAGAAAGGTAATTTCAATGTCCTGTATCTTGAGGGTTGTTTAGTGGAAGAATCTAAGGACAATTGGGTTATAGATTCTGGAGCTACTAACCATGTTTGTATTTCTCTACAGGGGTTCAAGGTAACGAGAAGTCTGCATGAGGAGGACTTTACGTTAAGAACCGGCGATGGGACGTTGGTGCGAGCTGAAGCAGTGGGAGAAGTGCATCTTTATTTTGATGAATTTAGGTTTATTGTTTTGAGACATTGTTTTTATGTTCCTAATTTTAAGAGGAACCTAATTTCGGTAGCTTGTTTAATTAAAGATTCTTATTCAGTTTCTTTTAATAATAAAGTTGTTATTAGGAAAAACAATTCTCTTATCTGTAATGGATGGATGCATGGAAATCTTTATTTTATCAAACCTAAGATGCACTCACTGCTTGATACAGAATTGGAAAAGAACTCTAAAAGACATAAGTCTTCTCACTCTAACAAATCATATCTTTGGCATTTACGACTTGGTCACATAAGCCTTAACAGAATTCAAAGGATGGTAAAAGATGAATGCCTCGACTTGTACGAGGTTGAACCTTGGCCACAATGCGAATCCTGTTTGGAGGGCAAGATGACTAAACGGCACTTTGCTGCCAAGGATGGTCGTGCCGAGAAACTTTTAGAACTTGTGCATACAGATGTTTGTGGTCCCATGAACATAGAAGCACGTGGTGGGTATGAGTATTATATCACTTTTATTGATGATTACTCAAGGTATGGATATGTCTATTTAATGACCCGCAAAAGCGAAGCCTTTGACAAGTTCAAAGAGTTTCGGGCTGAAGCGGAGAAACAATTAGGCAAATCCATTAAGACACTTCGATCGGATCGAGGTGGGGAATACCTATCGGATGAGTTCTTAGGATATTTGATAGAGAATGGGATACAATCCCAGTTGACTGCACCTGGTACTCCTCAACAGAATGGTGTAGCTGAGAGAAGGAATAGGACCCTATTGGATATGGTCCGGTCTATGATGAGTTATTCCACTTTACCTTTATCATTTTGGGGGCACGCCATACAAACTGCATGCTATCTTCTGGATAACGTTCCCTCCAAATCGGTTCCTAAAACTCCTTATGAGTTATGGACGAGTAGGAAACCTAATTTGAATCATATTCGAATTTGGGGTTGTCCGGCACACGTCCTGGATAAGGAAGCGAAGAAATTGGAGTCACGATCAGAAGTGTGCTTGTTTGTTGGTTATCCAAAAGGGACAAAAGGTGGTCTGTTCTATAATCCAAAGCAAAATAAAGTCTTTGTTTCAACACATGCAACATTCCTTGAGGAAAGTTACATGGAAGACTTTAAACCTCGTAGCAAAGTAGTGCTTGAGGAGATGACTTCGGGTTTGGATGTTCCTAAAGTCACAGAAAACCCTGCGGAAAAATCACTAAAGAATCAACAACCACAGGAGCTTCGTCGTAGTGGGAGGATTATCAGGGAACCTGAAAGGTACATGTTCAGTGGTGAAGTTTATGAAGCAGAATCCATAGAACATATTGATGATCCGGCTACGTACAAGGAAGCTATGGAGGATGTTGATTCTAGTCTTTGGCAAAAGGCTATGAACGCCGAGATGGAATCTATGGATTCCAACGGAGTCTGGAAACTTGTAGACTTACCCCAAGGCATAAAACCGATTGGGTGTAAGTGGGTATACAAGAGGAAGAGAGGTGTGGATGGGAAAGTGGAAACTTTCAAGGCAAGACTTGTAGCGAAGGGCTATACGCCGAAAGAAGGAATCGACTATGAAGAAACCTTCTCGCCTGTAGCAATGCTTAAGTCAATCCGCATTCTTTTATCCATTGCGGCTGCTCTCGATTATGAGATCTGGCAAATGGATGTCAAGACAGCTTTCTTAAATGGCTCTCTTGAGGAAGATATCTATATGATACAACCAGATGGATTCAAGGTAAAAGGCCAAGAAGACAAAGTATGCAAGTTGCTTAAATCCATTTATGGATTAAAGCAAGCATCTCGTTCTTGGAATATTAGGTTTGATCAAGCGATCAAAACTTATGGATTCAAACAAAACATTGATGAACCATGTGTTTATAAATGTATCAAGAACGAGAAAGTGGTGTTCCTTGTACTCTATGTGGATGATATATTGCTTATTGGAAACGATGTGGCAATACTATCATCTGTCAAAGTTTGGTTAGCCAAACAGTTTGACATGAAGGACTTAGGAGAAGCTAGTTATGTTCTTGGTATTCAACTCTTTAGAGATAGAAAGAACAAAACGATAGCACTCTCCCAAGCTTTATACATTGATAAAGTACTTGAGAGGTTTTCTATGAAGGATTCCAAGAAAGGTGCTCAACCTTTCAGGATTGGAATCAAACTTTCTAAAGATGACTGTCCCAAGACATCGGAAGAAAGAGAGCGTATGAAAAATGTACCTTATGCATCAGCAGTAGGTAGTCTTATGTACGCTATGTTATGCACTAGGCCTGACATTTGTTTTGCGGTTGGTATGGTAAGTCGATATCAGTCGAATCCGGGACCGAACCATTGGGCTGCGGTCAAGCATATACTCAAGTATCTACGGAGAACGAGGGATTATATGCTAGTGTATTCCGGTCAGGACCTTGTTCCTATAGGATATACTGATTCTGATTTTCAATCAGATCAGGATTCAAGGAAATCGACTTCAGGATCTGTCTTCACCCTTGGAGGTGGTGCCGTTGTGTGGAGGAGTGTTAAGCAATCTTGTATTGCTGACTCGACCATGGAAGCCGAGTATGTGGCAGCCAGTGAGGCATCAAAGGAAGCGGTTTGGCTCCGCAGGTTCCTTAGTGACCTTGAGGTCGTTCCTGGTATGGATAAAACTATGGTGCTCTACTGTGACAACAATGCAGCAGTAGCTAATACCAAGGATCCTAGGCATCATAAGAGGAGTAAGCACATTGACAGAAAATATCACATTATCAGAGGCTTTGTTGAGAGTGGAAATGTGACGGTTTGCAAAATCGCATCGGAGGACAATCTTGCTGACCCGTTCACGAAGACTTTGGTGGCCAGAAGATTCGAAGAACACGTCGAAGGCATGGGGATGCGTAATATGTCACATTTACTCGCTTAGGGCAAGTGGGAGATTGTTGGGATCTATAGGTGCCCTAAGGATAGAAAATCTTAGGGATTTTCTGTAAATATGACATTTTGATATTAATAAGAGGAAATTATTCATGTTTAATAAGTTGTGTCCTATTTACTTTCATTTGTTGATTGTATAATTATTTTGAGCAAACATAAAATACTCCTAGGCTGTTGGTAATATATCGAATTACCATATGTATACGGGGTATGCATAGAAGACGTGGTAATTTGATAACAGTCTAAATAAATAGTCCGCAATCAACGGAATAAGATTTGGGGATCTTATTCATGATAAGATTGTAAAGGTTGTCTACTTCCTTGGAGGGATGGTTTGTCTTGACCATCGGATAGGTTCCGAGTAGAAACTTTAATGTATACCAGTATTGAGGTATGACATTGGACTGGACCTAAAGTGTTAATTGATTCGATTTAATAATTCCGTTTATAAGAATCAATGATACTTTGATTATCATCCTGCATTAATCTTAATCCTGAAATGATTACTTGAGTTCGCATCCATGACTTATGTACTTTGATGCACTAAAGGTGAGACACTGTTAATTCATGGTCAACATACTTGTGTTTTGGGTGCATGACTTATGGATGGAGAAATCAAGATTCATAGATACGGAATCCATAGCTATCTTAATGATAGTAAATGTTATCTACTTAAAGGTATTATTCGGGGATTGAAAGATAGTATAACAAGATCTTGGCCATCGGTTTACTTTGTGTTCTCTGGTGGTTTTCCAATTGTATGGTTTTACAATTGGTGGTTCTTTCAATGGAGAATAATTGAACTTTAAGTTAAAATGATTGAAAAGGTAAAACGGAAAAAGTCCTTAATTCAATCATGGATAACATATGGGGATTAAGCAAGCGATGAATAAATCATGGAAGAAGCACTACGTGAGAGAGCTTTCGTAATACGGTATGTAAACAGGAGTTCAGCTTCAAACTTTTAGTGGAATAGTTTTGAAGTTGATAATTGATGGATAATTAATCTGGGATTAATTTTTCACAATTATAGGAGCCTCTTTACATATTTCCATCGGGTCCCTCTATTAGCTCATATAGTTCCACGAAGCGTCTCGGGATTTGTTCCTAATGAGATCGGTAAATTGTAAATGGAATTTTGTAATGTCTATTAAGACATGGTACTCTCTAACATGCAATCCAGAAAGGATTGGACATGTGAAATTTGTAGACAAATGATTTGTCAACATGTGATTGGTTAATTTGAATTTTGAAAATAAGATTGTATTTGAATTTTGGAAAACAAAATCTTTCTCTCCTAATTAAAAGTGGTGCACGTTTTTTAATTGTATGGAGGGAAGAAAATTTTGTTTCAAAATTATTTAAATATATTCCTAACATTTAATTATTAATTGGTTTAAATAATGGAGATTATTTCATGAATTTTTCTTTCCTAATTAAAGAGGTGCATGGTTTTTGTGAGGAAAGAAAATTTGAAATATTTCATTAATTTAAATTAATTAATATGGATAATGTTTATGGAAAATATTTATTCAAATATGTGAATCCTATTTAAATTCGAAAAGGTTTAAAAGAAGTTTGAATCTAGATAGGACTAGGATCTTTTGACTAGTCTAGATTCTTGATTTAAAATTTAAACCACTAATCAAGATTTCTCTCACTTTGTGGCCGAATTTTAAAGGGGATTTCCTCTTAAAATTTGTTTTTAGGTTCAATGAATCTAGCCCTAAAGTTGTATGATCTTTTGGTTCAAGATTTATCCGGAAAATAATTATTAATTATTTTTCAAGTAGGAGATAAATTTTGAAAAGGATTGTAATACTATATAAAGGCTAGGAGTTCTTGAAAAACCAATTTTTGATAATTTTAAAGAAAAAAAACGTTTTTTTAATAATTAAAAAAAGAAAAAAAAATTTTTCCACATCAAAAATTCGGCTTTCTTGTGAGAGAGAAAAAGAAAGAAAATTCCATTGAATCAAAACTGCGAGAAAGGTTAAACCGAGTGATTATTTTCATAGG
The DNA here is from genome assembly GCA_025413485.1 of Ficus microcarpa. NCBI lineage: Eukaryota > Viridiplantae > Streptophyta > Magnoliopsida > Rosales > Moraceae > Ficus > Ficus microcarpa. The sequence continues at coordinate 13,021,070 of CM046380.1, read as the reverse complement.
AGGTTAACCGGTTTCTGTTTTGTAGTTTTGAAGAAAGAAGTTGGATCAAATTCTCAACGAGGATCATCGGAATTGAGAAGGAGGGATCTAGACTTCGGAAAGAAATACCGGTCGCTTGGATTCATAGAACGTGTGCCCACACACACTTTGAGACGTGGAACTCGAGAATAGTAGAGAAGACACGTTGGTCAAACGCTCTAGCAATTCCGGAATCCAAGAAATAAGGTACGCGTGATCATGAATTAATTTATTGTTATATGCATCATGAGCTTCTTTTCCGGAAACGGCATAAAATTTTTAAAACTTCCGCTGCGCCGTAACTCCAATACCGGATCCAATTTTTTCCAACATCTAACACTTTCCATCCTATACATAAGATCGTTGGTCAAAAGTACATACACAAAAACACAACAAAATACATACAATCCTAATTCCAAATACGTACAAACGCTCTCGATGCTAACGAACAACCTCAAATGTGTAGATCAAGACGTCGGAGTCGGCATCGGTGTCTGGGTCCTAATCCCCATCGTGGAATAGGACCTCCTCGGGGTCGTCCTCGTACTCCTCATCGTCGCTGATGACCACGACCTCATCATCCTCTATCTCGATGTCCGGCCCGGCCGCGGGCTCTGCCTCGATCTCCTCATCCTCATCATCACTGAGGATGATAACCACTGGAAGGTCCTCAGGTATGTTGATAACTATCACCACATCGTCGGCGTCCTCGTCATCGCCTCCCATGTGATCCTCGGCTTCCATGGGGTCCTCGGGCTCCTCCTCCGGAGCCGGCTGCTCGGGAACGTCGGGAATCGGGTCCTCGGGAAAAACTGGACCCGGCTTATAAACAGGGCTCGTCTAACCGGCATCGTCGTCTGGCATCGGGTGAGGGTTCAGGTAGGCAATAGCCTAAGCCATATGAGCAACTACCTCCGCGTCCAAAATGGACTCCGTAATGTCCTCCATCGTCACTCCCGGCATGGGCTCCATGACGTGAGGTCGGATCGGAGGTGGGACTCCGCTCCATAGTAGCACTAAGGCATGAAGCTGGCGATGTGGTAGATCCTGGGGGATGTGGGGCAGCATAGCCTCCCTAAAACGCTGGCAGTAATGCAGCATCGATCGTACGGATAAGCGTGCCACTCGGCAGCCATACTCTAGTAGCGGCGATACTGCATATCTCTATAGATCTCGTGGTCTCTGTATGGCGCATCGCTTCCTGGTCCTTCAGTAGGGGCCAATCCATACCTCGTCAGCACTAGTGTGCGAAAGTGTGCCCATATTCTGTTGGGCATCTAACGCTTACCGTCTGTCATCCACCACAGTCGGGCGTCAGCGATGAGACATCGGCTCGCCAACAGAACCCGCAGAGGGTTCACGATATGGCAGATGCGAAAGATCGTCTCCATATCATATAGCCAAGCTGCAATCGAGACTGACTGTTCTGTGCCGTTGTAGAGCAAAGGTCGTGCTCTGTAGAACGCCTTGGCTGCCTCGCGATCAGCGTTGATCAAATCCAGATCCATCTCACGCGTCTAACACAATCATAATCTCATACATAAATACTGGCACGTAAAAATAAATAAACTGAAAACTTAACTTACAATGATGGCAACGATGGCCGGCAGACTGTGAAATCTTATCGCAGGGAACCGCTCTGATACCAACTCTGTAACGACCCGCCTAGCACAGGCCGTTACCCTTGCTTACATACTTACTTATAGGGCCAAAAACACAGCGGAAATTTTTTTTTTTTTTTTTTTGTACATAAATAAAACGTGCACTTAAAAGATGTCTTGACATAAACATAATTACATAATACTGAGTACTAAATTTTTTGCAAAACGCGTAGCGGCATTTCTATCCCACGATTTCACAGTTTGCCTCGCCACGCCTCACCACCTTGCATCACGCATTGCTGACAGGCTGCTTACCTACAGCATAGACATAAGACAGTGAGCTTTCGCTCAGCAAGTACAACTGTCTCGTCCGCAACATACATATTACCATATCGAATACATTTCTAACTTAACATACATAACCACACATATCCATTCTTAATCTCATAACATCATTCATAATTACATAATCTAACAATGCCTACACATGCATGGTCCAATTATGTTCATCTTTACTTTCTTTGCTTATCTTGCTTTTAGGGCCCTTACCTTGGTGTTCGTACCCGGCGCGCAACTATGGAGTGGTTGGGGCGGCCAGCCCTGTCCAACTCAAACCATAGTCCTACCCGACCTCAGACGGGTGGTACTACACCGGCAAGCTCGCTTGCCTTTTTATCTTTTCTTATCTTTTCTTAACTCAATCTTGAGTCCATTAGTCTCATATGGATTAGTGAACATGCAACGTGATGTCTCACAATCCTAATTCATAATAGCATTCACATGATACTTAACATTAAAATCATACTTATTCATGCTTTCTATAAATCAACATATAACATGACATATTAACACATATAGCATGGCAATTAACACAATGCATAGCATCACATAGCATACCATTTCATACACCCTTAACATACATCTATTCTTACTTTGGCAAGCATCAACTAAAGCCTATGCTGTAGGCGGAGTTGTACTTACCTCTCTTGCTATATCATCGCGGTCGTCGTCCTAACTTGGAGTACCGCTACAAGCCCTTTCCTGCTTGAGAAAGGACATTGGTGAGATTCTGTTTCTAGTTGTAGAATGTTGATACCCTAACCAACATACCTACTATAACCTAGTTGTATGTCCCCTTCAGATAACTGACTTGTCCAATTTGGCCTTTTATTGATTGGGAATAATTTGAACTTGATTATCCCCTCAAGAGGCTACGTTGGATAACCTCTTGGTTAGATCATTGATCTACGATTGGGTTTCTTTATAACTTTGGGCTCTATACTCTCTCTCTCTTATAACTTACTGGGTTGATCTCCTTAACGCACTTTTCTTGGCCCATTACAAATTTGTGGTAGTCCTTAGGGTTACATTGGATAACTCTTAAGGTTACTCTTATTCGCTTGTGGGTCAACCAAAGTTAACATTTGGTCAACTACTGATCAACCCTTATCAATTCTGGACTTTTGGGCTAAGCTCGCTAGCTCGGGTCCTATTCCCGGCTATGGCCCGTAATCGGCTTAATTACCATTTTTATCTTAAAAATCCATCTCTTATCTCTAAACTCCATTTCTTATCTTAATTATCTTACTTAGTATTTTATTATCTTAAACTTTATTTCTTAACTCAATATTCACTTTTCTTTCCTTTTGGACTTTCAAAAGAATTTTTACTTAAAAATCTTTAAAACTCTTTACAAAATTTCGATCTTTGAAATAACTCTTTGTAAATGTCGTTTAAGGTCGAAAACCGCCTTTGGAACAGTTTTCGTAGCTAAAATAACAGTTTAGAAACACTTTACAATTTTTAGAAAACATTTTGTAAAAGCTAAGGTGCAGGAATTTTTAGATTCCCTGCGCACCCTTTGTAAAACACACCCAGTTTAAAAATCCGTTGAGAATCTGAAAAACTTGTCTTCACAAAAGTTGTAGCTCTCGAAAAATACTAAAACTTTTGTATTTTATGAAAAATCTAATTCTACTTACATTGATACCAGTTTTCGTTTGAATCCGGCTGACCCTGAAAAATCTGAGTGAAAACTGGGTCTGGAATCAGCCACGGGTTTTGCTAAAAACGGAGGCCGTTGGAGCCTCATTTTGATATTCCGTTCAAGTCATCCTCTAGAAAAAATTGTTCTGAGAAACTTTCGTGTTTCGAGTTTTACCCCGTTCGGTCTCTAAAGGCCTTAAAATTTTACTTTTCCAAAACTGGTCAGATTCTAATCCAAATTTGGCAGTTTTGGGATTTACTTTCGTTTTACGTCCTATTTCGCAAATCTAACTCGACCGACCACTTCGGGAGTCTACGATTCAAGCACACAATGTTTTCTAACATCCCTTTAAAACCCATAAGCCGTTTCATACTGTCCATGCAACCCAAAAATTAAAATCATAAACCTAGGGTTGCCTGGTTCTAAGCATTTGCATCACCTCATACAAGCATCACACAAAACCAACCCTAAAACTAACATCCTTCTTGGCTGCCAAAGGGCAGATTTCGGCCACAACTTGGGGGAACATACAACACTAGTTTCTAGCATGAAATTCAATCACAAACAAGCATAAATCAAGCAAGAATTTAGCCAATCAAACCCTAGGTCTATCAAACCAAGTACACACCAAAAATTAGGGCACGAAATTGAAATCGGACTTACGTCCTTACAACCCAATCGAACCTCAATTTAAACTTGAAATTAAGCTTAAAATTAGAGATTTAGGGTTTAAGAAATTACTTCGAACCAAAGCTAGTTTGGTCACCCAAGATTTTCTCCTTCTCCCCTTTGTACTCTAAACCCAGGGCTACACCAACATGGGGGATCCAAGAAAAATTTTTGTTCGCTTTTGCTTGCTCCTTCTAAAGCCGATCTCCACAAGAAAAATCCCTAAAAAAAATTTCAAGTTTCACTCACCTTTTTCTCCTCTTCTCTTGTTCGGCCACAAGCCCTAGAAACCCACAAAGTTTCTAAATCTTGCTCTAGCTTTTTGGCTACCTCCAATTCACTCCTCAACAAGTAAAAGCCCTCAAGAAAAAATTTGATTTTCACTCCTCTCTCTCCCTCTTCCTTGCTGCCGAATTCTTGGAGAGAAAATGCAAGAGTTTGGCTGCACTTTCTCAATAAAATGAATAGGGAAGGATGGGGGGTACTTATAGACAAAGGGAGCTTTGGGTGGTTGGTTGCTTGTCCCTAATTTGTGGCTTTTCCCCATTCTTTTTCCCTTGTGCTGTCGACCCCTTAGAGTGGAGGAGAAGCTTCCACATGTGCTTACTTAAGCTAGTGGAAAGTGAGATCATGGGTATGTGCATTAGTCCTTGCTTAGTTAGACTTTGTTTGGCATTTTTGTTATCCCAAAAACTCATTTTTCTTTTCCTTTGCGCTACACAGATAATTCTAATATTGTGGTTCTCCAAAACATAATATTTTTATATCTTACCAAAGTACAAAATTTATCTGTGTGAATTTTGGATTGAAAAATATTTTTTTTAATTTTTCCGAATCCCTTTTTGTCCTTAAATTTTAACTCGGTGTGCTTGATTTTCTAGGAACGTTTTCAGGCTTATTCTTACTTTCTAGTTCACAACACATTATTCTCGGAACTCTTTCCGCTCTGGACTTTAAAAATCTAAAAAAGTCAACCCTTTGACTTTTTGCCGGTCAAACTTTGACTTTTTCGGTCAAAGTTGACTTTCGTAAAATCTTGCACTGTTTTGACCCTTACGACTTGAAAAGTCCATTTTCGAGCTTAGAAATCATTTTTGAGTATTCTCGACCCATTAAAATTCACAAAACCTTTCAAAAGCTCTAAACCGAGCCTTTTCACAAATATTTTCGTTAGATGAAAATAAATTCCTTAAAAGGAAGTTATACATGGAAAAATTCGAATATTACATCATCTCTCGGTTTTCCTATTTCTCCAGGGTTTAGATTTATGTTTTTGAATGCTTTTTAGTTTAGATTACTTTTACATGAAGGTTTTCATGCTTGCGTGGGTGATGGATTTCCATATTTTGCACCTGGCGCTCTCTTTTTCCTTTTCTCCCATTTATTTTTAATACATAGATGGCTTTTTTTTTTTTTTTCCTTTCTTTCTTTTAATAAGTTTGAGAATACAAACTGATATAATATGTGATAGGTGTTCGAAGAGTTAGCAACCTAGTTGAAATGTCGTAGCTTACCTTAATACTAGTTGTTCTATCTCATTATTTACTTAATTTAGTACCAATTTACATATATACAAATATATCTCATTGCTTGGATTAGGGCAACTCTTCGGATAAATTTATCACAATTTTCTCTCTCCTTTTTTTTTCCCCTGAAATCCCAATTTCTTGAAAGCTCTCAATCAATTTGAAGAAAAACATAATTTTCCTTCTATGTTTTGGTTTTCTGAGGCAATTTTTTTTTTTTTTTTCATTTAATTAGCTTGCAGAGGGAAAGTATGCTTAGGGAATCATTTGTCCTTCGATATTCCATCGATGCGCTCCCATCAATCGTGTGTGCTTACATGCGTAGTTCTTGGCATTTTTAACAACTAATTTAAAGGAAGGAAGGAGAAACGGGGCATTTTAAAGGTTTGACAATATGAAACTCATGTGATAGACTGTCTTGACACTTCCAAACCAGTAGCTTTTAGACTTAGGAAGTCAAAAAAGAAGCTTCCAGAAAGTCATGTCGTGCCAAACACCTATAGTACTAGTAATTTTATTTTACCTTGTTAGTTCTACATGTGTTCTTTCTTTGGACGCTCGTTTCTGTCTTATCCATCATTTACAGATTTTGTAATTTTTTGCCATACATGTATTTGTGAAATTATTTTGAAGTTGATAGCTATAATTCATGATTCCAATTCGAGGAAGAGGATATGTGCAAATTTAATGCCTTTCTATCACATCTTTAATTTAAAATTAGCTTATCTATTAATAGTGCACCTAACACTTGTTTCGTCAATTTAATGATCAACTTTCAATTAATTAAAGTCCATAAAGTACACCACCTAAACTAAGCCTCTAACTAGCAAATTGCAAATGTCCCAACTAAGTCATTTATTAATGTCGTACCCGTCATTTAGTCCAGTTCATTTATCGATGTAATTACTTTGTTTTCTAACAAAACATGTCTCCAAGCAATGTGGCTTTTCGCTTGGAAGACTGCAAAGTGGATTTTGTCGACTCTTTTCATCACCTTAACAAGAATCGAATTATGTCACTAATGTTACTCTCAAAATGTTTACGACTACTAATGGAGCGTGAAAATAGAACTAAAACTTGAAGAAAAATTGAGAAAAGCACGTTTCTTTGATTTCAATCACTCCTACATGTATTATTTCTTATCCTACTTAAGTATAGTAAAGAGAAACAAATATTTAGACACATCTCCATTTCTTCTTCTATATACTTGTATCTTTTACTTGATTTTCATATTTGAACTACACAAAACCAAGGTCTAGATGAGTAACGGAGCAAGACAGAAATTTCAGTAAGGACTTCACAAATTTTTTTTTTTTTAAATAACATAATATCAAAACTAAATGGTAAAATTTTAGTGGGGCACAAGTAGAGAAACCCTAAAAATTTTGATATAAAATTAAAAGAAAAAAAAAATTCAATAGGGAATACAGCCCCTCTTGCTCACACCTAATCCGCCCCCTGAAATGACTTACCGAGTACTCAAAACCAAGGTCCAAACGGTGATTTTTTTTTTTTTTTTTTTTTTTGGGTGAATAATTACATTAAGAAATTTTCATCTACTAGAATCTTGCATGCATATACCTAGGTGTAACGAAAGACATGAACACGACAGTCCCTAAAGAGTAAGTAATTTGTCCACACTTTCTATAATAACAAGAAGAGAGATAAGATATAATGAGAAAACGTGGCAATTCCATAAAAACAAAAACATTCATAAACTTAAATTTGCAAGTTATTATTTGACTAGCTTCTAAGAGGTTAATTTAGAGCTGCGGATTTGGAGAACTACAATGGAGATCAACAAGTAACCTTCCTGAAAAAGTAGGCATGATCAGTACCGCTGTTCAACTGCATGAAATGCCCTGCCAATTGATGCATGCCTTCCACATAAGCATCTCGAACCCGTTGCATAAACACAATCGACGACGTTATCATCGGCTGCACATTTGAAACCACTCTAACCTTGATCAACTTCAGAAGTATCTCTCCCAATATCGGAACTATGACAACATTCGTATCATTTTCCTTATCATCTGTTGGAACGGTACTAGTATCTTGATCATCTTTCAGTTTCTCATATTTTCGCCTCATCAAGTACCTTCCCATTGTGCCACCAAAAGGGTCACTACTTTTCCTCCTTTTTTTTTTTTTTTTTTTTTTTGACTGAAGAAGAAAGGGTGATGAAAAAGAGTTGTGTGTTGAGTGAAGGCTTAAATCGACAGAGAAGAAAGATGGGCAATAAAAGTTTATAATTACAGTTTCCGATGAAGAGTTGGTGATTGGCCTTAAATTGAGAGTAACATTGTGAATGGCCACGAGACACTCGTGAATGACTCGGTAAAAAGATAAAAAAGTTAGGTAAGAAGCTTTAAATTGTAGCAAAGTAATAGTCACCAATCCAGCAAATATGTTAATGCACATTAAAAGCCAACTGTATTTTATGGGGACTTGAGTTTTTAAGTAATTGCAATAAAATTTTTGTGCTTTTTTGTTCATATATATAGGAAATAGATAGTTTTTATAATGGTCAAAAATTTTTTATTAAAAAATGCAAATACATATTAGTATTCATCAATTATTGATTAACTATAATGAATTATTGATCATTTAAAAAGGCAGTTTTTTTAAATTTAATAAAATCTCAATTATTTCTTAAAAGTTATTAAAAAAATATTATTACCATTACACTTCATAGATATTAACATACTCAACTCTAGACTTATCCCATAAACTCCATAGACTTATCAAAAAATAATAATAATAATAATAATAATAATAATAATAATAATAATAACTATATGTGTGGAGCTAGTAATTTGTTTTCATACGGAGTAACATAACATACCAAGACAAAAAACAAAAACAAAAAAACGAAACAAGCAAAACAAAACAAAACAAAACACCAAAATAACCAAAAAATATAAACAGAAAAAAGTAGGGAAAAAAAAACAAAAAACAAAAAACAAAAAAGAACAAAAACAAGACAACAAAAGAAACAGTAAAAGCAAAAAAAAAAAAAAACAAAACAAAAAACAAAAAAGAACAAAACAAGACAACAAAAAAAAAAAAAAAAAAAACCATAAGCAATGCATAGTTAGAATTTTTTATTTTTTAACTTAGGCACGTATATGTACACACACATGTTTATTTTACTGATCAGAACACAAGTATAATTTTCTTAATTTACTGAAGATAAAATTATATTTTCTTCAAAATTTAATATTCAATAAAAGAAATTTTTTCAATTAATGTGGCTCTGCCACAGCTCAAAACCAAATCAACCTAACCCAGCAGATAGCGCTAACTATATTATTACTAATTATATCCAATCAAATTACAAGTTTTACCTTATTATCCTTGATTAGACCTTAACGGTGTGCAAACGATTCCCTTTGCAAAAATAAACAAAAACATATATTTTTCTAGCTGTTCTACAAATTTATTTCGTTCGTATCATATAAATTTACGGATTCAATTTGTCAAATTACTTAAGATCCGTCTAGTATAGGTTATTTAAACAGTATTTTTTGTTCTCTCTCCACTTACTCCTTCCTCACTCACTCCCTCTCAATACTTTCTCTTACCGTAATTTCTCTCTACTCATTGTCTCTCTCCCCACTTTCTCTCTAATAGCTTATTTCTCTCATTACAAAATGAGGAGATCAATGAGGGGCCTGGGACAACAGGCCAAGACTTGTACCATGATTGGGCAGGACCCGCATCAGGGTCGAGTTGAAAGCATGGGACTTTCATTACAATTGGCCAACTACACGGTTAGGCCGATAGGCTGTGAACCATAGTGCTGCATCGGGTGGATAGGCCGGACCCATTGGGGTCGGGCCTATAAGATTGTGCATTTATCTCAGATCGTTAAATTACTGTGCTATTCTAGTGTTTGTATGTATATAGATTAGACTCCTTCTCTCAAGCTAGTTTTTGGGGATGAGTTTAACCTAACACATTTAACATGATATTAGAGCTAGGCTTTGTAGGCGATGGTGGGTTTGAACCATGACTTACACTAGGCATGAGAGTGGGTGCTAAATTATGTATTTGCTCCATATCGTTAAGTTATTAAACTGCTGAATTATTTACACGTGAAGTAGGCTCTATCTCTCTTTAAGTTAACTTTTAGAAATGAGCTCTACCAAGCGGATGGGACAATACTTGTTCAAAACTAGCACAATGGGCCGGGATCCAGAGCCGGCCATTGCATCAGGACCAAGACAACATGCTGAGGGTGAAGACAACAGGGCTTGAATGACATTGCAGTTGAGATGACGAACCAAGACCCAATGTTGCAATTGGGGACAGCGAACTGGGTCCCACCACGAGGTCAACCTGACGGGGCAAGACCCAGACCACAATTGATTTGACGGGTTAGGACCCGGATCGAGATCTAGCCACATGAGGAGAGACAAAGTGACGAGAAACAATCTGATAAAAGACAAATTTAGAAGAGAGAAAGGGGGGGGCAGGTACCCACGCCAGAATCGTTCTTTTATGTGGGACCCCACGGGAATTGGGCCACGGTCGAACCCACGAGAAACTGATGAGAGAAAATGCGAGTTGACAGAAAATGGTGAGACAGAGAGCAAGGACATATAGATCTGGAGAGAGAATGAAGAGGGAAAGAAAGCGATGAGAGAGAATGAAGAGAAATAATGAGGAGGGAGAAAATGAGAGAGAGAGTGATATTTTAAAAATATATATATTACTTTTCCTCTCTTAACAAATAATAACATAAAACTGTACAATCACCTAATTACATATTTTCAATTTTCAATTTTTTTTAAACCACATGTTAACTTTGTTTTTAAAAATTTTAAAAGTAATACCAAATTGGACCTTGCTAGTATAAGTAGCTGTAATGTAACTAATACGTTTATGCAAATGACTAAAAATTGATGCTCAAATCTGTTTTATTGAGTATAGCCTTACAACTTTGTGGTCCAATTTGACCGTATTCTTTTTCTAAGAACATGTTTTCATTTCAATCATGCCATCTGACACATATGACTAGAGTTTTGCTTATTTTTGCCAATAATAATATTCACTACCTATACATAATTGCCTTTCCATTGCTGATCTCAACCAGTTTCGCATGTTTTCTCTTTCTATATTTGGCCATTTTGAGCCCACAATAGCAAGACCTACTAACTTGATCAATTGCTTTGGGACCAAAGAAAATTAAATACAAAGTAATACTATGCACCTCAATCATAATCTTAATTTTGAATATCAATACACCTGACGATAACTTGTCATTTTTTCATTAGTTGATGCAATTATTAACATAATAATCTTTTAAATACCTACTAAAAAATGACAATTTATATACTATATAAATTTGTATTCGAAATTGATATTAGAGTTTACGTTTTTATTATTTTTCTTAAATACAACTTTTGCGCATTTAGTAAATCTGAGAACGGAGAAAATAAGAAGAAAAATTTCTAAACAAAAGAACATTGTCTATTGTTCAACTGCATAACTCTCCCAGCAAAGCAAAGCATCATCTCAATATAAGAATCTCTAAACCTTTTCAGAACCACAATTGATTTAGAAAACTTCACTCTTAGTTTTGGGCCAACTCTAACCTTCCAAGAGTACCGCTTCCAACGACTCGCTTTCGACATCGGAATCGCCTCATTTTCCTTCTTAGAATTCACTCTTCTTAGCTTCTGGTATCTCCTCCTTCTCCCGTACAGCTTCATGCTTTAAAAAAAAAAAAAAGAAAAGAAAAAGAAAAAAGCTTTCCTGCAATAGAAAAAACAAAGAGAGAAAAGATGGGTTACAATTCATTATCAAAAGGCAAAATGAAACGAGAATAGAGCTGTATCTTTAAAGCCTAAAGAAGGACAAGAAAAATATGGTTAGTGTATTAAATTTTTAGAGGGAAAATAATTAAGTCAACACAAGGCAGTACATGCAAGTGACTGGCTGAGCTTTATTGCTGTAACCAGTTACCAATCAACTGCCAACTGTTTCCTGAAAGCTGGGTTCGGAATTCAGTAAGTTATTAAGAAGCTCAATGTGAAACTGCTCTGTCTGGCATTTATAATATTTTGTTTTGTATTTTATTATATTAATTGTTTTATATATTATTTTTATTTAAAATCTTGTAATATAGATTCTTTAGAATTATCGATGCAAGAAACAAATATCACTGAAAATATTATATTAGAATCAATTTGCTGTATTAATAACGTACAAAAAAATTACAAGTGTTGTTTGTTAAGGATGCCTTTTTTATGTATATTCAACGTACAAAAAAATTTACAAGTGTTGTTTGCACACAAATAAAAGTACACACATAATCTCATGAAATGGATTAATCACAAGTACCTTCAGGAAAAATAATTTTAGTATACTCATAAACGCCCCACTAAGTTACAAATGGTGTGTGTGTGTATATAGTTGAGGGCACTATCAAGAATTATACTTGCTATTACTTTCATAGATATCGAAATAATAATAATAATAATAATAATTGGGACACACTTGAAGAAAATTTTTTGAGATGGGGAATACTCACGATGACCGATGTTTTTGTATTTAATATTAGACTTGAATGGTTAATTATGTAAATTAAGTGAAGTTATTGTTTTTTCTTAGCTTAATGAAGGCAAGAATTTTTTTTTTTTTTTTGGCCCCCAAAATTAATGTCATTTTCCTTTCTTACAGGGGAAAAAAATAATAAATTTGTATGGGTTCTTAAAAAAATTCGTATCCATTTGGGAAAAACATTTGAATAGTAACATTTCAAATGGAAAATCAGGGTGAAAATATTTAAACAGAAACATTTGAATGTAACCATCTAAATTGGCAGTTGGAATTTAAATGGAAATTGAATGTATGTTTGGATAAACATTATAGTTCTAACAAATCTTACAAAACCTCAATATTCATATTAGACTATGATGAGCTTTGTTTCTCTTTTCATTCTAAACGCATAGAAAAAAAATGACCATATCAATCCGAATTAAAAAGAAAAAATTGGCATTTTGAAGCATAGATAAAGAGAGAGAAAATTAGCTTATCCATTTGAAATAATATGGAGTAGAGCACTGTGCATTAACATTGAAATGCTCCAAAATTTAAGAGACCTGCATTCCGAATTTGCATTAAAACTAAATTTTGAACATTTCGAAACATTCCATTCCGAGATTGTCAAACGCACCTCGAAATGGCTCCCAAACACCAAATAAGTGTAGTTCTTCCCTATGCATTGAACACCTTAAAAAGGGTCACGCCATAAAAATATGAATCATGAAAAGTTTTTCATTTCCTTGATAAATCCGTCACAATAAATAAAGCATAGCTGTCACAAGCTAGAATGCTTTAGACCTCCCGTGAACTAGTTTCCTCTATGTGTGAAAGAGAAATGGAAAGTCAGAAATTTAGCTTTGGCATTGAATAAAATGAGACTTGTAGGTTGTACAAAAAACCAAGTCACTAAAAGTTAGGTATACAAAGTTGTAAATGTACAAGCAAATTAAATTCTCTCTCTTTCCCACATTCATTAAAGAGTGCAAAGATAAAGATCCTTGACATGTTTAAAAAAGCTGTGGGGCTCCTCACGGAGATAGGTTGTAAGAGATACAACGGGCCTCGTGGTTCTCAACGTTGAGAACCACCTTTCATCTCTTTGCAGAACAAGTTCCTTGTGGGGCCGAACAGAGTCAGCAAGTTATGAACAACTTGCAAAATCAATATTTTCTCCCAGCTTGCAATGCATCCAACATAGACGAGACGAAGATGAACTGCAGCCCTGAATCACCCCATCACTCTCGTAGAAAGCAGTTGCGGTTTCTTGTTGCTTCATTTGAAGTGAACTTAACCTTGTCATTGAGGATTGAACACCATTACTGTCGGCCAACATTTGAAAATATGCATTAGGAGCCCACCCTGCAAGGTCAATATGGAACGGACTAAGTTTAATATGAATCAAAGTCAAAATCATACAAAACATAATGAAATTGCAAACCCAACACAGGCATATAACTGCTTGTGCAGCTCCAGTAAAATTCTTTAAAATAGTCATTATACTAATCTTATTAATCATTAATGAAATTTTATTTAGAATATTCATTGTAACATTAAATGATAAAAATATCTTAACATAACTAAAAAGAATAACAGACTTACCGTCGGCAGCATTCGGATAAGGGAAGGATTGTAAGTAACAAAATGAAGCTACCGTAATTCCTGCATTATTAGGTTTTGCATCATGCCGTGTTGGGTATTACTTATGAACTTTTAAGGTTTCTGCTGTGCCACATTATGCTGTTTTTCTACCCGCGATTTTCACTGAAGATACTTCATTTGTCACTTAGGCCTTCTCTTTTCTGTTCTAATAACCGGAGTTATAACCGATGCAATCAAAGACGCTGTTGGTCGCCCCCAGCCAAACTTCTTTTGGCGGGTTTCCCTGATGGAATAGCGGTTGGTCTTCCTCATCCGTTTGTTTCCCTCGGTTTTAGTAAACTAAAGCTTGGCTTCGTGTTACACATTTCTCTAAATTTATTGGTGATATTTTGAATGTTCAGGTGTTTCATCCCGTCACGCAAGATGTTATCTGTCGTAGTGATGAGGCAGTTATCAAGGAAGGATACAAAAGTTTTCCAAGCGGACATACTTCTAGTAAGTCGAACTACAAATTCAAAATCACAGTTTGCAAAGAAATACTTCTAGAACTTTGCTTAAACACGACGGTATGCGTTTCTAATGAAAGAAATTTGTCCCTCGTTTTCACGCCAGTATCACATCATTTCTACGGTATTAATTCTGTTCCATTTGCACGTAACACAGCTCTGCTGCCTAATTTCAGTTCTGTTTACTTTAGCCTCTATGATTCTTTAGAGTTACTTTCTGAAATTTAGTTTCTACAGGTGTTCTATTTGTTTATGCCAGATTTAAAAACGAGTTGACCAATATGCTATGCAGTGACCGAGTTTAACAACCAAATTAGCACGTTATGTGTTCTAGTTCATGAAAATGATTCGAAAAACATGAAAAAGTAGTACATGAAAAATATGGCAAATGGCAACAGTACTGCATAAATCTGTAACAGGAATTAACGATTCGAAAAACATGACTAACGTTGGAGCAAAATTTCATCCAACACCAAATGAACGTTCCTGAACTAGAAAACAAGATTAAAAGAATGAAATAATCAAGAACGTTAAGCAATAATACAAGAAAACTCAAGAAAAACTTAAAAACAATATAGAAAATCCGAAGTCCGTTATAATTGCCTCGAGGCTTTGTATTGAAAATTATGTCTTATTCTTTTCCTCTCAATTTGAGAGAATTTGTATTATATTAGGAATAAAGGAGTTTAATTCTCCTATTAATTTGAGAGTTTATTCTCTCTTTAATTACAATGGAACCTTCATATTTCGGTGATTTGACATGTAATAAATCTAAACGTTTAATGTCTTTGATATTAAATATGGACAATTGAATTCCCTTTGTAAACTCCAATTAATTGTCAACTTACTCCCTTGTAAACACTTAAACGTCTCCTCTGATATCTAATATAACCTTAGGAAGACTCTTAATTGGGTGGACTTCTTCCTCATAAATAGGTACACATCTACCTAGATTGTCTCCTACCTTATAATTAGGTAGACTCCTACCTCGTAACTAAGTAAACTCCTACCTTATAACTAATAGGCTTCTACCTTATAACTAGATAGATGTCTATTTAGATGGACTCTTATCTCGTTATAGGTAGACTTATAATTATAATAGGTAAACTCCTACTTCATTACTTGGTAGGCTTCTACCTAAGTAGACTCCTACCTAGATTTGAGTCTACGTTCAATCCATTATTAATATCTTTTATATGATGATGAAAATATCACACAACAAGTAATATTATAAGAAATAAGTAGGGCTGTCTACTAAGTTGTGACAGCAGATACGAAAGTAAGAACTCACGAGAATCAACACTTACGGAACTGCTCAGAAAGGCACGGTGTCTTCTTTAAATGGGTATTTCAGATCAGCCATCATTTCTTCGCTCACAAAGCGGTGAAAAGGCTCTATAGAATTTGACATTATCTCAATCGCCACAAGGAGTAGAAGATCAATTAGCCAGTCATTGATATGCACTTTCACAATCTTTACTCCATGAGATCTTACCGTGTGAACTCCTATCGGAATATCTGTTATTTTTCCCACTAGAGAGTACAAAGAATCAGTTCAATCAGTAAATCACCAGGATGAATGAGAGGATAAGTGCTGGCTGCAAAGCAGAACGGAAACGATTGAAGCAAGCCTAAAAATACTAAATTATTTTCATGTCAGTAACTGCTAATCGCACCGAAGAACAGAAACATTTTGCAGACCATTTGAGGTTTTGTTTCAGTATGGTACAGAATCATTTTACCAGAAATGACAAAAACCGCTAATCACACCGAAGAATTGAAACAATCAGAGAACATAGCAATACGAAAACTTTTGCTTGTCACAAACAATACTCAAATTGATTCTTTTTGTCTATCAGCCTTGTCAAACTCACAAACTTCAGAAACTCCCAGAAAAGGGGGATCAAAAAGAAAACCTATGTAATAAACATGTTTTACGCTACATATTATTATTATTGTTTCAGCTGTTTAAGACAAATTGTTAATTATTTTTAACCTGGCATTAATTAGTCTTCAAACCACTGATGATTAAGCAGCACAATACAACTCTTGCCTCTCTCCAAGTAGAAATTGGTTTTAGAAGTTTTGGATGTAATATGTTGACCGATTATTATTGGTGGCGGAGCTACATCATAGTAAGCAGGGCACGTGCCCCAAATCATATTTTAGAATTTTGAATTTAACCTTTGTAAATTTTCTTTAAAAAAAATTGTAGAGTGTCCTATATCACAAGAAAAATTATAACCATGTCCCTGTTTAATAATCAAAATACATACTTATACATCCATCTACTAGAGAATTATCTCCAACATTTTTTCTAAATTATTTCATAGTGCCCATAGAAAAATTTTCTAGCTCTGTCACTCTGATTACAATAAAAAATAATCAACATGAAACGAAAATTCAACAAAAAAAGTAGGGAGTTCAAATCTCTTCACTCCCAAACTCCCAAAAATAGACAAAATATATTAAAATCATAGAAATAAAAGCAGGGTATGTTCCAACTTTCAAGGGAAATGGCCGCCATTCTTTAGCATTCCCATGTAACACCCTTTAAGTAACATTTTTTTTTTTTTTGAACAGTAAGTTTGAATAGAAATTTCAATTAATGTGATAAAACACTTTAAAAAGTTTGAATTATATTCCAACCTGTGATCCAAATGGGGCCTTAATATCACCCATGTCTCAGCACTTAAATAAAAACAGTTTTTGAAAGATATTGCATCCAAGTTCTACCCAAATTATACTCCAAACAAAGCATAAGAAGAGAGAGACGAATCAATCCACAAATAACAAAAGCATGAAAGTGCAATAAATATAACGAAAAAAATAATAATAATGAAAAATAAGAGAAGGAGAAAATTTAAGAGATCGGACGGTATTGAACATGTCGTTGTGGAGAGAGGTAAGAAAGCAAACCTTTGGTATCAGATACCTACGAAGAACCAAAGCGAAATGACGAATCTTCCAGTTTCTTAACATTCAGCAATGGCGATGAAATGATCAGATGAGAAGGAGAGTAGAGGCTACGTGGTCCGAATTCGGAGGATGGCAATCGGGCGGGTCTCTAATGGGTAATTCCCATTCGGTTGCCGGCTCATTATTATTATTATTATTATTTGAAAAGAAAAGAAAACCAATGTAATTTAATATTGATATATGGCATTAATGGTCTAAATTTTGGAAACTCTATTAAATGGGATAAGTTATTTACTGTAGTGGGTGTACTATGTCATCATGCTTACATGCTTTATTAAAATTTGATATTTGGACGCTCTGTTTATGTCAGTTTTATATAATTACATTTCTCTTTCTTAGTGTGTATCACATAAAATACTAACTTAAAATCCCCATTAATATTCTACTTAAATCTCTCATACTAAATAATTAATATTAAACTACTGTTTTTAATTTTGGAAATATTTTTTTAACACGTATGAATTTCTTAATTAATAGTCACTGTATCATTTTTTAATTCAAAGAAATTTACAATCGTATTTGTTTTGGAAGGAAACAATGTCTTCTCCTCCTTCCTTTCTTCTTCTTCTTCTTCTTCCTTTTTTTTTTTTTTCCGATTTTTTTTTATTTTGTCTTAAGGTTTCTTCTTCTTCTTCAATGAACGAAAACTTATGCTTTGTGAGATAATACCGTTTGACAAAGGCAAGATATATTTCAAAACCAATCCACTCACATTATATATAGCACAATTAATTCAATATACTTTTTCAAGATATGTTAAAATATATCACAAATTTAAGTATATTAAGGAAAAAAAATACAATCTCTGATAGACTTAAATTTGTGAAATATTTTTTTTAATTAAAAGTAACAATATATGAAGTCAATTAAATAATAGAAAACTTTTTAAGTCATTTAATATAAGAGCATTTATAGAGATTTTGACTGAACAATTAATGTAATACACATAAGAAAAGAGAAATAGAGTTAAAAAATAATTACATAAAAAATTCTCCAAATGTAAAATTTCTACTGGACAGATGTACCACATAAATACAATGGCATGATACACTCATCCCCTAAATAATTTCTCATTAGGTGGTTGTTTTTTGTATGTCAAGTATTAATGGAATTTTTTTTTAATTAGGTTTCGGACCAGTGCGGGTAGATTTTATGACAAGTTAACATAATAGTGGACATAGTCGTAAATATCCATGACATTTGTGAAATTTTTACTAAAATTTATGTGTTTGAAGGATACCGAAATATGTCATATAATTTTTTGTCAAAATATCATAAAATATTGGTAAAACATTGATATTAGTGAAACTTTGTGCAATTTTTACAAAATATCAGAAATTAACGTTGAAGAAATATCGGAACTTAAAGTGAAAACTTCAGTTTGGAAATTTTGGAAATTATAATTCACTATCTTTTTGAGTATGTTATTATTATCTTCTATTTTTAAAAATAAATGGTGAGAAATAGCAATTAGCAACTAACATGCTATAATTATCTTATAAAACAATAAAATAATAACGTAAAAAGGCAACACAGAGAAGCTGAGAGAATTTATACTTGTAGGCTTCTACAAACTTTGCACAATTTACTATTTATGAAAACACATTGGAATATATTAGCAAATCTACATTTTTCATGGTCGTAAATATAACCATAATATTTCCGAAATTTCCATCGACATTTCTGCATTTCAGAGGTGTTGAAATATATTTTAGGTTAAAATTTTTTCCATTAAAATCTCATAAAAATATCTGAAAATATTAGTGAAAATATCGACATCAAAAAACTTAATGTAATTTTTACAAAATATCAGAGAATTTCATAGAAGTATTGAAATTTTCAGTGAAAACTTCGGTTCAAAAATTTTGGATTTTGTAATTTGCTATCTTTTTAGCATGCTACAATTTTGCTCAAAACTAAAAGAAATAATAATAAAAGAAAAGGCAAATGAAAGACAAAACATAAAAGCTAAGAAAAATATAACATATCATGGTACCAATATTGCTTGAATTAGGATGGCATCTCAATCATTTTTTGAACCTCATGGTAATTCCTTTAGATATAAGATGTTCCATATTTAATACTTGTGTATTTATGTTTTTTTTTTTTCTTTATGTTTGTGTTATCCTAAAATATTAAATATATGTTTTGAAGCAAATTTCTATATTTTTCGTAATTTTCTCTAATATTTTCACTGATATGACTAATATCTCCGAAATTTCTGCATTGGACTCCACCGAAATCGATATTTTCATTCTTGCATATAGCATGTTTAAACCTCATAAGACTTCCTTTTAGTATTAAGATATATATGTATATATATATATATATAACATGTTTCTAATGCAAAAATTTATGTATTTTTGTAGTACTATCCTAAAATATTATATCTATATTTTAAAGTAAATTTTCATAATCTTTTTGATATCTCCACCTATGTCGATATTTCCATCTTTGATAGTGGTTTATATGTTTTCTCTCTTCTTTGAAGTGGTTCTTATATACTTCTTTAAACTTTATCTAAACTTTATCGTATTTTCTTTTAATTATTAATTTCATATGAGATTGTTAGATGATAAAGGATGTCTTGAAATACCAATTAATTCTTATTACCACCATTTATTATTAAAAAAAAATGGATTTTTGCCTTTGAGATCTTAAACTTCTGAATCTTCAACACTTAGATCCTTAATTTTAAAATTTGGACAATTAGATCCTAAATTCTCAGGTTTTTTTTTTTTTTGGGCCTTTTGGTTCCTAGAATTTGGAGGATTCCATGTCTTTAAACTCTCTCTCTCGCTCTCTCTCTATATATATATATATATATTTAGCATCTTGGATCCCGAATCAAAGAAATTGAACAATTAAATCCTTACGCTCCTATTTTCTCAAATTTTGTGTCAGGTTTTCCGTTCAAGGATGAAAATATCGGTATCAATGGAAACATACATCGATAGTCCAATTTTATGAAAATTACAAAGATATTTTCAATATTGGTGAAAATATCGGAAAAAATTATAGGAGTTACATAAACTTATTTTAAAATATATTCCTAACATTTAAGGATAACACAAATATTAGACATATACATAAATACACAAATTTTACATAAAAACATATTACGGCTTACATATCTTAATACCAAAAGGAAGTCCTATGAGGTTCAAACATGGTTGGGATGTCATCTTGTTTCAAGCAATGCTGGTTTTATGTAGGCCTGGCAATTCGTGTTAAACATGTCAATCGTGTCAGCCCATTTCTGGCCCATTTATTTTCGTGTTAAACGTGTCGACCCAATTATTAATCGTGTGGTCCAAACCCATTTATTACGTGTCGTTCTCGTGTCGTGTCACCGTGTCATGTACGAATAATTTGAAAATTCTAGCGAATAATTTAAAAATTCTAATATAAATGTGTTAAACGTGTTAATCGTGTCAGCCCATTTCCGACCCATTTATTTTCGTGTTAAACGTGTCGACCCAATTTCGACCCAATTATTAATCGTGCGGTCCAAACCCATTTATTACGTGTCGTTCTCGTGTCGTGTCACCGTGTCGTGTCCGAAATTGTCGGCCCTAGTTTTATGTCATGTTATTTGAATAGAGCTAAATAAAATTGTAAACATGCTAATATGCAGATTTGTTGATCTCTTCCCGATGCATTTTCATAAGTAAGAAATTGTGCAAAGTCTATAGAAGGCCGTGAGAATATATTCTCTTAGATTTTATGCGTTTACTTTTATTTTATTATTTATCTTTTTTTTATATAAGATATTTATAACATGTTAGTTGCTAATTGCTAGTTGTTCTCTCTCACAATTTATTTTAAAAATAAAAGATAATTATAGCATGCTAAAAAAGATAGTAAATGATAAAAATATGAAAGTTCATAACTTTCGGCCAATTGCATGCTCAAACTAAAATTTACATCAAAATTTCTAATACTTCTTGATATTTTATAAAAATTATGTTTTACTGGTATCGATATTTTTATAAACAATTCTCAATATTTTCCCGATATTTTGACTCAAAAAAGTATTATACTTTAAAGATATTTCAGTACCCTCAAACATAAATTTCGATTATGGATATTTATGACAATGTTTCAAATAAATGCCATCGCAACTCATACTTGTAGCTGGGCTTTCTTATGTCTTACATACCCAAAAACTTTTTTGCAATGGAAAGCTCACCAAAAGCTTGTTGTCTTTATAATGATTAAATGAAGGAAAATTATTATTTGTCGTTTATGTTCAATTAATTGTCATTATGCATACTTTACAAAAAAGACAAAATCCATAATTACTCTAAAAGCTAAGGCGCAACGAATACTTTAAATATTGAGTTATGATGGCATTCAGCGGAAAACATCAGGTGGACTAACATACGACAAAAAAAAAAAAAAAAAAAAAAAAAAAAGGAGTTTGAGACCCAGTTGTTTAAATCTTTCACGAATTAATTACGAAAATTCTCCTTTGATTACAACTCCTGTAATACTATACTTTTCGAATTTCAAAAAGTAACAATGAATCCTCTTAAATTATGTTCCGTTAACAGATTTAATCCTTCTAATAGTTTAAATAACGAAAATAGCATGTGTCAAGCATTCAAACAAGTGGCTGAGATATAAAATGTATAATTACTATTGTACCCTTATTCCAATGTGCACTTAAGTTTTTAGATTAAAAAAAATATAACAAAATAAACAGTAACCTTTAAAAACATAAATAAACTCATATATTGAAAACCAAAATAAACATCATATATGGAAAAATAAGAAGAAAAAAAAATACACACTAATAAAAAACCATATATTAGGGGTGGATACAAAATCCATTCATCTAATTCGTCCAGACACCTACATAATTATACATTATTGGAATGCACAAGAAAATTCTAAAATTAATATTACAAACAAACATGTTTATGTTTAATACTTGGATTTTTAACCATCAAGGAGTTCAACACAAACTGAACTTATTATATATAATAGAGATAATAATTTAAGGTTATGCTTTTTAAAGATATTGATGAAAATTAATGTGGAAATATATCCTCTCTCTCTGAGATACTAGGGGTTTCCCTTTACCTAAGACTTATGGTTTTCCATTGCATGCTAAGGACTTCCACTGCTACCGTCGACTTAGGACTTGGTCAAGGCACACCAGTGCGATGTTACCAGTGTTCTAGTCCGATGAAGCTGTTATTGGCAAGTGTGATCGGCGATTCGATGTCTTCGGCACGAATAGTATCAAAAGTTCCTAATTGAGAGTTTCTCAATCAGATCTAGCCAATGAGCCTCCCACAGTTTGGATCCAATGAGGCCTTAATGATCCAATGGTCAGTGTGGTAATCTCATACTCCCAATCAAGCCTGATTAATTTCCTCTGAGTTACGACACACGGCGAAGTGGTTGTTTTACATAGAGCAAGAATTTTACAATCGATGTTATTTTATATCAATGCTTTGTTTTTGTGCTTTTGTTTTATTTTGTAATAAATAAGGTAGTTCCCTCACCTTCGATTTGTATTTGGGTGTGTGATCCAATCGAGATGTTGTCCGGCATCTGTCTGTTGGTTCATTGTATTATAGCTGGCTAGATGGAGTTTGTTGCATCATTTATGCTGCGAGTAACTTTTTTTCTAAAGATCGGAATATTCTATCAATTGTAGATTTTTTTTTTTAAAGAGCTTTGTATATAGATTATAGAATTGTCGAGAAATTCAAGAAATTTCCCCATCACCGGTGTTGGTTTATATCCTCTTCATTGAGTTTTTCATTTTATATTCATGGAATTAATCTTTGTCGAGAGTTGGATCTCTTGTACCATAAAGTGGTTTCGTCTCTGAAATTGATGTTTGTGTCCCATTTTAATTTGAATGATAATTCTCAAAAAAAAAAAAAAAGATGTAGATGAAAATGTACACGATATTGTCCACAATTAAAGAACAATTAATCTAGAAATCACCCTAATTACACTAGCGGAATCAGATATTGGAGCGGGCTTATTAAAAGATACATCTCATAGGCCGATGGTTGCTTTACGATAGAAAAGCTTCAAAATTGAAAGAATAGAAGGGAAAGTACTTACAGAAATTTAAATAAAATTATACTAAATATACAAAAAAAAAAAAAAAAAAGATTATATGACACTGGGTGACTCTAAATCATTAATTGGAAACTGTTCAAGAGGTTCGCCATCTATATATGGGCGCTAAAAACGGACTAATTAAACTAAAATAAACTAAAACTTGTGTCATGTTGATCAAGATAAGAGAATTTGTATTATGTTTTATGAAAAAAATGGTTATTTGGGTATTTTCTCAAGAAAAAATTATAACTACAATAATGATACTAACAGTATGTAATGATTATGATAATGTATGGACGTACATTCTTCCACTATATTCGCATTGAAGCATTAATTAGTTGCAAGGAATTTTTTTATCATTGAAGGAACTTTGATTTTGTAACTCAGCATGCATGTGACTAGCAAACTAGATTTCCCATAAAAATAAAAATTAAAAAAAAAAAAAAAAAACTCCCTAATAGTTTAATCCAGATATGTTGGACCTGGCTAAACAAACTGATCATAAATTAAACAAACAATGAATGGAGGTCAAGAGAAAAGGACAAAATATACAAATGAAGAAAGTGAGAATTGAGAGAGGAAAAATGCTGAATATAAACAATAACCACTAAATGACAAAATGAAACTCTGAATTCACTCTTTATTGAAATGCGATATACAATTTACCGCGGAAAAAATTAACGTCAAAAGTAGGGATGCACATGCGGACAATTTGGCAGTATACATTTACGACAGGATGGTTTTGTAAAATAGTGGTTTGGGACAAATTCAAACCGCAACCACCCATTATAACGGCTAGCATGACGGTGGACAGTTTGTGGGCAATCTACAGGTGGTTTGAACGGCCTTATTAGAAATATTATGTAAAATATTTGTTATTTAAAGGTAATTTTGTGGCTTAGTAAGTTTAGTTTAATTAATTTACTAACTTTTAAACTAAAAAAAATTATAAAATATCAAACACCATTCATATTTAAAAAAACCCCAACATACATATAACAGGAAAAATAAGTAATAAATAACGGACAAAGCGGTTTATATAAAAGGGGAATTTTCGGACAAACTCAAACCGGGATCACCCATTTCACATGGTAGGGAAAGCAATTTGAAAACTTTCTTTGACAAGTTGATGACGTGGCATAATAATGACGAGACACAGAAGTGTAATTTGGTCAGATGAGATGGTTTGGCCCTTTTTGGTGCACCCACCCTTCGGGTAAATAGTATGGATTAAAATTCTTTCCACCAAAAAAAAAAATAATAATATGGATTAACATTTCTGGATGTATACTAGTGTAACCATTATTATATCTATATATACGTATAGGTGCGTGTGGGGAAGTAAATAATTAGTATCCTACACTTGCTCCTTGTGTTGAGATTTTAAGTTACAGCTACCTCGTATCTGAAGGAGAAGCAAAGTGAAGAGGACTTTGCCTTAAATCAGCTTATCACCAGAACCACAGCAGCCAACTGAAATGGCAGCGCTAAAATCACGCACGAGTTTCAAGGTATACGCACGTGATTGGGTTCAATTTTCTGTAAAATTCACAAGTCTCTCTTCCCCTACTGTTTTTTGGGACTATACCCCCCCTTATCACTTGGATCTATAACCCCAAATTTTAACAAGCTTCCAGCTCATACACGTTCACCACTAATCCAAGTACAAGTGTATTTTGTTTTCGTTTATTTTAAAACAAGTAATTTTTAAAGAAAGTATTCAGCAAAGAGCATTTGAATGAAAGCAAACTCTCATGAAAAATTAACAATAAAAGTGAGTTCAAATCTACTGTCTTGCTTCTAT
This sequence comes from Ficus microcarpa, assembly GCA_025413485.1. NCBI lineage: Eukaryota > Viridiplantae > Streptophyta > Magnoliopsida > Rosales > Moraceae > Ficus > Ficus microcarpa. The sequence goes on along the minus strand of CM046380.1, from coordinate 12,995,739 downwards.
TAAAATTTTAAATTATTTTTAATATTTTTAAATTTTTAAAGAATATGCTTCGGTTCGGATTAATTTAGTAGAGAAGTGCTACTTAGTAGTAGAAACTTGGAGAGACGGATAGAGGGGAGACTCTATCATACCTGCTAACTCCTCGGATGAGAAGTAGGTTCCAGAAACTCTTGTTTTAATGCCCAAAGATAGGCCTTATCAAACCTTTGAGCGAACTACTCATTGCTTACCTGCCCCAACTCAAGGAGGGGCATTTGGTTCGTGTCGTGCTATTACCTATGGGGCGGATTCGTTCACGTCGGATTTACTGCCCACGGGTGCTATCTTAGACTTTTAGAGGGAAGGGGATATAGGAGTTGGAACGCTTCTTTGCCACATGGCTCCGCTACGACTCATCAACCAAGGGACTAATGCTTGCCTGACATTCTAATGGCCAGACTCCTTGCCATATCCTTCTTTTTTTAGAAAATTCTCAACACCCGACCTTCGCTCGCTTAGTGATTGAGAAGACCGGGCAACTTCCTTAGAAAAAAAAAAAAAAAAAAAAGACCAATATTTCATTCTGAAGAACATCTTTGATCGTTCTGAGACCATTCTCATTCAGGGTCATAACAAGCTGTTGAGTGATCGGAATGTTAAGTTTAAGATATATATACTAAATACAGAATGGAGGGGCATCAAGGAAAAAGAAAATAGGGACAACAAATATATTATCGAAGCTATATCAACCGAGGACTTATACTTTTTTTTTGTTTTTCTTAAAGGAATTCTGATAATCTTTTTTAAAAGAAAAAAATATTCGTAATTTTTAATCCACGAGAATCATTATGAAACGGAGAATTATACCAGTACAATTTCCTTGTTGACTTTGCTCATGAATGCAATTCATGAACTTGAATTTTATGGGAAGGTATGAAAAGATAACTTAAATATGTAATACACAGATTTTAATCATTAGATCAAATGAAGAAAAATAAAATAGAATTGCGAAATTCGATATGAATCTTACCATTGAAAACTATTGCCGACTAGTATGTTTTCACTTTTCATACATTATCCAAGCAAATCTCCCATTTTTATCCATAAATTATGATCAAACGTCTTTCCAACTTCATAATAAAATATTTTTAACTAATCCAATTGACTTGTGACAGGTCCCTTTTGGTTTATTTCCATCAGCAAAAGTTTGGGTTAAGATTGTTGTTTTTTATTTCCTTTCTTGATAAGAAAGGAAATAAAAATTAAAAATTAAAAATTAAAATTAAAATTAACTATTGCCTAGATATGGAACTATCTCATGGTCAAATTGTTACTTTACAAGGCTTTAAAAAGCAACCCATTATCTTATCTCTTTTTTTTTTTTTTTTTCAGAGAAATGTATTGTCCAATCCTATTCTGCCACGTGGTACAAAGGAGCTGAAGAAAGGGCTCTGGTTTACAGCGGTGGAGGGGCCAATGAGCAGACAAAAAAAACTCCCTAATATTTGTTTATTAAGGGGAACGGTCAAAGGAGAAGAAGAGAAGGAAAAAACATGTGTGTGCACTTTTCACAAAGCTCAAGCGTTCCAATTCCAAACCCAACTCGAACGTCGTAAAAAAGGGCTAAAAGCTGGAGCCAACAAACAAACAAATCAAAAGCAAAACCATGATGACAGCTCGTATACAACCAGACATGGTTGCCCACTGGCGTCTAAGGTAGAGTCTGAGTGAGTGGTAGGTGTTTGTGAATGAGTTTAATTTAAGATTTTTAAATTTCAATAATAATTTTTTAGAAAAATAAAAAATTTTCAAAAAAAATAAAAATTATAATAAAAAAAATACAATTTAATTCAAAATGAACTAATATGCAAGTAGCCTTCACAATAAAAACTCCTTTCTCTTTCAGTTTTAGTCTCTTCTTCTTTAACTTAAAAACACACAAATAATAATAATAATAATAATAATAATTCACATCATAATTCACACTATAAAAAGCTTCAACTTCCAATACACCACTTTTCACAACATCTCCCACAAGGAAACCCCAAGTCTCTCCAATTCCAATGGACCCACCACCACTTCCACCCCTCCCCAGCCCCACAATCACAACTCCCACTCCCACCACCACCGGCACCACCTCCACCACTCCCCCCTCCACCGCTACCGCCTCCACCGCAGCCGCTGCCGCCGCTATTCAGCACAACTACCCCGACTCAGTCGACTCCTCTCCCCGCTCCCGCAATGCCGAGGCCTGGGTTGACGAGCATCTACCGCCTGTCCCGGGAGCCAAACTCCGCGTGATGTGCAGCTACGGCGGGCATATCATCCCTCGCCCGCACGACAAGTCCCTCTGCTACGTTGGCGGCGAAACCCGCATTGTCGTTGTCGATCGCCATTCCTCTCTTTCCGACCTCTGCACCCGCCTTTCCCGTACCCTCCTCCATGGCCGCCCCTTCATTCTCAAATACCAGCTTCCCAACGAAGAGCTTGACTCGCTGATATCGGTCGCCACTGACGAAGATCTCGAGAATATGATCGAGGAGTACGACCGCACCGCAGCGAGTTCGCCTCTCAAGCCTTCTCGGCTGAGGCTCTTTCTCTTCTTCGTCAAGCCCGAAACCGCTGCTTCAATGGGGGCTCTGCTCGACGACGCCAAGTCCGAAACTTGGTTCGTCGACGCGCTAAACGGGTCGGGTTTTCTCCCCAGGGGGCTGTCAGATTCCGCGGTAGAGGATTGCTTGCTGAGCCTCGACAGAGTCCGCGCAAGCGACTCGTGTAATGACTTGGAAGCTCAAGGGAACTCATTGGGGGAAAACAACAAACAGGTGGTGAGCATGGGCAAAAGTAACAGTAGCCCCCTTGACACAGTGCAGTACTCGTACTCAATATCGGACTCGCCGTTTGTGGAGAACAATTCCTCATTTGGGTCGTCTTCGTCGTCGCCGTCGATGTCGAATCTGCCGCCGGTTCGGGTTCGGGTCGAGGAGCAGAAGATGGTAGGAATCGATGAACAGTTTGCGCATATAAACTTTGCTCCTCCGCCGTCTGTGGTTAATCCTGTGGCTCCTGGGACTGGGGTTTCTGTTGCTCAGGTTAATAATCCGGTGCTTGTTTCTGGGGAAAATGTGAGTAGTAAGGTTTTGTCTGATGATGAGAGATCGGATCACGGAGGCGGCGGCGGTGGCGGTGGCGGTGGCGGTGGTGGTGGCGGCACGCCTGTTGTTGGCCTTCGTAAGCCTCCGTTGCCCTTGCAACCGTTGGTGCAACAGAAAGGTGGCGGCGGTGGTAACGGTGCCAGCGTCGGCGGCGGTGGTGGTGGCTATAGTTTGCCTTCGCCGGATTCTGTTGCTAGGTATTCTCTCGCTGTCCTTGATTTAACTTTTTACCTTAGTAGGGTAATTTCTTTTTTTTTTTTTTTTTTTTCTTTACAATCTACGTTAATATTTAACTCTGGTTTGGTTGATTCATTTATTGGAATTTTAAAATTATAAATAATTGATTTTTTAAAAATTAATTAAATTTTTATAAAAAGGTAAAAATTGAGTTGATTTTTTTAAAGTCATAATTGATGAATCAAATAAATCATTAATTTTTTTAGAATAGTGTCAAATATATCAATTTTAATATTAATTTTTTGAGTATCAATTCACTTGTTTTTTTTTTCTTTGTTAGAATCAATCAATTGATTTGGTAATATTTTAACCACTTTCTAATAAAAAAAAAATGACAACTCATATATCATATAAATTGATACTCAAAAATTAGGATTAGAGTTAATATTTCTGATATTTTTCTTTGATAATTTATCTTTTAAACTTTTAATTTTGATAATTTATTTCTTAAATTTATAACTTCTTGTAAGATATATTACATTTAGCTTAACCTTTTGTTAAATTGCATTGGTCACAAACAGTTGACTAACCAAATGCAAAAAAAAAAAAAAAAAAAAAACCTTTTAGATTAAAAATTTATATAGATATAAACAAATCCCAGTAGAAATGTTTAAAGTGCTAATCTTAACATGACAAATGCATAATAATTTAGAAAATTCAAGAAGTGAATCGTCAATGTTAAATTTAGGAACCACAACGCCACGTTACGAAGTAAATAAAAAATGTTCCTGTTTCACCAAACTTTTCTTTCTCCTCTGACTCTGTTTACCTTGTGCCCTGTCGTAACCTCAATCTTTTTTTTTTTTTTTTTTGAAATGGAGAAAGAAACTCAATCTAGTATTTGTTTGAATTGCAGGTATGAACCTAAATTTTACATATCAATTTTATCTTTTTTTATAATTAATTTTTAAAAATTCAATTAATTTCAATTTAAAAATTTTATTTCAATGATAATGAAAAAATTAAATGTGAATTTTGGATAATTTGTTTGACATGATTTTTACAGTTAGATTTTTTTTCTAAATTTCCTATAAGTTATCAATTTTTTTAAAAAAAATTAACATGATTCATATTGTGTGTATCACAACTGTCTTAAAGAATTCTCTATGAATTATTGGCGGCACTTCTACAACACTAACTTCTAACTTTAATTATTATTATATGAAAAAAAAAAAACTTTTAACTTTAATTTTGGTTACAAATAAATAGGACTCGCTTCAGATAGATCTATACGCCATCACATATGATTGGATGATTTGTTAACAAGCCTTATCGGTGGTGTTTGACTATGAACCATAAACGTAACAACTTTCTCGGAAAAAAATAAAAAATAAACAATAAATCGTTACAAACTTACTATAATCTCTTTATTATTGTTTCTTTTCCTAGTAGTGTGAAAGAAACGATACTATAGTGTTTTAGCACCTCTTTTAAGTTAAAACTTGACACTAGATTCTTACCGTCCGGATTTATAGTTCGTTCATTAAAGTTGTGTCTTGGTGGTTTGTTTATTTTCCTAGGTTTGTGTCTAGCCTTTGTACTATAAGGTATCGGTCGAAAATTTCTATTAATTATAGAGGTTTTATTAAAAAGAACTATATATGTGGTCAATATTTGTGTGTCGGGGAATTTTTCCATTTTTAGACATCAAGCATACGTTTTTTTCCTTTAAACATTATTAGATTTCACTAATCAAACCAGTCTCAATTGAAGGTCGTGTCTTGTTTGATTTGTTTTGTGTTGGTGTGAATGCTATTCTCTCTCTCTCTCTCTCCCCCTCTGTCTTAAGTTAAAACTTCGACATTGTTAGAGAGCAAGGAATGGTGGTCATTCAATAACACGTTGAAATTATTGACATCCATTCAATTCTTTTCTCTCTACAAGTTTTCTAGTTAAGGAAGAACTTTCCAATAAAAAAAAAATTTCTAGTAAAGGGCTGAAATGTTAACAATTGGTCTGTTCTTGTTTACTAGTGACACTAGCATCTCATCTGCAAGCTCCCTCTCAAAACCAATGTACTACCAAGACCAACTCCATCCTCCACCTAGAGAAACCAGAGCTCCTCCCAGCCCAGACACAAGAAACAACGACAACTCCGACCCTGGCCCCGCAACCCAATTTCAACAACATGCTACAGACTCCAGCTACCTCCTCCATCCCCACCTGGATCAACATCAACATCATCACCAGCAGCAACATCAACAATACATTCAGGCCGGCGCCCATTATATCCACCACCCCACAGCTAGTCCTGTCCCGATGTCACCGTACTACCAAGTTTATCCTCAAACACATCAACAATTTCATCACCCAATTGATCAGCAATATCCGGTCTATGTAATGCCGGTTGCCCCACAAACACAGCAGCCATACAATATGCCTTTGCAATCCAACATAGCAGACACAACGACAGTGGTCGCCTCAAGTCGGCAGCTTACACCTCCAAGCCCTGCCTCCGGGATTCCTCCTGCTTACCCTGCAAAGGCAGCTTCCCCTACTCTACCCGACATGGCTGCATCTGGTGTTTACAATGCCGCAATGGCATCAAATGCTCCTTTGGTTCAGATCCCTCAAAACCAATTTCAGCAAAATTACATGGGATTCTCTCAAATGCATCATCACCCTTCTCAGTCCATTGCCGTTCCTTCCTCTGCAGCGGCGAATTACACTTACGAGTATGCGAATCCTCCTGCTACTGTGGCACACGAGCAAGTTTTCTACACGCAGCATCTGGCTGCTGCACCGTTGCCTTCTCAGTATCAATCGATGACTCCCGCCGCGGCTATAGCCTTGTCGGAGGCTGCAAAACAGCTGCCTGCAGATAATAACAGCCCTCAACAGCCGAACAGAACCTCGTAACCATTATAATCGCGCAGGAAGAGAATGAATAAGAAGAATTTTTGTTTGGTAAAGTCGCATTTGGATTTTTTTTTTTTTTTTTTTTTTTTTTAGTTGGGATCTCTCTATATCTTTGAATTGTTGTTAAAATTATAATCTTGTATTACAAACTGGATAATAAAAGGACATCGGTTTCTTCTCCTTTCTCTGATGTGCCTTGCTTTCTGCAATTCCTTTTTTCAAATTTTCAATCCACCCTAACATGTTCCACACAGTTGAAGCTTTGTAAATGATGATAAAAACATGTGGATCCAAACCAAGTCACGTGGTCGCCGGCACGGACGCCATTTTTGGCGGGGTCCTACCGGCAATCTAAATTCAGTTGAATATAAATTTCGAGCCACACGAGGAAAATGTTTCGTGATTTGCCTTTCTCATTGTAATGTTGGTGTTGCTTTTTGGCATCATACGCAACAATAAGATTGTTTATTCAGGCTCCATTTGGAATAATGACTGAAGTTTTGTATATTGGAATCAAAATGTGTTTGGTTAAAAATATAAATTGAAAAATGAACTGCAAGATAACAAATATGATAAAACTTTAAATGTAATTGGAAAAAATAAATATGTAGTATGAATCCTGTTGCGTTACTCTCGTTATTCTGTTTAATTCAAAAAAATAATCTTAATTTTAACCTAAAATAAGAAAGTTATAAACTTTTAAAATTTAAAGTTTTTTACAAATAGAAGAGAAAGAAAATAAGACGTAGATATGAGAGTTTCAGAGTTGAGTTACAATATTTTGTTCAAAAATGTTGCTCCAATAACCCCTTGATTATGGATGAATATGCTGCGCTCCTAAATTTTAGTCATTCTCGATTAGTCTACAATTTTAAAAACTTTCACTTCGTTTTTTGAATTTTGAAATAGTTGTCATACTTAATTCTTAGTAATAACATTCTCGTTAATAACACACTAAAAGATAATGATAATTCTCGGTTAACATATTTTGTTTTAAAAATTATTAGGAACAAATGGAAAAGACTATAGAATTATACTAACTCCTTTTTTTTATATGTTTTAAATAAAACTTCAGAAAAAACGAGTGGGTGAAACTTTTTAAAAAATTCAAAAAGTAAAATGGAAGTTCTTAAAGTTTAATTGTGTTGATAGTGGATGATATGGCGCACGTTAGCGGGTTTAGTAATTTATCTTATTTATTTAAATAAATATTGGTTATTAGTTAGATAACGAACTAAGTAGGTTTCTCGGCTAGGTAGTGAGAAAATGGTTTATCTAATAAATAAGACTTATTTCTCAACAAACAGATAAAATCTCATTAAGAAAAAATACATTAGTTTGGCGCAATCATTTGTATATATTTGAGGGAATCCATTTGAATGGTCATTTTGAATATGTGTATGTTAAAAATAATTGTAAATAAAACATTCAAATGTTATTTCGGTCTTTTATTATTAAATGACAAAAAGCCCTCTTAGAAAATTTACCTCCTTTGTGATATATAATCTACAATGATAAATTCTAAAAATTATATCAGATGTCATTTTTTCATCTATACCATATCTTTTCAAATAGCTACTTCCCAATACATATTTAAATATTATTGTTTAAATGCTTTGCTCGAAATTTTAACATCCAAACCCCAGTTCAGATGACAATTCAAACGTTTTTGTTCAAAATTTTTTATTCAAATATTTTCACTTCAAATGTTTCTACTCAGGGGCTTCCTCTAAAAGGACCCGTAATATCTTTCTCCCTCCCTCTACTTTCATGTTTTTTTTTTCTCCCGAGGAGCTTTTGTGTTATGAAACTCTGTGGGTATTCTAATAATACTCATATATGGCGAGCAAGTAGACTGTGACCATCATATTATGAAATTGCCAGATGAAAATTGTTCCAACGGTGTTGTTCGTGGATCGAGATTTTTACCGTGGTGGACACTTCCGTCAAGTTGACTAAAAAAGAATGATCTTAAAATCAAATAAAAATAATCTTTTACATTGTTTATTTATTACCGACATCATGAAGAATCTATGAACGTGCATGGCTGTGATCTAGATCCATTTAGAAAAATAAGGCGAAGAATTGTTTTCCGAGAATTCATATACGGTCCAGACAAGCTCTTTTGACCAACAGAAACAACATGGGGGCTGATCTTAATTTTAAACTTTAGGGCCCATTTCAAGTTTCAATTTAACTATAATTAACTTGTATTTTTTTATATTAATTTTTATCTTTTTTTTTTAAGTCAACAAAAAAAATTATAATTAGTTTTTAAAAAGTCAATCAACTTTAATTTAAAATTTTTATCTCTAACCGGCGAACCAAACATAAACTTAAGCATCAATATTCAATACAAGAATGAATCTACCGGCCCCAAACAGTTCTTTCAAACAATTACCGTTTAGTCCATGGTCCATTAGATAGTCAGTGTAAGGCCAGAAATTAGAACACATTAATTCGCTCGTTCCCATTCTTCACCTAAAGTCTCTGCTACTTGAACCCCGTCAAGTAGACTCCATGTCCTCCGGTTAAACCGGCTTGATTTGCATGAATTTTTCCACAAAATGTTGAATTTGCAAACAAGATTATTAGATTAGATGAAGATAATTCAAAATAAGACACCAACGAGAAATTTTACAAGATAAGGAAAACGTAGAGATTAGAAGAGTTGTTTATTTATTTTTTATTACGGCCACTTGACATGGGGATAAAGTCATTAATTCCTCTTAATAAATTATAAAAGATTCATATGTTATGCAAAATTTGAAGTTATTTAAGCATGCCACCGAAATTATCTCTTAAAATTATGTATCTTGTTTCAAACAAAAAAAAATTAATGCAATGATTGACTCTATGATTACTTGTTTAAAAATATCATTGCAAATATAATCCAGAGATAATTTTACGCAAGATTCTATAATAAGATATATAATTTGAATTCCGTCTCATAATTTTAAAAAAGTAATAATAAATTCTTAAAATTAGATTAATAGATAATTTTTAAACACTTATTTAAATAAATGACCGATAATTTTTTATTTACCAAAATAATCCCTAATCAGTAATCAATTACAATGGATTAATGAAAAATACATACTAAAATTTATTAATCACTCATCAATCGTCATCAAGTGTTAATTGGATTCACTAATTATTGTAGGAAAAAAAAAAAGAGTAAACTCTCCAAACCGACTCTATGGAAGTGTCCTTCTCAGTTCTCATTTTCTTAAACCCACCAAACGTCCAAACCCCCGTCCCTCACTCACACACACTCAAGTCTCCATTAAGTGGAGGACTGAGTCTGAAACTCACAAGTCTTCCCCCATAAACCTCCCACCACATTGCCAATGCCTCTGAATCTCCATCTCCAACACCTTCAATGGCAGCTACTTCCATCTCTCTCCTCTCTCTCTCTCCAAATCTCCCCACCACCCTCTCCTCTCCCTCTCTCTCTCTCCCCATTTCCCGTACCACCAACTTCAAGATCGTTTCCTGTCTCTCAATAAAACAACCCCATGACCCCAGAACCATCCCATCCCAAAACGACGCCGTTGTCTCTCTCCGCGTCGCCTTCGCCGGGGGCGGCACCGGCGGCCACATCTATCCCGCCGTCGCCATAGCCGACGAGCTCAAGCGCACCAACCCCACCACCCAAATCCTCTTCCTCGGTACCCCGGACAGCATGGAAAGCACCGCCATCACCGCCGCCGGTTACGCCTTCGAGCCCGTCTCCGCCGTGCGATTAGCCCGCCCCGTCCTCTTCTCCCTCCAGAATCTCCTCCTCCCCTTCCGTCTGATCAAATCGACCCTCCAAAGTTTCTCCAAACTAAGAGACTTCAACCCCCATCTCGTCGTCGGAACCGGCGGGTACGTCTCGTTTCCGACTTGCCTGGCCTCGGTTTTTCTCAAGGATACGAAGCTCGTGATTCAGGAGCAGAATTCCGTTCCCGGAGTGGCGAACTGGGTTCTCTCCCACTTCTCCGACGTCGTCTTCGTCGCCTTCAATTCGACCGTTGACTGTTTTCCCAAGAGAACTAAGTGTGTGGTCTCTGGTAATCCGGTGAGGCTGTCGTCGAACTGCGACGGCAGCGTGTCGAAGGCGGCGGCGATGGCGAGGTTCTTTCCGAGGTCTCGGAATGCTGGCGACGAGGAGGCGAAAGTGGTTTTGGTTCTTGGAGGGTCGTTGGGAGCCAATGCTGTGAATATTGCAATGTTGAATGTTTATTACCAGATGTTAATGGAAAATGAGAAGCTGTTTATCATTTGGCAAACAGGGGTTGAGGCGTTTAATGAGATGGAGAGCCTTGTTAAGAATCATCCCAATTTGCATTTGACACCGTGAGTATTTGCTTTTCAAAATCTGCCGAATTACTCATGTTATGATCTTCTTCGTCCTTTTAGCTTATGTTCTTCATGTTGCATTGAAACCAAAGATTGTCAAATTCTTTCAATGCTTAGAATTAACACTGCTTAGCTTTTGATTTGCCTCTGACCCTTAGGGACGCTTCTGATTCTGTTGGTGCTTGAAATTATCTTGTTTTCTCAATAGTATTATATCTCTAGAGTTGATAATTTTATATGAGGAACTACCAAACTCAAACACTAGCTTCTGTGAGCTGAAAAATTGGTTTGGATTTTGTGTATGTTGGCATGTTGTTAATGATTCATTTGCCGTGCACTTATAGACGCAAGTGCGCAAGAACGGTGCGAAAATGTCTTGTCGTGAAAGTGTTTTGGACTTTTGGTGTGAAATCTTGAGGCGACATCTTTTATGTCTTCTTTCTATGTTCGGCTTCAGATTAAGACACCCTTCTAAATATTCTCACGTTGGTTGCTCTTATAAATCTCCTAGTGGTGTGGGACATTGCTTCTCTGTAGCCATTTCCATCCTTTTAAAGTCACAAATTGCACTAATGATTAGGAGTTGACTTTCAGTACATAGCTAAGAAGCTAATCAACAAGGTAACAACACTGTACTTTGGTGAAATTCATCAAATTAGGCCTAGTTACCTTGGTAACTGAGTTTATATTATGACTTTAAAGTTCTCATCACACTTGTTTTTTACCTTCGTGTTCCTGTTCATCTTCCAAGATCGGTTTTTTTCAAACTTTTGCAAACCTTTTTTCCAATTGAATTTTGAAAGTTAGTCCCTTTTTGTTTGTTTTAAACTGACAAAACTTACAAATAGCAGTCTCATCCTATCTAGCATGATGCAATGTCACTGTGTGCGCTCATATATTTGTGAAGCTGACATAAATCCATTTAGTGAAGGTTCATGCATTCTATGGATTTGGCATACTTTGTTGGAGATCTCGTCATTTCCAGAGCTGGTGCGATGACTTGCTCTGAGATCTTAGCCCATGGAAAGCCTTCCATCCTGGTATTTTCTATTTTCTTTGTCTTAATTATGTGATATCAGAGCTATTTTCCGTTTCCTTGCTATACAACATCACCCTGCATTGCGATTTCTGTGTTTTTAATTTTCATTATGTCCAATTTGGTTGCTTCAGATTATTGAGTAAAAAGGAAGATGATTTTTCGCCTTTTGACTTTGTAGATTCCATCACCAAATGTTGCTGAAGGACATCAATTCAAAAATGCTTCTTTAATGGCAGATTTAGCGGATGCGAGAATTATAATCGAAGATGAACTCGATTCGACCACCCTGAAAAATTCAATTGAAGAGTTATTAGGTTTGTAAATGTTGCATCTGTTGCTGTTGTCGCAATTAGAATCATGCTTGTTAATAGTTCTGCATTGTCAAAAATGTCTGTAGGTAGGTCAAATTCTCTACATACTTCTATAGCGTTAAAGATTCAAAGGACCAAGTGAAACAATGCTTGTCTATTATAATTCTGAAGCATCTTATTTAAGTGTTTTATATCTGTGCTAGGAAGTCCTTTTTCTGATAATTTGTAGAAGTTCATTCACGGACATTGGTATACACTTTACTTTGAAAATACTATTAGCTGAAATGAAAAGTCAGAACATCTCTTTAGCATCACAAAAACCAAGCAAAAAATGCTCATCTCCTTCACTTTCAAGCCGTTGATCTGCTAACAGAAATTAGAGGGGAGAGGAATGGTAGAGGCTTAGCAAATCTAGGGCTCCCACTTAAACAAGAATCATGTGTTTGAAGCCCTCAAGCCACTAACGTGGATGTTGAAACATGCATTTAAGACTTTTGAGACTGCGTTTCTTAATTTTGCGGTAGAAATATGCAGCACAAAGTTTTCGACAGCAATGATACAATAGATGCATCAGTTGATGATATGTAATTGTTTGAGATGCAAACTTTCTGCTTTTCTGAATCAAAAAAGTACATCATTTGGTGTCTCATGTCCTTGTGCTATGAATTCATTTACAGACTTCTTTAACAAGTTCTACTTGTAGTTGGTATTGTCTATTGTAGATGAATATGGAAATTTCATTGCAGAGGATCGAAATAGATCTTTTGATCCAACACTATCTAACAATGATAAATCCTTGATTGCCTGTGTTTTAGGGGATGAGAAAAAAATGGCAGATATGTCCGAGAGGGCTCTGAAAGCTGCAAAGCTTAATGCCTCTGCAGAGATTGCACAGCACATTCTTTCACTAGTCGACTTGTCAAGGCCCAACAAGCAGCAATAGATCAAGCTGGTTGTTTGCTTCATTCGTGACTCGTGTGGAAGGTTATCGTGGTTTAGTAGATTTGGTTGACAGGAAATCCGATGTTTCACAAAAGTACGGCGAAGCATTTGTTGGTGGGCATTGTTGCAATAAAGCCGTCGAGTTCTCATTTTCATTTTCCTTCTCTTGATCTATTCTAGCTTTAAGAAAACAGGGAATTTTTAATTTCCAAAACCTTCTCTAGAAAATGAAATAAATTTAGGAAAGATGCTTAACATAAGATGCAGATGGAAGTAGCAGACCCATTGGCTTTCCTACAGAAGAATTGTTACCTGTATTGAGACAGATCAGTCATTTTCATGAATGTACCTGGCAAGTGAAAAAAAAAAAAAGGTGTAAATTACGATACCCGACAGAGTTTCCTTTTTACAAGGTACTAAAGTAATTTGATCACATGTCAATAGGCCCTATAGTTTTCGTATCTTAACAGACAAGTTATGCTTTTGGTTTCTTGTCTTCATCGCAAGTTATCTGTGGCGGATCCACAACATTCCAAGTCATCATAGAAAAAGACGTCGTTGTCCTACATCTTTACCCCCCAAAAAAGGTTTTTTTTTTTTTTTTTTTTTTTTTTTTTAGTCATTGTCCTACATATTTAAGGGTAAAGCTATGGCTATGATAAAGTCATTTTATATACCCTATTAATGGAATTCATTTTTAAACTATTTAGATATAATTAAATAGTTAAAATGTTATTTGGGTATGGTAATTATTATGCATTTTACCTTACAATAGTATTAGACTAAGAAATTAAAAAGTAATTAAAAAATTAATTTAAAAAAAATCCACCTTCACCAGTGGAAGGTTGGGGGAAGGGGAGGTTTCCGTTGCTAGGGTTGGAAAGGAGGGAGGGACTAGGTTGGTCGGCGTCAGCAGGGGGTGGGGTCGATCTTATTGGGGGGAGCGGGGGTTTGTTGCCGGAGTCGGAGGGGGGGAGGCGAGGCAGATCTGACTTAGGGAGGGGGGGTTTCATCGTCGGGGAAGTCGCCATCGTCAGGAAAAGGAGTTTAAAAAGTTTTTATTCATTAATCTATATTAATATGAGGTAAGGCGTATTATAGTTATCATACACAAATAATATTTCATTCGTTTGATTATATCTTAACGGTTTAAAAATGAGTTCTATTAATAAGATATATGAAAGGGTTTTTATTGCAATCATTTCCTATATTTAAACTCCCCATTTAAAAAAAAGAAAAAGTTAATTTGTACTGTACATATATATTTTTTCCTTTTATTCTTTCTGGAGAACTTTTGGGAAAAATTATAAAGTCATTAATTAATATGACAAAAAAAAAGGTCATTTTTCTCACCACAAAATCACCAAAAAATCAAAAATCAAAAATTAAAATTAAGTTAGATGACATTTTTTTGCGCTTATTTAAAATAATAGTCATTTTTTTAATAAAGAAAATGGATCGGTGGCCATTAAAATAATTATTGATCATATTTAATTAAATTCACTGAATCCATAATTGACATATAAAAACATAAATAGATATTAGTGGGTGAATTATCAATCACTGATTAATTATTTAAAAAAATATTTTTTTTTCTGAATACATTTCAAATTTCACACTTTAATTACAACACTTCATATTCAACCAAACACACAACTCTATATGATCACTCATTTTCCAATCAATACTCTTTAAAATTTCAATTGGAATGTGTGCCCAAATATCCACCTAAAAATCGGTTAATTCAGAACTACCATGACAATCACCTACTCTGGCACATACGATCATCTCTACTCATTGTAGTAGACTTGGCTATATCCGGTTGATGATAACGTTAAGGACTCAATCATCTCTTCGACTTATCTGAGTTATTTGAGTTGTTGATGACCTAACAGTTTTCCTTTTCTTTTTTCTTTTTACCCCCTGATCAACAGTATTCCAGTTGATCATGCAGTGACAAATGCATAATATTTGATGCATGTCCCTAATGTTACTTGCCAATCCATAGTTGTTGAAGCTATCCAATCTAGTTAAGCCTTGTCAGTTTGTCACTTTGTCTCACAATTAGGAGCCGTTTCGACCTCCGTCCTTGACCTCTACTTTTCACGTTGGTTTCTAAAAGTTTCTACTCCAATTAACTACAGCATAAATTCATATTTGTCTTTCTCTTTTTCAATTTCATGAAATTCAAATTTAAAAAATTCATAATTTTATTATTTCAAGTCAAATGAGATGATCTTTTTGTCTCTTTTTTTTTTTTTTAATTTAATTAAATGCTCAAAAGATAAGAGAAATAAACAAGACTCATATTGTCATCAAAATCCAAACACATTTCAGATTTTTATCTTATTAAAAAATCACAAAAGCATTTTTATTTCATACTCTAATTAAATACACATTTCTAATTATTCAATTCTAACCTATTGTCCAAGCGGACCCTTAATAAGTAATAAAAATGTGTAGGCAAAAATAGATGTAGGACCCACCGTATCCACCAGCTTAAAATCGGTTATCACTATTTGGTGGGACCCATTTAAGTTAGCGATTAAACTCAACACTCAACACCCCAAAATGCCACGTATATCACAATTATCATTATAACAGAACATTACTTCCAAGTAACTCCCACCACAACGAGGACAAAACAGAACAAACCGTCAAACTCAAACAGCTCCAAAACGCATCATCTCTAACCGAACAAAGTATCGTGCTTATCATTTCTCCTTTAAAAATCCAAATAAATATCCGCCGAATATATATTTATACACACACACACACAACAGAAAATCCAAAGCAGAAACAAAAATTAGTTTTCAAAAAAAAAAAAAAAAAAACAACAACAACAATGTCGTTGAGAATGGGAGCTCTGAGCAACGATCTCAGCCATTTTCGGTGGTCCGACAAGAGAGCCGACAGGTTTGGACTCCTCGTACGGCGGAGACGGAGCCTGCCATTGAGAGCCTCAATCGGCGTGGCGGTGGAGAAGAGCAGGGACAAGCGGTTCTCGATCTGTACTGCCGACGAGCTTCACTTCGTCACCGTTCCCAACTCCGATTGGAAACTCGCTCTCTGGCGCTACCTTCCTTCTAACAAGGTGTTTTTCTCTCTCTCTCTTTTTTTTTTTTCCTTTCTCCTTTTTTTGGTTTCGGAATTTTCGTTATATGTAGATATATATATATTTATATATATGTCGATATGTGTGTGTATGAACGTATATAATGGAGTTGAAATGGAAACCTACAGGTGCAGAGGAGGAATCATCCGCTGTTGTTGTTGTCGGGAATAGCGACGAACGCCATTGGATACGACCTCTCTCCCGAGGTAATCTAATCTATGCTTCATTTTCTTAGTTTGATTGTATATATTTTTACATGTATGTGACCTATACATACATATAGTATGTATACGAGTCTATTTATGTATTCTTAATTAGGCTAATCATAAAAGTTTTATATTTTATATTTTTTTATTGAAGTTCCAATATTAGTTCTTCCTTTTTCTTTAGAATGAAACATCGGGTATGTGACAAACGGAAGGATCGACATTACCACTTTTCTTAAAGTCTGAAAAGTTAAAATACTAAATTAGTAACAAAGTTAGGTAAGATTTTTGTAATTTTTCATAGGAAACAAGAAACTATTGTTTCAACAGGAGTGTTTTGTTTGTCGCATTCCATTTCAAAATATAATTTGTTTAATAGTTCGTCGTTTTCAAGATCTGTACTCGTTTAAAGGTTAGTTATGCTATAGTTCACTAACTAGTTACTGTCGAATAAGGCCAATTGTAACAAGTTCAAGAATTTTAAATGGTTTCTTGAGAAATTTAAAAACATTGAAAGAAGAACGGGAAAATATGCAGAGACGATTCGAATCGATAGTGTCGTTATTGATGCCAAAGGATCAATAGAAAATATGTAAAAATTAATTGTGATAAAATACAGCATCAGTAATCCTTTAAATTAAGTAAACTATTGAATTAATAAGGCTGCATCTTTTACATAATCATCAATCAAAATCAAGTGATAATTTATGGTTCTATGATGTTTTTTCCCTCGCTAAATAAACTTTTTAGAATTTAGCCGCTATTTCTTTTTTCTTTTTTGTATGCCAACTGATAATGTCCTGGACTGTTTTCAGTGTTCATTTGCTCGCTACATGTCCGCGAGTGGATTTGATACATGGATTCTGGAACTCAGAGGCTCTGGGCTGAGCACACTTGGTTTTGACTTGCACGACGTCAAGCAGCCTATCAATGCCATCTCCGAAAACATAAATTCAGGGCGGCAATCCATTGTAAACCTTTATGCTTATGCTGACTCTGGTATTTCTCCTCTGGAAAAGAGAAGACATTTATGCAATTAGGGACAAAGCTGACAGAAACTTTTATACCTTTATCTGAGAGAATATCAAGTTTTCTAAACGAGGGTTGGTGAAGAAAATTCCTAAAAGTTCCACTTACTTGCATCGCTATATGAAAACTTTGAACTTATTGGTGTAAAATTGCAGGTGTATTGCAAGCAGGTCAAAATATTATCAGAGAAAGTCGAAGATTTATTCCTGCACAGTTTTTGGGCATGCAGGGGAACTTTTCTATAGCATTAGAAGATTTGCAGCAACAGTTCGATCTAATCTTTAAGTACGACTGGGATTTTGATCACTTTCTGGAAGAAGACGTGCCTGCTGCGGTGAGAGGGCATTCCCTTGTATCAAAAACTTCAGATTTAATGACTTAAATCATTCAAATATGTTTTCTTGTAGTCGTACGAATTTCGCTTTATAAAGACACTAACATTAGAATTATGACTATTGAACCTGATGTCATTTTAAGATAAACAACGCCAACCTCAACAGCATGAATAGGACATTTGGTACCAGCATGGCTTTGCATCCACATAACAAGACACCTATGTCGAACTACCATTCTCTTACATGATATAGAGCCAAAGAAATTATAAGCTTTCCTGCGACATATTGACTCTCCTCGGCACCCCCAGAGTTTTGTTTTTGTTTCTGTTTATTAAAAAGGTGAATTCTATTTTGTGTTCACCTGACCACCCACCTTTGGTCGACAAGAATCATGTTCCCAATTGTCAAGCACCTAGATCTGTGCAAAAGCATTGCTTTAATGCTAGTGTATAATAAAATCTGAGTTTAATTTCTGCTATCAGATGGAGTACATAAGAAATCAAAGCAAGCCAAATGACGGCAAGTTGCACGCGATTGGTCACTCAATGGGAGGTATCTTGCTATATGCGATGCTCTCAAAATGCTGTAAGTTCCAAGCTAGCTTTTACTGCCACTGCCTTCTAATTTTCATGACCTACTTCGTTACATACTCTAAAGCAAGAGCATTCTATGTCTTTTCCATTTTCTATATTGTTGTCAAATAGTTTTCCTCTGCCTTATAGCCTTATACTTAAAAAAAAAAAACTTTGTCTAGATCAAATGCAATCTATCCAGTGATAGGTTACAGTGGCTAAAGCAAGTTTCTTGAACTTATTTTGAACTGCAGTGATGAAATATACATTTCTACATATATATATATATATATATTGCATCCTAACAAGATGAAGATGTGATCTTAGCTAAACAAATGAACTGCAAACAAGTTTTTAGCTTTTCCAAAGTCAACCATGTTAAAAATAAAAAGAAGGCTTAAATCGGTTAGCATATTTACTGTCCCTTTTTTTTTTTTTTTTTCAATATTGAGTTACTTTTAATCTATGTTATTCTGTTAGGCTTCCAAGCGAAGGACTCTGGATTGGCATCAGTAACTACTTTGGCATCATCACTTGATTACTCATCTTCAAGATCATCACTCAAATTACTTTTACCCCTGGCAAGTTAGCGAATAACCTGCTAAAGTAACTATGAGTGAGTTACTTTTACAAGCATAGACGAGGGGAATTAAATATGTAATAAACCTCTTTACCATACTATGTTGTGCAGGCAGACCCGGCACAGGCTCTAAATGTTCCTGCCATTCCTGTTGGGGCAATACTAGCTGCCGTTCATCCTTTCGTATCCCGTCCTCCTTATGTTTTGTCTTGGCTGAAAGGTCAAGTTTCAGCCCAAGAAATGATGCATCCAGAGTTGTATGACAAGCTTCTTTTGAACAACTTTTGTAAGTACACAAGCAGTTTAACCTTGCACTTGTGTACTGCTATATGCATACATGAAGCATTCGTTTAAAGGACTAACAATTGGTTATGTAATTATATTACAATGTTCGGCTTGCATGGAAATGGCCATAAGAAATGGCCTCAGGCTTATGATTTTCAAAAAGATTGATCTGATCAGCATGAAATTCGAGGCTAATCCGACTTTACATGCCTCACCAGAGCCTATTACCTATCTGAGAGTTGTATTGAAATACTGCAGCTTCTGTGGTCGTTGCTATAGGTTCACTCGCCAAGAACCAATACTCATCTGCTATATTGCAATTAAACCAGAAATGTAATCCATTAGCTCTGAAAAGAAATCCAAACACAGTTATATGTAGAATCACCAGTCCATCCAACATCTGCTTTGCTGAAGTTGCTTTCTTGAATATTAATCTCCTTTTCAGCGAGTAGCTTCCCGGCCCATTTTGAAAGCTGGAACAGGCTTTTGGTTATAGGGTTCATATTTTGTCACACAAACATTCACGTGATTATTGAATCTGATAAATCAAAAAGTTGTCGTCTCTTGTATATATTCACCAAACGATTGGTCTCTGATTACTATCGTTGAGCTATTTGTGCCGCGGCTGAATCAAGTAGGCAGTAGCTCTATCAACACTGCAACTCTAGATGATTTTTTCGATGTGAGTGGTAGCTAACGGGTTCGTTTATTGACATCGATTATATTTGTAGGTACTATACCCGCTAAGCTTCTCTTGCAGCTAGCATCCGCTTTCTACAAGGGTGGTTTATGCGATAGGAACGGAACCTTCTTTTACAAGGATCATCTGCACAAAACCAAAGTACCAATACTCGCCATCGGAGGAGATCAAGATCGAGTTTGTCCTCCAGAAGCTGTTTATGGTAGAAGATTAATCCATTTAACCTACGTGCCCTATATGAGCTCTATCTTGTCAACTGACCGACTTCTTTTTCTAAAATGGTGCAGAAACAGCAATGCTCATTCCTGAGCATATGGTTACTCTCAAAATTCTCGGAGAACCGGGTGGTCCTCATTATGCTCACTACGATGTCGTAGGAAGTCATCTGGTATGGACAGTCTATTTCCCTTTCCTCGGGCAAAACTATTTTCTTTGCGTTATGAATATTATAGTGCACCGGTCTCTCAGTGTTTTTAGTGTTCTTTGATGGTGACAATTCTCTTTCACACGCAGGCCCGAGACCAAGTATATCCACATATTATTAAATTTCTCAGTCATCATGAGATGGCTTGATTCTTCTACCCCTTGTTTCCTGAACCCCAAGTGAAAATACATACCTTATCGTTCGCTCGCACAGAAGCTAACAACATATTATACCGAGGAGAAGTTCATAATCCTTATAGATATAGGAATTAGGGTGTGTTTCTTGTACAGATAGTTAAGAAAGAAAATAGGAAATAGGACTACAAAATCTACAGTTAAAATACTTCTGTGGAAAACTACGAGCTTCTTGTTCTAGCAATTTATGGGATAAAGCACATAGAAGTCCTTGTAACGGGTAATATTTCTACCAATTATATTAACGTTAATGAGAACTTCATGTCAAAAAGTATCTTCTTGACGTTGACTAATATGTCAAAAACTTGCATCATTTCCATCCAAATATGGCATTTTAAATCTTCATTCCTATTTCCAGACGAACATTTCTGTGCTTTAGTAAACTACAATTAGGATTTAAGGATAAATAACCTTTTTTTAAGAACTTTTACAGATCATCGAAGTTTTATAAAATTAGGAAAAGAATTGTTTTTTGGAAAAATAATCAATTGGGTAATTGACCAGTACTTAATTAATATTTATATTATTTTTAGTTGATTGATTATGGTCCATCAATTGATACTAATCGTTTTCTTATATAATAGAAACAATCGACCATATTTTTAAATAAGTGCTTAAAAATTGTTTATTTATGTTTTTTTTTTTTTTTTTTGTAATTACTATTTTGCTTGTTCCTTTGAAACTGACATGTTTCTCGGAAATAGGGGGAAAGTACTAGATATATTGGATCAAGTAAACGGTGTATATTTAAATAAGGAGCACTGTTTTTCACCAACCCCTATGATTGTGCTGAAACTTAAACAAACAACAAAATAAGATACAAAGCTTAATGGATCCTACAATTTAGAAAAATCAATATCAATCTCTTTCCAATTCTCATGTCTCTTTCAAAGTATACTGACGCAGACCATAAGCAGGGAGTGTTCCTAATTTTCTTGCCTTTGGGTTGTAATGTCGTTTTACTCTTTATTTACAGTTTTGGTTGTCGTTTTTTGGCATTCTTGTAAAACGCAGCGTTTATGAAGCTGGGTTGTTTTTGTCGTTTGTTTTTTGTGGTAAACGATGTCGTTTTGTGACTAGGATACTCGCCACAAAACCAGTCCAGTTCTTTTTGTTTGGGAGCTTTGATCAGTCGAAAACCTTTTGAGAGATTTCAGAGCTCAAACTTTCTTCTAGGTTGGACTTTGTTCCTTCGCTATTTTCCCGGTGGATTTTTCGAAGAAATGTTCTCGGCTAGGCTTCCACGTCATGTACAAATTTCATACCCCAACCCCTATCTATAAACTCAAAGGACGGGAGTTTTAAGGTCCATTTAGTAAATGAGTTTGAGTTAGAAATTTTAAATTTCAATAGTAAATTTGTGTTGACTTTTCAGAAAAGACAAAAACTATTTTAAAAAAAATAAAAAATTTTTTCAAAAAGTGATAAAAATTGAGATAAAAATTTTAAGTTTGGAATGTTTTTCAAATCAAACCTTAGTTCTTTTTCTTCCATGTTGACCGTTTATACTTTTCTATAAAATCTTGGGCCCTTGGCCTTATAAGTACCTTCTTTTCTTTTCCTTCGCTTATCAGTTGTGCCTTTTGATGTGGCGTAGTCTTGGGCTCTGTCACAATCCTTAACTGCTTTAGTTCTGCTTCTTCAAAGAAGCAAACGCCACCCTTCTGTTTGTCCACTTAAAAACCACTAAACGCGACGTCGTATTCTGCACCATCCATCCCCACAATGACCATATGATTTTGTTTAGTTTGTTTGATTTGTAATCCTTATAAGTTTCTTGGTCGATTAGAATCAAATTTTAGATTCTTGCTTTAAATTGAAGTGAAATACCAAAGAGCTTGTCGAAAAATTAGAGAATAAAATTCAAATCATGTGTGAAAAATGGAAGTCATGTCTCCGTTTTTTGGTCTATTTTGGAATTTAATGGAATCATAAGTAAATTAATAAAAAGGTTTGGCTCCGTTTGGTTCATCAGTTTAAGTTGGAAATTTTAAGTTTCAATAGTAATTTTTGTTGACTTTTCAGAAAATACAAAAAACTTTTTAGGAAAATGATAAAAAAATCAGTTCAAACTAATAGTTTGAACCGACGAACCAAACATGCACCTAATCTTTCTATCAGACTTGTGCAGTCAAACATAAATTTATAGTTCACACAAAAAAATTATACTTTTATACCTAGATCTCAGATTGAGGACATATAAATTCAAACTCCAACTCTAATATTCAGAATAGATGAGAGAAAAAAAAAAAAAAAAAAAAACGCGGTTATGCCATCACCACAGGTGTCAAGGAAGAATACTAGTTAATTATCAAATATCTAGACTTCTTAGTCAGCCTCCAAACTACGTAGAAATTTCACGGAACTAGAGTCAAACACTCCGTTTGGAAAGATAAGAACAAAAATAACTCTTTATTTTATATTCACACATGCATGAATGCACACATAAAAATATGCACATTTCTCGTGAGACAAACCGAGTACAAGGACATTCAGAAGGATAAATTTAGTGGACTCATAAGTAGACTCCACTAATTAATTATAACTTTTAAGGTAATAATTGACTAAAAGAGAATTCGTGACATTTATAAACCACTTAAAGTCCTCACTCAAGACTTGTAATATTGGCTACCAATTTCTTTAGTATTCACACAAACAAGAATAAAATACCTCTTTTTACATGGTCAAATTTTTCATGGAATAAGATACCTCTTTCACATTATGAGAAATTTGACCATGTAAATGCTGCGATTGGTGAACATTTTATAAGTTAAGATCAATGGAAATAAAGTTGAAAGTGACCAAACAATAAAACTACTAATATTTTTACATGGTACAGTGGCCATCTGAAACAGTTGGTCGTCGCCAGAAACATGACTTGTATCTGTTTATCTAGCTGTTGTACTATATATTTTAAGACCAACATATCATAAAGAGTAGCTAAAATTACATGCCTTTTGCATACTAGGTGGAGAAAGAAGGAAAGATTTAATCGAAAAAAATAAAAAAGGAAAGAAAGAAATAAAGAAAGAGAATGGCTTTCTTTCTTACTCTTCGTTTCATATTGCGCTTCTTGTTGCTATGTTTGCTCTCCAGCTCTCTATTGGCCATGGAGGTTCGTATATATCTAAATATATGTATATATATCGATAGATGAGAACTTTTCCATCTGGCGCTGCTGCAGTGTTGGACGGGACGGTTCTTCCTCTGTCTCTATCTATTTCTCTCTCTCTAGCGGGTTGTATTGCTCTCTCTCCTGGATTGTACCGATCTTCTATGCAGGTTGTACCACCGGACAGGAGAGATTTCCTATATATATTTATATATTCTTTAGTGTAAGGACTAATTGTGATTATGAAAATGAAGATCGCTACTTTAATTTTAATGACATGGCTTAGAGTATCATAACTTTTAAAATTGAATGCTTGCATTTTTTTTTTTTTTTTGTAATTTAATGTTTTTCAGGCTTTTCTTCCTTATTTGCTGGTTCGTTTTTGTTGTTCATTTGCTTATATCTTCTTATATATATATATATATATATATATATATATATATATAGTTGAGATTTCTAGTGTGAGCACTCATAGAATGGTCTACTGGGCAGTTGCAACATAATTTGAAGTTGCCCTTTTTTTCGGATGATTTATATGTATAAACATGAACATATGTTCAAAATTAGCATCGTAATATTCTATAATATATCGAAAGCAATCAAATTTGCAAAAGAAAATAAATAATCACAAAGCACGTAAATTTTTTTATACACATTCACTATAATAGGAGACCACGTACCCTTTTAATTACTATAGTAATGCATTATGATAATCAAAAAGTTTATAAGAAAAATAGTATATTGGGAGATCCGCCCATGATCTCTTGTGGAGGAAGCGTCTCTCCCCTCTTTCAACCTTTATAGTGATCTAATCATGAAAGTCAATGTACATTCTATCTCTATAAAAGACTTTTTTTCATAAGACATTAATTAGACTCCATAATTTAATATAAAAATTTTAATACAGTGAGGACGTATTATCCACTGTTGTTTAATATAGAAATTTAATTTTGCAGATCAGGAGATTAGAAAGCTCTGTCATCAAGCCAAGCCCTCCGCCTCCTCCCAGTACACCTCCAGGGCATTCTCCTCTAGGGCTCTAGCTTCTTCTTCTTCCATTTTTTTATTTTTTTGAATGCTAGCTAGTTGGTCTTGTTAGAGCACTCTTTATATCCGTGATTAGAAACAAGGATAAGGAGTGATATGAAGAATTTAAAATACGTGGTTATTTAATAGAATTTGTTATTTATTATTTGGTTGTATTAATATTATTAAGATAAATTGCTAGGTTGATCTTTAAACTTTTAACTTTATGCAACTTTGATCCTTAAACTTTTTTTCACGTAACTGGAATAACCATAAACTATAAAAATGTTGCTACAATAATCCTTTACGTTAACTTTTTGATGGAATTTGTTAGTTATAAGAATTATTTTTTGAGCAAATTATTCATGGATTCCATCTAAAAATTAATGAAAATGACAATTGTAGTAACATTTTAATAGTTTAATAGCATTCCAACTAAAAAAAAAAAAAAAAATTTAAGGTCCAAAATTGCACAAGATTAAAAGTTTAGAGACTAAATGAGCAATTTACCCATATGTTATTTTACGCATCTCTAAATACACCTAAATATGGTAATTACACTTCATACTTCATGTTTATTAATTTATCATCAGATATATATTTCTTATATACAGTTCACTTTTCTCTCTCAATTATTTTCTTATCTCTATCATTTTCTCTCTATTTCTTTAACCTATCTTGATCCTACATCAATATGGAAATTCGGATAAAATTGTAAAGAAAAAAAATGGATTTATACTTTTTGATTGGAAAATATCCGATATTCCTCTACAGGAAGAAATATGTTCCCCCTTGTCGGAATTGTTGATATTTACTCCCTTGTACTTTTTTTAACGCTATTTTATGTTGATGATCCCTTAAATTTTTTGAGCTTAGCAATTTAGTCCTCAAATATTTTTTTTTTCTAGCAAATTGAACTTATGATTTTTGGCACTGTTGTTAAAAATTTAATATTTTTTTGCACATGATACCTTAAAAAAAAAAAAAAAAAAGGCATCATTAGTTATATTATTTAATTTCAATACAAACTTCTTTTAAAGTCCAAGTTCAAGTTTGAGTTATAATTGAATTAGGTTCAGGTTTTCAAATGAATTTATAGTGAAACAAAATAACAAATGACCAAAATGTCCTCTTTGGACTATCAAGTGCAAAAATGTCGCCCAAATTTTAACAGATGTGAGCAAAAAGGGACTAATCATGCCAAAACCAGAAGTTCAAGAGCAAAAAGGTTTAGTAAAATTGCAAAAGTCGAAAAGTTCAGAGAATATCTGCAACTAAAAAAAAAAAAAAAATTTTCAAAAAATACAACATTATATTTAAATAGCTTATTCATATTAACAAGATGACCAATGGTATGCTTTTTCAGACAAGTAGATAAAGTAAGACAAACAAATCTCCTTTTCTCTTTTATTAGGTAAATGATGATGAGAAGAACTGAAACTGACTAAGGACATCTTAATTAGGCCGACATCCCCTCATTCACTCATTATGCACCAAGTTTCTCACTCTAATTTATTAAAATAAGAAAGAAAGAGTAAAAGTTCTTACAAATGCAATCTAAAACAAAGGGACAAATCCAGTAAACTTGTACGCATGTATGAAGAAATAAAGACCAGAAGAAACAAGACAAATCCGTTAAAGTATTGGGGAAAAAAACATGTTAAAAAAATCGGTTTCTACTTTCCCAATAAACGTTTAGCTCTAATCCAAATACCTTCATTTCAAACTTTTAAATACAAAATTAACCACACACACACAAAGAACCTTTTAGACAAAAAAATATGTACCAATGACTATAAGGAGCCGGCGACGGGGATAGAGAGGCCAGCAATGAGTGCTTGCGGACAATTGCGATAGAGAGGCTTTTTGACGGTTTTTGGAGCGGTAAGAGGAAGGAAGTCGAGGTTTTGGGGGCAACAAAGAGAGGGAGTCGATAGGTTTTCGGGGTGGTGAGAGAGAGAGAGAGGAGGTCGAGGTAGAAAGGTGGAAAGGAGCGGCGATGAATCATCATCTCAACTCAATTTCCACAACGGTTTTTTAAAATATATCTATATCAGTCTTTTACTACCACATTAGACGATCGTTAAATAACTCCTATCCTACAAGCTTATTTCTTTTTAAGGTCCATTTTGGAGAAGATTTAGTATCCGATTTAAAATGTTTATTTTGTCCTTTTCTTCAACCGTTTACCATTCGCATAATATTTACAGCAAATGAATTTTAAAAGTCTATAACTCTATTATTTCAAATAAAAATGAGATTTTTTTTTTTTTTAACTTCCGTAGAATATCAAGAGGAACAAAACAAAATTCAGATTAATTTTTTTCCCCAACATATTTTAGAATTTTATTCTTTTTCACTTCAAACAATTTTTTTCCTTCACAAATGCTCATTTTCAAACTATATATATCCCATTTTCAATCCAAAACACATATCCTAAACCTCCCATTTACGGCCCCCAAAAGACGTTGTTTATAATAGGGATTAGTTCTAGCTCCTGGCAGGGATTCGCCCCCAACTCCAGCTACGGATTTCCTATCCCAAGTGATGGATGAGGGCGGTGGCCGAACCACATTCTTGACTTTCTTAATCTTCTTTTTTTTTTTTTTTTTTTTTTGGGTGGAATTTGTGTTTCAGCGTACTTGGTCGTGGTCAAAGTCAACGAACTTTATTATTATGAAAACTCTCTCCAAAATCTCCATAAATGGTTCCATACTTCCATTATTTTAAATAAACAAATAATATTCAAGTTAGGAGAAATTCCAGTTAGATAAAATTCGTTGTTTTTTATTTTTTTTTTTTTAATTGATGAAGATGTCCTACATATAGGAGAAAATCACGACGGCTTTGGAAGGCTCAAAATATCAACAGAGGAAGAGCCTCAAATGACAGGAATATACATTAGGTTTTTTTTTTTTTTTTTTTTTTTTTTGGCGAGAAAGGAGGAATATATTAGGTTAAATGTCAATATCTAGACTTCTAAGTCCGCCACCTAACCGGATAGAAATTTTTAGGCACTAAGAAATTTGACCAACTAGATGACGCGGTTTCATGAACATTTTTCTGTGAAAAACAATGGAAATTTAGGCTGAAAGCTACCCAATGAAACGAACTTCTTTTACTGTTTACTGGTGCGAAGTTGGTCATGGCCGGAAACACGACGTGTGTGTGTGTATATATATATGTGTGTGTGTGTGTTTCTCAAGTACTATATATTAAGAACAACAGATCATAGAGAGTAATTTAGAATTGCTTGCCTTACGCATACTAAGTGAAGGGAGGGGAAAAAAAAAGAATGGCTTTCTTTTCTAATCTTCGTTTCATATTGACCACACTTCTTGTTGCCATCTTTGCTATCCAGCTCTCTACCGTCCACGCAGGTTCGTGTGTGTGTGTGTGTGTGTGTGTATTAAATTTATGTTAAGTCAATAAATTCTCAAGTGTAAAGGCACATGATTTAATTGTGAATATCAGAAATGAAGATGCCGTAGATGACATATATATAGCTAGAGTAACGTACAAACTCAAATGCACTTGCAATGTGTTTTTCTGTAATTTTGTCTTTCTCGGGCCTTTTTGCTTGTTTGCCTTATATATTTATGCATGCATGTATGTATGTATGTATGTATGTACACACACACGTACGTAAATATTATAGTCAATTTGCAACGGAGCCTTTTCCTTTTTGTTTTTTGTTTTTTTGTTTTTTTGTTTTTTTGGTGCCTTTTCTTTTTATTGTTGTGGACAACTGGAACATATATGTTACTGAAATGAAAAATATTAGGGATACCAACTTTAATCCCGATTTTATATTATTAATTTATATAATATATAAGTTATCATTCTCTTACTAGTAAGTAGGGACGGAGCCAAAAACATATTCTAATATGGGCGTATACTAAAAATCTTTTTTCAAGATCAAATAAATTTTAGTGGAAATTATATGAAAATTTTTAATTTTAGTGGGTTTATGTGTGAATTTTTAATTTTAGTGGGGGTAAAATAGTAAAATGCAAACATAGAATTAATATTAGTACGGATTTTGTGAAAATTTTTTTATTTTAATGGGGAAAAATATGGACTCTATGAGTTTTTTTTTTTAGTGGGAGCAAATTGTAAAAACTATAAAATTTTTGGGGTAATTTGAAAAAAAAAAATTTAGAGCCCCACTCACCCCCACCCAGCTCCGCCGCTATTAGGAAGTGTTTAAAATATTATCACATTATATAATTGTATCACCAATAAAATACGGACACGTGAGTTGGTATTTAAAAAGTTAATATTAGAGTTGGTTCTCCTGACACTACTCTTGTTTAATAGAAAATGAAACTTTGCAGATATGGAGACTAGAAAACTTGCCACCATGCGAAGCCCTCCGCCTCCTCCCCGTGCGCCACCAGCTCCGACAATGTCTTTTCCAAATAGACGGCACTAGCTAGCTAGTCGGTGTTCTCAACATAGCTTTCTTATTGCGTGGCAGTAGTAACCTTACTACTAGCCGTTTCAGAAAGATATTATGTAACGAATTGAGAATAAACTTTTTACCCTTTTATGTGGTAGGACAAAGAAATATTGAAACGAAGAGAAAACCTAGATGGATCTAATATACTTTTCTTAGATTTAAATAGACTTCAAATCTGAATTTTACAAGAAGAATATGATTTTTTAAGATTTGTATTTGCTTTTTAAACTAAATTTAAGAAAAAGAAGAAGAACTTCGATATGATTGTGTTGCAGAATGAAGAGGAATGAGGGGAAATGGAAAGGAAATATGCCATCTCAACATGTAAATTTATATGAAATTTTATTTATTATTTTGGGGAAATGCAGTAAATAGCATAAAATATGTATGGTAAGAAAGAAAATAGCATATATCTTGAACGTTAGTAATTAATAGCATATTCTTCCTTTCAAAAAAAAAAAAAACAAAAGCATACTCTTCATTTTTTTTCTTAAAATAAATTACTACTTTCCTTTTTTACCCTTGTTGTGAATGAAGCATTCTCTCCTCTAAAACTACCCCAAATCAATTTTAAAAAAAAAATAACCCAAAATTTATTACAACCCACATTTGTTGTTCTTGCTGGAGGAACCTCACCGGAGATGAGGATGACACAAACAAAGGGAATGGTGGCGGACGATGCGGAGTCACTATCGGAGTCATGATGATTGAATCGTGATTTGCGTCCGAGCTTTCTCCCTCCTCAACTTTTTGTCCTTGTTTAATTGCGTTCTTCTCCATCATCGACGTCACAAGCATGAGCAATTGCCTGAATCACGAGGCTTGGCCTCGCAACAGTGACTATTGTGATGGCTGTAGAAAACTAAGAATCAATTTGGGAAAAAAAAATCAGGGTTTTTTATTCCAATCAATTAATCAAAATAATACATCAAAAGAGGTTTATATAGGCTAACTAGAACATATAAAAATAATAATCTAACCTTAACTATTAAAAAGAAGGAAACCTAATAATAATAATAAGAAACAATCAATAAAATAATTATAAAACTATATAATCTAACATCCCCTCTCACACTCATGATGTTACTGCAAGTAGCATTGAGAGTTTGCAAATAAGAAGTGAAAACGTGAAGCGGAAAGTGCCTTGATAAACATATCAACAATCTGTATAGAAGAAGAAATGAAAGACAATGCGATGGTGTCAAGTTGATAGTGATGTTAAGTAACATGACAATCAATCTCAATATTTTGGTTCGCTCATGAAACACTGAATTGCGGGCAATCTAAATAGCCGTTTGACTATCACAATACAAGGGAATAGGTTGATGAAGAAATACACCCATATTTACAAGCAACCGACGTAATCAAACTATCTCACAAGTAATAGAAGCCACGGCACAATATTCTATTTCGGTGGAAGATCGAGAAATAACGTCTTGCTTTTTTAATCTTCCAAGAAATAAGAGAGTCGTCCAAAAAGATACAGAAGCCAGTGGTAGACTTGCGATCTATCAGATTACTAGCCCAATCAGCATCAAAGTAAGCATGTAGCTCTAAGGATGAAGTAGATGGAAATAAAAGACTTCAAAACTGGGTGCCTCGAAGATATCTCAAAATGCAAAGAACTACAGCCCAATGAACTGTAGTAGGTGCAATGACAAACTGGCTAACTATATGAACCGCATGCGCAAAATCTATTCGAGTGATAGTGAAATAAACCAAGCTACCGACAATAGTGTGGTATAAACTAGGATTCAACAAAGGAGGACCATCAGAAGGAGAATACCAAGCATTAGTCTCAAAAAATGTATCAATAATCTTATTATCAGTAAGACATCCACGCTCAAATATATCAATTATATACTTTGATTGGGAGAAAATATAACCTTTCGAAGAAGAGGCGGCCTCAATGTCCAGAAAATAACGTAGTGAACCTAAATCTATCATGGCAAAATAACAAGCTAACTCAATCTTCAGTGCTATAATCCCGTCAACATCATCACTAGTAATAGTCATATCATCAACCTATAAAGATAGAAGAATACGACCGCACTAGTATATTACCAACAAAGCTGAATTATGATGACTAGAGCAAAAGCCAAGCAAGTAATTACCATAGAAAAGTTCTCAAACCAGGCTTCAGGTGCTTGTTTGAATAAAGGGCTTTTCTGAGCCGACAGACTTCACCAGGTTCATGAAAAACATCAAGAGAAGATACCATGTAAACTTCTTCATGAAGATCATCATTCAGAAAGGCATTTTTAACATCTATATAAAATATGTACCATTGACAAACAGAGGCAACTGCAACAAGAATACGAATAGTAGTCATTTTTTCAACTAGAATGAAAGTCTCCTTATAATCCACACCATACTCTTGAGAGTAACTCTTAGCAACAAGTTGAGCTTTATATCTTTAATAGAACCATCATTTATGAACAGAGTGCGAACAGTAGTCATTTTTCATGAAGATCATATAGAAAGCATTAACATGTATAAAATATGTCATGACAACAGAGCAACTGCAACAAGAATGGAACAGTATTCATTTTTTCAACTAGACGAAAGTCTCCTATAATCCATAACATACTCTTGAGAGTAACCCTTAACAACAAGTTGAACTTTATATCTTTTAATAGAACCAGCAAACTTGGTTTTGATTTTATAGACCCAACGAGAATCCAATTGCTCATTTACCTGTTGGTAAAGGTACCAAGTCATATGTTTGTAGTATTTGATAGATCCTGCCAAATAGTACGTTCCTCAGCCATAGCATCCTATCAAAGTGGATCATAAAAAACTTCTTTGTAGGACAATGGCTCAAAAATACGATTAATAAAAGCTAGAAAAGGAAGTGAAGGAGCTAGAATAACAAGAGTCAGCAAAATCTGGTAGCTTCGTAGACTTACAAGAACACGTAGAGTGACGAAGAGGAGGTCGAGGAGCCGCAGTTTCAGAAGGTGATTGGGTAGTCGTAGGAGGAGAGGGAGCAATGATAGTATCAGGAGCCAAAGTACCAGAATCTACTGAGCTATCAGTGGGAACTCTGTAAGAAACATTATCTAAAACAAAAGAAGGTGCTTGTGAAACTATTTATGGGACTTTGTCAGTGTCAATAGTGTAAGGATTAATATGAATGAGATCAGATTTTGTTGTATTATAAAAACTAATAAGAATAAAAAAAAGAATGAAATATGTTCAAGAAACACAACATATGAGTGACATATAATTTTTGACTAACTGAATCAAAAACACGATATCCTTTTCGACCTGTACCATAACCCAAAAAGACGAACATAATTGATGCTATGACAATTTACTACGCTTAACATGAGGACGAAGGACAAAACAGGTGGAACCAAAAACACGTTAGGAAGAATAATCAGGAGCATATCCATATAGCTTTTCAAACGATGACAAACCTGAATTGTGGGAGGTTGGAATCCTGTTAATCAAATGAACAGCAGTAAGAATTGCTTCTCCCCAAAATTCACTAAGAACACTGGCAAACAACAAAAGAGAATGAGTAGTTTCAACAAGATGCCTATTTTTCTTTTTGGTAACACCGTTTTGTTCCGAAGTATTTGTACAAGAAGTTTGGTGAACTGTTCCATCAAAAGCAAGTAAATTAGACAAATCATTAGAAGTATTTTCCCCTCCCAAATCACAATGAAAACACTTTATGACACCGAATATTGAGATTTTATAAGAGCTCGGAAAATATTGAAAATAGTAAGAAATCAGAACGACGCTTTAAATAAGATAAACCCAACAATATCGAGTGCAGTCATCAATAAATGAAACATAATATCGCGACCCCCTCTCTGTGAGCACAGGAGAAGGTCCACGCACATCAAAATGAACGAGATCAAATGATGCAAAAGAAAATGAAAGACTTTTACAAAAAGGGAAAGTAGAAAATTTTGCTAGTTTGCAAGCACCACAATCAGAAATATCATGAGTTTTTAAATTGTCTAATGCCCTTGTAGAAGTTAAGAACTATAAACGAGACGATGAAACATGATTAAGACAAGAATGCTATAAATAAAAATCAGAAGATGAACGACTCAGACAAAAGGATGACAAGTCCACACTAGAAGTTGTAACTTCTGGTACTTTGAACTCATCCAAAACATAGAGTCCCCTTTGCCTACACCTTTCCCAATCAGCTTCTAAATTGCGGATCCTGCACATAACAAATGGAAGAAGAAAAGAGACTAAGTATCATAACTCACATAATTAACTAACAAAGACAAAATTTAATGTAAGACTAGAAATGTGATAAACATTAGAAAGAAACATATAAGGTGTGACAATCGAACCAACACCTACTAATGGCATAAGATACCATCAACAGTCATAACTGACACAGAAGAATTAGGAGAGAAAAAAACAAAAGATAGAGATAGGGGACATATGATGAGAAGCTCCAGAATCTAAGACCTGCAAGGAGGAAGATATACCTGAATGACTAGAGAATGACAAACCTATATAAAGAATGTGGACTTAGCTTGTGGCTGTATGGTAACAAATTTCCGAAACTGCTCAAACATAACTAGATCTAATGACGATGCATCCATTGCAGATTTGGTTGAGGTGGTCTGTATGTTCACAAAAAACAATCAAGATGTGCGGAAGCAAGCAAATAGAAGTAGAGAATGATTGTATGGATGATCTGGAAAAAAAACACTCTTTGTACGGACGAAGGGAGGGGATGTGTGGATGTGTACGAACGATGGATGGATGGCGGGGGGTGCATGAATGTGTATGGACGGTGGTGCCCCCAACAGAAATCAATGAGGAATTCGATCAGCAAAAGCTTTTATAGAAAACAAACGTTCTCCAACAAGATTAACAAAATCCAAAAATGGTGACTTTGATACCATATAGAAAACCAAGAATCAATTTGGAAACAAGAGAAAACTAGAATTTTTTATTCCAATCAATGAATCAAAATAATACATCAAAAGAAATTTATATAGGCTAACTAGAGAAATATAAAAAGACTAATGTACGATTTACTGTTAAAAAGAAGAAAATATAATAATAATAGCAAACAAGCAATAAAAACAATTATAAAACTATATAATCTAACAATGGCAAGCGAACATAAAGAAGATCTTGGGAAATCACCAACCTCTAACCGGAGAACTTTAAACCACCAATGGCGAGTGAAAACTCCGTCATGACTAGTAACGCCAGCAAGAGGATAAACCCAGCAAAGCTCCTTGCGATGGCGACATCAATAGGAGCAATGACAACGACGAGACGGAATGAGAGAGGGGGATGAGGAATCAAGGGTATTTTGGGGATTTTAAATTTCTAAAACAAAATGTGCTAAATATTTCTAACCAAAAGAAATTGTGTTGTTATTTTCAATAATCCATTGCAATTATGCTATTTCCCTCTTTCTTTGTAAAATTTTCAAAAAAAAAAAAAAAAAAACTTTAAAAGTTCATATGCACGGCTTATGGGCCTAGAACTTTAACTAAATCCGATCTGGAAATTAAGGTTTGGCTAACTAGGCCTGAGTTTTTATATGAACTAAACCGCATCAGACTGACCTATCTAACCCAATCCATGTTTATAGTTCTACTTCCTATAAACCTGTTTAGACGCCTTGAAAATAAAAAAAAGTAAAATTTATGTAGAAATGTGACAATCCGAAATGCACATATTAAGCATCATCTGCCTTGAGAAACCTTTGAACCAATGTCCTATTTTTGGTCAAGTTCCACCTAAAACAACAGGTCCATGAAGAAGGAGATAGAACAAGAATCATCCAACTACACTGGACAATGATAGTTCAAAAGTGGAAGGGCAACCCATTAAACAAGTTGCAAAATGAAGTGAACGAAAAATTTTATTTACTAACATGAAATAAAAATATAAAAGCCTAAATACTGTATTTCCAAACAGAGAGGATCTGAGAATTAAGAGCAGCTCTAGGTTTGCCCAGTCGGTGAAAAGATTGCTTCTCTAATTCACAAACAAGAAGAAAAAACTTTTACTTCTCCAAACAAGGATTAACGGGAGATTACTTTAAGGAACGCCTTACGGATTTTTGTATGTACAATGGTTAGAGAAATCAAGAAAATTGCTCTCTAATGTTGATTAAGATTTTTTTTTTTTTTTTTTTTTTTTTGTAAATAATGTTGATTGAGAAAATTGCTAATTAAGTTGTATGTCATAATGTTCATTCCCATCGAAAATGTGGGTATGTACAATAGTTAAGAGAAAATCCTCTAAAACGTTGATTTAGAAAACTGCTAATTATATATAATTAAAAATGGAGTTTTTTTACAAGTTAATTAAAATTTTGTATATTCTCTTCTTTTTTTTTTTTTTTTGGGAAAAATATCATAAATTCCCCATTAACTAAGTCACTAGTGTCAATATGTCTCATAACTATGAAATGTACCTGTTGTATCTCTAAATTTAACCCCCTCAATTAGTTCTATAGTCTTTTCGTTTGTTTTGTGCTAAAATACCTCCTGATTTTAATATTTATGTTAAACTGTCCTATATATCTTATTTTATTTATCTAACGTCATATAATTACTTAATAATTATTAACTATTTAAAATAAGTAAAATTTTTATTTTTTTCTAATAAAATAATATCATCTTTTTTTAACACATTTTTTTTTATTTAATTCACTTTATATTAATTTTAAATTTTTCAAACAAAAATAACTATACAACTTATATTTATATTTTATTGTCTTAAAATTACAGTTCTTAGTTTAATTATGATTAAGATCACTATAACAAATATATGCAAATCAATCATATTTTAAATTAAAAATATAATTAGAATGTGCATAATATAAATTTATAATATATTCTTATAGATTAAATAAACATAATAAAATTATAATAACTGTGATTTCAAATTATATAGACTAGTAAACACACAGACTCTAATGTCTTCTTTTATTATTATCAACGATCCATGTTTCGATGGGAATGGACATTATTATCTGGAATTTCACGATGAATTTTATAACATATGGAGAAATAATCTTTTTATAAATGCCCATAATCGGTTTCCCAGGAAACGAGAGAAAACAGGCGCGTGAGATATAATAGAGGGGATTTTCGTCTAAAATCCTAAATTAAAAAAAAATGTGTTAAATGAAAAATCCCAGACTTTAGAAAGCTCGCTCATTGGTTGCAAAAGTACACGTTGACGGCAGATAATCAACTATCGGCGGCCTTTTTTTTTTTTTTTCTTTTTTCTTTTTTCTTTTTTCTTTCCTGGGTGGCAGTGCAGCTTGCTTGTTACGTTAAACACAAAACCCAAAAAAAAAAAATGAAAAATGAAAAAAAAAAAAAAAAAAAAAAAGGCACGATTTATTACGTGTCAGACCTGTGCAATAACGAAGCTCTCTAATTCGAAACGATGAATTTTATAACATATGAAGAAATATAATCTTTTTGCAAATGCCCATAAAGCGGTTTCCCAGGGAAGGAGAAAAAACAGGCGCGTGAGAAATAATAGAGCGGCATTTTCGTCTAAAATCCTAAATTAAAAAAAAATGTGTTAAATGAAAAATCCCAGACTTTAGAAAGCTCGCTCATTGGTTGCAAAACTACACGTGGACGGCAGAGAATCAACTGTCGGCGGCTGTTTTTTGAACTTTTTTCTTTCTTTTTTCCTGGGTGGCAGTGGCTGCTTTGGTTGTTACATCAAACACACAAACCAAAAAAAAAAAAAAAAAGGACACGATTTTATAACGAGTCCGACCTGTACAATAACGAAGCTCTCTAATTCGAAACGAACGAATTTACTTGCTCAACAAGGAAAGAAAATCTTTTAATTTTCTCATCATTTTCAGAGAAATCAATTTTTTTTTCGTTTTTTAATTTCCTTTAATCAAAATCGAAAAAATCTTTGGTCGTAAGAGATTCACCACTCACCTCGTGATCTGTGCAATCAATCAATCGCCATTGATGGCCGAGAAGGAATCGAGCTCCATAGAAATCAAGCTCATCTCAGGCGAGGACCTCAGAGCCTTCAACTTCTTCCAGAAGCTCTCGATCTTCGCGCTCGCCTCCATTTCCAGCGACGATCCGGCCAAGAAGGTTGAGAAGAGCCAGCTGCAGAGGAGTCCCACCGACCGAGACAACGACGGATTCCCGGAGTGGAATCACGAGATCCGCTTCCTCTTCGACTCCGATCCGGACTCCGATCACCTCTTCGTCCACCTGGATCTCCGCCACGAGGGCGTCTTGTTCGGAATCGGAGACAAGACGATTGGAGAGGTCCGGATTCCGCTCAAGGACCTCACCGACTACGCGTCGTCGAGTGGAATCGTGAGAATCGTCCGGTACCAGGTGAGATCGGCCGACGGGAAGCCGAACGGCGTGGTGAAGCTGTCGTACAAGTTCAATTCGAAAACCCTAAAAGTCAGGTATCCGACGGTGGAGGAAGTCCCTGATCTGGATCTGATCGATCCAAAGCTCTCTCTCTACCACTCTTCTTCGCCGTCTGGTGATTATTGTTCGTCGTTTCCAATCCCGCAACGACACGGAATTGGGGACTTTTGGCCGTCGTCTCCACCCCTAACGACGCCGTATCATCAGGCTTATGTTCCCTATGCGAATCCGCAGTATTATCACCATGGAGCAATGTGGAACAGATGAAGGGTGATGGTAGAATGGAATTAATGGGGATTTTTGAGGTAAATATGTAAATATCTAAAAGATTTGATGATGCTGTCGAGGGTCGTTCCTTAGTCAAAATTTGTGTTTGTTAAATATCTATTTGAAGTCTACGACACGTCCAAGGGAAGCCCTAGATTTGACTACCTACCGAGAAAGAAATTGAAAATGCCTATAATTTTTTTATTTTATTTATTTATTTTGGAGAATATGCCAATACTGTAATTGGTGTAGATGAAGAAGAAGAATCATCTAGCTTCAATGGTTTTGAGTGCGATTGTAAATTGTGTTGTACTAAAAAAATAATTAAATTGAATATCTATTATACATAATTTTTCCTTGTTTTTGTGCTCTAATTTTAGCCCCAACTTTTTTTTTTTTTTAAGCAGTTCTATATAAGATAGTGATTCTCACAATAATAATTGTAATAACGATGAATATAAGAATACTTTTATGTCTCACAGTTGTTACTTTTTAACTATTTGTAATTTTACGTAAAATTATGTATAATATGATATCATTTAGTAACTATTGATAGAAAAAAATAAATATAACTAAAAAATGTTGTAATAAAATCAATTGATATTTATAACAAACATATACAAAAAGTTTCAAATCGGATTAGCGGATAAGAGAGAATATCTAAAATTGTAATCCTGATGGGTGAGTCGGCGGGGCGGCTAAAGTAGTGTAACAAGTGAGCTTGACTAAGTTTAGTAAATTTGTAATATATGAACTTTTTAACATATCACGTTGTAGTTGTAACCAATTAGCATGTTTGATTCGACCGAATTATATAATATTAATCAGCAGTTTACGTAGCTGATCATAATTATAATATTGGCGAATGGCTTATTGGGGGGTCATTTGGTAAGCTATCACCATCATGGTTTTTACATATGTATATATATATATATATATATATACTTTCCTTCATAGTTCATTTATTCTCTTCTCCTTATGAACTAAGCAAAGGTCAAAGCAATTGCTTCACGACACCCTTTTGCCACGGGGGAGAGTTCCTACAAGTTCGTGGGCCCAACAGAAAATTATGCATCGCAATTATGTTTTAGGAGAAAGGAAACATATAATAATATATTTATTGGAAAGATCTATATATATATATAACATATAATAATAACATATTTTTTAAAAACTAAAATAATTAAATAGCATATTTATAAAATTATTAAAATTAATAACATATTTGTTAATAAATTAATTATTTATCTAGATATTTATTGGTACAAATTATTTGTTCTCAATAAAAAAAACATAATTTATTTAATAATCTAATAATATGTTATTTACATCTTTCTCCCTAGGAGAACGGCCTAAAAGGAGTGAATAATATATTTTTTAAAAACTGTTTTAGTAAATAACTTATTTGAATAAATAAAGTAGTCACCTATCAAATAAAATTTATTTACTAAATAAAAAAATTACTATTTGCTCTAATCGTTTTACAAATATTTTTTTAAATTTCCGTATATATACTATTTAGTATATATTCTCTTTTTAGTTTTAGATAAAAAAAAAGGAAGATACAAATTATTGGCTTAGCTTACGTAATATATAGTGAGGAAGATGTTATGATCATGTTAGAAGTTTTTTCTTTTCTTTATTTTTTTTCTTTTTTGATTGAATCCTGTTAGAAGTTAGTAATCTAAACGCATCTCGAATGTAATGTTAAAAGATTGTGGTAATCATAAATTTTAACATTTAGATGAAAAAAGTGTTTTTCAATGTAGTGTTATATTTGATGTCAAATTTGTCAAATGCTAAATTTTATGATAAATTTATCATATGATATAGTTAATGTCAAATTTAACATTTGATGTCAAATCCTATTTATTATGTAATTATTACACTAGTTTCATTTTTAAATTACTTAAATACTAAACGTTCATTTTTACAAGTTTCAAATTATAATAATAATAACAAAAAGTAAAAATAATATTATATATTGAAACATAAAGTAAAATAATGTTATTTTCTTTTTTTTTTTTTTTAAATATAGGATTGACATGGTGATGGTCTAAGAAGTAAACCACGTTTGGAAATGTGATGAGATGTGGGTTTGAGAGTGGTGTTGTGTTTGCCCACGTTGTAAAAGAAGCCTTGGTTTTGGAATCCAAACATTTGCACGTGTCGTGGAAAACTGTTAATTTTACACGTGATCTGTGGGTTGCCAATGGCCGGTCATAAACTGGTTTCATTTATTCATTCATTCATTCTTTGTCTATTCCTCCTTGATCTTATCCATTAATAAAAGTGGAACACTCTGGTTTTGAATTGTACGTCTTGGGCCATGCCAACTCTACCTCTTCGACTGAACTTATTATACATCAGAAAAATTAAAATACAACTTGTTGGAAATTTAAAAAAAAGGTTCCGATTAAATAGTAACTTTTTGTACAAAATTTTCAAATTTCTTTTCTTTTCTTTTTTTTGGCGAAAAGATGGGAGTTTATTTTTAATATACTATTCTAGCTTGCAAGGTAATCTTTTTTAACTCTCAAGTTAAATAATTCATATTAGCTAAAAAATCAAAATTTAACTAAGCAAAAAAAAAAAAAAAAAAAAAAACAGAGAGAGAGAGAGAAGGCTTCTGCAGACCTGAAGAAATCCGTGACTCTGTAATATTTTGGACATATTCGTCGGCGCTAATGACCTACCAAAAGAGGAAAATTGAAAAATAAAAATAAATAAAAAAAGTCAGCCACTGGGCAAAATCAAATTAATACAGAAAAAGTTAAAAAAACAAAAATAAAAACAAAACAGCACTTGAAAGCTTGGTTTTCGTGGTCACAAGCAGAGGGTGAAAAACCTGTCAAGCTTTGGAACGTTAATTTATTTGTTCATTTATTTTTGCAAAAATCCCATTTAAAGTTAAACAAGTATGAAGATTTTAAATTTTATTTTCATTTGAAAAGGTCCAACAGCATATGCACATCTGAAAATACAATCTGAGCATCAGTTTGGTTTATCAGTTCAAATTATTAGTTTAAACTGATTTTTTTATTCTTTTCTTAAAAAGTTTTTTGTCTTTTCTGAAAAAGTTTTTTGTCTTTTCTGAAAAGTCAACAAAAATTACGATTAAAATTTAAAATTTCCAACTCAAACTGATGAACCAAATGGAACCTGAAATTATGGATTCACATAATCATCCTAAAACATCTGATTGTAATCAAACAACTGTAAAAACCTTTCCTACTAAAAGGGAAAAAAAAAAATGCATGTCCTGCTATAAATTCCATTCCATATTTTTGATGACAAATTTTAAATTCTCCTCTTGAACTTAAGATCTTGTAATGATTTATCCTACAAACTTTAAATTGTAACATTTATTTCCTTAATATTTACAAATTTATCTTATTTAGATTTTGGATGAAACTTGTCACGTGTCACACAATAGAATATAGGAAGTTCTAAAATGACAATTTTATCCTCAAAATAGTTTTTTTATACCCTCTAAGTAATGTTTAGTAGAACAAATGTTTAATATTTACCTTGAGCTTTCTCCTTATTAGAGAAGATTTATTACTAACAAAAATAATGTTTAACATAAAAATATTAAAAACAATATTAATTACTAAAAAAATCCCCTCTCCTAATCTAAATCTAAAAAGAAAGAAAAACATGCATGATTTTGAAAAAAACAAAAAAAGAACAAAAATGAATCCCCTCTTTAAGTCTATTTGGTGAAACGGTTTGAATTGAAATGTTTAAATTTAAATTCGTTAACCATTTAAAAATTAATTATAATTTTTATTAATTTATTAAAAAATATAAAAATAATATGAAAAAGTACATTTTAATTTAAGGTCACCAAACAAGTCCTTCTATTCTAATGACTAAAATTCTATGGGACGAAATCTCGCCGGCGAGTTGGATCGGCGTTGGTGAAGAACTGTGGCTCTGGCGTGGGACTGTTTTAAATCAAGAAGATGAATTCCAAATTTTGGCTTTGAAAGAGTCAAAATCCACGAAAGTTGCCGTTTTCCTTACCAAATCCAGAATTTTTCTCAGCAATGAAATGGAAACAGAACAAACATAAAAAGAACCTCCACGAATCATAGTATTAGATCATGATCCTGGAACTACTGGTCTCCGGCAAAGTGAATCAGGCGATGAAGACCCCGGCGACCGAGTGGGCTGCAGCGCCGACAGCACTGCGGCTGCGGGCGGCAGAGGCTCCGAGTACGCGAGCTCGGCGAGTTCGGAAGTGGATGGGTTGTTTTCCTTCCTTCTATTTTTCTTTTTTTTTTTTGCCCTCTCTCCTTTTCTCTTTTGAAAGAGAGAAAGCTAATGGGCTTAGACAAAAGTGTGAGGCTTTGATGGCAGGGATGTTTGGTTGTGGACTTGCAGCATCATTCTTCGGAGAAGATGAACAGTTCTTTTTCTTTTCTTCTTTTTTTTTTCCTAAAAAAAAAGGCAGCAAGAAAAGGGTTAATAAATTAATGCGTTTTTACAAAACTACCCTTTTTACTTGGTTAATTGTGTGACACGTGATAAATTCCATTTAAAATTTAAAGGGTAAATCGTGACAACACAAAAAATTCAGGAACAAAATTTGAAGTTTGTCCTGTTTTTTATTATTGTTAGTTTCTTTATCAATTGGTCCTTGGTTACTTGGTCAGTACGGTACGTAACCAAAAAGAGAAGACTTGTCAGTACAGGCTATGGAGTGTACTGCAAAAGAGGTACAGACTATGGAGTTGCGTTGGGCTCGTTACAGAGTATAGAGTTGCGTTAGGTTCGAACTTTCTAAATAGATCTGCGTATCTTTTAAAATCCTCAATTCCATTATTCTTATCTACATTTATAAAGTCAAAATGCTTTTGGTACTTCATATTTTAAATCGTACAGCTTTTCTTCAAAATAATAGTTTGGCTGCAGGGCTCAAACTTTTTGTTTGGTTCATTTTTGTCCCCTTTTTTTATTATTTTTTTAAGTTAATAAAAATTATAATTAATTTTTTAAAAAATAATTAATTTTAAAAATTTCTCTCAAAATATTCTTAAATATATGCTAAGAATGTGCAAGCTTTATTTTATGATGAATCACACAATTAGAACCAGGTCAAGCTAAAGAAGAAGCTAATGTTCTTTGTTTTCTACTATGAGAAGAGATACTTTTTAAGTCATTCAACTTGTATCATAAACTATATGTACGCAAATCTCAAAATAGAAACTGTATTTCTAATTTACCGATAGGTAATTTTATTTTAGTCGATGGATAAGCTTTTTAATGGTTCGATCTATGACTATCACAACAAAAATTTACGAATAAAAACTACGATCAAACCATTATAAAATCGATCCAATAACTTGTACATCTCATCTATCAGTAAGATAAAAATTCAGTTCCTATCATAAATTCTTTTCTAAGTTGCTTAGCACAAGAAGTTAGCTCCCTGTTCAATATTTTAAAAAAAAAAAAAATTTTAAAAGAGAGAGGGAGAAAGAGCAGGCACCTCTAAGTTGGCTTTCACCCACAAAAGTTGAGGGAAAACGAATATAGATTAAGAACAAGCATTCAACATTTTCAAGCCCTATGAATTTCATTGAGGGCTAGGCAGAAATCACAAAATGACTTCCAAAATGTTTTGTAAATATCATAAACATGGAATTTGCCAAATTATAAATGAGGCCCATCATTTCAAAACAAGCGAATAAAGGGAGGGAAAAAAAAAGTTTCAACAAAAGAATATGTAATTATGCTTGGAGGAAATTAAATCTATACACCATGTAGAGGGTATGATAATGAGAGAGAGTTTCCAAAACCAGCCACGCTGTATAAGTTGCAGACGAGTTTTCATGGCCTTAGCGCCGAGCCACCGCCTCCGCCTTGCAAACAGGGCAAGTATTTTTATGAGCAAGCCAATGTTTTATGCATTCTATGTGAAAGCCATGTCCACAGTCCAGCTTGCCAATATCATCATTTGCTTCGTATTCTTCCTGTAATCACAAGTACGTTCTTATAGATTTTAAGCATTTTACAAGCAGAACTAAAGAATGAAAATCACGATAAGCCAGAAATATCACCTGACAAATGCTGCACTTCCTATCCGCTTGTACGGATGACATCCGCGACCACTCATTCGAAATTGAAA
Source organism: Ficus microcarpa (assembly GCA_025413485.1). Lineage (NCBI taxonomy): Eukaryota > Viridiplantae > Streptophyta > Magnoliopsida > Rosales > Moraceae > Ficus > Ficus microcarpa. The sequence goes on along the minus strand of CM046380.1, from coordinate 12,952,049 downwards.
GCTTACTTTTCCTTATGCAGTGACCTATTTCATCTTCTTTGAGTCCGGTGTTCACGTAACCAATTCTTTCACCCAGATCAAGGAGTTCCTGTTTTCCACATCAAACCAAAGTAACCATGACAGACACATTAGCATTAGCTAAGCAAAATACAATTACGATTCAAAAGATCAAATTGAAGCGCTCGTTGATTGTTAAAAGATACCTCATATGACATGTTATCAACATCAAGTCTCATATCCCTAAACCGATCGTGCATGTCTACTCTTCCACCCATCAGCAGACCATTCTGGAGCATCATTATCTGCACCCATCCAGTATTGCTTCAAGATTTCTTAAAGATGATATGACCTTCAATGTTGAATATTACTCGCATGATATAAATATCAGCTTACCTTGATAATTGCTTCATATATGCGTTCAAGTTATCATGTTAAATCGAAATATTAATCTCAAAGAAAATTCTCAGTTACAACAAAACCCAAACAAAGAAAAATTTATAGTTCATAAAAAACACAAGAGTTGCTGACAACCTTTAATCGAACCCCCCAAAAAACAAATTTGCGAATGACCCACATCTTCATAGAATCTAGTCTTAATTATACGGCTTTCTGCACGATTTTTACCCAAGGAAATATAAGCGATCAAATATAGGCACTATGAAATTTAACATCTTAAACACTATAAAACATTTTTAAGAAGCAAGCCTTCCATGCTATTCCTCTCCAAACATCCATTAAAAACGGTGCTTATCTTATGTTGTAGCCCCGTGTAAATTGTATGACAACATATCACTCCTAGTAGAATGCTTTAAAGCAAGATGTTTCACGAAAGGGATTACTTTTCTGCAAGTGCATCGATTAAAAGGTAGACGTTCACAAACCAAATAACAAAACTCGCTTCTTTTTCATACTACACAAAATATATATATATATATATATATATTTTTCCATAAACCTACTTGTCAAATCCCTTGAATCATACATGTAAATGAATGAATAGCTACAACCAATAACCAAAAAAGTCACGTGATGATTGATGCCATTCACCTAGACACCCGAACTAGAGCTAATCAGTAAGTCATCTCGAGACCTATATGAAACCTCTAAAAAAATCGTCTATGAACACCTTTCTCCTTTTCTTAACCTTAAAAAAAGTAAAGTTCCAATTAATTTTAAATATTTATTCCAGTGCAAACTGCATCTCATCAAAACTAGACTAGTTCTCAATCAGGTCATCCACGTTGACCAGTTTTCAACACCACAAACAGAACATGGTGATAGAGCGAATCACGTAGAGGAAGCCTATATCAATACACACCTCAGCAAGGCCTTCAGGAGAAGGATGTCGGACATGGCGAAAGTACCTAGCGCCGAAATCCTCCGAAGCAGAGCGTTCGGACAAGAAATCGGTTCAGTATCGAAAAATGAAGTAGGCTCAGGGATGACTGTTCGCCTTGCTAAACAAGAACGCTGCCAACAAGAATAAGCAAAGCAAAAACCGATCAAAATCCAAAACACAAACAAACTAATAAATTAATAGAAATGGACTCACAAGGAAACGAAAAGACTTGTTTATTGAAAATGGAATGGAAATTTGTCCCATAAGTAAGATAACACTAACTAATAATTGGTGTTATATTAATAAAGTAATAACCATGGACCATGAGAGTTCAATTTCCGTCGGTAACTATGAAATTAATACGTGTACGCTTAGGCTGCCCCAAAATAAATAAACAATATGGTAACTGAAAGGAACAGGCGAAGTCAAAAGATGACATTACATCAAAGTTGAAAAAATGGTGGTCTACACAAGTCTCAAAATACATAAACAACAAAGAATGGACATGAAAAGACTCACTTGAACAACATAAATTAAGAGTCCCAAAAATCCCCTTTCGTGGTTGCAGATATCGCTAGCGATAATTTTTTGAATCCCACCGGACGTTCAAAGAAAAAATCTCCCATTTATTTATTTTATCAAAGTTAGTGACTTCCATTTCTAAAAAGAAAATTTACATTATATACGACTCAATTAAGGAGTAAAATTCGATTTTTTAATATTTAAGGATGTGTAGCAATTTAATTAAAAAAAAAAGAGGGGGGGATTTTTTTTTTTTTTTTTTTGAGGATGTGCAGCAATTCCTAAAAATAATACTAAGATGAAAAAAAAAACATGGGATTTTTTGTTATTAAATCTCTGAATAAATGAAACAAATCAACGTTAATTAAGATGAAGATAAATAAACAAACAACATAGTTAAAAAAAAAAAAAAAAAGTCAAAAGGACATAATAAATTCAAATGCATGTAATAAAGAGAGAATTTTTTTATTTTTTTTATTTACCTCTCTATGTCCACTTAATTTCTCTCCATCAATTTTCCCTCTAGAGCCACTCCCATTCCGCCTGGCCACAACGCAGTCGACCGACGCGGCGGCGTCGGCGGAGAACCCAATTCCGGGACCACACCAGACATCCTGAAAATCGACACCATCAAGGAGGGCATTCCTGTCCTTTCCACCTCCTCCTCCGCCGTCCTTGCTGATGTTCTTCTTCTGTTTCTGTTTGTGCTTCTGCTTCTGCTTCTTCCTGACCTTCTTCCCTTCCTCCCAATCCGCCGACATCCGGATCACCGCCGGCACAGACACTTGCTGTGAGGACCCCGCAGTGCATCCCAGCCCCCTGAACGTCGCCGACGAGAAGTTGTTCTTCTTCTTAACGTTGTTGTTGTTGTTGCTGTTGTTGTTCATGGGTAAGACAGTTTCGTTACTATCAATGTTGTTGTTGTTGTTGGTGTTAGTGTTTGTGTGTAAAAAGGTTGAGAGGAGGAGAGAGGAAATGGTGGATTTTGAGCGAGTGGATTGGATTATGGAAGGGATTTGTTGTGCCTGAGGTGGGTCTGGATCGGTTTCTGAGATTAGCTGTGCAAATTGGCTTTTGGGTCTTCTCAATTCCACCTTCCTGTAACAACAGGCATTTTTTTTTTTCTCTTTTAATATTCTTTTTCTAGAGAGAGAGAGAGAGACATAAATTTTTGAGACACTTGTGACCAAGTTTTTTGGTTTTTTTTTTTTTTTTTTTTTTTTCCTGTGGGATTGAGGGAAGGTGGAGGAGAAAGTGGATTTGAGTTTAATTAGTGGGAGAGACAGAATATAAGAATTGGATTTTGGTTTTTTTTACTTTTTGGATTTAGGTTTATTTTACGTATTTATTTTATTTATTGCTCTAATGGAGGAGAGTTTTTTTTACTTTATTGTGAGGAGTTTTTTTTTTTTTTTTTTCCCATCTCTTTTTGTGGGTTTGTTAGGTGGCCTTTGCTTTGTCTTCTTGTTGGGCAATTGTGGTATTTGCCATCAAACTAGCACCAGTCTGAAAGAGAAAGCAAGAGAGAGAGAGAGAGAGAGGAGAGAGAGAAACTATTGAAATCTGTGAAATTTCAACTTTTCCCTTTCACTTTTGCTTTTTAACTAAACTAAGGTGCTTTTCTTCTTAAACCAGAAGAAGGGGAAAAAAAAGAGAGAGAGAGAGAGAGAGACGAACAAGCAACCTCTTTAATAAAATTTCTTTTAATAAATTAAGAAATGAATAAAGAGAGAGAGAAAATGAAAATGAAAAGGAAAGCCTTTGCTGTCTCTTTCTGTAAGTCTGTCTCTATGTATTTGGTTTGAGGCTGAAAAATAGACCATCCCTAGGGGCTAGGGAGGCTGTCGTATATGTATTTATGTAAATATTATTATGCAAATGAGTTGGGTATGGGGTAGGCAGCAAATGGAGTCTTCAAAAAGTCAGATTTGGAGGAGAGGCGGGTTAGTGTACTGTGGACAGCTTTTGAAAGGGTCCCACTTGGAAATCACAAGGTCAAAATTCATCTCTCTCTTTAGGATTTTCTTTTCTTTTTTTTTTTTTTTTCCTTTTAATAAAAATTTTAAAACCAAAGTTTTCTTCGTTTTACAACTAATGATTTCTTGGCATTCACTACAGTAATTTTTATTTTTTTTTTCTTTTGAGGGGCAAGTAGAAGCAATCATGTGAGATGGTCTAATTTTGACTCAAGCAATCAAAAGATGTCTTAAAAAAAAAAAAAAAAAAAAAAAAAAAGATGTCTTCCACTTCAAGCATCCATTTGAGTGGCCCAATAAGGTCATGCTCCTTCCCATCCCCAATTTCCAATTTTTTGCTTTGAATAGGAGACAATATTGTTCACAAAAGTACTTTTAATTGGACCAATTGTCATAAAGTAATTTTTTTAATTAAAAATAAAAGAATTCAAATTATTCATCTTATCATGGAATCAAATACAAAATTATCGTTAAGTTACTTTTATAACCACTCATGTGGCAAATTTTTAATCTCATGTTTTCACTATTTTAAATTAGTAACTAAGGGAGGAAACAAATATTGACTGTTTCACAATTTTTTCCCATCTTATAGGTAAATTTTAAATTAATTTCCCCACAATAAAGTTGAAAGAGAGTTGTCAATAAAATTCATATGTCTTTTAATCAATAATGAATTAATTTAGAAGCAAAACAATTATATGTCCGGTAATGTTTTTGTATGTTATTTTAACGTGATTTAATGTTTAAAATCATGCAATATGGGATAAAAAATTAGTTAAAAGGAAAGGTAAATTTCATGTATTGCAAGTGCTAAGGTTTTGCTTATTCCAAAAAAAATATGAATTATGAGGTTTTTCTTTAAACAAAAATTTAAACTCAGATGGTAGATGTACATCTTGATATGGTATAATTTAAAATTGGACCCTTTTTTTGTCAATATTCCCTATTTAAAGAGAATAAAAGAAGGTTGAGCATTTTGTGTCGTTGGATAGAGAAAGCCTTTGTCCAATTGCTTTGTTTGTACTTTCATTTTTGGTAACGCATTCGAGTCATACAAATGATAACAAAACACGACTTGATTTAGAAATAACAACAACAACAACAACAACATTATTATTTATACTAATAAAACACGGCCCTCAATGTTCAGCATAAAATGGGGAAAAATCCAACTCATAGTTTTAAATATTATTATTCTCATTTTTTCCATTATTATGAATTTGCCAAAAAAAAAAAAAAACTAAATTGCTTAAGATAAGTTTATAATATGACGAATTACTTAAATATTCAAGTCATGAAATTATGAATACCGTTGTCTCCTTTTGTTTTATTAAGCACAAAAAAATAAAAGACAACTCTATAGCAAGGTACACAAATACATATATTTATATATATATATCACCCTGATGATGTAAATCTCTGAACTTTTTTATCACATTAAAATAATAAAAAATAGAAAATGTTACAAAACTTGATAAATATTTGACGGTCTAAAATTGTAGATTATCATATCTAAATTTTTGGACCCGATCAATAAAGAATTATCATACTCGTATATGTGATCTAACAATTCAAATCTGTATTTTGCCCTACCACAGTGTATTGTATAATGCATATCAATATTTTATCAAACCTCAAAAATTGAACTGAAAAAGAAGATGAGTCCTTAAGAAGAAGAAGAAGAAGACACATTTGGGATCTGAAATAGGAGCCCAAAGAAACCAACAAAAGGAAGATGACAAAAATGAAATAAAAAAAAGTTTTAACTCTGCAATTTCATATTGACTATCTGGTAGTACTTGAAACTCTCGGATAAGGATCTAATCACCGCTTTTTTTTTTTTTTTTTTGAATGCTTTAAATTGATTTGCATGTGCATGTGCTTGAAGAAAAAGGATTCCAACTTGGGCAACCTCCTTTTACAACATTTTCAATCATGTTTGTTTTCAGAGCATAAACGCGTCAATCTATTTTTGGTCATTGCAAAGAAAAGGATATGGTCATAAGTCGTAACATTTGAAGAATTTTGTGGAAATTGGATACAAAACAAGTTGAAGTGACATTGCAGAAAATTAAACATTATAATAGACATTATATAACGGCTGATATGCCAAACCAAAAATTAAATTTCCTACTAAACTTAGAAAATTTAGGGTGACTGGTTTCCAAGGACTTTTAGTTTGGCAAGGAAAAACTTACAAATTGCCCTAAATTATATTATTATTTCAACATAATCCCGAATTTTTAAAAAGTATATATAGTGTATATTTATCTATAATACATCTCCTTATTTATCATTACGACTTTAAAACGCACTATTTTTTTGATAGAATAGCACATGCGACGAACACAATCCATAGATTAAATATATTAGAGATTTGGCGGCCATTTGATTTATTTCGGAGTAAGGACATTCATTAACCCTATATATTGTACTCAACCTTAAATCAATTAATCAAATGATTAAAGTTAAGAGATGTATTGGAGGCATGTCATAAAACAAGGTGTACAATAGATACGTTACAACATTTAAGAAGCATATGGGTATAAGTGAGAATCCATAAAATTTTCCAATAATAATAATACTAATAAACACTTGTGGTTGAGTTTAATTTTCAGTTTTTAACCGCTGTTTTGCAAGGGAATAGTATTAATTAATAGCATTGTCTTCTTGGCTAGAGGAGTCCAAATGGGTATTATTACAATCCATTAGATTTCTATTACAGCTTCTTATATTTCCACCAAGCTAGCCATCCGGCTTTAAGCCATGTCAACAAATTATCTATTTTAAATATGTTTAAAACGAAAATAACTAACTTCAAAACGTTTTCTGTAAAGTTGAAATTACTATCTTGTCTCGATTTTTATTTTATCCTTAACAAGTTATAATTCAGCTTCGCTATCATTTTTTTTTTAATTTTATTTTTATGATAGTATCATTGTCCTTTCTTGCTATATGATAACGAGAATCTATATAGCTTAGATGGTATTTTTCACATTGTCCAAGTAAAGAACAATTGTTTCGTTTTTCCAGTCAAAGTCCCAAGAATTCATTCACCACCAACCTATCAAAGAATCTCCAATTCTTTAATTAAATATCAATCCAAAAGTGGCCACACACATGACTATTTTAATTATACTTGTGCAATTCTTTAACCCCCACTTCATTATTTTGATTCTTTGAATCCCAGAACATATTATTTTTTAAACATTTTTCATATAAAAAACAAAACATTAGTTATTTTTTTCCCTCCTGAAAAGCCAAAAGAAGAATTTTTTTATTCTAGGAATCGTTTGGAAATACAAAAAGAACAGACCAAAATTTATCTCCAGATTTCTGGGTAAGCCTGTACCTTGGTATTCGTTATCAAACATATCATATGCATTTTTAAACCATCAAGTTCCTTAATTCAATGGGTTGCGGAGAAGCGAAAGATTCTAAATATGGATCCAAATAGAGTCCCAAAAAAAAAAAAAAATCCCTATATATAGTTGGTAAATTGCTCATTCGATCCCTAATCTATTTACAAATTTATAATTTGGTCCACAATTTTTTTTGCCAAAGGATCCTTAGACTCTTTAAAATGGTGCAATTTTATCTATTTTACTGATAAAAGTTAAATTTGGATAGAATAGACCACATATATGATACATACAAGTTAAATTATGTAATTTTTATTTTTAATTATTCTTAAATGGTAAATCATTTGTGATCAAGGCGATATTTTTTTAATTAAATTTTTAACGTCCATTAACACAAAAGGACCATTTTACAACATTTTAAAGAAATTGGGAACTTTTTAACCAAAATAAAAAGGTTGATGATCAAATTGTAATTTCATAAAAAGAATATGAAACAAACGAACAATTTTCTTTCTTTTTTTTGGAACTCGTGATGAAGGATTGAAACTCTTCAATTTATAATAGAGTTAAGTGTGAAATTAACACTTGATTATATCTGTAACTTTTTATATAGTTTGATAGAACATCGAAACGATTTTAGGATTTTGTGCTAAATGCTCTTTCATTAAGCGCAATTAGCGGACTAAAGGCTTTGATTTCACAACTTTGACATTTGGGACAAAAGTTTAATTCAAATGCAAATTTATTAAAAATGCAAAGAAAAAGGAAAAGGAAAGGAATAGAAAATCCAAATTATGAATAGCTTAGCAGGCGCACTAGCGATTTGCCTTTTAAATGCAAAACAAAAGATGCGACCCTTTGTCTAGCTTAAATTATTTTATAAGATTTCACATTAAACTATGTTCATATGATTATTTAAAAAAAAAAAAAAAAAAAAAGATAGGAAAGAAGGGAAGTATTAAAAATGAATAAACAAATAAATAAGAAAGAAAAGTCAGAAGCAGCAATCAGCTTTCTGTAGAAAAGCACCAATCAGTTTCCTATTGTTTGTTGATTTATTTCACGCAAACCTAAACGAGAATCTCAACGAAATCGATTTCAACGATTAATTTTTGTCTTTGAATAAAAGAAATACTCTTCAACGGCGTAGGATATTTGATGTCCAAATTTCTAACCAAGTGTAAACAATGATAAATATCACATACTTGTCACTATTATTTTTTTTTTTTAACAGGCAGTTGTATTTTACATAAAGAAAATAACTTACTTGCATGATCTCATGATAACACAACTAAATTGAGGGGTATTTGGAACATAAATTCAAGTTGAAATTTTGTAATGTTTTCTTTTTTTAATTGAAAATAAGTAAATATTTGGAGTTATCTATTTGATTGAAAATGAACCATGATAGTTAAAAAATGTAAAAACTTAAAATGTCTTAAAAAAAAAACAGTATGATAAATCTTGTTTTTTCCCTCTCATCATTTTAGACAATATTATTGCTAAAACATTTTATCTCATTTCGACTTGAAATAAGAAAGTTATAAACTTTTAAAATTTAAGTTTTCTAAAATCGAAAATAAAATATTGGGAGATTTGGATAGTAAAATTAGTCTATTTTTAGAGAAAAAGATTAAAAAAAAAAAAAAAAAAAAAACAACAACAACAACAACTTGAAAACTCCAAATTGTAGTGTAGATGCCAAACACCCCCTTAATCTCAATTACAAACCGGTCTCATTAGTAAATTCTAATAAAGTGCGCATAGGGATTAACCAATGTGTAGTGAATTCCAACAATGGAAAATCAAAAAGACACTAATTATCGAGTATACATATGACTCTTTCGATAGTATTGCAATTGATGAAAAACTTTTATCAATTGAGACAGAGATCTATAGGTAAAAGGTCACCTCAACACTATATAAAAATAATTTTAACAAATTAGATACACAATTAATATAAGAGTGCAAGTAGACCACCTCTATTATGGCAAAAATAACATTGCCTTTATTTTAAACAACCCACCATCACAAAAAGAAAAGAAAAGGTGGGAAAAAAAAAAAAAACTAGACTACATGAATAATACTTTCGGTGACAAGCCAACCAACACAACCAAAGAGGCCAAAACGCGCCCCTCCAGCCATGAAGCCATCCTTGTCTCCAAAACCATCATCGTAGAGCCCGAGAGAGAGAGAGATAGAGAGGAGTCTTGCTCTCTTGTTTATTGTTATTTGTTGGTGTATCAACTCTTTCATTTAATTATTCTAGTTTTGTCATTTTTGACCTTACATATAATAAAATTTTTGCAATTTTTCTTAACAAATATAATATTAGCATTGATACATATTGGAGACAGTCTTTAAAAATAAAAACAAAAAATAAAAAAGAAAAAGAAAGAAAGAAGAAGAAATTGGACACTTTCTCACCAACCAATCAAATCATAGCTTATAAGCACGCGCAAGAAAATTTTGCAAATAGTCAATTCAAAATAAACTAGCAGAATAACATGATCGGTTAAAAAGTGAATTACAACGTTCTCTGAATGGGGATTGTAACAAGCAATATCACAACTAGCTCGAGAAAAATCAATAATATTTTGATTTTGATACTCTAACATCAAGACACGACATTGTACAGAAAAGATTCAAAGCATCATCTTAACATCACATTGAAGCGTTTTTTTTTTTTTTTTTTGGCCGCCAGTGAAAGGGTGAAAATGGAGTCTATTTAGAAAGCTCCTTAAGGAAGATTGTCGCAATCCTGGGAACATTGAATCTTGTAAGGTGAGAATTCATCGCCCACTTACAAATATAGGGAAAGCAATTTACCCTATATTTGATTTTTGAATAAGAGAAAGGGTTCGTATATTTAACCGACACCTCTCAAACTTTCTCCTCTAACATTTTAGTCCATAACATATTATTGTAAGTTGTGACGAGGGTAGGCTTTTCTTTTCTTTTTTTTTTTTTTTTTTGCACTAAAAAATGTTCCGTTTTTTAAGCTCGTGTAGACAAAAACTCTCCGTTGAGTTGCTGGGGATTCGAACTGACTATCTTTCGGTTAGTGAGATCCTAAAGTTGCCTATCTTACCAAGTCATCCACCCATACGTGTTCGTGATGAGAATAGTCCTTCAATAGATAAAATATTCTCTCTTTCGATATGCACATAAGCGGCCGTTTGAGGGAGTGTTTTCAGAACATTTTTCAAAAATTTTTTTTTTCTTTTAACTCAAAACTACTAAATATTTTTGTAACAATATTGTGATTTTTTTTTGTAAAATAGAAAAATTAATATGATAAATCAATATACATATTATGAAATAATCATTAAATTATATACTTTAAAACAACTTGATATTTAATAATCTAACCAAACGGTATTGCGGTGAATATCAAACAAGATTATTGAAGAATGTCAAACAGTATTCCGGTGAATGCCAAATAGTATTTTGATATAATTTATTAAAAATCTGGTAGAACACCTAACGGTTATTCAGTAAATACTAGAAAATATTCCAATGAATTCCAAACAATATTTCAAAAAGAATACCAAATTGTATTTTGGTGAGTTCCAAACAGTATTCCAGTAAAATACCAGAAAACCTTTTTTATTAGTCGGGATATTTTTTGTTAAGACACTTTAGGTTGACATTTGACTTGTCTTGAAAGATAACAAAAATCTAGAAGCCATTATAGATTGGGCAATATTTTAGAGATGTGCAATTTTTTGGGCATTTCTCAAAATTCCCTATTGAGAAAATTTGACAAACTACCCTAAATATACATTCTTTTAATTTTTGCTTCGAGTTAGTATTAATTCAGATTTTTGCTCTCTTAACTACTTAAAATATCTTGAAATATTATCGAAATGACCAATCTAACTTTATTTTCAATTATTATTGTAACGATCCGCATCTTTTTTTAGTATGATATTGTCTGCGTTAATCCTCATACTTGTATGGTTTTGTTTTGGACTTTACCCAAAAAGCTTCATATCTTGCATTTGTTTATAAACCATCATATATATTAATTCTGAAGTAGTGTTAGATTGTACAACTTAACTTTTCCTTATAGTGATTATGATTGTCACAATTTCCTCTCCTTCTGGGGCCGAATGTCCTTATTGACAACACTTTCGGTTGGATATAGCCTCTATAATACTATTTGTGATAACTTTTATCCCCTGTTTGTATGATATTATCTATTTTAGATCTGTTTGCGTGATTTTGCTCATTGGGGCTGTTGAGATAAAGCTCAAGAGTAAACCACGGTTAGCCCAAGGAATGCTCAATTTCGGACATTCCTCAAAGCAACCGTATGAAATTCCTGAAAAGAGCCCACTTAGCTTAAGTGGTTAGCCCAATACTTTTGGTCTTATTTTGCGTGGACTTGAGGCTTGGGTTCGAATCTCAATCCACCTCGCTACACGGAAGTGTCGGGTTTCTTTTCTTCTTCGTCTTCTTCATGAATTTGTGCTTGAACCCTAGCTAAACATGAACCAAAAACCCACAAGAGAATTCAGAAGAAGAAGAAACCAATGAAAGGAGCTCTGTTGAGAAACATCTCTCTCTACGCCCGTCCTCCTTTTCTCTCTCCTTCCACATATTCCACCACTCCGATTCCCTCCCTTCTCCCACTCGCCGCCTCGACTCGGTCCACTCTCAGCTTCTACTCTTCCGAGTCATCCGAGTCGTCTTCTCCAAACCCTCACAAGCACCTCTCAGACGACGATGTCACCGATGTCAGTAGCGAAGGTACATGAAATTAGAAACTCGGTTCTTTCTCAGATTTTCTGAAGTTGTATCCTTTTTGCATTTAGAATAGTTTTTTTTTTTTTCTTTTTTTCAATTTATTTGTTATGATTAGATTTTTTTTTTTTTCAATATAATGGCCTTCTTTTCTTTTATTGTTCTTTGTCGTTATTTATCTGTTGGTTTTTTGGTTGATTATCGTTGATTTGTACTAGTTCCCAACATGCAGTGTTATTATTTTGTTGAATTGAATTCTATCAGAAACTGCTATATGATTTATTTATTGTTTCCTAGGCGTGCAAAATTTGAAACTTCTAATAGATTGAGTTTTTATTTTGAAAAATTAACTGTTAAATGGAGTGATCTAATTATTTTATAAGTTTATTATTGGTAGTTGTGTTTTACGTTGTGTGACTTGGGTTTCTTTTTACTTCAAGCTAGAAAATTCTTTCCATGGCACCATATGAAATGCCAAACAAATAAGTGGGGTATAGGTACAATAAGCTATTATTGCCTATTAAAAATATATATATATTAAAGACAATATAGTTTTTTTGCTTATGTGGGGGTGCGTTCCAATTTCTTAATTTGTTAGGGGGGCAAAACTAAATTTGCTGCAAATTTGCATTCTAAAGACAAAGGAGAAAGTTTCATGTTGCCATTGATAGCAAATTTGGCGCCGTCACAATTCACAAATTGTATGGTTATTGTGTTTATGAGCTTATGGCTTCTGATTATGGAAACTGAAGTTTCTGAATTTTTTCCCAGCTTGTGTTTTGAACTCGATGGTTGTTTTGGTTTCAGAGTTGAAGAAGCGAATAGACAAGTATTTAGAAGGGGATGTGGAGGCAATACCATCGATTTTCGAAGCAATTCTACAAAGAAAATTAGCAGGGCTTATGGGGAAGAAGAATGACGACAATGATGATGACAAGTTGATCGAAGAGCTTTGTGGCAAGAAAGAACTCAGAGAAGAGTCAGAGAGCGATGTCGAAGACGAAGAGCTTGAGTCTGATCGTAAGTAATTGTAAGACTAAGCTTTTGTTTGGAACATAGGTTTGAATTAGATAAATCGAATTGAGAATCTAAACTGGATTGGTATTTGACAGAGAGGAAAATGAGTGTGGTTGGATTTTTGACAAAGTGAAATATTTGGTTTGGAAACCTTTGCTCCAAACAACGGGGTAAAGATAGCGGGGCGACATAATTATGGTCATAATACAAAGATCATGTTCTGGTAATTTGGTTCCAAGGAAAAAGTAGAAAGCTGGATTTTTCTACTATTATGTATGTGTAATATGTACTTAGGAAATTATACGACGAAGCCCTGTATCTTCTGTAGGATTTGTAGAAAGCTTTTTTATGAGAGAATTTCTATCTTTTCCTGGTTAATAGCACTTTTGAGGAGAAAATGTTGGCGATTACCACTTCTGGAGGCGAAAGCATTGGTATCTTGATATACTTGAACTGTTAAAAAAAAGTCGAGTTGGCTTGAAGAGGGATCGGAAGAGCAAGACCCTTTATGGTTGGTGCTATAACCCAAAAATACACATTGGCGAGAACGGGGTTCCAGCTTGTGAACGGGTATAGGACGCTAAGTGGGGATAGCACGCACCCGAGGCTCTTTTTATTTTTATTTTTATTTTTATTTTTAACCATTAGCAATAACTTGTTTTTAGTTGCAGATCATTAGGAATTCGAATAACTGCTTTAAATACAGTATCGGGAAGTACTGCTTGTGGATTCCATGGGCTTGTGAGTGTAAGACAGATGATTGTAATAGTGCTATACAGTGAGTAAACTGTTAATCGTGTCATGGTGAAAAACGTGTACAAATTTGAGGTCTGAAATGATTCTGCATAATTAAGATTCAGGTAAAGTGGGCCTTTACAATGCAAGTGAAGTTACCAGTAGCTTTATTGACCGTTTTCTCCTTTACAGATAAACACTTTACACACATAATACTTACATAATTACCTTCTATAAGAAAATTAACAAACATTCAGAGGCTTATTCACTCATCAGATATAAATTTCAATGAATTTTGTGTTACAATATTTTTAAAAGAAAGTCCACGGATTAACTACAAAAATTTTCCTTGAATTATACCGTTGTAACACGATTTTACCCTCTTAATTTCAAAACATTGCATGTGCTCTTCTCAAAAAACGAGCTGTTAATAAGAAAATGTTATTCTGTTAGAATTTTTTAAGGAAAGAAGACATATCGTACATGGGGGCTCTTTGGGAACATTTTAGGATGATTTTAATTTGGATATGATATAGAAATGAAAATGTTTTAGAAATGACTCGAGACTATTTTTGAAATTATATTTTATTGTTTTTCTAAAGAAGTTGGTTTAAGTACAACAAAAAAATAAGTTGTCTTTAGATATGTTTTTGAAAATAATAATTGAGTGTGCAAATTTTAGAAAATGAAAACAGAAATGAAAAAATAGCTTTATTTCATTTTCAAATTCCTTAACAAAAAACGAAAACGAATTCTTGTTTTCATTTCTGTTTTCTGACTTTGTGCAGAACAAATGCTATTTTAAAACCATTTTCAAAACAGTTTTATTGGAAACCATAAAATTCCTTTTCAAAATGTTTGGAAACAATATCAAACAAGGCATAGAATTTTGACACATATCTTTTAAGTCAAAAATGAAGAACTTTTGTTAACGGTACACAAATCGAGGGACTTGATGTTACCTTTTAAAATTTGAGAGATAAAATATTATAATGAACATAATTTTGGAGCACTTTGTAGTTAATCCAAAAACCATATTAAAAAGGAAATTATATTAAAATCATATAGATTAAAAAGATAAAACAATCAAATTAAACTAGTAAAAGGAATTTGATAATTCATGACTATGAAAAAACTCTCCTAAAAATTAAGAACAAATTTCATTTTTTCCCCTAGATTATAGGCCTTAATATAAAATGCCTCAAGAATTTCAATTTGTAATATTGTTTATCCCCAAAATTTAAAAGTTTACGAATTTCTTCTGTCAGTTAAATTTTTTAATTAAAAAAATGCATAGTCTGAGTTGGGGGTATTAAATTTGAAGTCTTCTAATTAGGTTAAATGAGTCAATATTTAGGGTTGGTTGTCATTTTCTTTCTTCTTAATATTTCTCTCTTATATGCTATGAGTAATTTCATAGTTTCACATTTAAAGGTAAGGGGTATCACTTGTGTTGTTAATGAGTGCTACTTTATAATTTTATATTGAATTCCCTTAACTCATGCTTCCAATAAATGTTACGTGATACTTTCCATCAAAATTTAATTGAGGAGAAAAATTCATAAATATTTTCAAAATTCAAAGAAAAAAGTTACAAATTTAAATTCAAAAGCATTTTGTGACAAAGGGTTAAAGTTCTTAGGCTAAAGTGAAATTTGTCCTTAATATTTTAATGCTTAAAAAATGAGTGAAAAATGAAAGTTCAAAAAAAAAAAAAAAAAGGAGTAAAAATGATAGTAAAAGCATTAGAAGAGATTTTCTGGGGAAAAAAAAAAAAAAAGCATTAGAAGAGGAGGAGAGCTAACAAAACCCCAAGTCTTGAAAGGCTGAAAACATAAACCCTAAGCAGCCATGAAGCAATTTCTGCTCAAAATGTCTCTCTCCTCGCTCGAAATCGTCTTCTTCCTTCCCAAACTTCCAATTCGATCACCAACCACTCGCATCTTCCACTCGCCGCCTTGACTCGTTCCAGACTCGGCCTCAGCCTCAGGCTCTTCTCCTCCGACAACGGCTCCTCCGATGGAAACCCTAATCCCGAGCCCGTCGCCGACTCGATCCAACCCCAGAACAAAGATGTCTCCCTTGAACTCCAGGATGTCAGTAACAAAGGTAACACTCTCTTAATTCTGGGCAAAACTGCTGTTTGGTTGCCGAGAAAATGGGAAAAGTGTTATTTTGATCCGAAGGATTTTCTTTTCTCTTTTTTTAATCATGACGAGTTATGAAACTGTTAAATTTTTCGGTTTCAGATTATTGTTACTTGGTTTTAATAGAAATGTGGATCCAAAATGATATTGCTTATGAGAAATGTGGAATTTTAATAACGAAGCAGAAAACTGATTGGTTTCTTTGACATTAGAGTAAAGAAAACATAATTGAATTTTTTTTTTCCAGATTAAGGGCATAATGATATTGATTATGAGGCTTGTTAAGTTGAATTATTTGTAATACGTCTGTCAATTTTTATTTACTGGATTTTTGAGTTTCCAGAGCTGAAAACACGGATTCAGCAGTACTTTACGGGCGATGAGGAAGCACTACCATCGATTCTCGAAGCGATTCTGCAGAGGAAATTATCGGGGAAGCATGCAGAGACAGATGATGAGTTGATGGAGGAGCTCGAGACGAAGCCATTTACTGAAGTTTCCAATGAAGAGTTTGAAGAGGCTTTTGATGAACTTCATGAGACTGATGACGAGGTTGATGATCTTTACAATGCAAAAGACTTTGTGCTGCAGAAAATAAAAAAAGACGAGTTCTTTACCATGGATGACAAGAAGTGGAACGAGCTTGTTCAGGATGGCATCAAATATGGAATTGTCAGGGACACCAAAGACTGTGCTGAAATTCTTGAGGATATGCTCAATTGGGACAAGCTTCTTCCGGGTATTTACCTCTTTTATTTGCTTTGTTCTGCATTAAAGATACCATGTTAAGTGATTAGTACACAACTAGGTCGCACTATTTGTTCGGGTTGTAGTTGTATATAATTTCTCTTGTAAGATGTATAATAGTCATTAGAAAGCTATTTTTTCTACTTGTTTGGGTACTCACAGTAGAATCATTTGTAAGTGGCGTGGAATAGTTCTTGATTTTGTTTATTGGATCTCCATTGTTCTGGTGTGGATTGGTGCCAATAATTTAATCATGCAAAAACTGGTTGATGCACGTAGACCTTTTTCTACATGGTGCATGTTTATAAATTCAAGACGCTTGAAAAGACCTTAACAGTCGAAACCTGGAGACGAGGAGATTTATTTTTGTCTTTTCATGTTTGATGTGTGTATTTCGTGACAGATCTTAGATCATAACCTATGTGTTATACTCTGATCATTGAGATGGTTAAGAATCCACGTGTAGTGACTTGTATTCTGGCCTGTACTTTGGACCATCCTTATCTACAATTGTTGTGGCACGATAATAGCGTTAAAAATTATTGTGGCTAGACCTGTAAGTAGCACACTATTTCAAAAACTTGGTTGCAATGCTTCATTTTCTGGCTTTACGTGTGTTGTTTTCTCTTTTGCACAGATGATATTAAAAAAAAGGTAGAAGTGAGGTTCAATGAACTTGGGGATATGTGTGAAAGAGGAGAACTTGAGCCTGAAGAAGCTTACAAGATGTTCAAAGAGTTTGAGGATAAGCTTGTTGATGATTACGTGAAGAAGGTGGAGGCAGAGGGTCCCGAAAATTTTCACGAGAATGATCAAATAGACAAAAAGAAAGATTCAGATGTCCTACCAGGCGAGGGACCTATTCTTCGATGGAGAACACGAGTAGTAATTGGTCCTGGCGGTGATTCTTGGCATCCAAAAAATAGATTGGTGAAATTGGGTGTTACAGTGAAAGAGCTTGGCCTCTCAAAGAATCAATTTCGTAGGCTCAGAGAATTGGTTGGGAAGCGGTATCACCCAGGCAAAGATGAGCTTTTAATTACTAGTGAGAGGTATGCTTATGTTACTTCTCATTCCTTACAAGTAATGATGTAAAAAGATATGATGGTATGCACTTAACGTTCTTCTACCTTTGGAAAGGCAAATAACCTCTTTCTTTTTTGAAGGTTTGAGCACCGAGAGGAAAACAGAAAAGATTGTCTCAGGACCCTTATTTCCCTTATCGAGGAAGCTAAGAAGGCCGACGATTTGGCAGACGATGCTCGAGCTGCATATGTCAAAGGGAGACTAAGAGCAAATCCTGCATTCATGGAAAGATTGCGTGCCAAGGCCTTGAGGCTGCGAGGATCTAAACCCATGCCTGCTTGAGGTTTGGTTTGTGATGGTTAGTTGTCTTATGCAAAAATGGATTTCAGCACAACTGATGAAAATTCACTTCAAGATGACTTTTTTGTTTTAGAGTCTGTTAAAATTCATATGCTATGCAACCTTCTTGTACATTGCCATGCTAGTTGCCGATGTTTTCAGGTAATCGGCCTTACGATTTTGTCCCGGAATCTCACTTGGATGCTATAGCTTGTTTAGTGTAATCATGTTTTTGGTACTTTATATTCCACACTTTATTTAACTAAATAAAAGCAGAATAATTGTACTATTGTAAAATAAGTACATATGCTTATGTAAAATACATACTAGATATTACACCTAATTGAAAAATTATTTTTACTCTAATGAAATATGATATTGCATAGTTTTTCGATCACAATAACATGTTAAACAGTTGATCAAAAGCTGTTCTTGTAGCTTTTGTAGCATTGCGAACGAGCTATTTATCACCCCAAAAAAAAAAAAAAAAAACATTGTGAAGAATTCATATGTGAAATTATTTATTGAAGCCATTGCTTTTAGTTTTTACCTTAAGTTTGTTTGCTGATATAAAATTGTGAAGAATTCAAATGTAACAGGCTCGTTATGTTTGTTGGGTGCATTTGTAGTCAGAGATGTTTTTTTGTCCCCTAAATTCTTCAGACTGTTTATATCAACCTATTTGCTTTCATGATTAAACAAGCATGCATAAGAAAGGACTTAATCTATAGTATTATATCTTTTTTGCTTGTTTATAGTATTTATATATCTTTATTTTTCTCTTTACAATTTATTGAAGTGTCAAAAGATGACGCTACACTTGCTTTCAATCAAACTTCACCATTTTTGGTTCTAAGTTTTTTTTATTTTATATTTTTTTTTTGGTGGAACTTTTACAATTTTCCATTTCTTTTCTTTTCTTCAAATTACACCTTCCTTGACTTTTTCCCCCCCACTTTTCTCCCCTAAGATGTTATTATATTTTTTTTAAAATTTTTTTCACTTCGTAGTTAATAAAGTGTCTTATTTTTATTTTATTTTATTTTTTTTTGTTTGGCTTTCCTCCCTAAATTTTATTCCTTTTTCATTTTTTTTTTCTTTTCTCTTAAAGTTAAAATCTTTTTAATTTATCTAATTGAAAATTTCTCTTTATTTTTGTCATTAAAATAAATGTTCTGTGTCTTAAAATTTAATAAATTAAGTACAAACATGCAACACACATACTTCAAAGCTAGTTTTTATATCTAGTATATGCATTTACATATTTAGTCTTGTATTCAGTACTCCATGTAAAATGGTATTTATAACCTTTTTTTTTAGTTTTTTTAGATGAACAAAAAATATTACACATTAATGACGTAAGAATTACACGTCATAAACCATGAGTTTATACCCATAAAATCTAGAGTTTGTACATGAGTTTTGTTCATTGTCACTGTGAAACTTGAATGTGTAGGAAATCGATTACATTAAATGAAAGTGTAATTTTTATTTCCTATTGACATCCTTAAAAAAAAAAAAAAAAAAAAAAAAAATAAAAAAAAAAAAAAAAAAAAACTCTTTCTAGAATCATACTCACCATTATTTTTGCATCAATTGGTTGAAAATGCCGACAAATTTATCAGAAGCGAAAATTCCTAAAATTATAGCAGGTGTAATCATCTCCAGCCTATATGTCAAATGGCGAAAAGAGAGAAAGAAAGAAAGAGAAGACGAATGTAAAAGGTCAACCGCGACTTGCTAGCTTATTCATATTTTCTAATATACTTATTAAAGTAATTCACTAAAATAAATTGAAACGGAGAAATTAACTGATTTTTTTAAATGAACCTGGAAATTTGGTAAATTATTAAGCATATATATATATATTTATTTTGAAAGGAGCATATATATATATATATATATTTGATCCTTTCGGTTTAATTTTTAGATCGAAAATTTTCATTTTAGATCTCTATTTTTTGTAAAAATATTATAGTAAAGAAGGGTCGGTCACAAAAGATACTCAGATAGTAAACAAATACCCTCTCTATATATATTTATGCCTTGGATCCTCAATTTGTTGTAGATTGTATCTAAACTAAAATTTTTACTTCATTAAAATCTGTATCACATTTATTTTTCTCTCTCTCAAATACTAATTTGGTTTGGATTCCTGATTCTCCAATTCCGACACGTGCTTCAAAAACTATATGTTATAATTTGGGATATATAATGTAAACAATTTCAAAAGTATGCTATTTCTTTCTTATAACTTCTCTAAATATATTTATTCGCACCCCTCTAGATTTTGGTTCTCACCTTTAACCGAAGAGAACTTTACCTCAAAAAAAAAAAAAAAAAAAAAAAGCCCCAATTTCAGGGTGGGGTGGCCCAAGTTTGCCCATGTGGCTTTTCTTCTCTGAAAGCGAAAGTAATTTCATTCTCTTTTTATCCATTGCCTCCTTAAAGAGCAAACTGATCATCCCTTTACATTGGTATCTGATTCCCTGGATTGCAGCTTTCCCTTTATTATCCATTCAACTTCTTTTACTTTTACTTTTATTTGTATTTTTATTTTTTTCATTTACATTGATCAATTAATTACTTCTTTGTTGGAATGCTAACCAGAACATTACTTGATTTGATTCTTTTAATGTATAGCGAAATTCATATCAAATTAAAAAAGATAAGAAATCTAGGAATTAGAATCATAAGAGTAAGAGTGGTCCTTCGATTATTTCAAATTGATTGGAATCAACACAAATCATTCTTGATCAAAAGGGCGGTCGACGATTACTCTTTCTTTCTGCTTTTACTCTTCAAATAAATTTGTCTTTGAAAACTTTGCTACAAAAAATTTTGTTGTTGTTATACCTTGGTCTGTCTTCAGAACCCGACATATTATATGTGCTGTATAATTAAATATATTGTGCGTCTTTATATAGTATTTGCCAGCAAGGAAAGTATGTGAATTGTTTAATAACTTGCTTTCGAAGATTTGGCAAAAGAGAAAAACCAACTCTGGTAGTGCTTGACCGATCCAGCACGTGAAAATGGTGTTTTTAGCATATTCCGAAACCGAGATGATAAAAAAGTGAGAAAGTTGTTTCATGGGACAGAGGGAAAGAAAAGAGACTCGGAAAAACGTAGAAAAATTTTGGAAGGCCCAAGTTTTTAAGGTTTTCAAAAGGAGGAGACTGCATCTTATTCTTCTATGTTTGAGACACCGTCGTTCTTCGCGACATTGGAGACATGGAAAGAAGGCTCTCCAATGAAGAGAAAACCAAGGAGAAACAACTTGATCGCAGACATAATCATCGAGCGGAAACAGGACCTTCAAGTTCTCCAGCAGGACAAAGTTCAAGTTGCGGTTACAAGGTTGCAGAGTTTCTATGCAGTGCTTGTTTGCTGTGTGTTTGCTGCCCACTAGCCGTTGTCTGGTGTTGCATCAAGCTGCCATGTAAGTTGGGATGGCGGGCTGTGAAGCGAGCGGGGAACTGGGCTTGCTGCAGATCAGATAACAGGAATTTTGCTGATTATTCTTCGTTTTCCGACATCGATTCGGACTCTCAGCCTAAGGCTAAGGTGCAGCATTGGGATTCTAGAAATGTTGGCAGCAAACTGGATTTTGACTCTTAAGCGTAATGGTTTTGTTGTTTCCCTTTTTCGAATGTGTAAATACTTGGTTTCTAGGCATATGCTAGATTATAGTAACTTCTTGATTTTGATTAAAGCATTAGTACTTTTAAATGCATATAAATGTATTATTCAGAGCGGCTTGACAAGCAAATTTTTTAGGAAAATTGAATTAAAATATCATGTATTATAGTTGAGATTTGAGGAATCTTATGTTCTTTAAGTGCTTCTGAAGTTGTGGGAAAGGCAACAAATAAGCTCATTTTTTGGGGGTCCTTGAGTCATGTAATAGGTTATGCCTTTTGAATGGAAGAGAAAAGAAGAAAGGTATGAGTTTAGGAAATTAAGAAGATCAAAAGGGGTTTTGTGGGGGTTAAGTTAATCTTTGAGATGGGAATGGTAAAATGAGAGTACTTACGGTTCCCATATTTGGTATTTGGTTTCTTCGAATTGAAGAAAATGAATCCTATGAGATGGTTCGAAAGTCAGATCATGATCATTCATCCACTTCCAAGTCTCTTTAACCTATTTTGCTATGTCATATCATAGTTTTTTACTTTTTTTTTAAAGACATAATGAAACCTTAAAAAAAAAAAAAAAAAAGAAGTGAAAAGGACCAAATGAATTAATTTAAAGAAATTTTTTAGCCAATAAACATGGACAATGATTACTTAATTTTTAAAGTTTTTTCAAGTAGAAAAATGTATTTTTATGCATGATAAAATTATTACCAGTGGTGATGACATGATGATAAAGAAGTCTTATTTAGATATTCACTTTTGTCAAATTCCTTTCAAAACTAGAGGTTATTAGCTGATGAACACCTACATGTAATCTTAGTAGACTTCTTTGATAGTGTCTAACGTCAAAAAAAAATTTTTTCCAATAAAAAAAAATTAAAAATGTAATTAAAAAGCATGTCAAGGTATAAGTATAGGAAATTAAGAATATCAAAAAGGGGTTTTGTGGGGGTTAAGTTAATCTTTGAGATGGGATGGTAAAATGAGAGTACTTACGGTTCCCATATTTGGTATTTGGTTTCTTTGAATCGAAGAAAATGAATCCTTTGAGATGGTTTGAAAGTCTGATCATGATCATTCATCCACTTCCAAGTCCCTTTAACCTATTTTGCTATGTCATATCATAGTTTATTTACTTTTTTAAAAGACATAATGAAACCTTAAAAAAAAAAAAAAAAGAAGAAGTGAAAAGGACGTAATGGATTAATTTAAAGAAATTTTTTAGCCAATAAACGTGGACAATCATTACTTAATTTTTTAAGTTTTTTCAAGTAGAAAAATGTATTTCTATTCATGATAAAATTATTATTAGTGGTGATGATATGATGATAAAGAAGCCTTATTTATATATTCACTTTTGTCAAATTCCTTTTAAAACTGGAGGTTATTAGCTGATGAACACCTACATGTAATCTTAGTAGATTTCTTTGATAGTGTCTAACATTAAAAAAAAGAAAAACAATTTTTTTTCCCAATAAAAAATAATTAAAAATGTAATTAAAAAGCATGTCAAGAATGGGATTCGAACCCATGCCCTTTCGGACCAGTACCTGAAACTGGCGCCTTAGACCAACTCGGCCATCTTGACAACTCAAATTATGTTGTTGTTGCACAAAATTTAATAGTGCTTAAACGACTGCATTCAAGCTCCCCCTAGCCCAATTAACAAGCACAAAATAAGGTTATTTTTTTAAATATAACTTTAAAATAAACTATATTGATTTTTTTGTGTCTTTGTTACATCAACTTATGCAGCAATTAAAATAATGATTATTCTCATATATTTTCCTTAATTTCAGGTCACACTTTGTCACCTGAACTTTATAAACTCTCATTTTATCCCTGAATTTTGAATTTATCTCCACTTTACGTTTCTATCAGAATTTTAGAAAAAACTGATGGAAAAAGTAAGTTATGTGTTGTCATGTGATCTTTTTTCCGTTTGATTTTACCAGAAATCCTAATAGAAATGACTTAATAATTCTCATATTTTTTTCTATCAGTCTTTTATTGAAAATATGATAAATTTGTAAATTGTGGTTAATTTGAAAATTTAGGTGACAAAATGAGAGTTTTTAAAATATTTAAGATAAAGTAAGAGTGATCATAAAATTCAGAAAATATAGATAAAAATAATTCTTCAAATAATTATCTTAAATATTTTTCTACATATTATGAGGAGCAACATTGATGAATACCAATTTAAAAGAAAATAACCAAACTAATACTATCATTATTAATATCATTTTTTGGAGTGTTATGAAAAAGAGGAAAAACAAAAAATTAAAGATGTGCTATATTTTCCCTTCATTTTCTTTTGTTTCCTTTCCTTTTCCTTTCCTTTCCTTTCCTTTCCTTCTTTCTTTCTTTCTTTCCCCTTAAAAAAAAAAAAAAAAAAAAATCCTAAAAGCACAAGGTACTTCACGTAGTTTTTGTTTTTGTTTTTTGTTTCTTTTTTTTTTTTTTTTGCTAGAGTTATTACTTTATCTAAGTTATCATTCTAGGGTTTGTTATTTTGTTTTTGTTTTTTTGCTAGAGTTATTACTTTAGCTAAGTTATCAATCTAGGGATTTTTTTTTTTGCTTTTTTTTTTTTTTTTTGTTTTTTTTTAAACTCGTGTTATAACGGTACTTTGCTCTACAGTTCCTGATGAGGGGTAGCTGGGTGCCTTTAATGTAACATAATTAAAAAAACAAATTATTAGACGAAACCTTTTTTTTTTTTTTTATTAACAATTGAAACAAAATTTTCAGTTTTATCTTGTGTTATGTTACGTTTATTTAGAATATTGTTGCATTTTACTTCTTTAATATAACATTAGAGATACCATATGTTACGTTAAAAGGAACTACCCACCACTGAAGGAACCGTAAAAAAATCATATATAACTAAAAACAATACCTCATAAACTGATCAACTAGAGTGGGGTACATGCGATGGTTTTGCCGAACTTACAAGATCACTTGTATTCTCATTCAGTTCATCCATTCCCGGCATGGTTTACGTTTCTAAGCTACTAAGATGAACAAAGTGTTGGGATATGTACCCATAAACAAATGAGATGTATTATTTTACTAATTTAATTTGAGGTATTTTTTCAATAGTATTTTTGCATGCATGTTTTAGATGCTTTATAAATATCAAAAACCATAAATTATTTAAATGCGATTTTAAATATTGTATATAAGTGTTATACACAGGAGAATAATATTTAAAGTAAAATAATATAAATCTGTCCGTAATTTAAAATTAAAGTTTGTAATCTTTAATTTAAAATTACTAGCGCGGTTTATTACATTTGAATGAAAAGATCTTAAT